>JBAJHX010000115.1:12308959-12391553 GCA_037176925.1 Amniataba percoides
ATAGATAGATAGATAGATAGATAGATAGATAGATAGATAGATAGATAGATAGATAGATAGATAGATAGATAGATAATATTTTATATAGCTTTATCTTGAAATTTTAGGAGCATTTATTTGTTTTAATCTTCACGCCTCCCATGTTACTGTCACTGCATATGACAAATAAAATATTAAAATCGTGAAAGAGACCTTTCTCTGATGCTTGAGATGAAACAAGGCACTGAGAGAAATATCCACGCCTCACTTTCCCCTTCGTTTTCAATGCCTCAATATAAATATAAATATAAATCATATTGATTTGACTAGTAGTCTGCAGTTTTGACACACTCAAAGCCATACATGCGGGGACTCAAATGCATCTATGTATACAGCAGGGTTATCAGTTTATTGTCCTGTCTGTAGATTTTCTCACAGTTGCGTCCTGTCAGTGTGGGTTTATTATCTTGCTTTTTCTGTCATCTTCAACGTCGGTCTTCTGCGCGCAGTCGTCGATTGGATCATATCCTCTCTCGGTCGCGATTGGCTAATAGAGCCGGAAGCGCGTTTGCTTTGAATGATTCTGGCTATTTCATTGGTGCGTTTCCAGACTTTTAAATTCCAAACGGTTGTCACGCAGACAAGGCGAGGGGATTTCAAAAGCACGTCACTTCAGTTGCTCCAACACTTTGACGAAGGACGGTAAAATACGGCGTCTGAGTGTTTTTGAGGTAGGTGGTGAACACAGGACGATAATATAACTTAATAAAATTATAATTTATTTTACGTCTCCCGCTGATCGCTGCTCATGAACGAGTTTTTGTTTTCCGTTTATTGTAGCTCCATCCACCGCTGTAGTTGTCAAGAAAACAGTTAGATGGGCCAACGGAGCCTTTGTTTTCAATTTTCTGTCACTCTTAATTATGTTAATATCAGTTTAAGAGGGAAATGCTGGTGGTTATTTATGACAATTGTGTATCTAAAGGAAAAATAGCACGATACAGTCTGATTGTTTTGATCTCATCGTGAAGTGTTCAGCTAACGGGTGGATGCAGGACTGGTGCAGCATCAATAAGACAAACATGTTATTCACTTAAACTGTGTATGGAAAGGTGGGGATGTGTTTTTAGACACAACTAAGCCTGAAACTAGTTATTTTATTATCACTGCTATTATTTTATTCTTTTCCCAAAGCGCAAGGTGTGAGGTCCACATGTCTTATTTTGTCCTCAACCCTGTCGCAGATAACATGATTTAAAAAGATTAATCGATGATCTGAATAGAAAACAAATAGTGATGAATTTAACAGTTGACAACTTATTGGTTGATCAGCTAATCACTGCAGCCTCTGATGTCATGCTAACTTGTTGGCTTCAGCAAGTTCAGCTCACTTCTACTCAGACATCAGACTTCAGCTTGTAATGTGACGTATTATTTAGGACCCAAAATGTTAAAGTCCGTTGTTGTAGTGTGCGTCTATCAAGATCAAAATCATTCAGCACTTTCATTGCCCAACATTTGTTTTTATAACTGAAAGTCACTTTGAAATCATTTCAGCTTTTCCAGTTCAGAGTTTCTCTGACTGGTCAGTGCACCAGAAATGCTTCAACAGGCCTTTTTTCACTGCATTTTGGCCTGTAGTAGCACACATAGGACAGGTCATCAATAAGATTAATATTAAATAGATCAGAGTTATTGTGACTAGTTACATGTTTGTTCCTAAGTCCTCTGTGGAAAAGGTCTGAGGATCAGGAGCACTGAGTCATCCACATGAGTGGATGAGAATTGTCACTAGGAAACTTTACAATTGATAAATGAACTGGTTGGTGCTCTCTGGTGGACAAACTGTGTAATAGCAACACAGTTTATACATTTTCGGACTGCTGGACTGCAATTTCTCGCTACTTATCAGCCAACATATACACCACTGTGATACCAGCATACAGCTGCAATAAAGCAACACTGGCTGACACATTGACCTAAAAAACACACACACACACCATTTAATTTAAAATTTAACCTAAAGGGTTCATTCAGCTTTCAATTCCTTTACAGATTCATTTCTTTCTACCCTTTGACCCTGCAAAGCATGTCTTTATCTATAGGACTATATCATTATTTTTATCATCAGTTAAATCCTAGGCACATGCAAACCAATATTCTGCCAATTTACTTGTCTTGATTCTACTTCTTTCTTCTGTTATCTTTTTCTGCTCCGATAATTAAAAAAAAAAAAAAATTTTTAAACACACCAGTTAACCCAAAGACCAAAAGTGTCTTATCAGTTGGGCACAGCCTTACCGACGGTGCCTCCCTCAAGAGTGCAGTCAAGATGTTCCAGCCCTCAAACGTATGGTTTGTGTCTCTGCTTTTTACAGGATGAGTTCAGTTGACGTGAATGATGAGAATCGTGGGGTCTGCCCTGGAGGAAAGCAGAACAGCTCGATTAATGACATTTTTGCCCTGGATCAGCCGACTGGGAGGCCCTCCATCTTGCGTCAGACAGAGAACCTGCCCAGCAAAACTGTGCCAAAGGGGGCGAAGGTACAGGATCAACACACTTTCTTAGTTCTCATCTTGTTTGTTCTACACACTGTAATGACAACAAGCTGAAAGAGATACACATTTTTAAGTGTTTACTGATCAAATCACGTTTGCATGTCTGTGCAGGTTTGTTTTCAGACTCCAAGAAGAGACCCCGTGACTAAAAGAATTTTATCTCCCACCAAGTCTGTCAAGATGACAAGTGTGGACGAGTGTACAAAAGCGCTGGAGACCTTAAATTTGGATAAAACTAAGTAAGTAATCTTTCTCATACTGCAATATGCCTCCATATACCAGATCAATGTAAGTAACTAAGTCTGTTTTTTCTTTTTTACAGTACCCCACCAGAGCATCCAGATGAGCCCAAACAAGGTCATTTGTCTAACTTTACAAGATTATTTTCCTTGAATGTCTCTTAATGATGAAAAATTGCTCATAATCATCTTCGATTTTCCACAGAAGTCTCATCTTATCCTGATGACGACATGCCCATTCAAAGCAAAGGAGGCTATCAGTTGGATTTTGAAAACCTCGATGCAATCAATCCATTTCAGGGGTCGAGTAAGATGCTCCTCTCCCCTGCACGGCCAGCTGTTGAAAACCCTCCACAAGATCAAACTGAGCTTCAATGCACAAAACCAGAGAATATCTTGGAGGAGCCCACCAAACTAGAATCGGCACTAGATGAGACACTTCCGTTCACCCCGTCTGTGGAAAACTCGCTGGTTGATGTTTCTGGCAACATCAGTTCCACAGAGAGCAGCGTGGTCACAGTGGTGAAGGTCCCAGCGGATGAGGAGCAGGAATCGTGCGTTGCCACACCTGACGAAAAACAACCTCCTGAAATTCGTCCAAGTGCTGACGAGGACCATGTGTCGGGCAGTTTTGAGGAAGATGCTCCGCTGCCGGCGAAAGGCTCTTACAACTTGGATTTTGAAAACCTTGACGTAATCAATCCTTTCCAAACTGGTGGCTCTAAAATTCAGAATTCGCCTGTCCTTGGGAGAAAGGTGCCAGACAATAATGTACCTGTCGCCGAGAAGGAAAGTAAATCTGCAAATTCTGCCGACATGCCAGAGGTGGCTCAAGAGGTGCCCGTTCAGCCGGAGGTGAAGCCTGTAGCTACAGTGGCCCCAATCCCAGCTACTGCTGCTGAATCCAGGTCCCAACCGGCTGATGTCCCAGCCAACGAAGGGCCGGTCAAACTGGAGTTCAATTTTGATGATGGTACTGAGGTCAAACGGAAGCCACCTCCCAAGAAATTCGGCAAAAGGCCCCCGGGTCTGAAATCAAAAGAGGAGAAGCCGGTGTGTGATGTCAAACCGCCAAAAGAAAGTTCGGTAAAACCCGAAGCCAGTGACACTGGCGACGTTCCAGTTCCAAAAGGGGCTTACTCGTTTGACATTGACAAGTTTGACGACCCAAACTTCAATCCCTTCGGCACAAAGACGAGCATGAACAACTCTCCACAATGCAGCAAGAAATCCAGCCCTGTACTCACAGAAGCTCCCATTCCAGAACAAACGGACAAACCTGTGGAGGAGGAAGCCGTGTCACCAACATGGTACGTTTTAATCTGAGTGTATCGAGCATTATCTACAATGAATACAAAGTTTTTATTTTTCTGTATGCTTTTTCTCTCTTTAGTGCTGGAGAGAGTGTCCCAGCTGCTGAACCCGCCCCTGCAGTGATAGAGGTGAGGCAGTTTGACACAATCCTGATACATTTTGGTTGTGTTTTAATACAAGTGTGTTTAATCTGAAATGTTGTTGTGGTATTACAGAACACTGAACACGAGGCTGCCCCTGACTGTGAAGAAGAGGTTCAGCTTGAAGCTCAACAACCTGTGGAGAGTCTCCCTGAGTTTTCTGGATCATCTCAACCTGAGCAGGCCGCCGCTGCAGATTTCAGTGAAGAGTTTGTTCCTGGAGCTATGTGTAAGTACACGTCGGCCATAACGCTGTTTTTATCTCGCTCCACAAGGGGTCTTTAGAAGTTGTCTTAGAAAAGAGTTTTCCCCATTCACTCTCCAGTTTGGTTTGTGTTTGCCTATATTATGTATTTTAATGTTAACCACGATCTTTACCTCCAGTTATGACCAACGACTTTGATGGACAAATCGATTACCTCGAACAGTTTGGGTCCAGCAGTGTAAGTACTGCACTTACCTCACTTGTGTTAAAGGACTCTTAAATTGTCCGTGCATGGACCCTAAACGTTTATGATATGGATTTCTCTTACGTGCAGTTCAAGGAGTCTGCACTGAGGAAACAATCCTTGTACCTCAAATTTGACCCCCTCCTGAGAGAGAGCCCGAAGAAGCCCGCCGGCCCGGCTGCACAGACCCACATCGCTCGCCCCGCTGCCTTCGTTTCACGGTATGACGTACCTCTGTTTTCACTTAGTCTGATTGTTGCCGTCACTGGACATTGGAGCTGAATTTCCTGTACAAATAAATGAGATTTGTCTGAAACGTTACCACTTTGGCCACAAGTTAATTTTTCCCCCCCCTAATTCAGGCTTGAAACTCCACAGTTGGCAGAAAAAGAGACTGCAAATGGACCACGAAAGGATGATTTCAAACTTTTTGATGCAACAGCACCGGTAAGTCCCTGTTGACCTGTACCTGGTAACAAAAAAAAAAGTGCCTGTCATCTGTTTTGGAAATGTCTCCTAACTTGATTTATTTACACTGGAACTGCCATGTAGCCTGCTCCAATCCTCGAGGGCCTCGTCCCTCCTTTCCCCCAGCCAGCGAACACAGAGGAAGCCATTATTGAAGTGCTGAAGTACAGCCAGAAAGACATGGATGCAGCCATCGCCAGGGTCCAGGCAGAAGTACGTCTTGCTCCATGTTCTGAGATTTTTTTTTTTTTAAGAACTAACAGCACTTGTTTTAAGAGACGTTTGCCATCTGAAGTCACTTTGTTTGGGTGCATGTGAACACAGCACTTTTTTGTACGGACTGAAATGGCCACAATAGACCTTGTTGATAGTGTGGTTTCAGTGGCTTTCCAAACAGTCCCCGGAGCAGTTCGAGAGTAATCTGATTCAACCACAGTGCATTCTGGATTAAACACAAGCATCTAATATCAAAGAAATGTGTCTAACAGGCAAATGTCAATGATTGTTTAGCTCGCAGGCTTGTCAGGGTTGGCTGAATCTTGTTTCTAAAGCAAGCAATTAGGTAAAAGGGTATCAAGTTGTTTAGAGTCTTCCTCCGTCATGTACTAAAATCAACATTGTGTATGCATATCAGAAAAGTGAGGTAATCTCACCATGAGACATGTCACTGAAGTTGGTTCTTAAAGCAAGTGGCGGTAGGTCAAAAAAGGTTCTTATTAATGAATGTCTTAGAAAGGTGATTAAACATCAGCAGCTCCAGCATACTAAGTTGTTTTTTTTCTCAAATAGGCAAAGGAAAACGAGGAACAATGGAGTGCAAAGTATAAAAAGTTGCTTGACGATGGACAAGAAATGAGGTGAGCTGCAATTCGTTAAATTAGCTCTTGTCCTTTTGAAATTACTCTTACAAGACATTTGACCACTTCTTTTCCCTACACAGGAAAATAATTGCAGAGTTTGAGCTCATGATTGCCAAAATGATGGGTAAGTTCATATTAATAATGTACATATCACAGCTTTAATTTTTTTTTTTTTTGTAAAATGGTGTATTAATAAACAGCTCCTTAATATTCTTGTGCTGTTCAGCTGATCAAGAGAAGGAGCGGGAGGTGTCCCAGGCAAAGCTGAACGAGGCTCTGCTCGAGAAGGAGCAAGTGTCCAGTGACCTGAACGCCATGGAGAGATCTTTCTCTGAGCTTTTCAAGAGACTGGAGAAGTACAAGGATGTTGTTGAGGGTTATAAAAAGGTCAGAATATGAACATTCGCCCTGTTTTTATACCACAAATGCATGCCATGATGTATTAGGATTCAACTAAACAGTAGCAGTTTGATCCGTAACCTGTTTTCTTTGTTTTTTCCAGAATGAAGAGACTCTGAAAGCCTGCGCTCAGGACTACCTGGCAAGGATCAAAAAGGAGGAGCAGCGCTACCAGACCCTAAAAGCCCACGCAGAGGAGAAAATTGGCCAGTAAGAAACCTGACTCTGCTGTGTCGGTGGTGTAAAATGCAAGACCTGCGCTGTGTGTCTGACATCTGTTGTGTTTTTGTGTCCAGCGCAAATGGAGAAATCGCAGAGGTGCGTTCCAGATACAAGGCTGAGGTGTCTGCACTTCAAGCGCAGCTGCGACGGGAGCAGCTGAAGGTGCAGTCTGTGGAGAAAAGCCTGGACCAGAAGGTGAGTTTTTAAATTTGATTGTTTTCACATGTCCTAAGAAAATGAGACTTAGAATATCATTTTCAAACTTTTCTAATTTCCCCTTTTTTAATTGCTTCCTTCACAGGAGAAGGAGTGTGAAGAGCTCACCAAACTTTGTGATGAGCTTATCACCAAGGTCCAGAAGGGTTGAGCTCATCTGTAAATATTGCACATTTTGATCACTTTTCTTTGTCTGCGTCCAGATCATTTTCTTGTTTAGTATGTTGTTTGTCTTTGTCAATGTTCTAATAGTACTGTAAAGTTAATAAAGATGATTTTCAAGTTTTAGTGACTTCAGTGATTTTTTTTTTCTTTCCTTTGGTTTGGTTACAAACCACTAGGAGGCAGTGTTTGTCTTCGTAATGATTTGACTCCTCATCTGGGTTTTAGATTTGAAGAATTATTTATGGATGTGGAAGTAATGTGGCTCTTTGAAGTCTAGGAGTCTTTTTCATATGTGAGGAAATTCTACTTTTAATCGCACAAACTATTCAACATACTCGGCCCTCATGTCTGGAGCCAAAGCTCATCCCCGTCCTGCAACGCTTACAACAAAACAAGAGCTCACCTGACACAAAGCTCCCCTTCTTTCCTGAGCAATCGCAGGGTCCTGTCACATCACTCCCAGAGCAGGACAATGCACTTCCTAAATGGTGAAAGGAAATCCTACCTAGATTGGAGTTGAATGAGGTGGTAGTGCGGACCAGGGGAGGGGGAGGTCGATTCACTCTTAAATGGGAAAAGATGCTGGTCACTCGGTGTAGTCTTGCAGGGGCCATCACTCATCTAAAAAGGGACTGTGTGAGACTGCTCTTGTGTCTATTCAGTCATTCATCCCCAGCAACTTCTGTCCCCCTGCTGGCTGCCCTCTGGGTCACCCTCAGCTCATCTCGCTCAAAAGGAGGAAAGCTGACCTGTCTGCACCCACCACTCATGTTTTTAGGGTAGTGAAGTTCTTGCCCGAAAGGACTTTTACGCCTTTTGTCAGCAACAACAGACTCTCTTCTGAGGAGCACTCATGGGTTGAGAAAATTATCATTCGCGAAGCACGGGACTAATTATTTTCCGGTCATTTAATCAAACTACCAAACCATCAAACTTTAGATGATTTAGTTTCTGAGTCTTGAACAGAGTACAACATACAAGATTGTCAAATATAACCAATTACATACAGAAATACCTAAATATTGGCACAAACTAAATGTGATTAAACTGGGTGACGAAGTACTGAAAATGTACTATACACGATAAAAACAGTATATTTTAATAACATTACATAGATATGTAAAACGCCTTACTCTGAAAAATAAACCTTTGATACATTTTTTAGCAAAATAAATTAAATATTCATGACTCAATTTGATTATAAATGACTACAGCTTCATAAACTGTGGTTGGATAAGGTGGAGGTCTAAAGACTGCTGGTTTACCTCAACATGCTACTGACTGATGACGGGAAGCTACTTAATAAAAGTTAAAAATGATAATGAAGACCAATTCAGTTAACGTGGAAACACAATTCTTCCATCCCCTGCAGTCTTAGGCAAGGTTTGCATGCCATAAAGAGGTGATAAAAAAACTTACCAGTCTACACGAAATCACCTTTAACTGAGGACAAAAGTGAGGGATGGAGAATATAAAGGATAGTGGTCAGCATTCCGAACATTATGCATCTTTTACAAACAAAAGGACTACCTGAGTAGGAGTGTAAAACCAGCCCCTTTGTAAATCTTGAGTACCATTTTCATCTTCATTACCAGGCAGAACACACGGAGCCTCTGCGCTCCAGCAGCTGAATAAGTGAAAGGTAAAACCTCACCTCCATTTTCAGCTACGCCTCAAGTAGGAAAATGCAAAATTCAACTGCTGAGGAAGAGCTTTCAGCTGGCCCGAATAGCTGTGATTAAACTCACACTTTCCAAAGAAACAAACAACCCCCCCCTCAAAAAAACATCCTTGTCCTTATTTTGTATTAAGTGCACAACAAGGATTTGTGGATTTTTAGTGGTGTGAGGATCTGACAGGTAAAAAAAAAAAAAGAGCACCAAATATGGAAGTTTGGATGTAAAAACACAAGATGAGTATCACTGGCCACTGTTTTCCCACGTACACTCTCCCCTGACGTTGCATGAGCAGAGTCTGACAGCCTTTTTTTGTTTGTTTTTTTTAAAGGAGTAATGCCAGATGACTGTCTCTCAGGAACTCCTGTTCAGTTCACGGCTCTTTGCCCCTCTCAGATGCTGCAGCAGTCAGCGAGCGGGGTGGGTGGGGTGTATTTGGCACCGACGCTAACACTGAAAATGAATGTGTTGATGCTGGTGCACTTTCCCGTCCACGTGGGAGTGAGTGTGTGTGTGAATGTCAGTGTAGATTTTGGGGTAGATTTTAGCGGGGATCGTCGGTCCTCCCTGGGTGAGGAGGAGCTGCTGCTGCGCCAGGTACTCCTCATAGTTCATGGAGCCCATGCAGTCTCTGTCCGGGCTGGACGAGCTGGAGGACGCCGCCACGCAGACCCTGTCCCGCTCTCGGTACGGCAGCCGGTGGGAGCCCTGCAGCACCTGTGCGGCCGCCGCTGGAGCACTTGGAGGCGGGCAGTGTTTTCTGCTCTGGCAGAACCACAGCAGCACCGTGCCAAAGATGAACACTATTCCAGCGGGGATGCCAATGATGACAGGCCAGGGGAGGGAGCTGGAGGCTGGCGAGAATATGGGCGTGATGGGAGGCTTTGTGTCTGCAAAAGAAGAGGGCCAACATGAAATCAGAACAAGTTTCCAACTCTGATATGTTGCCAAGAGTTTGTTTAAATGTGCAGGTGAAGAGCTTAAGGCCTGAAATAGATGATCATTTTTACTATCAATTAATCTCTTGATTATTTTTTGGAGCCAAGGCTGAGTCAATAAAATGTCTGAGGAGCAGTCCAAAACACAAAAACATTTAACAGAGACGGGTTTCCGTCTCCTCCCCATATCCCGCCATCTGTTATCGCATCAACATCACAAACTCAACCTCTCAGGAAAAAAATGTTTTTACGAGCTTGAGCGCCTTGTGAATTTGACGGGCTCGTGTTTGTTTGGTGGAGAATAACACAAGCTCAAAACACATCAAAACCTGACATAAAGCAGGTGACAACAAACCATTTGCTTTGATGCAATCTGTCCTCATTACTGTTCCCTGACATGTATGTAGCCTTTCATTTCAGTTCGACATTCCTCTGATGTCGCTGTGTTACGTGCGCTAATGCAGATTCCTGAAGGTAAACAGCCACATAAAACATACAAAGTCATAGCACAGATCCTGCTGATTTGTTTGTAACGCCGCCTGCTGCAGTGGCGCCATAAACAGATTTTCCCGGGGCCTTACCTGGCAGCACAGTGAGGAAGGCGCTGCGGAAGCTGTAGCCCATGGTGTTGGCGCCTAAGCAGATGTACATGCCGGCGTCCTCCTCCTTGGCACGCGTAATGAGCAGCTTGTTGAGGTAGGAGCCGTCGGGTCGTGACCACACCTCCCCCGTGGGCAGCACCACGAACTGCTGGTCTCCCACCTCGATGGTGGAGTTGTAGCGGCTCTCCTCGTTGGACTCCACGCGCTTGAGCCACTGGATGACCGGCTTGACGTCGCTCCTCACTTTGCACTGGAACGACGTGGTGCCCCCGTAGTCCACCGTCGTGTTGACCGGGTGGGTGCCCGTCAAAATAGGCTTGGAGTTTGTCCGCTCTGTGCAGACACACGAGGGAAAAAGTGTCAAGGCACACACAGACATCTTTTGACGTGACAGCCCCTCTGTGGATAGAAGGGGTCTTAGTTGTCCGTACCGTTATTAGCCTCCGGCTTACAACTTATAATTGACAGGGAGGGAGGAATACCACATGTAACACAAGAAGTATGTGTGATTAGTTTCCTCTCTTTCTTTGCTCCTGGTTGTACAGCACACATTTCTCATGGGATGGGGTGGGGGGTGGGGGGCCACAGTGGGTCTGGCAGACAGCTGGGTTTTAATCAGCTCCAGATTGGGTGGAGGGTCTCTAAGTTGAACAGCCTCTCTCTCTCTCTCCCTCTCTCTCTCTCTCTCTCTCTCTCCCTCTCTCTCTCTCTCTCTCTCCCTCTCTCTCTCCCTCTCTCTCTCTCTCTCTCTCCCCCATGTGCAAACACCGGGGCACAAGCCCTCACTCTCAGGCCTGCTTCCTCAATGTGCTTCTCATATACGTGATTACACAAGTACATTCATCCATGCAGCAAGGATATGAATAAGACCTGCTGATCGCAATCATGCACCAGGAGTAGGTAGATCAGAGAGGAGAAGTTTTTTTTTTTTTAAGTTGCAGTTCTTCCTTGGTCAAAATCAGACCCACTATTACAGTGATTATGCTGTTTCAGTTTCCCGAAGCAATGTACCAGAGATCACAAACATGATCTACGCAAACAGCGGTGATCATTTAAATTAATTACCCTCCCCTCATCTGTTCGCATTCATACTTCCAGGTGGATATGCCTGGAATGCGTACAGCTCAGACTCTCTGTGGGATACTCACGTATGACCTCAACTTTATACGTGGCGTTGATTTCCCCGGCACGATTGGAGACCCTGCAGGTGTATCTGCCGCTGTTCTCTGGCGTCAGGTTCCTCAGGCTCAGGGTCCACTTTTTCTGCCGGCCCTCGCCTACCTCCTGCTCCGTCAGCGGCCTGTCGTCCTTCAGCCACACGATGTCCGGCCGAGGATTTCCACTGGCCATGCACTTGAGCCGCACTGAGCTGCCAACAGGACGAGCTATCACCCTTTTCCTCATCTTAGTGGGCTGAGTGAAGCGGGGACGCACTGTAGGGTGAAGGAGAAGGAAGCATTTAGTGACTTAAGCTGACAATGTACCCACATTTTAATTGAATTTAGTTCCTATTTCTAAACTCATGCTGGGATATTTTACATTTTAAAATGTTTTTTTTTTGTTCCAGACACCCATTAAGTTTCATTCGTTTTTGTACAGCATGAAAATCAAAGGGTAAACTATTGAAACTTTTTCAAGTTGTCTAATCTACCACAGTAAACTCTCTAATCATTCTTTGTCAAAGTTCCTTGCAATAAAACTTCACTAGAGAGCAACAATAATGTCACTTTGAAAGAAATTAAATGCAGACATGTTCGCTGTGGTGGATTCCACAACTCAAACAAGTTTTAAGAGTCGGCTAATAGAGTTTCACATCACACTAAGATTAAAGGGAGCCAATGGCTTGACTGGAAGAAAAAACAAAGCAGCGGGGTTTGCAAAATATTTCTAGTAAACAGGATAAAACACATGCAGAACCACTGTTACGGTCTCCCACTCTACCGCTGTATCGCTTCTTAGCATGCCAGCAGAGCTCTTACCAAATTTTTCTGACAAGCCATCAGTGGCCAGGTGGGACTCCACTGCATCAGTCGCGCCGGGTCCAGATTTATCAGACCCTGAGTCATCTGTCAACACAGCAGGACACCAGTTAGTCAGCAGTCGACAGCCAAATTAAACAGTAAGGTGTTTGCGGTGAAGATAAAGTCATTCTTGCGGCAGAGAATTCAAACTATTCAGACTAACAGCATGGGCTCAACACCGAGCAGAGAGGGATGGAAGAGATTATATGAGGTAATCCATTTGTAGTTTTAGTTGTAGTTAAAGTTGTGGAGCCATTTCAGTTGATGATACTGAAAAGCTGCTGTCGATTACCAATGCCAGAATTTTTTTTTATAAATGAAACTCAATATGAAAGTTGATAGCTTTTCTTGAGCTCAAAACTGCATAAGAAGCGGCAAAAGTTGGTAAATGGACCTTGACTTATTTGGTCAAACTGCAATTTTCAAGTTACAAAATGTGCTTTCATTCTCAACGTCCTTCCTATTTATACATAAACAGCTCGATCATAGGTGTGTAATGTGCCATATTTATAGAACACTGACATTTATCTGATGCATAAACTGGTGGTTTATAATTAACCTCGTACATAAATCAATATAAATACATTTTTCAGCCAGTAATAGTTTTCTGTATTTGATATTGTTAAATACACTGTACACTGTGATATTGTAAGTTTACTGCTACTTTTAAAACTTGTATTAATTTTCCATTGGACCTCTTTGACAGTGTCGCCATCACAGCTCATATGGACGTGACCCAACACCCAACTGGCCCAGCAAGTGTTCTTGGCTCTATCTGAGTAAATTTAGCATTTATAGATAGGCTGCTCTGAGCGGGGTGCATGCTCGGGTCATACTCTGCAACATTTGGAAGTAATATGATCAGTTTTCATAAGCCCAGTTCCAGGAGACAGCTGTGGAGTTTATGTCATTGGCTGACATCATGCCGCGGAGCTAAGACAGGGCTTAGAGAAAATATAATGAGTGAAACCTAATCGACGGTTTGTGATGCGTATCGACTTTTCGAGTTAAGCATTGATGAATTAACAGAGCAGATCGGGTTTCGCGCCAATACCTGCCACTCTGTGCAGGGAGAGATGCTAAGCAGATTATTATTGAAGAGGGGCTGCTGTGAAATGGCTTTATATGATACATCTGAGGTGTCACTTCACATTAGATACGGCAGTCATACTCAGCTTTTCTTACAAATATATAACACAGTGTTAAGGCCGAGTTACCAGCATGCTTTAATAACAATAACAAACGTCAAAACTACCACCCTCTGTTTGATTTCGAGCTCAGTGCAGCCTCAAGTTGGTTTTTTCTAGATGCAGTTTGGCACACTTGATTCCCTCTTAGGGTTTGATTGGGTCAGGTAAAGAGACCAGATGTGACTTCTAACCCCCTCGTTCTGCCTCCCTCCAGAGTCCCCCCGAAACCCTCAAAGCTCTCTAGGGTTCTCTGGGTACAAACCCTCCTTTGTTTGTCCCCTGCAGCACCAAGCCCAGCCATGATGTCATGGCTATTTGAAGGGGTTTAACTGGCCAACTATAATAACCCATTCCTTTAAAAAACAGCCTCCACTGGAAGAAATATTTCTCTGTTGCTCACTTGGGCTCTCCACATTCCTCCCGGTTCCTGAACCTCCCAATCCAAACAGAACATGGTCCCACACTGCCGGGGTTTTCTTTTTGACTTTTTTTTTTTCCTGAATCTATTTCCTCTCTACTTTTTGGCGATTCTGGGGAACAATGGCGTCCTTTATACGTCGGTCTTGTTAAAGCTATTCCTTGCCACTATTGTCTTTACACAATGTTGGCTCACTGGACTGCAGACAGGGGCGAGGTAGGACATCTCACAGCTGCCATATGATTGTTGTTTCTGGAAAGACTGAAATATAAAACAATCAATAAATGAGGAGTGACTGAGGGGCCTCTAAATATACGAGAGGCCTGTTGTTGCGAACTGGAAACTAGGCAAAAGCTGCAACTTATTATCGAATCCGTGATCAAACAAAAGTCCTTATACTTTATGTACTCTATTGAATCAAAGGTTTGTTATGTAAACGGAAATTTGATTACAAGAGTCATGATTCAAGTGCACGCTTATGCAAGTAAATGCTCCGAGTGAGAGTATCAAATTGTTTAAAACGCAATCAGCCTCCTTCCACGCATCTTAAATCCATTCATGGTCTTGCTACAGTGTTTAGGGTCTGACGCCATCCCCTCCCGCTTCATTCACAAATCCAGCCACAGGAAACAGGTCACTACACACACACACACTTTCTCTCCCCTGGACCTCCTGTGCCAGCTGAATCACAGGAAAAGGCCTGATGATTTGAGGTCACAATGAGCTCCAGATGTTGCTGGGGACATTGTAATGTCCAGGGAAACAAACGCGCAGTGGCCTTGCATCACACTCTGGAAATCTCCAAACAGCTACCACATGTGATCAGTCACACACGGGGCAGTTTATCCAACAGTTGGCCCGACAACGTCTCCGGAGAGCAGCGCAATCAAAAATGCACCGCGAGAGCCAACATCTCCATGTAGACGTAACGAGCGCTGCCAGTCCCGTATCTGCCCTGTAATATATTATCAGTGCAGACATAAACATTAAAATCCGATCCTGTAAACGTTAATATGACAATCCCACGTTAATGCTGATATGAAGCCTGCTGTAGCCTGAGCAGCTAAGGACGGGGAGGCTGCTAAAGGCATCTGCCTGTCCTGGTGGGGGGGTGCTGGGAGGCGATGGGGCCAGTTGTCAAGAGACCACCCCAAACAGGGCCCAAACAGCCAGCTGGAAGGATTGAGGAGGCGCCATGTTGCACTGCCTGACCAGATTCTTCAGATAGCTCAGGGGAGGACAGGCTGTCCGCTGGCAGATGGGAGGAGGGATATCTCTCCAGCTACAGTGGAACCCCCCCTCTTCTCCTCCTTACATCATCCTGCAAAACCCCCTCACTCTCTCACTTCCAGTCTCACCCCGCGTCTTCACTGTCTCTTACTGTCTTTCTCCTGCTCGGCTTCCCTGCTGGCTTCAAGGCGATGTTTTAAGAAGTTACTCTCTCCACACTGGGCCTTGAACTTGAACAGCTGCCAGGATTTTGTCGACCCCTTCTCCCCTGACCGGCGCTATGAACAACTGCAGTTGCTTCTCTTGCTTTTTCTCCCTCTGCGATCCAGCAAAAACAATAAACTGACATGATGGATATTGTATGTGCAGCTATGCTGGGAGCTACCCCTCATTTACAGTATTTCAAATAAATAATCTCTCTCCTCTGATCTTTTTGGAGCAACATAATAGGCCTCCCAGCGGGTCACTACAGTTAACTGCACGCAACTAAATGAAAATGGCTAACAATTAGGTGATTCAACGTTAATGGAAAGTGTTGCTCATGATAATTGCGGACTATTTGGCTGTGTTAACCTGACTTCAATCCTGGAAGTATTTTGACAATGAGGCCCCCTAATCTTTGTGGCAAAAAGGCACCCAGAATGCAACGCAGCTGCGATGGAACAATTATGTATAAAAACAAACACTGTGGCGATGGCCTGCCAGTGCTTAATGGGATGACAGACAAGAGAGCAGGGAGAGAGGAAAGGGGGTAGGGAGGGTGTTCTTGTGAGATGCAAGCTGGCAGTTTGGTATATAGAGTCGGTCTGTCACGCACCCACCACTACCAGAGGACAAGTAGGAAATGGAACAAACCAGATCAGGATTAAGAGTCAGGCCAGAAAGTCTCTAGGTAACTCCATAAAGGGCAAAAACACTCCAGATAAAAATCTCATAGAAATATGCTTCCAAGAAAGACTTATGATTGAACTTCCAATGGTATTTCTTTTCCTAACGCAATCACAAAGTGGGAGTAAAGCACCGCATGCAGTCAGGTTGAACTGATCTCCCGGCGATCGCTGCCAGCTTCATCACAGCCGTCTCAAACTGTTTTCACTGAAGTCTTCATTCTCACTCAGTCGCGCTGCAGCAGAAGCCAAACCAGACAAATGATCTGTCACGTAAACACACCGCAGGGGGAACAAAAAAGTTATCTATCACAGAGATTAATTGACTAATTGAGTGCGTCTCCTGTGTGTGTGTGTGTGTGTGTGTGTGTGTGTGTGTGTGTTTGAGTTGGCTTTAATTTATCTAAATCATCATTCTTTATCACTTAGCTTTAAATCAATATTTTAAAACTAATTCCACATGCATGTAAAGTATTTGGCTCTACTGTAGAGACAAATGCTTCATTTTGAAAAATCTTACATGTTTAAGGGAAACTTTCGTGACCCCTTTTTCTCTTTTTTTGTATTTGCTAATGTTTGTGTGTGTGTTTGCTCATCACAAGCTTACAAAGACCTCTAAGAGAGCACTTTCAATCATTTTTTTGCCTCAACAAAAACAATCTTTAAAAACAGGAGAGAGAAAGGGTGTGTGTCCGATATTGATGCTGCACATTTCTGTTAGACCTCCTGTGAAAATGACATTTCATTTTGCATTTTGATTTGTTACTTGCTTGCCTTCACAAATGTCATGTAACTCATATTCTTGTGTTTATATTTTCATTCCTTTCTGAACATTTTTCGGGAGGTTCAACTTTCGTGAACTTACTTTTTCCCTCTGACAGCCTCACGTTCATTTCTTCGACTTCAACTGACACATCCTAATCAATTTGCCACCTACACTTAGACTGACATTTCAACTGAGCTTGTGCTTCAACTGAATCATCATTCATGCTTACACTTCAACTTCAAGGCCCATTCATATTATATGTTTTAGTATTTCAATAGCCACAATTACAATTGAGACTATTTCATTCAGCATTTTAATTATTTAAAATGTTTCAACTGTGAATTTTTACAGTGTGCCCATTTGCAAATGCTCTTCCAATATGGTTACTTTTGGTATTCAATTTCTCTGTTTCCTAAAATATTAATATTATAATGTTGCGTCTCTAAAAATTATGCCACCACATAGGAACCCCTTCAGTTCAAACAAAGAATGTCTGATCAAGATGTGTCTGGCTGCTTTTCTGTTCATTTTTGGGGTTTTTTTCACATCAACTTCACTGCTCACTTGACAACAGTTACTCTCTGCGGTCGAAAAACACAAAATTGACCTACTCCATCACATCAAAATGTACCAGGGATTATGACAGCATCCAATCAACTTGCCTCGAAACAAACCTAAAATGGCACAGTGGCTGTCATCCATCACATAATTGATTCCAAATGTGCTCCACAAAGATGTGTTTGGTGTATGTAAAAACTCAGAATGCACTTTAAGTGCAGCGCAGACACAGACATAGCTACGTCGGACTTTGATACTATATAGTAAATCTGTAGTATGAACCTTGACATTATAGCTGGCTCCATGCCTAAATCTCCAACCTTTCATTTTAGCACAATCAGCAGACACCCTCTCTTTGAACTCAATGGCAACTTCATATTGAGGGGGACCCTAAAATAAACGTCAGCCCCGTCTATTCCCAACTCGTGAGTGTGATTTACTAGGAAAAGAACAGTTTTCTGAAGTGCTCTGTGTTTTCCACATCTGCCTGATTATGGCTCTTCTTCTGAAGCCCGGCTGTCAGAAGACCGGGCTGCAGCTCCTCCTGTGAGAGAAAGAGAGCGAGTACAGACTCTGGCCCTAATTAGGCATCTTAGAGTAATTAGACTAAACACAGCCTTCACGCTCCACTCCGCTCATTCATCACGCTCTGCTCTCGCGCAGAGGAAATGCACTGTATGCACACGCACAAACGAGTAACACGCTCAGTCGACTGGGTTTAATCCTCCAGGCCCCATTCAAAAGCTGTGCGAGAGTCTGAAGACAAACCGGCACTATTACACCGAATGTGTTTCTTATTGCGGAGCTGCAGACCTCCTGCCTCCACAGAGCGTAGCCTCGGGAGAAGGAAGAGCTTGAGATCCAATTGAGTCACAGAGGATGAAGTGGTATGAAACTATATCCCGTGCCGCTGTTGACTTTGGGCAGGGAGAGGTAGGGGCTATAACACATACAATAGATGAGAGGATCAACCACTAAACCTCCATAAATCCACTTGTTTCAGACCTCGACCTCTGCGAGCGACCCTTTCTTTTTTAACATTTGAACTGCTGTGAGATTTTCGACTGCAGGAAAGCGTTACAAATATGGCTCCAAAACGGCGCAGCGGAAGATGATGCGCTCAGATTGTACAAATCAGGAGACTGACTCACCACCACGGTCTCTGGCTTTAGTTACCAGACAGGTGACTTCATGTTTTATGGATGAACTGAGCTCAAGTTTTTAACAAGAGTGACACATTTTACAGTCCTCAGTGATCTCATCTCAGGAACCTGCAGAGCAACAGGTTATACAAACTATCCAGCGTGATACACACACACAACCCCATCTGTACTCACCGATGACGATGAGGGTGTAGTTAACGTTAACGCTACCAAAGCCATTGGTGGCTTTGCAGATGTAGGTCCCTGTGTCATCTGCCTCCACCTCCTTGATCTTCAGGCCCATGCGGAGGATACGGAAACGGATCCAGCCACTATGAATGTTGCGGCCATCTTTGGTCCACATTATGAGGGGCGGAGGGTCCCCTTCCACTGGACATGGCAGCTTAATGGCGCTCCCGAGTCGAGCCGTCTGTCTGTGAGCAACCTTCTCAGACACCCGGGGAGGTCCTGAGGACAAACACACAATAACGGTGAATTTTGATGTGAAAACATTTGCAAAACAAAACAAATTTACCACCACAACATCAAGACCACTGATTCATGTTTTTGACCTTTTACCCTTTTCATTGATGCAGTGTTTATTTGTGACCCCTTGTCACAAGTTGCATGCCTCTTCCAGTTATGTACAACTCACAGAAATCATAACTATTAACTAACTAACTATAACTAAAATATTCAAATTTAGTTTTAATCTAAACATCTATTTTTATGGCATCTAGAAAACTCCATCCACTAATGAACATTTTGTCATTTGGGTGAAACCTCAAGAAAAGCTACTGAATGGACGCTGCAGTGAGAGTTTGCCAGCTGCTGTTTCAAGGGTCAAGAATGAATTTTGAATCTATTCATTCTTTTTGTTTTTCTCCTTCCTGTCCTGATAATCATACTGCATCCCCTTTGCGAAGTCCTGATCCCCGGTTTGGGAACTGCTGATTTAGACCACAATACATTTAAGTCTCAATTGAAAACCACCAAATATTTAGGAGGAAATCTGGTGAAAGTTTACATCACATACTAAGTTGCAAGGAAAACAATGGGCTGCGGACATTAGGCAAGTATTTTATTATATAAATGTAACTGAGGAACTAAAAAGTGCATGAAAACTCTTATGGTATCTTATGGTTATCTTAACCACAAAACAGACTGGGTTTACTACCCCAGTGCTATTTCAGAAACACTTTTGAACATCAAGGGAGCCTCACTGACAAACATGCAAACGATGCAAAATCATGGCTAAAAACGTCTCTAAAAACAGTTTGGATGTGGGCAGATGGAATGAGATAGAGGTAATTTGTCATCTTTTTGTATGATTACCCAGAAATGTCGAAACCAGATTGTAATAATTGGACGAGCCCTGTCGTCCTGCACAGAGAGGGTAAAGCGCTCTGGCTCTGGTTTTTCGTAGCGTGCAAGAGATCAAAGCGATGAGGGGGGTGGGTCGCAGAAAGACGGACAGCAGCCTGTTCTCCCTGCTCTTAATTGGCTCAGGTCTGCTCCCTCAGATCTGGTGAAGTGGAGCGGGCCGAAACACCCTGTGATGGTGTTAGGAGGCCTGTACCGCTGCTCGCACAGCACCGGGCGCTCAACTAACCCCCCACCACCACCACCACCAAAACCTAAACAAAACCCTGAACTACTGAGCAGACTAGACACAGAAGAGAAACAGGAGATTGGGGGAGTGAAAGAGGGGGAGGAAATGCAACCAAACCCTATGGCTGCAACAGCCCTCAAAAGTACACAGAGCGCAGTCTGTGCCTCAGAACAAATGGCCCAGGCTGGTAGCAGTAAAAAACAATGGGGAGGATAAGTACACATGGCTTCTCCAAACACATGTACGCAGGCTTAAACACACACACACGGAGTCACATTCCTTTGGTGCATTTCACACATATGGTAAACAAGAAGTTCATTATACTGATGGGGCTGCAGGTTGGGGGGGGGGGGTTGACACAGGTAACTCCGTCTGCCTGTTTTATCCATCACATTGCCAACAGATGTATCTCAGCTGCAGGTACAACATCTGGATTGTTGAGCCGGTGACCTCACAGAGCAAAAAAGCTGGACTTTGTCATGTTGCAAAAGAAAAAAAAAGGTTCATAAGTCATGCCGCAAAACTTTTGTTAACCGTCAAAAACCTCCTTTCTTTTTCATTTCTGCGTCTTTCCCAACCATGCATGAGCGCACACACACACTCGCTCACTCACTCAGAGTTTTCCTTCCTCTGTGGATGGCCTTTCCTGGTCCACAGCATGCACAGGAAATTGGAAGTGTCATTGTTTATGTCTGTGGAGAAAACGCGACCGCAGTTTTTTTGGCTGTTGTCAGCTGGCCCATATCTCACTCCTCTGCTACCAGGAAAGCAGAACAGAGGCGCTCACTGTTCAGTTTCTTACCCCGCGGACTCTGCTTCAGGACCACTAACAGGTCACAGCGTTGGCTGGGCACTGCTGGAGCTCACATGGACTGAGTTGATCCTAAAAGACTGAACCGCCTTGTAAAAACATAAATACATTTCTGCCAAATCTTGAACAAATAGGCTTCAGTTATCTCGTCTGACTTATGGCCCTGCAGGCCACTCAACCATGTGTTCCTGCTGGATTAATGGAGGGGGCTGACATACAAAAACAAGGCCTGATTCATGTCAAAGGTTTAGCTGAAATAAAGTGTCAAAACACATTGAACCAGCATGAGTACTGCTTCTGTCAAACAAAGATTTCTGAAAGCTGGAAGTACATTTCTTGAGAGCTACATTCTTCTCGAGAAAATAAAAAGAGACAAGAACATCTGTCTGCTCTTTCCCATTCATAAAACATACAACGGTGCACTGCAGAACCTTTGAAGAAAGTCCAGCCTTCTAGAGAGGGATCCTCCTTTAATTTGTCCTTTTATGCATTTTCTTTGTATTTTTTTATGTATGATCAGCAGGCATAATGTTGGTTAACTGTTTTTAATAACTGAAGGAAAGATGGATATTATACTTTTTTGCCAAGAGGTAAATTAAAAGATCAATACGATTCTCGTGTCTGTACGTTAAATATGAAGCTACACCTGTAGTCCAATCCGACATTAGAAAAGTGTAGGAGGAAGATGTTTCCAAGGCTATTCAACAAACACTTCTGTTGAGGCATAGTTGAGCGTTTAGTGCTCAGCCAACCATACAGATATAAGAGTGGTGTTTTTTCCCCAAAATGTCTAACTACCCCTTTAATTGTGATAAAGGTCTCTGTGATCCTGAACTTGGGTGTTCAGGATGACTTCAGCTCCTCGGCTTCTTTGGCTTAAAACTAGAAAGCCTTGGCTGGAGGAATGTGCAGCAAATGATTTCCTCCCTCCATCTCCGCTTCTAAAAAAAAAAAAACCCTTTTGAAGTCCTTTTGAAAAACAAGGCGTGAAGAGGTGCTGAAATCAAGGACATCGTCTGAATAACTTAATAACTGTTTGTGCTGTGTGCATGACCACCATCCTTTCTTCAACACGGACTCTCCTCCTCCCTCTCAAGGACAGGTTCTCTTAACCTTGAGTTGAAAGCTCTGAAACTACCACACAGAGGCCCCTTGTGAAAAAAATCCAGTTCTGGAAAAATTTTTGCCTTATCTGCTTAATTGTAACATCCACAGTTCAAGACGCAAAAACGTAACACGAAATCCCACCAAGGTGAAATGTACTGCAGCTGCACTTTTCTCTGCCGTTTTAGCTTTGGCCTTCCGAGGTTCCCTCCTGGTAGCTGAACTAAGCATTATGGTACCATGTTGAATGGCAATCTGCCACATTTATGACAACCTGGTGAGCGTTTCAAGTGTTTACTCAAATTGTCAGAATTGTTAGCGGCTCTGTGAATGGAAAATGATACACACTGCCATATGGGCTTTCCCGTAACGCAGCGTTGGTACGGTGCTCCTTATTATAGCCGAGCCCCGTGTGTGAATGGAATCTTTCATAGCGCAGGAAGAGGAGGAGGAGGAGGAGGAGGAGGAGGCCTGGCGACTCTCAGAATTAGCTCTGTTTTTCTTTGCTCAATTTGGTGATGGATTATTTTAAGAGAAAGGGGCACATTCAATAAGAGGCATTCTTGTTATTCAGACTAAATATAGTCCACTTTTACGAAACCTTGTGAGCGGGTTAATGAACTGTTGATCTGACATGCAGGCATCTGTGGAGGGAAATATGTTGGGAGAGAGGAACGCACGCAAAAAAAAATTGCCGACTAAAAAGGCCGCCAGACTTGAGCAATCTTCAGATGTGTTAGTACCCCTCTCCTCATTTATTTTCTCTTTTTACAAAACACCTGCGGATTTGGAATGATGTGTACATGCTTTGGTCTTTCTAGCCATTGCAAACATGTCAATAAAGGGTTGGCTCAGCTGCTGACAGCCGCTCCAATAGCGAACACCTGGAACTTAACGAACCGCAATGAGAACAACGTGATAATGCACGCAACATCGTCTTCCCAATACAGGATATAGTTATTCAAACAAACACTGTAAACATCTTTTAATAAAAAGGATTTGGTCTCCAGCCAACCGCAAGTTTTGCAGCCAACTCTAAGAATTTCTTGTGCATCAAAAGGCTTTTGCACAATGCCAGACTGCAGCGATTCATTACTAAGATAAACACTGATCTGAGTGAATGTGTCTTCAATATGCAGTATTTACATAAAGGATAAGAGGCAGGGAGACAGATAGAAGCTGGAGAATGCTTCCTCCTACTCAGCAGCACTGTGTTAGCTCAGCAGACCGTACAAGAGCAGACAGACTTCGAACATGAGAGAGGAGGTTTAATGGAGCCTGCCCTTCCAGGGAAATACTCTATCACGCATCTCTTAAAACCTCGGGAGCACTTGTATAACACAAAAATATAACAAAATGGGCAGGGAAAAAAGTAGAGTTCAAGGAACACAAGAGGGAGGATGAAAATGCACTAAAAACATAAAAGCTAGAAACTGAGCCCTGAGCCGCTGACTTTATTTAAGGCCGGGAGGGGTTTGGGTGAAGGCGAAAAGGTGAGGCAGACACCGCAGCTCGGGGAGTGTGTGAAAGGCCAGAGCTTCTGTTCAGAACCTGCTGCTGCGCATGGCTATACATTTCACAAGCGGAGATAAAAATCGGCATAAAACAGTGAGGGAGAAAGAGAGGGGGAGAGCCACCTTGGCAATTTAAGAAAGGAGGTGAGGTGAGGTGGGAAAAGGGGGGGTGCAGTGAGAGGGTGAAAGGGGACTGGATATGCGGAGTGGCGGCGGAGGCTGTTCTGACAGCAGCGGGGCAGCGGAGGGTGAAGAATGCCGTCTTTTCTTACCCCTCCAGACGCACTGCCCAGCAACTTCACCCAGTGTGGTAATCAATACCTGTTATTTTCTCCTCTCGGCTTTCCAATCAATAGATAAGAGCTGGGTAAGACCAGCCGGGACAATGGCTCTTTCTTCAGCACCATCTGATGTGGGCTGAATAGCAACTGCTTCGGTGGTGGGAATGGTACAGGAGGAGCGATTGGGTGACATGAGGGGCTAGAGAAGCAGCAGGAAGGGGGAGGGAGGGGTGGAATAAGAAGACAGCGGTAAAGAGAATGAGATGCTCCAGTCGATCTTGTCTGATTAAAGCAGAAACGCCGGAGTACCGTCGCTGCTCTCTCGCAGCGAATCTGAGTCTGCTTCCTCCACTAATGGCTCCGGAACAACAGGCTCTGGCCGACCCCTCATCAAAAGAACAGGAAAGAAACAGAGAGAAATTACTCCAGCGTCGTAAAGCTTCTGGAAACATCTCCATCACGCGGCCTACCCTTAACAGGCCCTACTGTGGAGCCTTTGAACTCTAAGCTGCTATATTTCATTAAACCTGACTACCTTCTCCCGGCCCCAGCTGCCTCTGTCAGAAGAAAGCAGCGTGTGTGTGTTTTTGTAGACTCCTCACTACTGTCAGTTGCAGCTACAGTGCAACAGAAACCCAGGACTCATCAGTTGGACATATAAATAAAATAGACAGATGTAACTTTCCTGAATATTTGTCATCATTTGTACACAGGCGAGTAACCTCCACCTGGAAAACAGACAACCTCTGCTAACGTCACAGGAAACGAAAACGCTCAGCCAACAGTGTCCTAACTTATTGATACTTTGATTATATGAAAAGCCCTTTTTAATTCAGTGAAGGGATTTTCCATAAGCACTCCATACTTCCACGAGCCAGGAAAAGTACGGAGTCCTTATGGAAAGTCCTTACCTTGAATTAACAGGGCCTTTCACATAATGTTTTTGGAGTGGCCATTTTGTCTTATTACTGGAACAGTTTAACAGGCTGCTTTTCCGATGTTTTACCTGGTCTACCGCTCTACAGAGTGGGGTATTTTCTTTTAAGAGACTGTTTTTTAGTTAACATTATCAGTATTACCTTTAAGAGTTGTCCTATCTCTAATAAAAATTTAATCCTGGTACACTATATAGACTATTTTAGGTAAGTGGGAGACTTTGATTCATTCTTCTTTTCTTCTCATTTTATTTTATTCATTTTCATGTTTCTTTAAGGGTTAGGGTAGTAATATTAGATATTTGTCTTATTGTAACCAATCATATGAAAAAACAAAAGTTGTTTCCGCAAAAGTATTTCCTGTTTAACCAAAGTTTGATAAAGCTTCATGCTCCGTGCCACAGAGTCATATTATGACGGACTGTTATGATCGTTGATTTTTGGTCTTTTTATGGAATTTGTTGACAATATCAAAATATAGAATAATACCAAACATTATCATTAAATGTGTTTATCTCTTTCTGGCTATGGGTATGTTCACTTTGAAATGAGAGGATAGCATGGCCAATATAAACACAAAATGCTGTTTACCTTTTCCCTATTCTCTCTATCAAAATGTCAAGAAGGAAATTAAATTAATTAGAAAAATACTGAATACTTGGTATGTAACAAGTCAAGGTAACTGCTGGCTGATTATTAAAAGTTTCAATCAACAAATACTAATATAGCATTACAAAAAGTCAGTGATTCATTTGTTCTGTTTTTGAGGGGATGGCAGGTTCTGATAAAGATACTTTTTTCTTAAACGTTCTTAATAGAAAATACAAGCACACTTATTCAGTGGCATAACTTTTCATGCAAATGTGAGTCGGTAATTCGCTGGTCTTGGCCTGTCATGAGGAGCGCACAGTGAGTGGCACTCTAGTCGCTTTATCTCACTCCATTAGGCTGAGGCCCGGTGCACACACAGGGGCTGAGTGTGTGCTTAGGGCCACTTATCAGGGAAGAGGCAACGAGAGGGAGGCTGGGAAGGGAGAGAAAGGCCAGATAGAGTGACAGACAGAGACAGAGAAAGAGGGTCAGAGGAGGGGAGAGGAATAAAAAAACAAGCCGCGGAGAGCGAACCAGGGTGAGGGTTAAAGAGAGGAGGGCTGATTTAGAGAGTGGCAGGGAGCAGAGGCTAAGATGGCAGAGAGGCCTCCTTTAACACACAGCTCATGAGGAGAGCAGGGCTGCATGAGGGAGTCAAGGGGGATTAGGTGGGCCCAGGCGGCAGTAACCAAGAATCCCAACAATCTCACACCCCACTCCCTGGCCCGGGCTCAGCCTCAGACACATGACACACTCAAACAGACCCCTCTCTTTCTCTCTCTCTCTCTCTCTCTCTCTCTTTCCCCCCACACAACACAGAGCAGGGCACCAACGAGCACCTGTTTGTTACTGTCAGTCTAATATGTTTGGAGATGAACCGACCACTTGGCACAGAAAGGGACATTGTGTGAGCAATCGCATATTTCTGGCTGCGTTGAACTGTCTGCGCATTGTCTCTTATTTTTCTCTCACAAATACATCAAGAAATGTTGATTTAGAGGCAAAAAGCTCATTAATTTGCATTCCATTATACTGGAACCTTCAGACAACAAATGGTGTTAAACAATATAAGGGGGTATTAGGTTTGAAAGATACATTATTAAATTAATATATTTAGGAAAAAATGAAATACTGCATATGCATAAGTGAGAAGGAAACAAACTCAACCAATGTCCAAACTACAACTGTAGACTGTGATTAGTCATAAACAGACTGTGTAATATTTTAGGAGGCTGGAGTTGGGAAGCACTGTTCTAATCTTTTTTCTTATAAACGGGTTAATATTTTTACCTTCTCAGGCCTCAGCCACAAAGAGAGAGTGCCAATATAATATCCAAGTAAAGGAATATAAAAATGACCCAAACCCTATAATATCCTTTTTCCAGTCAGTTTACCCAATTCAGAAATGCTCAGATCAAAGAATAAAAAGAAATACAACTTCAGGCTTTCACTTTGTTCTGCAGACACTTTGTAATTGCTGTAAAATAAGTGTTCTTCTACTTCTTTCTCATACACTGCACATATACAACAGGACACAAGCAGAAACTGCTTTGCCAAAAAGGCTGGGAGCCGCTGCTCAGGAGTAAACCCCATCAGCCAGTTAAATTGTCTCCACCTAAGAAGGACTGTGTTTATGTTGTTTCATGGCCTCCATCAGTCAACAACGAGGTGCATCCTGCCCCTCCCTGCGTGCCTTCTCCTTCAACCTTCCTGCATTCCACAGTGGGGAAAAAACTGACTACTCAACCTGCGTTTGGCTCATTGTGTGCAGTTGACACAGTCGGAGTCCAGTCTGGAGGTGCTGAATGAGATGCAGATGTCTTATTAAGTTGAGCCACCGTCACTCTGCACTGGTCTGATGTTCGACTGACTGGCAGAGAAGCACAGAGGTTGTAAACAAGACCGTTCAGAGCCAGACATGCTGTCACCGGCGGACCAGTGTGTGTGCGTGTGTTGCGGTCACATTTGTGTGATGATGATGATGATGGCCGAGCCTGGCACTGAGCGGCCCTCCCCTCATTTCTCCAGAAACCGTACACCAGCGTACAGTCCGAGGATCAGCCAATCTCCATGACACTGGGAAGCACTTTACACCAGCGCCTTTGTCAACAAGGTCTTTTCAAGAGAGGGCCAATGACAGACTGCGATGTAGCGGGAGTGTTTGGGCAGAATGGGGCGATTCAGGCCGGAGCAGGAGAGGGGAGGGAGAGGCCAGCAGAGGAGTGGGTGAGGGAAATAGAAAGGCGGGCGAGACAGAGACGAGACAGAGCGGGGAGAAGCAAGGCGAGACAGACGGAGGGGGTGGAGGAGCTGGCAAAGCTCTCACTGACAGCAATGGGGCCTCTTGACAATCCAGGAATATTGTCTGAAATCAATCTGTCATCATGGAGCTGTTGAGCCTGTCATTACGATGTGGTACTCGCCCTTTCACAGTGACAATTTGTTCAGTGCTTTCCCAGTCCACCTTACCACTCGGCTGCACAGAGGTCACTGCCCTCCATCCATCTCTGTCTGCCAGTCTGGCTGTCTCTCTTTGTTAATCAACTGTCCACACTGAGCTGTACAGTCCTTTTATCAAGGTGACCCACACAAGATCAGGCGGCTGGAGACCGGGTATTTCTGTAACATCATTGAATTCCCTTATTTCCTGCTGCTGTTTGATGTGAAAATGAATTCATCCTCTGGGGAACACAAATGTCGGGGCATCACCTAAGTCAATCAAATTCACTGAATGTGAACTATAAACATCTGTATAAAATTTAGGCCCAACTCATCAAGTGGACCTGATGGTGGCGTTAGAAGAAAAGTACTAGGAGTAATTAAGTCATTTGAATCTATCCTCCCTCCTCCTCTATCTTCACCAAATATCGATCAACAGGTTTCACACTGAATCACAAATGTCAACCACATGGTGGTGCTGCAAGAGAAGTCCAAAGATCATTAAATCCTCCGGGAACTGTGAAAGTCTGCACAAAATTTCATGGAAATTCATTTAATAGACATTTCAGCCTGGAACAAAGCGGTGGGCCGACTGACTGACAGAGTCAACAGAGTCAGAGTTGCTGGCATCCCTAGAGTCAAACTGCTAAAAATAAACAAAAAAGAACAGTCCGTTGAGCTAATATTCAACCTAGACGCAGCATAACTGTATGAATGGAGCCATGCCCCCATCTGCCAAGCCTCTGACTTCCAAGTACATCCAGGCTGGGGGCTGATCCAAGGCCCCAGCTCACATCCACTGTGCATGAGGAAATCAAATCAGTTTCACTGTATGGCGCAGAATTCCAGTCTGGGATAGCAGTAGCCCTGCTATAAAATATGACAGATTATACTCTTTGCTCCTGAAATGATTTTTCCTCTCATGTCCCTTTCCACTCTTGAAGTCAAAGTGGGGACATATTTTTCCATTCATTACTGAGGTCCCCTAAATGAAAAGTCAGGGCCTCTTTCCCTCTTTCGCCTCACCTCCAGTGTTGAGAGAAAGAGAGCACTGATGCTAGAAACAGCCACAAACAAATTCCATCATGACAGCCTCGGCGCTCGCAATGAAAACTCTTCTATTTTGACATACTGTGAAAAGCAATCGTCCAGACCAGCCTCTTTATAACCCCAATCAATGGGGACAATGCAGAAAAGAATTTCCGAGGTGGCTCAAAAGAATTGCTAATGAAAAACAAAGTGGAAGTGAAAAAGCCACAAAGCCATGTGGGGTCTCATTGAAGCTCATTGGAGGTGATCTGAAAGAGGCGGGAGGTGGTGGAGGGTCGAGGGAAGGGAGGATGGAAGAAACTGGAAGGAGGGTCTGGGGGGGTGTGTCGAAGGCAGCGGAGGCCTCATTCAGAGCTCGTTATCCCAGCTGTCCCCTGGCTTGGCTTTCTTCAGGCCCAGCCAGCCATCGCTGTTGCCACCACCATAACGTTCAATCAACCCTTTAACTGGCAGGGTGTGTGTGTGTGTGTGAGTTTCTAATGCAAACCTCGGGGACAGGAAGAGGAGGAAAAACAAAGAGAGAGAGAACTGAGAATTCTTTTCAGAGAGAGCTCTGATATCAGGTTATAAAGATAACCAAACACAGAACAGCATCCCAAAAACATAATAAGAGAGAAAACAATGACAGACTTTATGGCAGCACGGTGAACTAAAGAGAGGAAGCTCATCACCATGTTATGTGCAACAGGTACCTCCTGGCTGCCTGATTTGGTATTCTGATAAGTCTGTATGAGGCTACAGCAGCACAGATTCAAGCAGGCTGTGGCAAGCACAGCAAACAAGCACATACAGTGAGATGGGCCAGATAATATTTCTGCAGCTCAAATCAGCCTTTTATTCACTAAGATCACAATGACAACTGTTGAGCTTGTCCAAACCTGCTCCGTCCAAGCAACATGCTGAAGGCCACCATCACATAAATACAGTATAGATGTTTTCCACAGACAACAAAAGGTTGTCATGGTACATTTTTTTCACTTGTTTTGAGGTGGCTCAACACCAGGAACAGGGCAGTAGATGTAATAACGAGACAGTGCTACAGGAAAAGACATGAAGTTGAAAGAAAAGTGGAAGAAAAGTTTTAATTTCAGCACCTCCTGCCTGCTGCTGGATGCAGACTCCTGGTCTGAATTGTAAATCTACAAGTTCAAATCTACAGGAAAACAAATCCGGCTTCTCCTGTTGAGGGGTGCAAGAGGAGAGCAACTGCATTCTCATCATTTCACTCGCTGAAGTGACTGAGTGAACAGCTGTGGAGAACAAAATGAAGAGGAGGGGGAGATGGAGGAGGAGGAGGAGGAGGGCGTCTCTCTCCACGACTTGGCCCCTCAAAAGAAAAAGAGAAAACAGAGCAAGACCGGAGAAATGGATGAGGCTTAGAAAGAGGGGTTGTGCAAGACAAACACTTCCCACTGTGGAGCTGAAATGTTATTGTAAGGTCACTTGTAAGGTTCCAGCGAGGCGGACCCTCGCCCCCACCTACAGGCTCGCTTCCAGTCGCTCTGTCCACTCTGTCTCTCTCTCTCTCTCTCAGGCCGAGGGTGTAACACAGCAGCCTGAACTGTGGCGTCTAAACAGTGTCCTGTATCATCAGATGCTTATTTAACACCACACAGCTGTTAATTAACAAAAAATCTTGTTATTCACAAGTCTGGTAAACCCTGCAAGTCAAAGTCAGGGGAAGCGCATAAAAGTCGATTATCAACTGAATGGTGGCGGCCCGGCACGTCCGTGCACACTTTGTCAGCGGCCACATGGGTTTTGTGAAGGTTAACGGGAGAAAAAGGAATTCTATTTAACTGGACCCAAATCCATTCAGCCGGCAGGAAGAGTGTGTGTGGTCTGAAAACACTCTCAGCGCCAACTGCCCAAACAAACTAATGAGCATCATACGCACACACAAACACACACAGACCTCCTTATGATTCAATAAGATTTTGTTGACAAATTAAAAAAGAAGACAGAGATAAATTCTCCTCATGTGCATTCACGCATTAGCATACAGCTGAAAGTGACAAACACTGAAAGCGGACAATGCCCTGTTGAAATTCCACATGAATGCTAATTGAAGTGGCCATTAAAGTCATTCAATGAGGGGAGTGTTGCTCACAGGGATTATATGACCCCGCTAAAGTAAACACCAACTGACCTCCATTATGACTACTTATCACAGCTACAGCCCTTTCCTTTCTTTCCCCTCGGAGGGGTGAAGTCTGACACATTCCCCTCTCCGAATGTTTCCTCCTGAACTGACAGGGTCAGCGGTGCGTGCTGATAGATGCCGAGTGTGGACCGTTTTAGTGGTGGTAACATTATTTCCGTGATAGAAACAGAGGGATCGTAGCGGGAGGAATATTATTTCCACCTGGTTTAGAGAAGGAGGAGACGGAGCGGGAATAGTTGTTGGTGTACCTCTGAGGTTTTCTAAATTGCCCTGTGCTCCTTGGATGTCTCATTATCATGACTTTTCTCAGGGTAATTTCAGCCTGCTTAATAAAACGCACGCATATATTCAGACGCACGATAGCCCTCGTAACTTCTTCTCACGCAGCTCTAAATGGCAGCGCCTCAGCAGAGAGAGTCCCCCGTCTACTCTGAGTTCTAATGGATGGCAAATAAGTCCGGTCTACAGGGATGGGGAGTGTTTAAAATTAATCACTGCTGCCCTGTCCAACCTGGGGGACCGCCACACGTAATAATCCATCCATTGTTCTCCGCAAGTGGGCCCAGACTGAGTAAATAGGGGCTACAGAGAGTTGAGAGAAGCTGGGTGGGAGTAAAGGTCAGCTCATGCCTTGTTTTAACGACAGCACATTAACTTAACTCACTTCCTTCAACTTTACACTGGTAATAAATGGGAGGAAATGCAGAGAGAGGCAGGGCAGAAGAAGGGGGACGTGTGTGCGAAGGGTGGCAGGCGGTGTTGACCATCTGATATAGAGAAAAAAAAAACGAAACCCACAGAAAATCAGAAAATCGATGCGTTGGCCGTTCACACGGCTTCGAGCTGAAGCAGAAGACAAGGGATGTTTGACTTCCCTCAAGTTCCACTGTTTGGTGTGGACTGAATAACAAAAGGTAACATGAAGCTGATTTTAATGCCTAAATGGAGCATTAAAGTGCCATCTGAGAATTGCAAAAAAAAAAAAAAAAAAAAAAACCCCACAAACATGCTACACAGCCGGGCCTATTCAGCGCAATTCTTTCTCCTTTTCTTCCCCCCTACAGTCTCACCAGCTTGGCCCGTGAGCCAGAACAGCCCCGTTACACCTTCTTACTATTCAGGAGCTATTTAAAAAATAAGAGGACTTTGGGGCATTTGGTTACTGAGAAACTAGCCTCATTACGGTTAAAGGAAATGGAAAACTGTCTGGGAGCCAAATGGCCTTGTGATTTTAAAAGCCCTTGGCATACAATTTATCTCATAGTACCTTCTTGTTATGAAACCATGATGTAACTCTGCTATAAAATGTATATTTTCCAACGAGGTTGCAGAGCAGTTTGCATGCTCTAAACTTCACCAGATGGCTGCAGGGGTGAAACAAACATGAATAAAGCATACATGCCCAAAAAGACACAACTGTATCTGATGCCTGTTTCTAATTAAAATGCATCAAAACAGCACCGCTCAGTGTGTGTGTGTGTGTGTGCGCATTCATTGTTAGCTAGTCCCGGTGCATAGCAGAGACACCTGGTGCCTTTCTGTTTCTCCCAGGGTGCATTTCTGCAGATCCATATGTCCAGGCTGCCGCATTCCTCAGTTAGTGGAGCCCAGTGGTCCCTGCGCCTGTCACCACATTAGAGGCTCTGCTGGGACACATCAGTGAGCACCTCCTCCAGCTGCTGGGGGTGGCGGAGCACCAGAGGGGCAGGGGGGGAAGGAAAGAAGGCGCTGGGACGGAGGAAGTGCGGGGGTTCCTGAGGGGGGTCTTAAGAAATAATTCTTGCTTGGCCAGTCGCAAAGTCATAGCAGTGGAGATAGGGAGGGTCCATGTGTTGTGTGTGTGTTGGGGGGGGGGCACAAGGGCAGGGGGTCCAGGGTCAGATGTCGCTTAATGACTGACAGCAACAGGCTTAAAATCATTCACTCAAACTCACTGTCTTTTCAGGTGCATTGTTTGAAAATGGGAAGTCAGCAGCAGGAAAGTAACTCTTCCAATGTGTATTTTAGTGTTTCACACATAAGTCAAAGGGAGCCTGTCCTTTATAATTCAATTTGCATTTGTCAAAGATGTCATCATGCATTGTTAAACTTTACTGGGACAGTTTAATGGCTTTTCTGGCCTTGGCTTGACCATAAAAAGCACACGTTCCGAGTCAAAACCCGCTGACTGTATTTCACGGGATGTCAGAGTCAAGCTGTTGCGTTTGGACGGTAACACAGAACTCACTGTATCGCTGCTTCTACTGGGAGGACTGTGGGATATTTACACTTCACAGATTGTCAAGCATCATTTGAAATCCTCTTGCTCAGACCGCCTGCCAACTACATATCTCTCGATGTGTCTATCTGCCTGTGCATCTGTAACCACTTTCGGACGAATTATGAAAAACAGGATGCAAATTCTTTCTTTTTGTGTGACGTTTAATCGGTTCAGACCCATCGGACCTCCGCTCTCCATCATCTCATCGGGTCCCCCTTTTCATTTCTCCTTTGCTGACATCTGTTAATCTGTAAACATACAAAATTGCCTGTCTAATCTTATTTAGCCTTCACGTCTTGTTTACTTTTGGTTTAGTCCTGCCGTGAAGGCACGGCTGCCACGCTGTGAATGAGGCATTGTCTGCAGACCCGCAGATCTAATCTCCCCCTCTAAACCGCCGCCAGCCCCCTCCTGCCTCCGCTACCTCAAAGCCCTGATAGCCACATGCAGGTATTGTACCTATCAGACGCCTCTTGAATTCACTTCCACGCTGAGCTGCAGAATAAAGAGAGCGCTATGGAGCCTGCTTGTTTCGTGGTCTTCCGGGGGGTGGAGGGGGGGAAATGTGTCTGGCTTTCAGATTCCTCTCATTAAAGCTGGAGCACAGTTTCGAGCCTTTGCCTCGGTCTTTGACTCACGTCGCTGGATTGCATCAGACATGGTTCGGTAGTCGGTGATGGTGGATGAAATCATTGAAATTTGCTCCGACACTCATTCATGACCTGTTGACAAGCTCGCTGTGAGTTGTCTTTATAAAGCAAAGTATTGATACTGGCACAATACACAGTGCAGTGAATTGTGGTCAGTCTGAGGTCTCTCCGCTCTCCAACTCCAGTGTTTCGGTAATGAACACACACACACACAAACTGATGTTAGACAGTCCCTTGGCCAGCCGCGGGAGAGCTGGACTCTTAAACTGACTTGTGTTCTTTCACCCTGGGAAGCTGATGGATGATGTTTGTTTGGTTTAGCCGTAGTGAATGTGCGCACACACACACACACATTCATGGCCATGACTGAAACACACACAAACTCAGGGTAGGGGGTTGGCTTGCCCTCTCTCGTTCCCCTGCCCTGTGTTGATCTTGGGCTCAGTTTAGAGATTTTTCAGCTCTCAGTTTTCCGTCTCTAACTTCTCGGGTGCGAAAAACGCCGAGAGCCAACAGAGACTTTCCTGCGCACTCACAAGAAACCAGCCAGTCAGATTTAATGAATCTGGCGTCACCTTACAGGGTTAAAACAATGTTAGTCAGAGAGGAGGAACGCTCATGAGCAGAGCTCTCACCTCTTGCGCAGTCGGTCAGTAAAACGGCCTCAAAGATGAACAGCACGACCTTCAGGACGCCCATGCTGTCCAAAGACAACTTCATGCTCCCCGAATCTGAAACACACACAACCACAATGACACAGTGTACACTCACCAATGCATGAAGAATAACGGGCGCTACTGCAGGATTTGTTCAAGCCAATTTCACATGACATGACTAAAACGCAATGTCTTCCTTATGAGGAGGATAACAGCATTTTATGCACAAGTAATATCGATGAGTGTACTCTTAATTGCAGCTTAGTTTTCATGTCACTTTAAGACTTTTTTTTATCTGGATGCATAAAGTTTTTTTTGTTGAGTTGACCTCAGTGGTTCACACAGTAGACTCCTGGGACATTTTAGGGGCTGTAAGAAGGTCTAGAGGGTCTAAAAAGAACTCAAAATGAAGTTTAGGAGAAAACATTTGACACCAGAATGAAATAACAGTAACTCAGTCCTAGAAGGTCTAAAACTCAGGTTTGGGGTCAGTCTGGGGCTTTACATGGGGGTCCTCAGTCCTTTAGGGTCCTGGTTGATGAAATAGCACCCTGTGCATGTGTCGGCTAAATACTCAAAGAGCTTAACGAGGTTTCGAACAGAAAAAAAAGTGCTCATGTAAACTTTTATTTCTGCTGCACTCAGAGTAAAATATCACAAAGCTGCATGCAAATAAACAGAAAAACTTCAACATAAAAAAAACGGAGTGAAGTTTAGCATGTAAATATGAACACGTGTGTCGACAGCATACCTGGATATCCAGTGAATGAAGTCAAGCCCGTGTCAGCCTCCTGAGAGAAACGCGCTGGGCTGCGGTCCGTGTTGAGTCCATGAAGCAGGAGCGACTTTTCCACCGACCTCTAACGGAGCAGCGCGGGCTCGTCTCCGGGATGAAGCGACGCGTTCAAGGCTCCGAGAAAACACGGACTCTTTAGAAAAAAACACAAATAACACCCCCGTGTGTTGTTGTTGTTGAGTTATTAGTTGTTGGAAACTCTCCAGTCCGCTCTGCGCAGTCCGCTCCGTCCGCCGAGTGACTTTTTCCTCCGGAGCGCGCAGCGAGCGGAGCCTTGTTGTCCGGCCCTGCGCTGCGGCCGCGGGCCAATCACAGCCCGCGGAGGCCGGACACGGTTAACTCTTTACCTGTCAGTCACACGGAGCTCGTCATCACGCAGGCAGCGTCCCAGCAGCTCCAGGTGTGAGGGAGCACACGTGGGGACTGCACAGCCAGGAATTCAACCCTTATGGATTTACTGAAGGGATGTTATTATGATACTGTTAAAAAACTTTAAAAGCTTCAAAGTTACGAATAAGTTGCAAATTGTCACTGAAATCAAGTTTTGGTTTGCATCATTTTCGATATCGATCGAATGAAAATATTAATGCTACATCTCCTTGTGCTGCCACTGATAAATACTATTTTCAATGCAGCACCATGAGCAAATGCTGACACCTAGTGGCCCCTGTGAGGAGCACATTATAGACAAGCAATGCAAAAAGTTAGTAATGCTGCAAAAAAAGTTGTCCTGTGCGGTGCTGCGACTTAGCTTGAATTTTTCTTGGGGGGGGGGGGTCACAGGTTAACTGTTTTGTATTACATACCAGTAAAGCTGAGGTAGTCAAATCCAAAGCAGGAATATCCTGATTTTTAGCCCGTTGTATGACGTAAAAGCTCAAAAAGAGTGGATTTCACAGTTCCCTTAATCCAACCAGTAACATACTTTTATTAGAGACCTCCATCTAGTAGAGACACGTGTCTTTCAAACTTCATGCTCCCGTTTTGTAACTAAACTTTATAAATATTGTAATCAGATGACAAAGAGGTTTACTTAGAAATTCTCTCAAGAGCCACATTTAACTGTGCTCAAGGCAAATGAACTGCTCTTTTTCTGTAAATAAGTGAAGTGTCCCTTTAACTATGTGGGAAAATCTGAAGCTTCAATAATGAGTCACTCCGACTCCCCACAAAACTAAGAAATTCAGTTAGGCAGGGTGTTGCTCATCTGAAGATAAGGCCCACACTGCCTACTCAAGTGGCAGGAAAAGCTGACAAATAGTAACTAAAATAGCTCCGGGCTGTAAAAGAGCATCTTTGGAGAATATTCAGTCGGTCACTATTCAAATTAAAAAGATGCTTGTACAAATTACAACCACCTAAGGGCTCTGCTGTTCAGCTTCACAGCCCGCAGTGCTGTTCATCAGTATGACATTACAAATTAAAGAGGCCAGCCTGTTTCCACTTATCAGACTATAACGGACAGCGGGGTGATCAATACAGGACACAGCTCTACTGACACATTTCAAGGCAGGAAGTCAATGGCACTTTGATGCAAAAGTAAAGAGGAGAAGTTACCAGTACTTTTTAAACAGGAAAAAGTAATTTATTTCAATATACATCGCATTTAAAACTATATAACATTATCTGTTTGTTGAATATTTCACACAGCTCTTATCATGGAAATGTCCTGGAATTTTACAAAATAAGACCCAAGCTCTGAAACAATGATAGGATATCCCGCCCTTTAATTACTGCATGATTCCTTGTATTTTACATAAAAGTAATTATAGCTTTATACATCATTTTTGTTCTTTATAAAAGAAAAGAAAAACATACCATTTCAAAGTGAGTTTATGCATTCTTTGATGATGAAAATAAGGTTGATGCGACAGTGGTGAGTGATTTCGATTATGTAATGCCTGAGAAACTGCTTTACATCAGAGCAGAGTGGACATAATGTGATATTTCATCTTTGTTGTTAAAAGGTCCAACTTTGTAGATTGGCCACTTCAGACCACTCAGATGTACAAACTGTAATATATAATAAAGCACGGAAGATACTTTGTATGCTGTCATTGCAATGGATGCAGATTCAAGAGCAAAAAGGAAGTCAGGAGCAAAATATCTGTTCCTGTCCGACAGTACCGCCAGAGCCAAAGATGGATATAATTTAGTGTAAACCCAAATCAAGCCTTCTCCCTTCAGAAATGGCCCTTTACCACACTGTAAATAGCAAAGGGTTGTCTGGACAGGATGTGCAGGACCATTGCAGTTAGCAGTCACAATATTGCACTATATCAAACGTGAGGAAGATAAATCAGTGGGAAATAATCGGCCTGTAGTCTGTAGGCCAGCACCTGAGAAGGCCTCTGTTTAGAACAAATTGTTCACAACATGGTGATGAGGGCACTGAGCGAAGAGAGGTCAACTCTCCACTAGGGGGCCTTCAAGACCTGACAGTGACGACTAAGGAATCCCTTTTATCCATCTCAGTGTGCAGCGGAGACCCCAGAGGAAACTAAACCTGCCATGGTGCAACTGTAAAAGCAAGGGGCACAGCCCATTGCCATCAGGAGGTCAAACTTGTTAAAACCTAGACCTTATTTTACAAGGTGATACAGAACTACACATTCATTGCCATTAAAAGCATGAAGGAATCTCAATATAAAAGCCGTCTTGTTTTTCATTTTTGCTTTACTGGGACTGGTAGCCTGGTGAAGACTGCTTTCCAGCTCCCATATGAATAGCAACCGTTTACTGAGGACATTGTAGTGTAGCTATTACCAAAATTATCTTTATTTACATGGTTATCGTGACTTACATTCTTTTGAGTAATCCGAGTCCTGTGGGAGCTCTGGCACAAATGTAGGAAGCTCGCTAAAGCATAGGAAAATATGTCACATGTCCTTTTCATTTACACCTAAAGCGACAAAAACAAACAAGATGGTCTGTTCTGATTTTGTGCTGCAAACTGCTACAGAGGATTGTTGTACAATGCCAGCTCCAAATCTGTTATTGCCTATTTATCCCGTCTCCCTTTTGAGCCACAATAATCAGGCATTTGTGAATCTTTTGTGTGTTGGCTGGGCACTGAAATCAAACCCTTTGGTTCCCAGTGATGCACCCATCTCTCAGAGTCAAAAGAAACAGGACAAATCATCTCCCGTGGCCACGTGTCTCATCTCTCTGCTGTCATCTGTAATGGTCTTACTCGCTTAGCGGGTACGATGGTGACCATTAAGTTTACCAGAGCAGTGTGGCGTTTGTACACAGCCGTGGATCTGTCTGTTGCATATGCTCTTGTTGTGGCGGACTGTGTGCTTTCGGCGATGATCTAGGGTCAGATGCCGGCCTTGTCGCTGTAGAAGGGTGTGACATGGAACATGTAGCAGTGTGTGCAAACCCTGACGGGCTTCACCTGGCCGTACCGGGGCAAAGGAGCAGAATGGGAAGAGCAGCGAGAGCAAAAGATCTGAAATGACACAGCAGCGTATCAGTTTACCATCCATGTGATAAAAGTGAGAATTGTCCCAAATGGGCTCCCTCAAACTGAGAGCAATTGTACCTTTCCACAGCTTCTACAATGATGCTTTCTGCGGATGACAGTGAAGGGAGCCTTGCAGGCAATGCAGGAGTTGCAGGCTTCATCGGGGACCCAGTCTGGAGGGTCTACACAGTGCCAACAAGAAACAGTTAACATAAACTAGGACTGTCACCACCGGTACATCTGGAGGAATGAGCTGACATTTCAACTAAACTCGGAGTGGGTCTGTGTGCAGGTTTCCTGACCTTCGAACTGGCCCTCTCGGGCCTTGGCTGCCAATTCCGATGAGGAAATGGTCTCCTGACAGAGAGCACAGTCCTCCAGCACTGCACTACGCAGAACAGGACCTGCTGAACACCACAGAAGATGACAGTAAAACCAGTGCAGTGTGCCATTGATTGTTGTTGTTGTTACAAGCCTTGTTACAGAGTTATGGACCAGTTAGAGACCTTGTATTGCAGATTAGCTCTCGCAGGTGACAAAGCAATGCAGTTCTCAAAATCTGATACAATAAATTGTGAAATTAGCTAAACTGATTTTACACTAAATTAGACTGCTGTCAATGTATCAACTTTAATCAAATAGTTAAATCTGTAATAACAGAATTGTTTGGTCCTTGGGGGCAACAGAAACAAGATGTAAACACAAGACTGACATATCAAACGCTTTTAAGTTGATGTGGCAAAGTGCTGTTGTATATTTACACATCCAGCAGTTAAAGAGCAACATTATCAATCACTTTGAGTCATGTTTATATCCATCTCATGAATGTTAGTCAAATATTCACTTCTTTAAACACACAATGCATAATGTCTACCAGCTCCTGTGTCTGTCTGTTGTTTGGTGCTGAGTAGATAGAGTACAGTGTTTTTTCACCAAAAACAGATGAATCTGCCGCAGATGAATACACCGTAATGAGAGCAGTGAGTGTGAACCAAAACAGTAAAGTTGCAGCCCAGACAGCAAACAATGAGCTTAAATATACTATAAAGGTTTTTTTCTGTCAATATTACATTATTAAAGCAAAGACAATGCACCACAGACATGTTCCTCACCTTTCTTTTGCTTATCGTTGTCACCCTGCTCACACTTGGTTGCCATGACTTCAAACAGAGTCTTGAGGATGCTGCGAAGGTCACTGGCATAGTTGGTCTGCAGCTGATCAGCAACACCTGCATCACACCAGAACACAGGATGGACATTGGCACAAGAGACACAAAGACATGGAGGGAGGGCAACTTAAGAGACCAAAAGCTTTTACCTGATATACAAACAAAGAGACGGTGGATGAGGTCGCTGCTGCTGTGGAAGCGTGATCGGATCTTGTTCCTGGCGGCCATCTTGGCATTTTGCAGGGCCAGCTGGATCTCCTGATGGTCCAGGTCTTCTGATGTCCCCGAGCTGGGGGTCAGACTGCTGACAGGGCTGACAGGTGTGAAGAGAGACAGGTAATGATCAATGTCTTTTTTTATGATCTCTTCAAATACAATTTGAACTTGCAATTCGTATTTCATTCATTGTAGATTTGAATATCTAAATTAAGATTAAGTTTAAGTAACCAATTTTTCTGCACAAATAACCAGATATTTGCCATAATCAATAAATATACAGGATAGCATTTACATAGACATCGACACTCCAACATCTGTCTAATTAAATCTACAGTCTAAGGCAGGAGGCAAATTAATGCCGTCACCTGTAGCCCATATGGGAGGGAGTGACTGACACTTCAATCGATTGCTGGATGTGAACAAAAGACGGCATCTTTTCATCTATTGTGCTAGGACTTACACTATCAGAGCATGGGCAAGAAAAAAAAAAACACTCGCAAACATATGACACCGACATACACTTTCACAAGTGATTAGTTACCTGGGTGTGTATGCACTGCTCGACAGACTACATGTGGTGACTGACACACTGTCACAGTCACTACCTGACACAGAGCTGATGGGAGAGCTCTGGAAACTAAAAAACAAACAAACAAACAAAAAATAGTGAAAAAAGAGAAATGAAAGAATTACAAAATAAAGGATATGGTAGAAGAAACATGCAAGTACTAAGGCAAAATAAGGCGAAGTATGAAATATGAAACAATGGATGAAAGCATCAGAATAATCAAAAACGTGATGATAATGATGGAACATGGTGAAATAAAGAGGATATTTATGTTAATGCAGGGCCATGTTGAGGTCATACATTCACCCCCAAAAATTAGTCCAACATAAATCAAAAAGCTGGTAAGATGTCTCATAAAAATGACACACCTGGAGCTTCTTCTGCTGTCTTCTTTGGTGTCCCTCTTTGAGTCTTTATTTCCTGGCTTGTCTTTATCCAACTCCTTGTCTCTCTGCCGGCCTCCACTTGCCTGTTGCCTCTTTTCAGTCCCCAGCTGGTGGTTGCAGAGGGGGGGTCCATCCTCCCCGCTGGAGCCGCAGTCCTGAGCGTAATGGCCTGGCCCTGGAGCCACAACCAGGCACTTCTCACAGAGCTGGGAGTTTGAATCCTCCTCCAGGGTCTCTGCAGAGCAGTGGGAAGAAGGGGGAGTCAACTGGGCCAGCTCACCCTTACCATGAGGCTCGTGACCTCGCGGGGGCAGCCTGCAAGCAGAGGACTGTATGACCGTGCTGGGGGCAGCGGTCTTACAGTGTTTGTCCAATCCCAGGGCGAGGCCTAACCCGAGTCCAGTGGTATCTGTGGTGACGGCATCCTCGTGACCATCCTCACAGCTCCCACAGCAGACACAGGAGTTGAGCAGGCAGTGAGTGGCCACCAGGGGGCCGCAGGGCTCAATCTCTGAGGGAGCGGGCCGTGGCAGCAGCAGCTTATCCACAGCCAGTTCCGTCAAGCTGGGGGAGCGGGGGTTGAAGATGACCGTGGCGGACAGCTTCATCCCACCCATACGGTGAGCTATAACCTCAGCCGTTTCGGACGCCGTCCCCTCCAAACCCATCTCCCACCCGTTGGTGTAAGGCAAAGATTCAGAGCCAGGAGCGGAAGTGCAGGGACGGCGCTTTCCATCAGGACAGTGTGTGTTCTGGCTGCGTGGCTGTGGACACGGCTGCTCCGACTGGGCCTCACAATACCAGCCGTTCCTGTTGGAGTCTGGCCGCGATCCCGGCTTGCGTTGCACAGGACAAGCAGACTGTGGTGCTTTGGAAGGAGAGGCGACACAACTACAGGCATCTCTTGAGCTGCTGGTGACTCCATCTCCCGCCGCGTCCAGGTCCTCCATGAGGAAGACCCTGTCCTCCTCCTCTACATAGATGCCTGTCCTTCCCCGGCCCACCAGGAGCCTGCGGGGAGAAGCCTCAGTGCTGGAAGCCCCACTGGAGCCTCTGCTGGGATGGTGTGCCGGAGACTGACCCTGGCTGGGAGGTGACAGCAGTGTGGACATCTCGTCTCCCACGCGGTACACCATCATGTTGAGCTGCTCCAGTTCCTCTTCGTCATACTGCATGGAGCAGGCCAACTCAGCTTCCTCTGCCTCCTCACACAGTAAGCCCTGCTCCTGCTCCTCCTCCCCCCTCTCGGTCTCTACCTCCTCCCAGCCCTTTTCTACTTCCGCCACCTCCTCCTCTTGGCTGGGACAGACGAAAAGAGCCAGATGCTCCTGCTCCCCCTCACTCCCCCCCTTGGAGGTGTCATTAGCGGGGCTGCAGGATGACTGATTCTCTTGGACCGGAGCTGGCGAGCTGCTTGAGGCCAGCCCCTGGCCTGTGGACAATTCCCCGTCCTGAGAGATGCACAGGTTCCTCTCCAGTGTAATCAACTCCTCCTCAGTCAGGGTCTGCAGCAGGTCTCTGCAAAAGCATCAACAGATTGTTTTAGCAGATTGATAGAGGGAAGACAATCATTTAGAAAGAGAAAATACCTTTTTGTGATATTTAATATTCAGAGACTAGTACCTGATTTTCTTCAGTAAAGTGCGAAAAGGCCGGAAGAGCTCAGACATGTCCTCTGATTTTCGGTCTAGGTTAAGAGGTCCCTCTGAATACACAACCAGCCCACTGAAAAATATGTTTAAAATTCTGTAAGGGGTCAGGAGGGAGTATAAAACAAAGAAGTGGGCGGGAGAAAGGAGAGGACAGGCAACACTTACCACACAATGGCTAGTCTGGGAATTGTAAACATCAGTGCGGGTTCATAGTCATCGATCATGTCTTGTGTGAGATAGCCCAGCTTCAGAGCCCTTGGAAAAGAACGCAGGGAGAAAAAAATTTTTTTTTAAATTAACCACATTATCTAGATGATGGTAAAAGATTCCAGATGAAGTCAGCGCTGCTCTATAGGCTGTGATCCTTCAAAATGTTTGTTCCTCTGTAAACTCACCTCTCCACAGTCTCGCAGAAGAGCACAATCACCTCCTGTTGCACATAGTATTCTTTGGGAGACTTCACAGGCACCATGGCTGACACATAACTGGCAACAGAATAAGAAGAAAGTGGAATGTAACGACATTTACAGTCTTGTTTAATGTTTTTGGCAAACTTGCACCCAAAAAATCCTTGAGAGGATGATAAATGTGGACTAGTCTGGCCGCTACACTTGCCAGTGATGTCTGGTCCTTCATTTACCTGAGCTCAAACTCAGCAAAAAGGCCGTCGAAATGTCGCAATGCATCCTTCATGCGGTCCGTGTACAAGTTGAGGTCTCTCAGGGCCTGGTCTCTGGTGATGTTGCGTACCTCCTCCAGGCTGCGAGTCAGGTCCTTAGCTAGGGGTCTCATTGCAATACTCTCGATCTCCCTGTTCATGATGATGGAACCGGCGGCCAAACACTGCGCAGGAACACATGCACATCATAAACGACCTGGCCCTTGTAGACAAGAATAAACTGAGAAAAATGGTGTTTACAATGGCACACTTCATGATCAAGAAATAGCACAACTGTAAAAATGAAATACAGCGTTCTCATATGCACGTGTATCAGACTTGTGCATGTTTGTTTTCTCCTGGACTGACGCTGGAGGGAATACTCTACCTCAGCCCCAAACCACAGCTGCCCTGCCAAGTTGTCATGACGAATCTCCTCGGGGAACTTGACACAGAAGTCTCTGTTGGCCCGGTCGTTGGGAATACATTCATCCATGATCTGATTGATAATGTTCAACACATTGTCCTGCAGATGAGCACAAGAGTGACAGAACACAAAATTGAGAAAACTAGCTGGCAGGAGAAACACAAGTGAGTAAAAAAAAATCTGTTGTTTAAAAGCAATTTTCTCAGGGTTTACTTTGATTAACTAATGTTGGTTAACAATCCAAGCTTCACCTCTTTCTAGAGGGCCATTGTATTGCAGCGCTTAAACACCATTGATTAGGAAGTGAATGACAACAATTTGACAAGCACATGAGACCATTATGTCCCTTGCAGCTACGGTGCCCCTCAAAAAAAACGCTAAACTAAGGCCCATAATTCCAGCAGTGAAAATGCAGTGTCACACACAGCAAGGGCTAATCAAGAGCTTATGTGCCGCTGGCATGTACAACAGCCATAACAATGACTTACAATGAGCCTTTCACTCAACCACAGCTGCACTGTGCACTGTAATCTTGTCAGGCACAGCACTGCGTCTTTCTCTGCTCGCCCCGAGGAGAAAGATTGAAAAGCTTTGAGAAGGAGAGCTTAACCACTGATTCCTTTATGGTTGTGTGTGTGTGTGTGTGCACGTCTTTGCCCTGGTCAGAGTACCACCCCACTGTCTGTGAGCTGTGAGCTGTGAGATGTCTCCCAGCAGGGGACATCTGCGATAACCTTCACTCCTGTTGGTCTCAAATCATCCAGAGGTAGTGACTCTGGTGTGATACCTGACACGTCAGAGTCACAAAAGCCGGGCTTCTATCCTTTTATTTCAGCACATCTCTCAGTCTTTTCACCGTCTATCTTTGACCCTTTCTCTTCCTCTGTCTCTTTTGTATGTCATCCAGCTTAATCTCTGTCCATCTCAAAGCATGTACACACACACACACACACACACACACACACACACACAAACACTTGCTCTCCTGCTCCAGCAGGCCACACTGTAAGGACAGCCATGCCAACATAATATGAGCAGCATGCCAGCAACCCCCACAGAGGCCCATGAATAAGAGCCGATAGCTGCAGTGGCAGGTTCAAGTGCAAATTTTGGCTTGAGTGCACTTGCCTTCTATTCTTGGGGCCTTGGGGCTGTGGGGTATCATGCTGCTTAATTAATTCTCCAAAACCCTTGAGGAGGCACGCCACTGAAAAGACTCCTCTCTGAACATACAAGTGCTAAGACTTTGCCGCTTAACATTTTCGCTGAAACTTGTGAACTGAAACTTGTGGGGGGAGAAAATCAAAGACTCATTTGATATACAGACTCATCTCAAGTAGGGTTTGTCATTCACATGTGCTGAAAAGCCTCAGTTTGACCTATTTGCGGCATTAACCAAATCAATTTAAAAAAGTAACTAAGAAAGAGGAAGATGTGCATCAGAACAATACAAAAGCGAAAGACGCTACACATAAATACCAAAGAAAAACAAGGTGACAGATTGGCAAAAGGAAATCTGGAGAGGAAAGAGGCGGAACAGTCGGGGATCAAGTGATGACCTTATTAAGTGGTTCTACCCTGTGTGCTGTGGCAGCGGGGGAAGCTAGGGCACAACAGGCCAGATGACGACCTCCCTCCACCACCTTCAGCTCCCTCAGCATGATGCAGCATGGCAGCCATCACTCATGGAAGGCATCACCTCTTAAAGCTCCTCTCAACCCCGACAACATTAAGACCTGAGACGATAAGCTGTCTCATCACATTCAATAACTTGCTGTACATTTATATCTTAGGTTTGTGTTTCATTCAGCAGTTTGTACATGGAGTAAAAATGAAAAGAGACCAAACACGATTACTTCAGTCAAAGCTCCTATCACAGAGGGCCTCTTACTGTAAAAGCAGCTCATGTAACCATTTACTAATAACCCACATGACACAGAGCCCAGTCCAAACAAAAGTCTACTTATCTCATCTTATCAGTAAAAGGGCTTGATGCAAGAACTCGGCCAAGCAATGTTTGGGAAGGCAACAGTCACATCGCCACGCCTGTGTCCAGAAGGGGATGATAAGGGTGTTGTCTATTTTTACCTTCTAGGCCAAACCAGGGTCCAGTCAGGTGACAGAATAAACATTATGAGACTTACAGTGAAATATTAGCTGGAGCTTAATTTAAAGGATAGCCTCACAAGCCTCACAGTATCTCCAGATCAACTTTTGAATGCATTTCGCACAAAATAAGGACTGCAGACTTAGTCCTGATTCTCTTATACTGGATGTCTTAATGACCAGTATGAAAAGGAGAATTGATTACAGTAAATAAAACCTGTTTTAATGTCCATATATAACCTCATTATTGTTTGAGTTGAAATTGTGAACATATTCTTTAACTCTACTCCAGCTTTACTCCACTCAAGGGCTATTTTCATGTATTATTTACAATGAATGAATGAAATGTCACTGCTAATGCAAAAATATTTCAAACAGAAATTCATCCTCTGACCACAGATGACTTTGAGTGTGCTGGTTTCACCCCTCTGACCTGGCAAGAGCGGAACTGGTTGACCAGCAGGGTGCATCTCTGAGGGTCCTTCCTGCCGTCGAGGCCGTCCAGCTCTGTGGCCACCTGATTCAGCTCCTCATCGGCATAGTAGAACTGGGCCAGGAGCTGAGGGTCCGTCCTCTGCACAGAAACACAGCGAGACACAAGGAGGTCATTTTCAACACTGGTATAGTTGTGTGAGAAACAGTACAGGCAAAGCCATGGGAAGAATTTTCAAAACAGCAACACAAAATTTTTTACATTTAAATTACTGTGATGATGAATTCCTGGGCTTGAAAACAGTCTCCCTCCCTCCCTATGTTGTGTGACCGAGTTTGCGTGTGTACTTTGCTAATTTGCTGACTCCAATGTTACTTATTAACAGTTTATGCTACAGCATTTATTAATTTGTATTGCGGCCGACACACCCATTACTATGATTATTGATTATTCTAAAAAATGCCCATCAGAATTTCCTAAATGATCCAGGGTGAGGTCTTAAAATGTTCAAACCACATAGATATTCATTTTACTACTAAACTAAACGAACTAACAACTAAACAGAAAATATTTACATTTGAAACTCAAATGACTCAAAGCGATTCATCAATTATCAAAATGGTTAGTGATTCATTTTCTGTCAGAAGACTATTTGTTTTCCATGTTTATTTTGTTTCCTGTAAAGTGACCTTGAATCATCAAACATTAAAAGTGCAACCCTTTCTTAAAAATACATGCAGCTTCGGCCAGACAGTTTATTTTCTAATTTGGTCTCTTCTCTGGCTTTCTAAAAAAGCCGAAACATGATACTGGGGGCTTTTGTCCCTGTATAACTGAGTACTTTACTATTACTATTCTATCTATTAAAATGTGAGAACCTAAAAACACATTCTTGTTTTGTCAGCTTGCCAACCTATCCTGTGAGTCCTCATGAAAGCTGTAGTTGCAGAATATAACTCTGCAAATAACAGATAACAAAAAGTCATGGGCGAGTCAGCAGTTTAATATATTAACATTACTCTGATCACAACAGTCAAGTGTCTTTTACTAACCGCCTCTTAAAATTTGATCAGAGCACCAACAGCTGTGAAATCACGAGGCCCAACCTTACGTCTCAAAACATAATATTTACAGAGGAAATGACTGAATATCAAACCAAACAAAACTTCTATTTGACTCTAAACACTGTTCTCTGCATTCATGGGGGCATGGGGACAGAATAAATCTCACAACACTATGAGAGATATGTACAAAGTCCAAAGTGTCTGAAATCTGCTTGTTGATCTCACAAGGTGAGTCAATAATTAATTTAAGCAGCAAAATGAGTAAGGAATACCCCTTTTGGTGTGCTCTATTGTGTGCATCAGCTGCTTGTGTTCATTCATTAAACTCGTCTCCTTTCGCAGCACCCAGGGGAATTAAGCTGCATGCTGTTTAGAGCACTGCATGAGGCAGCGACAACTGCAGAAAATCCGCTCGATGCTCTGTGGTTTTCTAACTGTGGGCAAGTCAACACATGAATTGCGTTCAGCAAGTATCCTGGCTACAGCAGCACAGTGTTACTACGGCATTTTGGTGTTAACAGGTGGAGCATTAAAGTCAGCTGTCTGAGTTTCACCCACTCCAATTGTTTAAACCAAGCCAGTGGATGCAACTCTATTAGTCATCACAAGCTCCGGGGGTTTTGAACCCTAATCTCATGCAAATAAACCACAAAACTGAGAGTGATGAAGAGGCCGCAGTCAAGTCAAGACAAAACAGCACAAACAGGAAGGCAGCATTATGGAGCAACATAGTGCCGTTCTGTAGAGACAAAAATAAATTCAGGTAAGTAGGCCATCGTATAGGCCAGCTTAACTTAACAGATTGCTCTCCCATTTGCCAAGGCATTCAGGTGATTTATGAGCAAACACAAGCGAGGGGTTATACAAATTCACATTCATGTACAAACACATTTTCAACAAGTAGGGGAAATGATCAGAAATGGCATTAATTCAACAAGAGGAGTTAACAAAGGTTAATACAGTGTGAAAGCTCCCCAGAAGAGTAGGTGTAATTAGAGAGCCTGGCCCTGGTAGAGGATTTATGTCATTATCTCCCACCATGCTCCCCTCTGTGTGTGTGTGTGTGTGTGTGTGTGGCGGTGGGTCGGCGCCGGAGGGGGGGGAGGTAGGTAGCCCAGTGCAGCAAATCACTTCACCACCGGGTAAAGCACACGTACAGCCACAACACACAAGGTAGGGAAGAGATACTGATGCATGAAATATGTAAACACAACAACAGATCATTTGTATTGCCTAGACCTACACATGGTGAAATAATAAGTGCAATTAAAATTTTACAGGACAGCCAAGTCAAATCATGACAGAAACAAACACTATGCACACAAACACCCACACGCACATCCTGGGGAGGGCTCACGTTGATCCAAAGGTTAATGGTTTTGAAAATGGCGACCACATGCCGACGTGCATCATCACAAACCGCAAGGACCCGATGAAGGTACGGGAGCTTAAAAGGACAGAATGACTATGCAGACTGGAAGACAGAGCTGCGCTGGTAAACAGCCCGTTTGCTTGCTGTGAGTCGACTTGTCTGGAAGTGTTTCTTTTTTTTCTTTTTTTTTTCCTCATTAAGTCAAACTGAATACTGGTACTTACTGAAACCCTCTCACAGGACCTTTTCCCTTAAGTTTGCAGTGCTTCCTGTTGCGTGATGCTCCACCATCACCACCACCCCCCAATGGGCCCTCGCTTCTCTCTCTGAATATGATACATGGTGCTGTTCCCTCACTCTCTCTCATTAATAATGAAACAAACAGCGAGCAGAAAACACCGAGATATAACCTACAGCTGAGGTACTTGTCGCATTATTACTGGGAGGGTGAAAGCAGATTTTAAAGGTTATTTGGAAGACTGAGATAAGTCACGGCATGAGACTAATTCCTAATTTAACATTTTGACAGTTTGTAACCTTTTTCAAATTGTTATGAGGCGGTAATCTTTTAAACAAAAAGCATGTTCCTGTAATGTGTGATTTCATGTTACTGTGTGTTTTCCACAGGTAGACGAGTGTTTCAGAATTGCAGCAATGAATGAGAGCAGATTGGAGTTTCTTTTTCTTGCTCAAGGACACTCAAGTAGGACAGATACTTGCAGTCACAAAACTGATTCAGCAAAACCAATAATATCCCTGCGCGTTTTGTTCATGTGTGTAAATTTTTGTGTCTCCACCATTTCACATCCACTGGTTAAGGTGGAAGAATGATGCAGGAGAGGTATCTAATCCAGCATGTGTTACAGCAAGCAAATTTAGTGAATGTTTCACACTCTTAAGTTTTCTTTCTTAAGAAGGCCAAAGACATGTTGTATGTATAAATAATCTGTGAAGAAGGGGAACACACCAGTGTGATACTATGGTAAGACTAAATAGAATTATTCATCATTGCATTAGAAACACCATAATGGAAATACATTTAAGTGGGTTCCTCTGAATGTGTAGCTGATGGGAAACTGAGCACATAGGAAATCTTAATTAAACACAAGGAAGCAAACAAACCCACCGCAAGATGACGCGATATGTCTTTACATCCACATGGAATCTCTGAATAGCAAACTGCATTTGACTGCACTGAACTTTGCACAACTGCACAACAATGAGTGAGTCTATGATTGAAATGTCATGATGACCAAACAGGAAACAGGAGTGGGAGACAGTGAAAGACCTTTCTCAAGTGTAGGCACAACACAGCACACAGAGCGGTGGCATTCATTTGGAGGTCTCTCGAGCGTACAGGCCAATGCTGACGGAGGAAGAAAAGACGTATTTCAGACAGACGCCATCCTATAGCCTACTCTTGCTGCATTCCTCACACAAGAGGGAACATTCCTGCAGCGTTGTATCACGGGGGGAGTCTGAGGCAGGCAATGTTCAAAACGCACTGATTTACTTTTAAGATAGGCAGCGATGCTTAAGCTGTTTGGTCTACAAGTTTGGTGCACCGTGGAATAACCATCGATCAAATGTCAGACAGAAAGAAAAAATTATGTCAAAATAAGCAGATTTTATGAAGTGAAAATCAGTCAAAATGTCGACTTCGCCCTTATGTATTACACCAAACTGAGACCAACCATAGCCTACTTATGACGTTACAAACCAGTTCTTGCATAGAGATTAGTTAGTACTTTGTATTTTCACCTAGTGATTGTCAGGTGTGACTGTTAGAAAGCTGAGCCATCTGACAAAGCTAACATCAGCTTGGAAGTATATTCCTGCTTTAAAATTTAACTTTGATGGGATGTGGATTTTTTTCTGGAATGATTTTTTTCACATTTCATAAAAACACAATAAAGCTAAAATGACAAACTAACAATATGTGATGTTGATTGTATGACCAAATAATGTCATTTAGGTTGATGTAATTTGATATTTCTTAGTCATTATAGACTTTATTTACACTACCAACTACTGCATACAAATACTTGTCCATATAATGCAAATATAAATTAAATAAAATAATAGCTATGTTTACAGAGGTAAAGTTTAATTTATTGTTTAGCCTCCTAAACCAGCTATATTTAGCAGTTCTGTTACAATGTATAATGCTACTGTGACTTCCTGTTTACACATATGACTACTGTTGATTGGACAGCACAGCAGATGTTTCCTGACAACCGGTTTACACATTACAAAAGCCGTCACTGTCTACCAGCTGCAATCAAATCCTGGGTCACAGCAAACACTGTAAACGGTATCATCTAATCAAATGTAGCAGAGTTAACACCTCTGATTGACAGCGCTAAGATAAGGGGATCCCTCTCTGAAAGATAAGGACATAGAAGTCATGAAAAGCAGACTGATCCTTAGGCTGAAATTCAAATCTAAATTTGAATAAATGGGAACCTTGTTATGTGGACTATGAATCAATTGCGATGTTAGACTCTGAAAAGCAAAAAAAGGCGAGCTATTTGTTGAAACAAGAACCTGTTACCATCTGCTTACATAATAGAAGTTGGCACAGAGTGAGGGATTGGACTTAACATTTACTTTACAAATATTACAAGTGAACTGAAGAATGACAATTGAATTACATGTGAAAAAAAGAACAATTTGTTAAAAAAAAAAAGCTAAAAGACCCCATCATCTTAAACCTCCAGACCGAGAAAAATAAATATATGGTGACAAAAAGTGAGTGCATGAACATCTGGGGATCTGACTCCTGAACTTGCAAGTTGTGTCATCTCCACCAATGACAGCTCTACCTTGCGTAAGTGAGGAAATGATTCAGCAGATTCAGCTCTTGTCCCCTGTGGCGGGCCACTCTCCTGTTATACTCCTGATGTCAGTTGTCCTGGCTGCCCTCTCTCTGAGATGACTCAAAAACTCTATCCTCTGCGGTCACAAACCCCTCATTTCACACTATTAGGCCCCCGCAACTTCGTCCAGAGTGACAATTACTGTTAAGCCCCCACAATCACATCATTTCACAATGACTCAGTGAAATTTCTGTCTCCTTTTGTTTAACATTAAATCAATAAAAGGCGATGACAGTGTGACTCTCATTGAAACGTGTTACTGGCTGCTGCCTGCTGCTGTACGGTCAACTCATCATCTCCGCCAGCTTTCTCCTTGAGCTGCTGATTCTGGGCTTCATTTCTATTCAGACAGTGCAGATGATGGAGGCTGGCAGGCTAATGCTTCTTGAACGTCCACAGCATCGGTGCATGCACATTGAGCCCACTTAGGGGACTTATGAGAAACCTTGCCTCTGCCCTCCATACTCTATTCCAGGCTCAATTTGCTGCCTTCTGGCCGCTGTCCAAGGATCAGAAGCGAATATTGTAGGGGGGGAAACCAGTTCACTCTGCTTCATCCAGTCAGTTGGCAGACTGGCAAAAAAGCAGCCGGATACAGTTCATCACCTTATTTATTATTCAGGACTCAGCATAAAAGCCTGAGCAAGAGCGAGCCAATCGTTTTGGTAACAAACAAGGAAACTTCCTCAACCATTATTTATATTAAGTTTGGCAGAATAAAAAGTATTATCTTTCTACAGATGCAGTGTTGTGCTGAAGTAGGTTCAGTTGTGTTGAGTCATTCCTTTCATGTTCAGCTTGCATCAGGAGTTTCTTTCCTCACCTCTGTGTTGTTCTCTGCAGCTACCGAGTTATTGATGACCACCTTTCGGGCACAAACTCCAACTGCCTTAAAAGCCTTCTGGCCTCATTTTGAGATGGTTTCCGATTTTCTATTAAGTAAATGTGCATTAAAATCAAAGGTACTAATCACAAACTGCTGGAGTATTTCTCCCGCAAACAGCTGAAAGTTGGATCCACAGCAGACTACAGACTTAACTCAGATCATTGACTCAATATATTCAGAGTGGTCTGCCCATCTGGACTGATTGCATAATCTGTGCGCTTGTCTCCTCTCAGAGGACTGCCCTAATCTGGCTTTTGGACTAATCGACGACCTATGCATGTGCCTGGCACATGCTTTAGCATGACAGGCCCAAGTGACACAGGGGGGAGCAGAGGATTTGGATGGCTACAAGGTGTGTCCAGGATCCCCTGATGGTACTGTGGTGACACGTGGGGGCACCCCTCTTTGCAGCAACCGCAGGGAAGTTCTTATGCAAGAAATAATCTGGTTATACAATCCAGAACTGGCTGTTAAAACTGTGACAAAAACTGGCATGCTGAATATTTAAGACTTTTACTGAACCAAGAGAAACTCAAACAAACCCACCTATACACTGTCATGATTCTTCTGTGTAATTTTGACCCACATCCCCTCTTGGCTGCAGAAGGCGTGCACGACCCACAGTCAGGCTAATTCTGTCCACATACCTTTCATTGTTATGAACGGAGACTAAGAGAGGGGTCTGTCTAGGCTGTCCAAAGTTACACACAACCACTTCAACAGTGTGTGTGTATTTGTTTGTGTGTGTGTGTGTGAGCAAACACACGTCTTTGACTACAGTCTGCAGAGAGTAAATGTGTGTCAATGTGCTTACACAACTGTATTACACCTGAAATTGAAATTGCAGTACCAACATCTCACTCTAAATAAAGCCTTATAAAATATAGTAGTAATAAATAAATAAACAAATAAATACAATAATAAAAATGCAACAGTAATCTTTTTGTACCTTTTCACATTTCCAAATAGGTTTCATTTCGCAGAACAATGTTATTCATATCATCTTTCTCGCCTTATTTTTTGGCAAATGAAAAAAATATTTAGCATAATTCTGGGCTAAAAATATCAGTCTTATTACTGGACATGCGTTGTTTACATAAAAATGTAAGGTAAAATACCACTATTTATGAAAAATCTTCAGTATTTCTTATCATACCAGTCCTCGAATCCAGTAAGAAGAAACACTCAAGCTGCTAAAGAGCGACATCCTCTCATCTTATCGCCTGCCAACTGCAACCAAGGCCAAACTCTAATCCCAAAAATACAGACCTACTGTTCTCCTCCTCTCCTCCTTTCCCTCCCGGTCTCCCCTGCTGCTGAGACAGAGCCCAGAGCAGGATGGGGTGGCATTTCATTTTCTGGCTTTTCCTGGAATAGTCTCATAATAAAGACAAGGGGCACCTTGAGAGCATGCTTTATGTTTATCAGCACCGACGATGCAGAGAGGAATTTAAAATCAGAGAGGGTGCGAATTATCACCAATGAGAACCGCGGTGTAGAAAAATGAGTGCAGCCACTCAGTCGATACCAGGACTGGCTGATTCTCCGTGGTGCCTTTAAATCTCACCCTTGATCCCACCGATACTTTCCCTCAATCATCGCTTCCCCACACCTCAGACAGTGGGCCCTGATTCCCCAATCCTGCAATGAATTTAAAAAGGCCTTCAATCGCCCCAGCCTGTCTCGATCTGCACTGGGGTCAGCTCTTTAAATCCCAGCAGCTGACACCAAATCAATTACCGCATGGCTGGTGGGTAAGCAGAATGGGACATCCACAAAGAACTCCAGAAACGGGGCTAAATATGAAGCCGCGCTGGCCACTGCTCAGCAGTTTGCTGCTTACTCGACTCTGTGCCAACTGTGCAGAAGCAGCTCCGCACAGACAAGACTCTAATTGCTTCGCCTGCTCTCAGTTCTTCCACTTGCATGTTAGCGATATTCATAAACAAACCGGGGTAGTGATAAATGACAAATGGAAGATAAATCACATCAACAGCAGCAGAACGCACTGCGGCCACGTTCGTCATACTCCATGGAAGTGAAGCAATCATTACTGTGGAAATCAACCGTCTCTATTCACCGCTTCTTCAGAAATGTGACAAAATACTGTGACATGACCCTGAAAAAGTAACTCAGTATTCATAAAAGACATTTTTAATTCATTTAGTAATTCCTCAACTACTAAATTAAATTGATTAGGAACTAATTGTTTTCATGATAGATTCATCTGCCAATTATTTTCTTAGGCCCATAAAATGCCAAAAAAAAAGAAAGAAAAAGTCCATCACTATTTGTAAAGCACAAGTTGAGTTCATGAAATTGCTTGTTTGGCTAATTACATAATTTGTCTGAACAACAGACCAAAATCCAACAACATTTAAAATGATTTTAAACAGTAAAAAGAACCAGATTTTCACATTTAGGACGTTCTGGGCATTTTTGGTTGATTTAACAATCACACAATCATCAAAATCCTTTCTCTACAAATTACCCGAATATTAATTTTGTGCCTAATATTTTTATATTATTTTTTATATTTTTATATTTTTTTAATGAATTTTCTGTCAGTCGTCAGCAGTAAATTGTGTTGACTCTCTACAATGATCATTACTGAAACAGCATCGTTCATCACTCAGATTTTTAAGAAGCATTACAAACAGGAACCCTCACTGTCATCACCACTTCCACGCAAATTTGAGTTGTTGTTTTTTATTACGCATACGTAGCTATTACTGCTGTCTCAACTGTGTGTCACCACCACCTCTTCATAGATGAACATTTCCTTTTAAAATCAAACTGCAGCTGATGCATTTTAAGTAGGGCCCACACAGCTGGCAACAGAGGGAGAACTGGCTCCAGAGTGGATGATAAGGGAAAACGTGTTGTTTTGTCGAAAACGTCAGCTGTCAACATGTCGGGTTTTCTCTCTGACAGTGTAGACAAACATCTCTGAAGCATCTTTTATGGCGGCTTGACAATGATTTATGACCACGGTAAATGCTTACATGCCTCGTCGTGTTCTATTAATATGTACAAGTTATTTCACACTATTGTTCTGGATGCAAGACATTCAGTTTCATGAGATTTGAATGAATATATAAACACAACTAACTGAGATTATTATCTCAACAGCTATTTTAACGGTAGTTTTGTCTTTTAAATACATGTTTAAACACAAAATACTGAAAGTTAATTGGTTTTAGCTTGTCAAATGTAAATATTTGCTGGTTTTCTTAATCTGCTAGGTTAGCACATTGAATACATTTGGGCTCTGGACTGTTGCTCAGAAAAGACGAGACATCTGAATATGCCAACTGTGGTTTGTGCCAAATACCAATAAAAATGTAATATTTCTAGATATTATCTTATCACTTTTTAGTGCTTTCAAATGCAGTGCAATCAGGAGATCTGCCAGGAGAAAATCTTCTCTGTGACTTGATGTAGCAAAAAGTCAAAAACTGGTCTTTGCTTTTACTAAAGATAAAGCCACATAACAAGCCCAACGCAAACAGTCATTCAAATGCAACAATGTCCTTCATGCAGTTGTAAATGGCAAAAATGGAACTTTTTCATTCGTGTTGAATGAATGAATAAATAACATTATTGCTATAAAACTATATATGAAATCAATGGAGTTAAAAAAAAATAATAAAAAAGGGTGAATTAGTAAGTTGAACTGAAAAACTACTTACAAACTAAGAGCTTTGTCTTAATTTGTTAAGATTTCTGAATATTTTCTATGATTATAATCTCCAAAATTCAGATGATTTTTTTCTTACTTGTCAAGAATCAGTGACCTGTCAGCAGTTGGATGACCTTATCAAAGTAATCAGGCATCAACATTACATATCTTCACACACTTGCAAACAGGCTTCATTGTTAAACAGCTGTTTGACATTTTGATAAGGAGGAGTGCAGAAAGTATCGGCCTCCCACTGTTCGGTAGGAGGAAGGTGAGGGTCAGAGGCAAATTAGAAGTATCCTGTGTATGGACGTGAGAGCGCCTGGCTGGGTACGAGCTGTGAGCCGGTCACACTGACAGATGAGGCGGTGAGGAGCTGAAGGTCAGCTCCTGAATGCCTGATGGAATAACAACCAAGAGAGGAGCTATGGAGCGAGCGCACAGGTTTAGTCTCTTGACATCTCTCTCTCCCCATCAGTCACACTCCGCAAGTTTGCCGCTGATGAATGAGAGGTGAGGAGACCGTGGCCATTTTGGCTGCTTGCAAACCTGAGCCAGGTCTCATCTCTGTTTGAGTCTGTGGGGGACATGTCATGAGGCATGAATGCCTCCCACCCCCTTCCTGATTTCACCCCCGCCAAAGCCTCTTCTAAATCGAAATCGAAATCTTTCAACAAAAGTCCAACAAATAAGCCGTCAGGTGTAAGAACACAAAATACCTCGAGATATTTGGGGAAATGTAGGTTACAAACACACACAGAAACCAGCTCAACCAGTTTGAAGGCCTGGAAGGAATGTGAAAAATCTCAAATTACATAGGCATGTCCTTGCTTTGCGTTTACAGCATTTCCCCTACAGCTTTAGAGAAGACCAGGACAATCCAATTTCTACACCTTTGTCTCTATCTGGACATTGGCACTTTGATGACAGAGTCAGGCAGATTGGACAGGTACATTATGTCCCGCAGTGAGCTGCACACTCCTCTCCAACACACCAGGAAGGGATTGTGTAGCAGGGGCAATAGAAAGTCCTCCTCTGTGGGACTTATCTGGGGAGGTAAAGAGCAGCTCTGGAAATATCAATAGCTCCGCTTCAGTCAAGGGAACATGCTGATTCGACACTTTTCTGTCTCCAGGAGAACATAGTTCAATAATAAATGGCTTACTGTTGATGCGAAATGACAACGCTGCACGGCATTCAACTATGAATGCCAGAATATGTGGGTTGGGCACAGATTTTAATCACCATAGAAATATTTTCTCTCAGTACAAAACAAGAACTACTTGCTAGCTTAGCTGCTGATCAGTGTCAGGAGCGTAAGGCGATCTGAACCCTCCTTTTAATGCTGTTGTCTTCTCATTCCGAGAATAATTACAGAGGCTTTTAGCACTTTTCCCTTCATTCCTTTGAGGCAGAACTGGCCATTTAAAAACTTGTGTGTAATTCTGCTAATTCCTACCGTGGCAGTGACTTGGAAGGAAAAGGCACTGATGCAACAGCTCAGCACTTTGGAGTCAATCGTCATTCACAAGAGTGACAATGATGCTCGGGGTGAGCCCTAACACTTAGGCCTACCTTCAACAATGGGGCACGAAAAATGCTGTGACAGCAAACATGGTGACACAGAGAAAAGAGGAATGACGCAGGTGCATATGCGGTCAAAAGCAGGTGGATAAAGTATAATCACTGGTATTTTATTTTATCCCTGTTTGACATTACTGTTGCAAAAACTGTTATTATTATTACTGTTTTGTTTGATTTGGAAACTCAGTCTTCAATTACCAGAGATAGTACTGACAATTAGAAATAAATGTTCACAAAATTTAGTAAAATGGAAAATGTGATATTGCATGCCACAAAAACACAACCCTGAACAAGTGCCACCAACGTGTTATATAGTATGTTTTTACTCAGCTTATATCAATAGATACATCTGCTTTCAAGACTCACAGCCTACAGCAGCCATGACGCAAGTCCAACGTTTTATGTGCCAACATACTGAAAGGATGTGACACATTAAACACACTACTATGATGGCTTCCTCTGGACCTGGGCGCATGGATGAAGGACGACAACTCAACACCTGCAGCCTTTCAGAAAAAGTTTTTCATTTGAATTCCATAATGTTTCTATGTAAATGCTCTGCAATCAGCAGTAATAACCTTTCTGTACACGAGGCACAATACTCTGTGGTTTAAGTGGTGTGCATCTTTTCGCAAAGTGCAGTTCAATGGAACATTTGTTCCCCGGTAAATAGCAAACTTTCCGTAAGAGCGTATGAACAATTGGAGCAAGGTTATGAGCACATATAGGTTATAAACCCACGTTAAATATTACATCTGAAGCTCGGGATTCTCTCAAAGTAGACCACGCAGTAGTTTCTCAATCCAACTCAAGCACAAAACCTTTGACAGTTTATTACTCTGCACGCTTTGTGATGAGACAGCGCTGAAATAATTACATGCTGATCAATGACAACCTGCCTGAGATTTATGCAGTTTGTGCATGTTACGTTAGGCAAAGCGGTTTATGATTTCACGTCCCAAAAAAAACTGAAAGTTAACAAGAATTCCCTCCCTGGAGAAATATCTACATTTATTCATCCTAAAAAAAAAATTAAGAAGTGGTGCAGCGCTTCATTTAACAAAGGCAAGTGAGGCTTTCAATACTTCCTCTGCTGTGTCAGGCATGTTTCCGCACACTGAGCTTGATTTAAAGAAAAACCACAGCACATCCATTAGCAGCTCGCCCCCAAAAAAGTGATGATTTTCGCCTGCAAATGGTGCATCCCGGGCCTGACCGGCAGATGATTTGATGCTTTTAACAGGAATCCATCTAGTTTGGACTGATGTCTACGGTAAAAAAAAAACCCGGCCATTTAAATGCCACAGAGCTGAAACAATTAGCTCATTCGATTAAACATTTGGAGAACATTAACTGCCAAATTATTTTGATAATCAATTAGTCTGAGTTATTCCTCTGGCTTAAAAGCCTAAAAAATATAAAATAAAATACATATTACACAGTTCCAGCCTCTAAATTATGACATGTTGCTGCTTTTCTTTGTCCTATGTGATACTAAATAAAAATATCTTCGGAATATTAGTCAGACAAACCAAGCAATATTCAGTTAATTGTGATTTTACTTTTTTCTGCCATCTAATACACCAAATGATTAATCAGTTAATTGAGAAACCACCCAGAAAATGTATTTAGAATTACAATTAATTATCAATTACAGCTGTAAAACGCTAAATAACTTTTTTTACTATTTTGTCAAAACGTATTTTACTTTTGTTGTTTTCATTATTTTGGAAAAATGCATATAATATTATTATTATTATCATTATCACAGTTTTAAGCACCATTTCATCATTATTGCTGTGTCTTGTTTTGCAGTAATCCCATTGTTGTGAACGACACAAAGAATTTGTTTATGATTATAACAGCAGGAGAAAATCCTTTCAGCAGCATCAAACACTGATGCCTCTGTCAGCAGTGAGTCGATCAGTGTAAATCAGCGCCTGTGACTTCGTTAGCTCTGCCTGGCGCTCGGAAAACAAAAGCATCATCATCATCAACAACAACAACAACAACAAAGGGAGAGCTGCTGCTGCTGGTTAACACTGTAACATCGGGCTAATGTTAGCAGGTGATGTGTGGACACTGTGAGAAGTGGTCCGGCTAAGCTAACCACCCCTCCACAAATGAAAAAAAAGCTCTGCATTTTAAATAAAAGACAACATGACTGGCCGTAAGAGCTGCCACAGATAACTTACCTTGGGCTTGTACAGCCACTTTCGGAAGCGGTTCATCGTTACCTCGCCACCTTCCTTTGTCAGAAGACCCCTCCTCTCCTCTCCTCTCCTCTCCGGTACCTGCGTGTCTGACAGGATCGGCGGCTGGTTGCTAAGCTAACTGGGCGCTGCTGCTACTGCCGCTGCTAGCGGAAAACGTACAAAAACACAACGTACGCGGCGCGTTACACCGCGGCTGTGAGCGCGTACAGGCGAGCTACACGGAGACAAAGACGTATTTCCATCTTCCCTGTGTCCCGATCTCCGTCTCTCTCTCTCTCTCTCTCTCGCTCTCTTCTCTCTATCTGTCTCCGCCCGGCCACTTTCCAAGGCGGTACAACAGACAACCGGAGCACCGACGGCTCCGCTGCTCTCTGCCCGTCTAACGTTACCCGGTGACAGTCACGTTGACAACATTCACCTCCCACTTTCTCGGGAAGTGCTGCCTTCAATGACGCTCCCGCACACCGAGCTCCCAGCTGCGCCTGAGCGAAAATGTGGACAAAGCAAGCCGTGAAAGAGGGGATTCTTTGTTTGTTTTTTTGTTTGTTTGTTTAATAGATTTTTTTAAAGATCCCCTCCAGATATTTCTACTTGTAAAAATAAGTGTTGTTATGATAAGTGTTTTTTTTTATTTTCACATATATTTAGTTATAATCTATGCACTACATTCTTATATTTTGAACTTTTAGTCATTTTTACTTCTGTGTGGTTTCTTATTTTGTTGCATTTTTGGATGAGCCTGTGACACAAGAATTTCATAGCCATGCCTGCTCCATGTAAATGTTGTGCATATGACAAATAAGATCTTAAGTCTCAAATTCTACTGGAAGAAGCTGAACCACAAAGCAGCTAGTTTTAACTAATGTTACAAAAAGAAGTTCAAATTGCACTGTAAAAGTAATTTAAAAAAGTCAAGAAGTCATATTCCAGAGAAAAACAGTTACACGCCCACTATAAAATGACTGAATATGAACCCCCAAAATATAAAACTAATTTATTGGCTATTGTAAATAGTGTCATCTTTGTATCCAATGTCCAGCAGTCAGATAGCCCCCAAACAATAGTCCAGGTGAAGGTATCGCACCACTTTAACCACTTGAATCACAACACAAATATGAAAATAGCTGAGTGACCAGCAAGCTACTGCAAAATATGTTTAACTATTTGTACAGTCTAATGTACCTCACAACTGCCAACACTAAAATACTTCAAAACTAAACAACTAACTAAACAAAATCTGAGGATGAAGAAAATATTAATCAACAATTTTCAACCATTTTTCTGATATTTTATGAACTAAATAGCAAAGTGATAAAAAATAGATTGATCAATAAAATGATCGTCACTTGCTGCATCATTAGATGTATGTGAAAACAGCCATTGTGTGACTAAGTCAGCACAGTGAAGTTAAGATCTTCAAGTAACAAAGTGACAAGTAACAACAAAACTGATTTTGAGTGGGGAAAGGATTCAGAAGTTTTTTGTTATTATTATTAGAAATGTAAATTAAGTTGGAATTTTTCAAATTCAAATTTGTGACCACAGAGTGACAACCCAATAACTTTGTTTAAATGCCACAAAAATCTGCTTATGTTAATGAGATTATGGCAGGAAATCAGATGATGCATTGTGAGACTTCTCTAATACCTCAGTTTGCATGTGATTTGTTCAGTAATCTGCTTTCCCCCCCTTCAAAACCCTGAGGTGAAGTTAGTCACTTTTCCCTACAACAATTATGTGTAGCAATGATCCATAGGTCGGTTGCTTCAATGAAAACTATTTTCAGCATCTCTCCCCTTTGTCCTTAATGTGCTTCCTACGCTGATGTGGGCGATTGCAACATTTCCAACAGCACTTGAAGGCAGCGCACTGCTCGCACAGACGTCACGGTGTGCTACGTCATAATTATTGTTATGGCAGCCAACAAAGGATCAGGATGTCACATTGTTAATCTGCATTCCGCGGATTAAAACCATGAGTGTTTTGTGCACGTTGAACAAAGCTGCCCGATAAAAGTAAATAAAAAAAAAATAAACCATTCATTCAAATAAACGCCGATACTATTTGTCACTACTCATTTAAAATCAGGCGTCTGACACGGGACACGTTACTGTTTACGCTGCTGTGTTGCTAAGCAACCGCTGAACATGGCAACGGTCACCTCCTGAAAACAAGCCTCTGCGTGAATTTTATTAAGAAAATTAACATCCTGTGATTATGTGTGTCATTTTAGGGCGTTATTTGCTTTCTCGGGTAGAAGGACAACTTTCACCCCCCACACTATCTTTGCAGGAGTATTGATCATGTAAAGTAAAGTATCTTTCTGCAAGCAAAGGTCTCTTTACTCCATCTAAAAATGGCACCGAGCTATGGATCACTTACCAGGGAGGCCATCGTGCTCCTAGACAGGTTCAGCGCCTCCAGACAGTGCCTGGATGACTTCATGGAGGATGCTGCGAAGGGTCTACAGGTAGGTTGGCTGGACTCTAGATCAGCATGTTTTGTGTCATGGAGGCCTGAACATCCCAGGTTTGCCGTCTGTTGCAGAGTATGGACCCTCTTCACCAGAAGTTTATACTCGATGCTGTTTCTGGGTGCGTTGAGCACAAAAAGGTACTGGATGCAGTTGTCAGTGTCTTCTACGGCCAGAGTGGGAAATGTTTAACCAGAGGAGATCGCAGCCAGTTTGTCAGTAAGTTTAGAAAAAATAAATCTTTCAAATTGTAATCTAATAAAACAGGATTGCTATTATACCATGTTGTCCCTCAGTTATCTGCTACCTCACCACATTTGCCCTGGACGACCTTGGACTTCAGTGTTTTGGCAATATTGTAAAATCTCTGGACATCAAGAAGATGCACACAGTAAGAGACTCACTGGAGTAATATTCTTTAATTGGAAATAACCAGTCATCAGGAGCTCTGTCGCCGTGTCCTCTGTGTAAATGTGTCTGTGTTGTGTTTGGCTGCAGTTCCTCACTTTCTTTTTCACACACCTCACCACATGGATACAAGAGGAGTGGAACAACATCTATGATGCTTCCTATGTGGAGAAGCATTGGATTGAGCCTCTGCTGAGGTGAGTGCAGAAAAATACTTGTTAGGCAATGGCCGCAAGAATAGGAGTGAAGGCATGTGTGTGTCCATTTGTCCTTTAGATGGCGCCCTGAGATCAATATTCTCCTGGACCAGCTCGCTGTCAAAATATCTGGAGGGAGTCAGGTGAAGAAAGCACCGATTAAAACCACAAAGCCTCAGGAGTTCTCTCTCACCAAACCCAAACCTCCACCTCTACCTGTGCCTGAGGTCATCCCACAACAGGAGAAGTGCAAACCAGTCAGTCTCAGTCTCTGTTACACACCATATTTCCCTCAGTGTCTGTGCCTTAAAGAGAACATAGAGCAGACATATCATTAAAGTATGTATTTTGTTGAAGCTGTGATGGATGCACCACTCAAAAGGAATTTGTCTCACAGGTGCCACACAGCACATACAGAGCTCCGAAAGAGATGCAGATGATCGAAGAGATCAAACAGAAGAACCACCAAAAGACTGAGGTACAGTGTTCGTTTTTACCAGGCTGAAGCATCTAAAAGGCAAAAGATGGCATGTCACATTGATGTTATATAAAATAAGTTAATTTTTTTAAAATGGTCATTTAAAGAAAAATCTGCCAACGCAGATGTGTGATCATATTGTCATCATTAGTGCTTGTATCATCTTCATTACACGCCTCTGTGATGACATCCCACCTGTCTATCTCCAAAGGAATTGCTGTACGAGGCAAATATGAAACAGTTCAGGTGTGTAAATCCACAGAAGTCTGAACACACAAAGGTGAGAGGCTGCTTTCTGTGATTTCCATGGACCTGAAAAGTAATGTTATTGATTCAAATCCTTATTTTTCCTTGCAGAAAGTCATCTCTCAGATTAATGAAGACTTTAATTCAAAGCTCAAGTTCAACTCGTTTCATTCCACTGGACCTGCTCCCAGTAAAAAGGTGAGATGTGATTATTTCACCTGCTTCAGTGGATCAATCTCCAGTATGATGGTAATTAATATCAACATATGCACATAAATATTATCCACTGGCATGTGTGCATTTTTCTGATTGCGTTAGACCAACAGCTGGCCGATCAAGCTCAACAGTGCAGCCATCTTGAGGCAGGAGGCGCTGTATGGCCGTCAGGTAGAGGAGGAGTTGCAAAGGTACACAGCACTGCAACTTACCCATCATTACTTGACCTGCTTTAGGAGTAACAGCATTTCAATATGGCATCACAATCTTAGGATACAATGGAACTTCTTCTTGATTGACAGTCACATTTTCTTCTCATGTCTCTCTTTTGCAAAGAAGCTCTTGACCTCAAAAGGTGCTTTTAGATAGATACAGCTAAACTGGGTTAAACTTCTCAACTGCTCCGTGTTCTTTGTGACACAGAGTGGAGCGCCTGCTTGTTGGGGAGCGGGAGCCCTCGTCCTTCCTGCAGTGGCAGAGGGAGATGCGTGAGAAGGACCTCCAGGAGGAGCTGGCCAAGGTCGAGCGCAGGCGCCTGGAGGGACGCATCAGCTACGAGCAGGCGGCCATGGCCCATACGCGCATCATGGAGCGCAACCAGAGGACTGCTCAGCTGAAGAAAGAAGAGGTGAGTGAAGATGACCCCCCTCAACTGATAAAAGAGAGATAACACAGGGAGTGTGGCAAAGGAAGGTAAATTATAGACAAAGGCAAGCTTGTTCTCTATAAACATCCCTTAAAGAGGTCTTTTAAGGGATTATGTGTGAATTTGTTTTTTGTATAGTTGCTTTGTTGTGTCTCGCAGACTGCTCAGCTCATGAGGAGATACGCTGAGAAAAGGTTGCAGGAGGATAAAGAAGTGAGAGACTTGGTGCAACAAGTGGCAGAAGGCCACAAGAACTCAAAGACAGCCAAAGAGAAGATACAGAAATTCAAGCAGAGCATAGGTGCGTCTCTTTTGTTTGCCTTTCACCTGAAATGAGGCTATAAGCCATGGTTTCCTTTTCTCATCGACGTCATGCCAACTCCACAGTGCGAGAAGTCTCTGAGCAAAGTCGAGAGCTCCTTCGTCAGGCGCTGGATGAGGCGCAGGCAGAGCTCAGGAGGAAATTTGAAATCATCCACGAGATCCGCGCCATTGAGTCGCTCCCTCACGTTAGAGTCACAAATTTTGACAAAACAGAGGTGAGTGGACGGGGGAGGCCGCGGGTGTCATCTCGCGTTTTAACCTGCGCTTGACCCGTCGTCCCGTGTCAGACCGCAGGCCACGAGCTGCTGGGAGAGATGTCCCTGGTGGAGCTGAGGGAGCGTCTGACCCTCCTGAGGGACGCACAGAGAGCCGAACAGCAGGAGAAGCGGGAGCACATCCTGGAGGAGAGGTGCAACAAGAAGCGGCTGCTGTTCAAGCAGCTGGATTCCATCGAACACCACAGAAGAGTGCTGGCGCAGGCCACTGCGGTCAGGTGAGGAGAGTGAGCGCCTCGGGCTTCATGATGGCTGTGCAGATACACGTGCAAACACACGTAGAGAATATATCACGCATATGCATGTTTCTGGCATGTTTGCAGGAAAGAGGAGAGGAAAGCCAGGCTGAGCTTTCAGCAGGCAGTGAGTCAGGATGAGACGGTTTTGGATCTGCAGAGGAAGCTTGAGGAGAAACAACGAGAGCGCCAGACTCTGAGGCAACGCGAACGTGAGAGGGCCAAAACCTCTGAGCAGCTGGCAGCGGCGCACTCTGTTAGAAACACAGAGACACACAACAGAGTGAGTGTGACATCCAAAACAAAGCAGCACCAACTTCTCTCAGTGAATTTTGCCTGTTTTTTTTAGGAGGGGAGATGGTTTGTTAGTGTTGGGATTTCTCACTCTGTTGTATCTGCGATTTACATTCCTCACTCGACTCTTTGTTTCTTCTTGTGCCAGAAAAGCCTGAAGGAGAAAAGCTGGGAGGAGCTGGAGCTGAGCTTGGAGCGTCATGTCCAGAAGGACACTCCCTGATGGAAACACTTAGGACATAAACATGTGCAACATGTTCCACTGGCCTATTAATGTTTCCATTTTTTATTTGTTGCTGCATAATTAGCTTTTCATCTTTTGTTATGCTCTTAAAAGAACACATTTTGCATTCAATTTGCTGGAAAGATATTTGAGTGTCACTTTGAATAAGCTGATGATTGTTGTCTGTCTCGATTGATTTCTTACACATCAGATCATCCTGGAACGTTTATCTTGACCTATAACTTTGTCTACTTGTAATATATACATGTTAATTGATGCCCTGAGGTGTTGATATGTTCAGTAAGTGTAAAAAAAACAAAAAAACATCCCAAAGTAAATTCCACCCACCTGTCTTTGTGACATGAAAAAGGGGAAGTGGACGTTCAACTTGTGACTTCTGAAAGACAGTTTCCCTTCCCCAAAATAATGTTGGTGTTATTTTTGTGGGCTGTTTGTTTTTGTAACAAGTTACTGTACAAAATGTCACTCCTCATTAGTCAGAACTGACGCACCACTGTCATCTCTTAGGAAAAGAAGTGTTACACAGAAACTGTGATGGAGAGTCTGGGCAACTTTTACAAAGTGGTGATTGTATACTGTATTTTTACAATGCAGTATGATTTCTATCTAAACAATAAAATAAGACTTTTCTATATAAATGCTATCTATTTTTATCTATCTATTTCTGTATGAAACATGGAGATATCACTCACCCAATCATCAAACACAACACTGACACAACAGTAAAAATATTTTCTGTATAAATTTCAATAAGAACTACAGCAAGTATAACACAGAAATGTCTTTTTTACAATACAACATCAATACAATGTAAATACACACCTCTACACATCAGATTTCTATATAGACGAGTTATGTTTCTCTATCTATCTGTCTATTTATCTGCGGAAGAAGAAGTGGTGGTTTCCCTGCAGGCTGCCCCGTGTAACCACAGCAGAGTCAGACCGGCCCACTTGCCTCCGTTTTTTCACTGCAAAGCAAAATCACATGATGCCCACCTTGTCATATGACGCCGATGAGAGGACTGATCCCACTGAAAGAGAGAGAGTGAGAGAGAGAGAGAGCTACTGGAGTGCTCTGTGGAGGAAAAGCAGAGGCGGCCCGAGTGCTTGTCAGAGGTGAGATGCTGAAGCCTGAAGCTGACCGGTGGTAGTGCTCGATCACTGGTGGAGGATGGACAGCCGGGGAGCTCTGGCAGCGATATGTGCTGCTTATTTCATAGGTGAGTGATGATCTGTTGGCTCTATCTACTGTAACTCTGCTGAACACGACCAGGAGCTGCACACATCTGTTATACTGATACACTGAAGGCCACCACTACACATAGGGAGAGTTTTTTCTTTTGTTTTTGTATGGCAAGCTTATTATGATCTTTAGTTGTGGAAGTATAATAACACAACAAATGCAAAACATGCATGCAGTGACTCATTGGGACATCATGGTAACAAATACTCTCATTGTTCATAAGTTGGGAAGTTTCTTTATTAAAGTCTGACTTCCTTTTTTTTCTTTTTGCATTCACACTCCTCAACAGACTTATGAAAAATGACTCTAAAATTGCTGTCCTGGCTCGCTGTGTTTCACTCTGCAGTGGAATTCATGCAGATCTCATTTGAAAAATCGCAGCACCTCGCCGTGGTATCGCCACAATCTCTGGGTTTATCATTTTGTTGGGATTACGGCATTTCTTTCAGCCTCCTGAAAATTGTTTGAGAGAGAAACACTGCCAGCACAGAGGAGACTCAACCTGAGGAATCACATGACAACCCCCCGCCCCCCTTCCTCTCTGAATAATTGCATTTCTTGAGGAGGATGGCTCGTATTCAAGAAAGCACTTAGGCACGTGGCTAATGTGATTACCACCACAATATGAGCTCTGTTCTGATGTTTTTCTGTATACCTGTGACCCCCCCTTTCTCCGAGGTTAGATAATATCGGATGATACACTTAAGATCTTGTGGAGTGACTTACAGATATGACGATAACAGAGATCAGTGAAAAACTTATGAAGGGTGGGGGTTGGAAGAGGGGTTATGTCAATTAAATAACAGTACTTCAACAACCACAGAGTGATTTGAACAGGTCAGCTGCTGCATTTTGAATAGATAGCAAATGAAAATGAGAAGAGAGAGAGATTGGAAAACAACACTCAACAAAGGCTGGATTCAAACCAGGGATGTAGCAGCTCACAGTCAGGCCCTGAAATCCCCAAGGCTACCAGTACAACCCCCAATCATGTTTCCTTTTATTCAAATCCTCCAGTGTCCTTGTCTTCCAGGCATGGTGCTGAGCCAGACCACGCTCGCCCCTGCTGTGATGAACACCACCGTCATGGAGAATCTGACCGGCCCAACTCTAACTCCTGCCATCCTCAGCAGCACGACCCCGAGCTGCTTCGCTTTCAACACTTCCACTTGTGAGCCCTGTGCACCCGGATCGCAGTACGACAACAGTGAGTCGATGACCGAGTCATCTGACATTTTATTCTTGTGTGTGTGACGGCGGAATCACAGCAACATTTCTGTTTTAACTCATTTCTGTTTATAAGATATTTGTCTTTTTCCACTTAGTGAAAGGAGAACCTCTGTTTTTACTGCAGTGATTAAGATGAATAAAACCAAAGGTAAGAAATGGTTCTCCATCCATCCCCAGGCACCCTGCTGTGTACTTGCTGTACTGACCCTGGGCTATGTCTATTTCCTGGAGCCTGCCTACCATGCAGCAGAGGTTTCTATCAGCCACTAGCTGGACAGCAACAGTGTCTGCCCTGCAACCGGGGCTTCTACACAAAGTAAGGACAAAGTAATAATTTGTCCGATTGTGTCAACAAAGTCAAAATTTTCGAATGGTATTACTGGGCACTCTGCTGTGTACTTCACTGGTCAATTTCTTGTTTATTCCACACTACTTTACAGTTTCACTGGAAGCCCATTATGCCACCAGTGCCCTCCTGGATCCTTCAACAATAACACCGGTGCTGCCAGCTGCACAAGTTGTTCACCAGGTGTGTTTATTTAGCTGTGGACAAAAACTGTTAGCACTGTTGTAAATCAGTAACCAGTGATATGCTTTCATACAAAAGAAGCTTTAAGTGTGTAGCCAGGAATTAGACTTGCATTTATTTCACTGGTTTACCAGAACAGTTACAAAGGAATGTAAGCTTGCAAATGAAAAGATTATCTGCCTACAAATATGGTTCCTTCTTTACGCGAATCTCATGTATTACTTCATGTCTGTTGCCCGCAGGCTTCTTTGCATCGCAGCAGAGCTCCACTTCATGTTCACCGTGTGCGATTGGACGTTTCTGCAAGTGAGTTGAACCCGAGTGTGTCTTCTGTTTCATCTTCTGTTTCTGTTGTTTTTTGTAACTAGGAGAACTTTCATAACCGTCTCTGTGTTTGGAAAATGACTTATCTAACAAGCGGATCAAGCATCACATGTTTTCATCCCATGGTTCTGTTTGCCTGCACAGATGCATCCACACACACACACACACAAGACCAGTTACACAGTCAGTGCTTTCTTTAAATAATCAGCACAGTCAAATGGCATGTATGATCATGTCCCAGTGGATATGAAAAGAGCGTATAGAACTGCACTCGCTGTGTAGATTCAGTCCTGAGATTCCAGGTCTGGGAAGTGGTTACAGCAGGCTGAGAGTTACATGGTCTCCCAGGGCGAACATGAGGTTTCCCAGGCTGGATATGTTATCCCTTTTGCAGATTCTCAGTCTGAGTTCTGATGTACCCAGAAAACTGACACAAAGAGACATCCTTGAGGCATCTTGATCTTGATACAGAGGCTTCTTTGGCTGGGAAATTTTGACATTATTTCACAGGATGCTATGTGGCAAAACTGCTTGAAAACTGCTGAGCCTTTGAAAATGACAGACGTACACCAAACCGCAAAACCAAGCTGCAACAACAGCATCTTTAAACTAAATCAGCTTTGGCATTTAAAAAAACCCTCTAAGTTATTCATGGCAGCTGTGAAATTCAGAGTATATATGACTTATCACAAACAAGCATCTTTCTGTCTGACAGCTCCTCCGGTTGTCCCGAGTGCCAGATGTGCCCTGGAGGGACAGAGGCTCTGCAGACCGGCGCTAAAAGCTGCACACCGTGTCGGCCAGGTAGTTCACATCATGCATACCTCATACCTCAGGCCCTAAAAAAGTAATGTTTTAGAGTACTGCAGCTAATAATGGAAAAAAAAGGGTAAAGATGAGTATGCATCCAAGTAATATCTGTTTTTTTGGACAGGCATGCACAAGGCCCCCCATCAGACTATGTGTCAAATCTGCAGCAGTGGCTTCTTCCAGATCCACTGGGGCCAGGAAAGCTGTGACGTATGCCCGGAGAATCACTACTGCCCCGTGAGCACCGCACCTTCCACACTGTCCATCAAGAGAAAATGAACCTGTGCATGTCAGGAAAATGTCCTGAATAAGCATGTTGTTGTCTCAGAGTCCAGATGTGAATCCCATCCAGTGTCCCAGCGATGCATTTTGTCCGGAGGGCAGTTTGGCTCCTGGGTACTGCATGGAGACGTTCTTCCGCAAAGCAGGGGACACATGTGAATTGGCTCCTGTCACAATTGCTCTTTTAGTCATTGGAGGAGGGGGTAAGTAACATTCCTGAAAAAAATGTTTATTGCTGAGTACTTTAAAAGTATTAGCGTATTATCTATGCAGTATGTGTTTCTTATATTTCAGAGCTTCCATAATGCATCTTGTCTTTACGAAACCATGTTAAAGGCTTAAACTCACAGTTACGCATTTCAACATGATTACCCTTAAAGTTGACAAGTTTCAAGCTGCAATGTCCCACATTTAAATGATCTGGTTGCATGCATACCACTTTCTTTAAAGTAACTATTAATAGAGTAACGTTTCATAGCTCCCTTTAGATAATATTAGGCATGCCTATTTTCTGTAGCCTAACAGGACAGATCTTGTCTTTTTTTTCAGTCATTAAAGGGAACTAAATATGCAGTGGAGCTTTAGAAAAGGCTGCGGTACTTCCCATTCTTGATTTAGCAAAGGTCAGTTGAAAAGCACTAAACCAGGACTATCCGTTTGCACAAGCTGACCTGTTTTCTTATAACTATATCAATGCAAATTAACCTTGCTTATTTGAACTTTAGCCTGTTTGTCCAATGACTCTTTTGCTCACTTGAAGCAAAAACACTTTTCTTTTTTCACACTGGAAACATTTTTTTCTGTCTTGAGACCACAGAGTCTACAAATGAATTAAGTATAATTAAATCAAATGAGAATCACAGTGCAGTCCTTGTGTGGGCATATTAAGCTCTACTGTAAATTTCCTGTACCATCCTCTGGTGTTTTTCCTCTCTCCCCTCAGTGGCCCTGCTCTTCATTATTTTAATGGTACTGCGTCGGCGGAGGGAAACTGATGGAGAGCTGACTGTCGCCCGAGCTCCATTATTACGCAAAGAGCGACCCCAAGGTCGATACTACGGGGTCCCCTGTGATGCAGAACCTGTTTATGCCGGCTGGTGAATCTCCACATGGATCCCAACTAAAAACAAAAGAACTGGTCGAAGAATGATGGTACAATACAAGACTGTTGCCTTTACATTGAAAATTCACCAGCCTTTTTTGTTTGGTTGGTACATTTGAATATAATACTGACAACAGAAGCTGAGTCTTTTGTGACTTCTTGTAGTCTGACACTGTTACAGCTGTTCCACTCAGAAGATGAACTTTCTTTTTGTAAACTAGGTTATTGGATTATGAGAGGTATGCTGAAGCGGTGAAAACGAGATGCGTGCCACGACTGGGTGGGAACCTCTCTCTTATGAAAAGCACTTTTTTACAGAGGTAATTGATTTACTTTGCACTCGTGTTGGACGACATGTGGGCGCCTCCATTAACTTGTGTAGTTCCACAGTTACGGAGAGGTGGGAACTGTGATTGGTGTGTTTTTTAATGCATTTGAATACAGCACATTGTGTTGTCTGGAGTTTCATTGATACCTTTGCTTAATATTTTTCATCTGCTTTTTTAAGATTATATTTGTATGTTTAAAAGGAAAATAAATGATAAAACATGATTCAATGATCAACTCACTTTGTACTTTTTTTTCTTAGTATTTTGTGGCCCTTAGTACCAATCCCCTCACCTCAGACTGTTCTCCGTTTCATGTCATTCAGTAATGTCATGCACTAATGAAGACATGATTAAGAATTTTAGATTAAATTTCTGCCAATAGATCCCTGTAAACAAACTGGTCTTTTAAGTCTTCACTGTGTATGTCAAATTTGATGTCATGATGACTAAGAAAAATCAATGTCACTGTTTTAGCCTGTTTGCTCCACTGGAGTTTGATCGTCAATAACCGGCAAGTTCTCAAGTGAATACCGTGAAATCGCTGGTCTGTTGGCCCAGCAATGTGCAGGAAAAGTGCATCTAGCCTCAGGTTGCGTTCTGACGGGTTTAACAAACTCTTTGGTGCACCACCTTCCATGAGTAATGTTTTAATTTGACTGTATTGCATACAGAGGTACATTCATTTTTAATTCTTTCTTTTTTATTGTTTTGGTATAAATCTTCCCTTAAACAATATCCCACGAAGGTAGTAAAAATAGTCTGAAACACATGGAAATAGCTCAGTGTTACATACCCTCTATAATGTGTTCATTTCATTTTGGGGGGAATGTTTTGTGGTATTTTGAGAATTAATGCTCGTTTTGTATAAACTGTGATGTCTTACTGTTGTTCATTTGTATAGGAAGACCAAAGGTGTAATAAATAACATGAAAATCTGCATTTAATATCCAGGTCCAGTGCCATTGAACTGTATGTTCAAATGCATCAGCGTCATTGTGAATGTTAGTTAATCAGCTGCTCCTGTGCATTCCCTGCTATGACAAGTGAAAATGTGTTACATGAAAACTATTGTGATACTGTGAGGTTGAACAGACTGAAGAGAGAAGCCACCCAAACAGGAGTGTGGTGAGGTCCCTCAGCACTGAACAATTCTTTCCACATCATGTAAACATCCAACAGGAGACTGTGACAAATGGCAGATCTCAGGATCAGATAAACAAGTTCACAGTGTGAGCGTGGCGACCACAGAACAGAGACAGCTGAAAGTTTCATACAAGACTGGGAGTTAAAGAAATGCCACATACAGAGAGTGGCACAAAACAGTGGCTGAAACATGCCTCCATGAAGATTTTAGGATTTTTGTGTCCATACATTGATATTTTTTTCCAGGATTTTATGTCAGCACTAGATAACAGACAGGGAAGAGATACTTACTTAACTTAAACTAGGACAAGATATCAGGGAAGCCAATACACAGTTGTTTTGTTTAGTTTTTTTTTAGATAAAAATCTAAAGAATACATCTTCACCTTAGTCTTTAAGCTATTTGTGTCTTAAAAATCATTTTGGCATTTTTCTTCACACTTATGCATTGCTACATTTCATTTGAAATGTTGCATTTTACTTGATTTTTAGGATTTTTTAGGATAATTGCTTTTAACATTAACTTTCATTTGTTATTATCATTCAGTGGGTTTCATTTTCTTTTTCTTTTTTATGTTATTGTTGTTGTAAGTGACTGAGGTGGAACTAATTTGATCAGCTTCACATAATGTTGTTTATGTAGTTATATAGTTAAGCATGGGCCAACAACAATCCGTCACATTTTATAACATGTATACAACTTATAGAGACATATAGTCTATCTAAGTTACTTTTTAAGTTTTCTTTATTGTCTAATGATACATTGTCCAGTGAGAGTTGCTAGGTGGCGGTAATGAACTGTGTCGTTTAAAAACTGAATGCGAAAGAAATTAAGTTTGTCCAAGCTGGAATCCGTACTTACGACACCATACAGGAGGAAAGATGGCGGCGGTCGTAGTAAGGAGGGTGTCTGGTGTGTATCTACAATTTTACATTCATACTTTTTAATTTCACTGTAAAAGTTAAACATTTTATCCACGTTGTAAAGTGCTGCACTCACGTTGTAGCCGCCGGAAGTGAAGTTAGCCACATAGCATCCGTGCTAAGTCGCGTATCTCCCGTGTCTCCTCTCATGTGTTTTCGTGTCGTCCTTGTGTCTGACAGCGCTGCTGAGGCCGCTGTCCGTCTCTCTGTGTGCCAGGACACCTCAGCTCTGTCAGCTCTCCAGCCTCATCCAGCCTCCGGCCCTCGTCGGCTCAGCTGTGGCCGCCCTCCGCGCTCCTCTGCGGGATGCAGCGTGTCCGACGGTCCGGTACAACATCCTGCAGCGGTGAGAGGCCCGAGCGAGCACTGAGACTCAGCCTCCTGTCAGGTGGATGTAAATAACCAAAGCTACTGTAACCACCTGATGGGAGGAGGAATATCAACACATGCACTCAGTGGCCTCTTTGTACTAACCTAACATAACTGTTAAGCCATAAAGTTTACTTTTATTATGACTATAATGTTCAGTTTCTGTTGACACTGGCACAAAGGTTTTAGTTAAACTATGAGGTCATAGTTAGTGATGGTGCAGTGCTATGTAGACTTATATCCAGATATGTCCCTAATATTATGACCCATATATATATATATTAAAAATGGATATATTAAAAAGAATTACACTACATACATTATATAGTCTCAATATAGTGCAGTCCACTATTCCAACAATAACAAAGACCCCGATGATATACATATAATTTACACATTTCTAACTATGTTAACAAAAATATTACATATTATCTTCTCAGAGATAGATGTAATAGCAGAGCAGTTGTATTGCAGTAGATTGTACAGGTGTACCTAATGAAGTGGCCCCTGACTATATGTCTCCACCTTAAACTAATGTTTTTCTTGTCAGTTACTATGAATTTCATTATAAATACACAATGGGCAAAGTCTGTTACCACCACAGAGTATATACAAAGATTTCTTTATTTCACATTCTGTGTTTAAGAACCATGTCTGAGACTGTTTAGTTGTTTGGATGGGGCTCACTTTTCCCCAACATATAATAATGTTTTTTACTGTGCATGATACTTTGGTGTATAAGAACTCAGCTGGTCCGCATGGAGCCTGTACCTCAACCCCAGCCAGCACTTTCAGGATGGACACTAATGCTGTTCTGGAAAGTCTTCTTAAAAGACAATTACTGCGGCAGATTAAAGCCCACAGTTTCAAATCAAGATGATCAACAGTCACATATGGGTGTAATGTTTTTGGGTATCTTTGGGTATCACTTCACATGATATGAATATAATTTTAATGCCCTTTTGTCCTCTCTTGGTCCTTGAAGGGTATCAGCACTTGTTCCCAGTCTGACTCAGCAACCAAGCAGAAGTCTGACATACTACAGTGTGAAGAAGGGGAAGAGGAAGTCTGTAAAATCTGTGACAGAGAGGTTTATGAGGCTGCATTGTGGCCTTTGGATCAGACGCAAGGTACAGTATTTTTACTGTTAACTTCTAAAATCTATTATTTGTTTTCTTTACACCAGTAAAACAAAGATTGTTGGCAATCTGACTTCTTGTTTTCTGGGTGTGAACAGGCGGGATACAAGAAGAAGCTGTGGAAGAAGAATCCTGCCAGACGAAAGCGCCTGAGGGAGCATGTTTTCTGTAACAAAACACAGAGCAAGCTTTTGGATAAAATGACAACCTCCTTTTGGAAAAGGAGGAACTGGTATGTTAATGATCCATACATGAAGTACCATGATCGCGTCAACCTCAAAGTGTAATTTGCTGATTAACGTCACGACATCTTGTTTTCTGTTTGAATATAATGTAATAAAGTTGTATGTATTAAAGTCTTGTGTCTGAAATCATCCTTAGAATACTTTTCTTAAGATAACAAGATAAAAAAAAACAGCAACACACGAATTTTTGCTTCATATTTAATGGGTGTAAATTGATTTAAACAAAAATATTGAACCAACATAACAATAAATTGATAGCCATAAACCATCATGTCATCACTTCACTGCTTTGTGTTTTTTAATTCACAATCAAGTTGAAATTTAAGTAATTTGACATTCTGGCCTGCCAGAACAAAATTTTTCAGATAACTTAGCAAAGTGTCATCTCTTCATGAATTAAGTCAAAGAGGCTAATTGATTAGTAAATAAGACATGTTATTCATAAATGTGTATAGCCAACATGTATGTATAGTCATAACATTTTAAATTCTTTCTACAAAGCAATCGAAAATGACAAAAAGAAATGACGTCATTGTTTACCAGCAAGGTGCCTGAAGAGGCCAACTGCTTCACCCAAAATCATTTAAGAATCCAATTTTTATACAAATTAATAGCAAACATCATGCAATGATGAGTTCATCAGTCTACACATAAGTATACACATCTGCTACTTAGCAATGTTTTTTTCTCCGTTTTACTTTGCGTGATTTTTAATAGAATGAAATCACCTCCAACACGAACACTGATACTACTAACGCTGAAACACATAATCTTATTTTTTTTCACCATTTATCCATTAAAAGGACATTTCATGTGCATAACAAGTGTATCTACAACATCAGAGTGAATGACGTGTAAACAGAACAGTTGTACCTGAGAAGCTTTTGATTCAAACTTCAATCCATCGTAAATGATACAGATACAATGAAGGAAATTATAAAACTACTGCGCAAGTTCACCCATTAACAATCAACACTGTGATACTATGTGTAAAATGTTGCTATGATTCAGGCTCAGTGAATAAAGTACAGGATGAAAAACATACATCACTCAATATTAGTTAAATGTAAGTTTGTAAACCTGCAAACCAATAAAGTCACTCTAATGAATTCATAGAAAATAAAAGAAGAAAGTAGAAGGTAAGATCGTTGGGTTCAGTGTTGCTCAGTTAACAGCAGAGCATTACACAGTGATTTCAAACATGTAAAGAGAACCATGTTTGTGAACAGTAAAGATTCATTCGTGTTTTATCCTGTTTCTGCTACAGCCGAAAGTGACATAGTCCTAATTGGCCTCAAATTGCCAAATAAATAGTCAATTAAATGACAAAACGTGCGTACAAACTGAACAGTAAGATTGTCAAAAAACAGTCCGCTCCGCTGACAAAGACCTCTGACATTAATGACTTTGTCTGTGATGCAAATGCTAATACTTGTCACACAAGTTATTATTTCCTCGCCACAGAGGAGATAAGCAAGAATTCTAAAAACTATTGATGATAAAAATTCAGCTACTAATTTGTTATAATTATTGTTTTATGTCATTGTTGGCCACTTCAGTACTGAGGGAAGTCATTTTATATTCTAAAGATAGTGCAAAATGATTGTTTAATGAGAACATAATTGTGTTAGAAATACTTAAATCATTTGTGGAGACATTTTATATTTTCGTGTCTCTGCTATGTCTTTCTTTAAGGCTTTATTAGAGAGGTAAATAACAGAATATTGTCTGCCACTGCTGTCTGAATTTTCACCACTACAAAGGTCAGTATACGTCTGTGGGTAATCGACTGATTTCTCAATACCCTGGTGTGATGATTAATCAGACTTCAGCTGCTCACAGATGTTTCTCCACAGCAGGTTGAATGAGGGTTATAACAGCCATGCCTGCTCTCTTTGTTCCTTGGCTTTTAACACATTCTCCAACAGCAACCATGTCAGTCTCTATGCCAGCTGTAGTATTCAGTGACAGTACATTCTGTTTAACAGCGGACTAATAAGTGGGAGGACACGCATGCGATTGCCTACCCAAACCTGATATATAAAAACAATCAAATCAGAAAGATGAAGAACACACAAACTGTACATAAATACATATTTAATAACCCACAAACTCAAAATTTCTATCAGCATGGAGCCCATTCATTCATCTGTTCTGTCTCAGTGTCACAACCCTCAGTTGTTTTTTTGTTTTTTTTTTTATCATGAGCCACGAGCTATATACTTAATATAGAGGGGTCATCATAGGTCACTTTGGTAATACCTTATTCTAAAGCAAGGCTGCTTCAGTCATGTAGATTTTGGCCATTCAGTATTTTCACTTCTTGCAGCAAAGGCAGCTAGAGTAGTCTTTAGGACAGTTTCACATGGCTTCATTGTTCGAAGAGAGAGCACTCCTGGATCTTGTGAGAGGCCTCAAGACTCTATGAGGAGGCTAGATGAGGATAAAAGCAAAGAGGGAAATAGAGTTTAGACAGCTAAAGGGTGTATTGAGTGGCACAGTGCTCAAAGGGTGCAGCTACCGTTATTTGCGCTTTTCTTATTGTCAACAAATCCCAACGTAAGACCATCACTAATAATGTGTGTCTGTGTCAGGCTTTGCACTGTTCTGAAGACATAAATCTTTTACAGCAGGTCACAAATGTTTAATGTCATTATTAAAAAGAAATTGGTAATTTCTTTGAAATAGCTGGGTACAGCAGTTTTTCAGAAAAAATCTAAAAGAGGAGTAAAAAGTTTATTGGACTATTTTCAGCTGAGGATGAATAAAACATTATTTTCCAAAGTACTTCTATCAGCAGGATGCTGTATATGAACTTGGTTGACTACAGTGCCCATCTTCACTGTTATGATGATTTCTTTTTGTTTTTGGACAACAATTGACCTCCATGAGCAGAGGAATGAGCTAACGGCTAATCAGGTACACAGACAACACAACACCAATTCTTAGTTTTTATGGGATTTGTTGACTATAATAAAAACATTGCCTTTGTTATCCTTTAAACTGTGCTGCTTCATTTAGTTGGGCATCACCACACCAAACAAACTGATATCAGATGCTGAAATTCATTAAAGATTACTCATTCCAGGGATCCAAAGTAGAGGTTATTATCGTGGGTAAAATGTAATGGAAGACAATCCACGTCAATATGTTGACCACGTTTAGACTGTTCCCATGCCACGTTTTCAAACAGGTGAGCCATTACAGTCACACAAGTGCAAGACCACACAGTCATTTGAACTAAACAAGTTAATACATGATTCAGCTTCATCAGTGCAGAAATACAATTACTCTTCACAGTTGCGGAAAGAAGATGTACTGAACCATGGTGATTTACTCCGCAACACAGCAGTAAAAATTAGTGAACGGGCGAGTAAATCACCACTCTCAAGGGGCAGTTAGAATCAGGCAGCAGCTGAGCAGCCGCTTTGACGAGGCGGTATACCTCAGGAGCCTTCCTCTTAATCAGCCTGAGCTGTGGAGAGCTCGACGTCGCCTGCACCCCTTTCCCCACCTCCTCAGGCTGCTCCGGAGCTGGAGGAGTGGGAGGCGGAGAGGGTGTGGAGGGCGGGGAGGACTGGGGTGTCAGTGAGGGTGTAAAGGTTGTGGACTCGGGCTCAGAAGGTGAAATGCTCTGGGACAGCGACCCCTTGGAGTCCCACTGATCCAACACCTCATACTCAGTCATATCAAAATCCTGGCCTGTACCGTGAAAGAAGGTCGGTGGAAGGGATGAACAACACGTAACTCCCTCTGGTATATTGAATTGACAGCCCAATACTTTCTGTGTAATTGCTGTAGAGCGGCATCTGATTTTGGTCAGTGGGGATTATGAAAGTTCATAAGATAATGCATCATCATTCTGCAGACCACAGCGCAGAGGCCAAATAGGAAGTCACTGCAAGCTGGAAGCAATTTGTTTCAGTACAAACACGCCTAACAAGACTGTTCTTATTATGTCTCCTCTACTTTTTAGTATGTTTTTAGTATATGCAGGGTTATGTCCATTCAGGCCAGTCTTTATGTCATGTAATGCAACGATAGCAGAAGGACAAAACATATGTTTGACAACAGTGTTCAAATAGAGTTTTAAAATGTCACAATAATATAAAAGGACAATTCTGATGATATCATATGTTTTTTCATATCGCCAACAAATCTATTGAAGAGACCAGAACCAACAATGAATAGATCATACGCCTCCATTGTTGTCCAGAAAATATAAAAAAACACATTAATGAGCCACACAGTTACACTGGATCACATTATTCCTTCATTAATATGAATATGTGGCAGTTTATTTTGAGCCAGCCTCACATACACCATCCTGCTGCCAAAAACATGCACTTGCATGCTAAATGTGTATTCATCCACGGCTGAAGACAGTCCCTGACAAATGTGCAGCTAACCCCCGTGTTTGCTGTGTTTCCTATAAAACACAGTTACCAGCCTAGGGAGGAAATAATAGCTGAGCATTTCTATTTGAATTAAATGCATTTGTACCCTGATTTTAAATATTAAGAGGGAAGCAATGAGCTTGGGGCTGAAAGTCTCAGGGTGTGGCATTCAGGAAGCATTTAGAGACATGTTGGATTTGGTCTGTTCGTGGGATTTATTGACAATAAAAATAATAGGAAAACATTGAACTTATCCATTAAGTCAGCGAGAACCCATGAGTACAGATGTTACAAATGTTTGGAATATTCTCAGATATTAACAGAAGTAATCTCAGTCTTATTTGATAAAAAAAGGACAGTTGTGCTTTAACTGTACACATATCTCAGTCCAATATCAACACTTGTGTCTAAGTTTTATACCCAAATTTAAAAACAAAGGAATAATTATCAGCTGTAAAAATATCACCCCCTGATCCAGACTCAAACAAACAGCAACTGTTTCCACATGATGTTACATTAGGAACAAATCCCCCCAGCTACATGTGAGTTTTATCACAGGATGGTTAGCCTGGCAGCCCTGCGAGGCCTGACCTGCTCCAAACAGGAAGGCGGGACTGAGGTTGGGGGGCCACTCAGGAAAGCAGAGGTACGAAACAATATCTGTCAGCTTAAACAAGCTTGAACAGGAAGACAGAAATCTACATTATAATCTGCCTTACACAAACGAACCAGGCGCTGCTTTTGCTATTATAATGGTACTATTATAACCAGTTTTCTTAGGCAGTGTATTACCCATTTTTATCGACACGTTATGTTACAGAAACAAGACACAAGAGGTCTGATACGCCTCTATAACACTATTGGCTTTCTGAATTAAGTCGGTCTGCACGGTGGTCTTTACTCCTCTGTGCTGGAGAGATTAGTGTGTGCTCACCTTTGTTGTAGCTCTCTGACTTGCTGCGCATCATAGCTCTGGTCCGATGCTGTGCTGCTGCAGGCTGCGTGGTGCCGGGCCCAGTGTTAACAGGATCAGATTGATAGGAGGACAGATCCTGCATGCTGAAACTCCTCAGTCTGTCTGACAGGACCCCTTGGCTCTAGAAAAGATATGCATTAATGTGTGACGGTCAATTATGGGGTCATCTTTGATAGAAAAACGACAAAAGCCTACTTGATCTTCGGCTTTAAAAACAAACGCTCGAAGCTTTAGTCAACAATGCTGCTTCATTATGTGAATACTGAATAACATAACAGGCTTATGCCCTTATCTACAATGACCCTCTACTGTATCCCCAGGTCAAAACAAAACAAGTCCAGAGTCTGCACTACCTTTGTTGCAGCCATGACTGCAGCTGTGGCCGCAACATTCAGCCCTTTTCTCCCAAAATGCACCAGTGTGTCATAGCTTTTGTCCTTCGCTTGGCCGATGTAGTCATCAATGTCCTGAAATAAGAAACAAAAACAACCACAACCACATTTACAGCTGTTTCTTATACTTCTCGATTGCATCTTGATTTAATTTTGCGCTTGTTGTCTTCACCAAACTCTCTAATGTGTTTCCCGGCTCAGACGTGGAGGAAAAAGGAAAGGAGAGATGGAGGAGCGTCACGACATTTCCTGCCCATCTTTAACAGCTAAAGTGGAAAAGTGAACTGGCACTGAGGCGCTTTTGTTCTCTTAAAAGCGGCGAGGCTCAAATTCTGTTAGTCACAAAACCATGCGACTGTTTCACAGCCTTGACCGACTATTTTCACCTAAAGCCTTCCCTTGAACCGCACCAGTGGACCCAACAAAGGAAGGGATTTCACCTTTTCTTTTGAGGAAAGCGTGGGATGAACAAACTTCCTGTATAGCACACTGGAGCCTTTGGTGTAAGGGGACAGCAGCCACACCACAAAGGCTATCTTCAGCTCATAGTAGAAAGGAAGCCTGCAATGAGGACACAGGATGATGGAGTTACTGCTGCTACAAAGCAGAATGACAAAGACACTCGACATGTCACAGAGCTGGAGAAGAATTAACATCGAACATCTGAGACCACTTACCAGCAAAGAAACATATCTGTAAACACTTCCACAGTGGTGAACAGGGCAAATATTATCCAGTACATCATCCATTTTACCTACACGTGATAAAAGAGTGAAAGATGATTCAAGCAGCTGCGTGGTGAAAAACATTTATGACACCCTGATGACATTTCGCGACTAAAGAGACAAGCGATATACTCACGTATTCTTTTACATCTTTCGTCTTCACAGCCTTATAAGACGAGTACGCCGGATATAGTGTACCAAACACAAGTCTAGAAGACAGAAAATGTGCCCATTAAAAACCAGTTAACCGTCAAAACCCGCCGGCGGGTTTGTAGTAACATTCCATAACTTATTAAATCATATTTTATCAATTTTCATTAGCATAA
>JBAJHX010000115.1:12391653-12433874 GCA_037176925.1 Amniataba percoides
TTATTAAATCATATTTTATCAATTTTCATTAGCATAAATTTATCACATAAAATCGCCCCGAGGGTTAAGTGGTTAAGTCATTCTAACGGCACAAATAAGCATGAATAACACATCAAATCAAGATATTTCAGATAAGTGTTCGTCAGACTTCAGTTTAGGCTCTTGGAAAATATCTGGGTTAAGTGTTTTTTGTCTTTTACTCAGTACAGTCTGCTCCAGGAGTCCTCTGCATGTACAGGGTGGCAGGTGAGATCAAGGTAAGGGAGAGGTGCCCCCCCCTTCTGAAACAAACTATTAAATCATAGCTGGGGGTTATAATTTGCCCTGGCTGCTCTGCTGTGGCTGAATAAGGTGACCAGGTGACCAGCTGCCACACATGATGGGGTTTAAAAAAGAAAAAAAAAAGCTTACACGCCTTTTCCTCCCTTTTTTCCCCCTGTCAATTTCTATTCCCGTGTTGACACCTGTGCCTGCGGGTGTCCGGGCCCTGTTGAAGCGCTTCAGCCCGGCAACAGCTGTGAGCGCGACCCGATCAAATTACTGACCCACATCGTGTTGCGCCTCTCGGGCCTGGTGTCCGCTCAGAAACACAAGGACACTAAAAATAAATCGATCATCTGCTGGGAGAGGCCACGAAACCTTTCTGTTGCGGAATGGACCCAAAAAACAAGAAAGGACACACACACACACACACACACAAATGGGGGCTCAATGTATGCAACATGATCGTTGACATCTAAATTGAATTGCCTCGCTCTTTTTAAGGCCTGGCCCTGCTGTTGACACACACACACACACACACTGCGATGGCGCTGATTCATACTTTGTGCAGGTAAAAATAGCCATAACTTAACATTAGTACGCGTCCTCTGAGTGTTAAATGTCATTTAAATGCCCCACTGAGGGGGGCTGTGAGGGGATATATGCACGCACGCCTTATTACATGAATGACTCTTGCATTGTAACACGAGAAGGCTGACCCATCCCTTTTGTTTTTTTTCTCCTTCCTCCAATATGGGACATCAACAGAGAATATAGCTGAGCTCAAACACTCGCTCCTGTTGTTCAGTCACCCCCGCAGCTCTCTGACATTTCGGGCTCGATCCTGATTTTTTTTTTTTTTCTGGATCTGACTCGTGAGGTAACACATTATTCATCGCATCGCGTCACCTCTTTGTCTGTGTTAAAAAAATGATAAACACAAAGAAGAAGAAGAAGAAGAAGAAGTGTCAGCGGCTCGGGAGCGCTGCCAGCCTGCTCACAGATCCTCGTTCAGGCCTCGCTCAGCTCTCCCTCCTGCAAAGTGCAGCCCGGAGGAATCCTCACAGCTCTCCAAAATAATAAAAACACAGACTAACATCTGCTCTGCTCGCACACTGACGTCTGATTCTCAGTAAATATCACACTAATTCGGCAGGCGCGCCGCTCCTGCGCCGTCAATGAGCGGCAGTCACCGAGGAGGCGCAATTCTTCATCATCATCACCCTCATCATCAATAAGGCGCTGCGTGTCTGAGGAAATGGAAGAATTTAATAAGGAAAAAAAAAGACTTACACCACGAGTCTCGAGATGATCCAGGAGACCATTGCGCTGGAGAGGCGACGGGACGCGCTGTCTGCGGGGAGGAGTTTCCTCCAGATGACAGGCGCGTCCAGGCGGCGGCGTCTGGACGCGCGCAGGCGGCAACGTGATGCGGAGGATAAACAGAGAGGAGCAGCGCCGCCCGCCGCCGCAGGGGGCGCTGCTGCACCGCAGACACGCACACACAAGCCTCCCTCGCCTCAGTGACCCGGTGGGCTTGGAAGTCAGTGTTTTCTGTCCCCCCACTGACCTCTCCCACCCCCCCTCAAATCTACATGCCTTATTATTTACATGCCTTATTATTCACGTGTTTTATTAGTTGAGATCAACAACCTTTCTAGAGGCACATCATGGTGAAAACATATCTGGGCCCAGGATTTCTATGAAAAAAAAATCTAAAAGAAATATGTACCATGTGTGTATGTAGGGCTAAATATAGTTTTATTTCATTTACAGAGGTGACACTCCTTTGTTGGATTACTGCTTTTGCCTATAAAATGCCAGAACGTTGTAATAAATGTCTGATACAACTCCCTAAAAATGAAGCCTGCATTGGCTGATTTTTTTTGCTTGTTTGACCGACAGCCAAACACTATAATATTTAGTTTGCACTCTAATGGCAGCAAATCCTCACATCAGAGAGGCTGGAAGCAGAGAATGATCGGACTCATTGATTATCAAATTTCTGTCTGACCTATGAATCCACAAATTGATTCAGCTCAAGATGTGAACGCATAATAAACTAACATAATGCAGCTCTTAAGACTAGATGTTGAAACAAGACAAGGCCTAAACATTACAGGACCAATAATGTAGGATCGCCTTTGTTGATCTTGTCATTTTAAGAAAGAACCTACAAGTCAGTTAAATGTTAATGTTTTTGTCATGTGCTGCTATTGAATAAATACACTTCATAATACCTACTATATATTTATTTATATAATATTTAGTATGTACTCACTAATTGCACTTTGTACGAGTTAATACTTTGAACAACTGAATTCAGTGCTGGAGGATGTTTACAGAAACCTGAATGAAGATGTTAAGGAGAAAGATTCTGTATGGGCATGAAATTTCTCGTCCTGTGGTCACAAACCTGAGAAGGCCCGCTCCATTAAAGCTACAGCACCTTTTGCTTTGTCCAGCCTCTCCTTGGCCTACATACTGAAGCCTGAGAACAGAGGCAAGGTTTTGTTTCAGTACGGCAATAGATACAGAGGGAGGGCTGTGGCTGATAGAAATCTAATCCTTTTGTTCAAAGTTTGGCTTCAAAACAAGGGAACCTGAAAGGAACTGCCCACAAGCTTTACATTTCTTGTTCAGCTTTTAAAAAACTGACTCCACACATCAGCATAATGTAAATTAATTCCCACCAGATATAAATTATCAGACAAACTTTTAAGTCATACCTCCAGCTCCTGATTATTGCTAGAATGATAAAATGAACCAAACATTTAACTTTTTACTGTTTAAACTGTTTGTTTCAGAAATGCTGACCAACCTGCGAGGCCAGTGTTTGCGTCAACAGATTCTGTTTCCCGTGCAGTACAGTTTCTGACCTGATGAGTGGGCTGTTGCCTGCCTGTAGACACTCATTGTGAGTTGGAATAAGGCCAGTATTTAGTGTTCACTATGTGTTAATGTGATCAATGCTGAGGGCAGAAACAAGTGCAATACATTGTTCTTATTGGCAATTGTTGTTCTTAAAAGTTTATTTCCTTGTTTTATTTCCCCCCCATACACATAGAAAAATTATACACACAATACTTCCACAATACATAGGATCTGCACTAACCAACCTATCCTCTTCCTCTGCGTCTTCCTGCTGAGAAGAACATTTAACAAGCCGAGAGTTAATGCAAAAGACTGGGTTAGGGTAGTATGCGTGCATTTTTCTGATGAGTGTGTACCTCACATCTATGACCACATATATATAATAGACACTTATTGACTGTACAGTAAATTAACTATCAAAAGAGAAATTCACCCATCACCTCTAGTGTTTCAGATTATGTGGGCTGGTTGCCAGTAAACTGAACAGCTGTTGCTTACAAAATGCATCCTAAGAGATTGGAACAAATGCTCAATAGTGATCTAGGATGTGATTTAAGTGCAGGGTGCCTTCCATCAACAGTTATTCAATTACTTGTTTGGATCATAAATACCCAAGCAGCTCCACCACCGGTCCGTAACTTAGGACAGAAGAATATGACGAAGCACTGTAGGCACAGCAGGCTTTTCATACTTACATTATATACACTTTCTTAAACCTTCTGTTTGACTTTGGATAATAAAGACTTACCTGGGTTGCCCCAGATAATAAAAGACAAAAAGCAAAAACACCTTTTCTTCTGGCTGAGTAGTCCAAACGTTCTCTTTTTTAAGACATTAACTGCCATAGCACAAAGTTAACCCCATATGATTATGTGAAATAAAAATTATAATATGAAGCGGAGAGGATGTTCAGTACTGTAAAACCTGCACCAGAATTGTCTCTGTCCTTTTTCGGAGTGCGCAAACTGACTTTGACAGGACAGCCGCAGTTCACCTTAGCTCCTCAGAGCTGCCAATCTAGACTGCATCTCTTCAATGTCCTCCTCTGACTCGTCCTCTGAAGCTGCAGTGGCTCCGGCGGGCTCCATGTCAGGCAGGGCGTCTGTGACTTTGCTTGGTGCTTTGCCAAGGGCACCTAATGGGACGAACAGAACCATAAGACGGAGCATTCAGTATCATTGATTTTGCCGTTCAGACTTTTATCAGAATATCTTCACATCTGAATCCATATTGTGATGATTTAGCTGAACAAATCTCTTCACCTGCTGTGATCTCAAAGAGGATCTTGTCCACTTCCTCCTCTGCCGCTTCCTCCATCTCCTCTCCATCCTCCATGCTCTCAAAAGTGTCTTCCAGCATTTCCTCAATGATTCCAGCCTGAAAGATGAATACGTATATGCAATGGCATGGTTAAGCCACTTGTTCTTGTAGAGAAATAATGGCAGAAGGTGATCTACCTCTTGTACTTTGTGGATGTTGAGTAAATTTTATCTATTGATGCTAACCTTCATCATCTCTTTTGATAGCTCCCTCATGGTAGCCTGGATCTCTGGGACTTTGACTAGGCTCTGCATGGCTTTCATCACCTCTGTGCTCTTCTGCAGGGCCCCAGCCACACGCAGGACAGCTGTACACAACAAAAACACAAAAACCATTCCTTTAATGAACAGTAAGCACTGTAATAAAAATATCAACAATAAAGAACTTGACATAAAATTACAGTAATTTTCCAGTTCCTGACGACCCCGCTGCTGTGCTCTCAAACTCACCCATCTGATTCTTCATGCTGAGTTGAACAGAGTTCATGTGGGCTTTGGAAGCGTAAAGTTTTGTGACAGCTCGTTTTGACTGAATCATCTCCTTGGCAAGAACCACACACACGTCCTTCTGGCCCTTTTTAGCAGCATCTTTGATGGATCTTTTCACTTTTTCTTCTTCCCTTTGAATATCTGAAACAAAATGGCACATCATGACACACAAGGCAAAAAAAATAAAAAAGACTTTTGGTAACTGACTGCAGTTTGTAACTTTAATGACTCACTGCTTTCTCTGAGATTACTCATCTGTTTGAATCAATATGCTTCAAATGGAAACGACCAAGACTATCTCTTCCATTTCTTTTCAAACAGTTGGAAACTACAGGACATATCATGGAAATCCACTAAAATACATGTACAAAAATACAATGAAAGATTACATCATTTTATAAAAATAATTAACAGATGTTGGTGACTGTATCTTACCTCGGATTTGTCTGTCAATCACTCTCATCTCCTTCCTGATTTTTCCTGACCACTCAGTAATCTGAAATGAATCACTGTTATTACAACCCGCACTATCATAATAGTTACATTAAGTTTGTAACACCCCTTTCATCATGACTTAAAGTGAAACATGAAACTAGCGGGATGTATAACTATAAACTGTACCAGATCAACCAGCAAAAGATCAAAATCGAGTTTGTTTACATTGTTTACATTGATCCGGCTGAGGGAGGCTACAGTTAGCTCGTATGCTAACTAGCTAGCTTCTTAGTAAACAAAACTAAGATTGACTAAACAGTTAATGACGCACGTAAACAAGCATCAAACATAATACTGGTAATGTATGTTAATGTCAGATACTATTACATGGACATTTAAGTGAATATTAAGTCGACTGAGTAAGAAGTATCAACAGATTGGACGAGCTGAGTTGAACTGACAGCTAACATTAGCGTCGTTAGCAAAAGGCGATGTCGCTTTATTTTCATACTGCAGACAAAAATATGTCAGACAGTGCTGCTGTTCAGGAGTCAGCACTCACCAGCTCCTTTGGTGGTTTCTCTGCTGTTCTGCCGAACAGCCCCATCGTGTCTACCGGGTTTAAACGCCGAGCTAACCTACCTGGATAACACTAGCTGGCTAACTGAGCCTGTTCACTTCCTGTTCTGGTTCAGTCCGAACATGAAAAACATTCAGTCCCTCTGAGACAAGGAGACAAGGAGGCAAATGGAGTTGAACCAGCCCCACAACCTGTAAAGTCGTGTTTATGGGAGAGCTGAGGTGTTTGAGGTAATATTACAGTGTAGAAATACTCTGTTACAAGTAAAAGTTCAAGTTAAGTGCAGAAAGTATGAGCATCAAATATTTTCTAAGTGCTAAAAGTAAAACTACTCATAATGCAAGATGGCCAATTTAAGAATAGTACATATGATATTGAATTCTTATTGTTGTTATACTTATTATATTATACTTTTTCTGCTATAACGTGTGGTTTCCTCCCAGGGATAGTTTAGTCTTAATCTGTATTACATAATCATTTAGCTATTTGTTGATGGTATTTTGAATTATTAATTTCAGTCTGCAAAGAAATGAATAATTATCAAATAAATGTAGTGGAATAAAAAGCACAATATTTGCAGTATGAGAAAATGGAAGTACATGTACCTCAAAACTGTTCTTACAGTACTTGAGTAAATGTGCTCTTGTTTAAGAAGCCATTTTAACGTCTTTAGAATCTAAAGAATCAGCTTTATTGCCACGTAAATGTTCAAATTCAAGGAATTTGCCTCAGTATATTTGTAGCACAGTGTTATTTAATGTTCTTCTGACATAGATTAATGTATATTGTCAGTCCTTCAAAAGATAAAAATAATTGAATAAAATCAGTGACAATATAATATATCATCACATTCATATTCAATACTTCTGTGTGCAGCTGAACATAATCTGAGTACCTCTCACAACACTGCCGGTGTACATTTGTGACTTTGGGCGACTGGACATGTCATTTTAGAAAGAAAAAGTATTGAATGAAATCTGATTGCATTTCAAGAACTTGTGCTAAAGAGCTATTAAGGGATTGTTTCTGATTCTTTTCAGTATATTTACATCTCATCATTAATGTATGGATCCACGGTTCATCCTATGGTCACACCACACCTGTGTCACTGTCTGTCCCTGCCCAGAGCCTTTCAGGAAGCCCCTTCCTTCAGACCTGTGCGCCAACCCGAGTATCTGCAGGCTGCGGATATTAAACATGTCTCACTCTGATTTCACACCCATCGCAGTGATGCACACACATCCGCCCTGCAGCACGTGAGCTCTGGCCCGAGGAAGTCTACCTGACAGGTTAAATTTAGGGCATACATCTCTGCTACTCGTGACGTATTCCGCGGTCCCCTTTCCAGGGAGTTCTAGATGTTTCTGTTATTGATTGGCTGCCGCGCCAATCACGTAAGGACGGCCGGCGTGAGGCGGCCAATGGGAGAGTCCGGGGGGCGGGCGTTCGGAGCATCAGTCAGCCGGAGCCGCTGGGTGATGTCAGGGCCTCTTGAAGTGGGAGAATCCGCTCTGGACACCATTGCTCCCTGGGATTACTCTGAATGAGTTCGCTATAAACAGCTCGGATTTACATAACAGCCTGTAATTCAGTTATCGCGCCCTCAGCTTGCTTTCTCGTATATTTTCAGAGCGGAGGACGCGCTTAATTACGTTTTCATTTCAGGTTATATAAATACATATATTTTTTTCCTCTTGGGTGTCAAGTGCGGTCGTTGCGGAGGATAACTTACGGGAGGTGCACACTCTGAGCGCTCATCATGTCAGTGGTAGGCATTGATGTGGGTTTCCTGAACTGTTACATCGCCGTGGCCAGGAGCGGCGGCATTGAAACCATTGCCAATGAGTACAGTGACAGATGCACACCGTAAGTATCAATATTGACAGGCGTCGTTCGCCGTGAAATGTGTGGCCGCGTTAGGTTGTTACGCAACGTGCGCGACCGGAGGCGCGCCGGTCTGACGGCACAACACGCGAGGGATGGCGATGATGATGATGATGATGATGAGGCCTGTATGTGTGGGTTTATTCACCGACACTGCAGGTTAACGGAGGTCAAAATGTCGCAGGTGTAGGTCACTCTCTCTCAGGATTTATGTCAGGAGCTGACATAAATCCTGTGCTCAGAAAGTTCCCAAGACGTGCAACTTAAAGGGTGTTAGTTTGGTTATATAGCGTGTTAATATGTTAGTGTGCTGTTTGATCTGGAAATAAACACAATATGATATAACATGGTGATATGATGATGTGGCCTGTCAGCTTAGCCCGCAACTGATGAAATCCAACTTTGTATCATAGCAGTGGTTCTTTTATTTATAGAGGATGCAATGAATTAATCAGATATTTCTGGAGGGAGGATCAGGAGGCCAGCCGGAGTGCATCTGCTGCAGCATCCTGCAAACAGGGATGTGCAGCTGGGAGGCAGAGTGAGCGTTGCACCTTTAAGTGAGTGGGGATATTTTCGTGGCAAGGTGAAACCAGGGAGTGACTTCTCGCTGCCAGCCAATGTGAAATGGATCCCCAAACCTTGTATGACTAGAGGCATTCATCTTTGCCAGCAAACACAATGAAGAGTTTAATGTGGTGAGGTTTTTTTTTTTTTTTTTTTTGGGACAGGATGAGCTCACTTTTTTGAAGGTGAGCTGTTCTGTCTCACTGCCCCAGTTTGTGGCTCTTTCTCAGACTCCCCTGTGCGATAGAAATCAGCCTCTCTGCACTCGACATTTTGATTCTGTCTGCAGCAGTCAGTCAATTACAGTTCTGCCTCATCTGCTAAGTCTGCTCACTGGATTGTTCCTGTGGTAGCCTGTCTAATTTGCTGATGTGTTTGTCTTTCATCAAGGGCCTGTGTGTCTTTGGCCTCCAAAAACCGCATTATCGGAAATGCAGCCAAAAGTCAAGTAAGATCTTTTAGTCTGTCTAGTTTCTGTAATAAACGCAAGAAATCAATTAGGACTGTTGTCTTTTGGATTGTGAGTTTGTAGTTTTCACCTTTTGCCAAAGAGCTGCTATAAAACATGATTTTACAAAGTCTGACTATCCCCTTCTTATTCTAGATGATAACAAACTTCAAAAATACAGTCCATGGCTTCAAAAAGTTCCACGGCAGAGCATTTGATGACCCATTCGTCCAAGCAGAAAAACCCAAACTGCCTTACAGCTTACATAAACTGGCCAATGGAAACACTGGAATTAAGGTGAAGCACTGTACAAACTTCCAGCATGTTCTTTTTTCACTGCTTCCCTCCCCTCCCTTTCTCTCTGACCCTGACCATTTTGTGCTGTATCTGCACACCTTTGTTCTTTAAATTCAACCATGGTGCTGGTCCTAATAACAGAATGGGTGCACAGATGTTTTTCTTTCTTTCTATCCTATAATTCAACCCCACATAATTTGGCTTCATGCGAAACCCACCATCGCTCCAGCTTTTAATTCACCTGGGAGTCGCTGTAATAAGAGTATCGTGTTCGCAGGTGCGTTACTTGGATGAGGACAAGGTTTTCACAGTGGAGCAGATCACAGGGATGCTGCTCAACAAGCTGAAGGAGACGTCGGAGAGCGCCCTGAAGAAGCCGGTTGTGGACTGTGTTGTCTCTGTGAGTGATGAAAACATTACAGAGGAGCAGCGACGTATTCAGGTGGCCGAATGAAATACGCTGACTTGCTTCTCCCTTTTACAGGTCCCGAGTTTTTTCACAGATGCCGAAAGACGATCTGTGTTTGATGCAACTCAGATTGCAGGGCTGAACTGTTTACGGTTAATTAATGATACCACTGCAGGTCAGTGTTCACAGAGGCCTTAGTTTTACCTTTTATGTTAAAGATTCTCTCACATCTTATATCCAAAAAAAAGACAAGACATACATGTAATGTGTTTTACTACTGAACCATAATAACCATGACAGTGAACGTGTTTGTCCTGAATAGTGGCTTTGGCCTATGGGATCTACAAACAGGACCTTCCTACTCCAGAAGAGAGGCCCAGAAATGTGGTGTTTGTGGACATGGGACATTCATCCTTCCAGGTTTCCATCACCGCCTTCAACAAAGGCAAACTCAAGGTCAGTGCTCTCGCCTCTCTCCATCTCGATGCACACCTTTGATTTTAAACCCAAAGCTCATTGTCAGCTCTGCTCCGTCAGGTCCTCGCCACCTCCTTTGACCCGTACCTCGGTGGGCGCAACTTTGACGAGGCGCTGGTGGATTACTTCTGCGAGGAGTTTAAGGCCAAGTACAAGCTCAATGTGAGGGAGAACCCGAGGGCTCTGCTGCGGCTGCACCAGGAGTGTGAGAAGCTGAAGAAGCTGATGAGTGCCAACTCCTCCGATCTGCCCCTGAACATAGAGTGCTTCATGAATGACATCGATGTCACCAGCAGGATGAACAGGTAAGCAGTTAAGTTTTCCTCTTAATCGTGCATCTTTAAAAGGTGGAAATCCGATTTTGTAAAAGTTCTCTCTTTCTTTATTTGGAAACCACAGAGGCCATTTTGAAGAGATGTGTGCTCAATATCTGATGAGAGTAGACATGCCACTGAAGGCAGTCCTTGAACAATCAAGTATGTCCATCAAATGTTTGTTGAATCTGTGAGCCTCTATTGTTATACTGCACGAGAAGCTGGAAGAATCCACTCAGCCCTGTGTGTGCTTTCTGGCAGAGCTGAGCCGGGATGACATCTATGCCGTGGAGATAGTCGGAGGAGCTACGAGAATCCCGGCTATTAAAGAGAGAATCGCCAAGTTCTTCGGCAAAGACATCAGCACCACCCTCAACGCAGACGAAGCCGTCGCCAGAGGCTGCGCGCTTCAGGTGACACTCACCTCATGACACTAACAGATGCTTTCACTACTATACAGGTATTCTGTAGTTCATAGTAATAATAATGTGTGTGGTGTGTTTGCTGTTTGTTCGGGGTGTAGTGTGCGATTTTGTCTCCAGCATTTAAGGTGCGCGAATTCTCCATCACCGACGTGGTTCCCTTTCCTATTACTCTTCGCTGGAAGTCGCCCACAGAGGATGGATTGGGGTGAGGACATCGTAATTATCTGTACGATGCAATAATGCTACATAAAACAAGACACTCTGTTTCTGTGTGATCTTTTCTCCTTTCGGTAAATCAAGCTGGGTCAGCTAATGTAAAGACACGTTATTTGCTGACTGTGTTTCAACTGCCTGACCTAGCCCTTTCTCTTACCTCACAGAGAGTGCGAAGTGTTCAGCAAGAATCACGCAGCTCCGTTTTCCAAAGTCATCACCTTTCACAAGAAGGAACCCTTTGACCTTGAAGCCTTCTACAACAATCCTCAAGAACTCCCCTACCCAGACCACAGGATAGGTAATTCTGCTCATTCTGCCCTCTAAAAGCCAGGCAGGCAGTTTTACCCCTTGAGAGACAGATCCCCAGATTTTAGGATTTAAAACTATGTAGATTTTTGCTCTCTAGCAGTTTGTCACTCCCTATGGGAAGTAGCAATAAGGTTGCATTCATGCATTCTAATGGCCCAGCTAGACACCAACATAGTCTGTTCATGTGTGTTTGTAACTTCCACATGTCTGTTAAAGGACTGTGTTTAGAAACTATAACTGAAGCTCCTTAACAAACCTCTCCTTTTTCTTTCTATCTGCCACCAGGATGTTTCTCCGTGCAGAATGTGGTCCCCCAGCCAGATGGAGAAAGCTCTAAAGTGAAGGTCAAAGTGCGTGTCAACATCCACGGCATCTTCAGCGTGTCCAGCGCCTCTCTGATCGAGAAGCAGAAAGGAGAAGGGGAGGACATGCAGATTGACTCTGAGCCAATGGTGCAGAATGAAAGCAGGGCCGAGGACCAGGTAAGACGGTTTTCACGATGTGATGGTAATGTTCAGTTCGATTCACAATCTCCAGGTGATGAATCCAAGACTTGCTGTTCTGATGGTCTCACAGATACCATATCTAAAATATTGTGCTTTTAATTCACATCCACCTGGTTTAGAAATATTTGGCTTCTGAGGAGTCACAGAGACTGTGGATTAGGTATTGATCACAGTATTGACCTTCATTATCCTTATATTGAATCCGACTGTGCTGTATCCTCGCACATTCTGAGGTTTTATTAAACAAAATTTAGTTTATTAGTCTAAAAAAAATATGGTCCAAGAAATAATTCCTTAATCTGTATCTAATATACAGTTACAGTTTGTATTTATCTTTTAGTTATAATGAATTCAGATAATTTAAATATGGCTTGAATAAAACATCTCAATGTGTGTTTTGTCTCAGACCAAAATGCAGGTGGACCAGGAAGGCCAAAGCCAGTTGGACCAGCAGAACGAGGACAACAGTTCTAGCAGTAAGGTTAGTTGGACTTATATTTGTTTTTTTTTTTTTGGTTTTTTAACCCAATACCAGTACCCTGGATTAGACAATCTTCATATGTGGATATGATACAGACGCCAATCTTGTTGGTCCAAAACACATTGAGCCTTTCAGACATTCCTGTTTTGAGCTAATTAATTGTTTTTAGAAAGTTACGCTAATTATTTTCTTATGCAGCAGGTTTGACTATAATATTAAGTAACAAACTTGAATAAAGGTCACAAAAATAATAATTCTAAGACACCAAATTTAATTTTAGAGTTAATATAGATGTGTCCTTAGGGGTATAACATACAGTAGGTTAAAAAATATATTAGCATTAGCCTGATGATAAAAACTGTAAGATTTGTGAGTGAGTTATATAAGGGCTACAGCTTTCTGGTTTCCAAATCCAGGAGGGGTCGGCTGGGGAAAAACAGGATCCGGCAGCAGGAGGAAGCAAGCCGAAAGTCAAGGTGAAGAGCATCGATCTGCCCATCATGGCCAACAACATTCGACAGCTTGACAGTGAAGTCCTCAATAACTTTGTGGAGTACGAGGTGAGCGCTCCCGCTGGCCTTCAGAGAAGCTGAGACATGGTCTGATTGAACGGCTGATGACATGAGCACTAATGGATGGAGTGGAACCGAAGCCTGATGTGTGCTTGATATATGCTGTCCTGTTGTGGTTTGTGTCTCATTTCCCATGGTGACTTGTACTTGTTACTGTCATTAGTTCACTCTGGCATGTTCGAAGCACTTGTTGGCCCATAAAGGGGTGGCTGTATTTGTTTCATGCTCATTGACTACTAATCTGTGACAGCAGTATTTGGGCGATTCACTGTATGTTGCCCCATGTTTAAATCTCAGGAGCAATCTTCTTCCTGACTAAATACCTTATGTCGTTAGACCTTATGCCCTACGTACGGACATAAAATATTTTTGAACCTTTGGCTCCTTAGAATACTTTTTTTTTTAGATGTTGTCCAGCTAGTCTGGATATCTCACAGCTAAAACTATTTTCTTGACATAAATGACATTATGAGACACTTCATCCATTTAAAAATAGTTTTAAATATAGTTATTTGTAAAAACTAAGACATCATTATAAGTCTATGATATGTTACTTAACTAATGTTCTGGTGTATACTTATGTGAGCTGCAAAAGATATCAATCAGTCAATCAGTCAGTCAGTTAATCAATCAATCAGTTTTCGGTTTCTCCTCACTCTGACAGAGGTCATTTTTAGTTTGTGTATTGTAAAGTGTTGTTTGTCTCCTTTGTAACATTTTAATGTATGTTGATTCCCCACAGCGTCAGATGATTGTACAAGACAAGCTGGTGAAAGAGCTGAATGATGCTAAAAATGCTGTTGAGGAGTACGTGTATGACCTGCGAGACAAACTCTGTGGAATCTATGAAAAGTTTATCACTGAGGAGGTGAGCACTGTTTCCTTACGCACCTTTACTGACTGTCAGGCTGACTTTTGTGAAGTATAGTTGAGAGGATGTGGCGAACAAATGATCTACCACTGTGTTTACTTAATGCTTGTTTTTTTCTGTTTGGCCAAATAACAGGACAGTAACCGACTGACATTGATGCTGGAGGACACAGAGAACTGGCTGTATGAGGATGGAGAAGACCAACCCAAACAAGTCTATGAGGAGAAGCTCAATGCACTCAAGGTACATGAAATTTATATATTTTACTTCTCATGCGATTTTATAAACGCTATAAATAACCGCTGTAACCTACAGAGCTCTGCAGAGACTGGGAAGCATTTAAAAATATTGTCTATTGCTCTCTGTCTTCAAGCTTTCTAATATAACATGATTTGTTATTTTACAGAGGTTAGGTCAGCCCATCCAGGATCGGCACAGAGAGCACGAGGACAGGCCGAGGGCTTTTGAGGAGCTGGGAAAGAAACTGCAGCTCTACATGAAGTTTGTGGATGCCTTTAAACAGAAGGTAAATCATTATGATGCAATGCTATTACATCTTCATTTATAAAAGAAATATTAATGTTTTGTTAACGTGTGTGTATGAATGCTTACAGTCTTACCCATGTCTTTCTGACTTGCACACACTAACTAAAATATTTGTGTCACTTTTAATTTTGTTTGTTCTCAGTGACATCAGCTGTTGTTCTTTTGGATTTATCCATGTGATTTTAGTCATTTTCTTGTCAAAAATTCTTTCCTAGGACGAGAGATACCTGCATTTGAGTGTAGAGGAAATGAGCACCGTGGAGAAGTGTGTGAGTGAGAGCATGGGCTGGATGAACAGCAAGATGAACGCACAGAGCAAACTCACCATCACTCACGATCCCATTGTTAAAGTAGCAGACATCATCGCCAAAATACAGGTATGTGAATGACTAACGTTCAAGATGAGGAGGAGATGTGCTGATTTTCTATTGCCAACCTGTTCTACGCTCTTTACCCGACAGGAACTAGAGGATGTATGCAACCCAGTAATCAACAGGCCGAAGCCCACAGTGGAGGAAGCCCCTGATGTGAATGACCAAAACACTGGAGCTCATAATGGCCCAACAGCCAAGCAAGGAGCAGAAGGGAAGGGAGATGCAAAGGGAAGCCAGCAGACAAAGCCCGGCACGAAAGAGATGGAGGTGGACTGAGTCAGTGTCTGAGAGGCAAGCTCTGCAACAGATCACCGCGTTTACCACAACTGGCCATTTAGACAGTAGAAACAAAGACACCCGGGACCATTTCTCCATCGTCACCAGCCACTTTTGTGGATATGTTTTTGTGGCCCTCCCTTACTGGACTTGACCTTTTGAGGTTATTGTTTTCACCCTTTCATCCTTATGTGTGACAATGGTGTGCTTTACTCTCTCAAAGATGTGACGTACTTAATGAATAAAAGAATGACGATGCAATAGATTAAACTCTGATTCTACCATAAGGAAGGTATACCTTTTGTGTTTGCATTCCACCTGTCTCATGAATGTCCAGTATCAGCAGTAATTCCTGTCACTCGTAAAAGAAATAGGTAGTGCTGTCCCAACAATTGCTATTGCGGAACTTAGTTTGTATGCAATAATACAAATTCTATATATTTGTATTTAATGAGTTTGAAATGTCAATGTCTAGAAACTGTAAATACTATTTTAGTAAATAAAAGCAGCCAGCAAATACAATATATGTACATAAAGAACATATTCGTAGTACAGTGGCAATGCTTGATACACCAAATCTCTTTAGCAAGTGATTGGTTGGTTATTTCCTTTTTTGTTTTCTTGCATTTTTCCATATTTAAGTCATGGGATTTAAAGATGGCAAAAATAAACACATTTGTCTCTAAGACAAAATTTTCTTTAGTCTGAATTTTCTTGATTTTCTGCAGGTGAAACTCAAAGACACAGAGCACAAATCTGAAGTAAACTTGTGTCTGAATATGGTAATGGGATGAAAATAAGATTACACAGACAAATTATTTAATGCAACCAAGAAATTATGAAATAGCCCCATAAATGTTTAAATATCAGCTAATAATAATAAATGGATTTCATTAGAAGAAGTAGTAACAAATAGATCCCACTTCTTCTAAAGGAGGGAGTTCATTATCATCATTATTTTTCATTCAGCTGTTTTATTCCAAAATGTTTGTTTTTTTATTAACAAAGGCATTTTTTTCCATTTATATTTTATCCTATCACTTTTCATCACCACTGTATTGTTGACCATGACAAACATGACAGAACCAGTTATCTATTTGTGATTAGAGCAGAAATGTTAAGTGGATTCACTGATTAGCCGATTAAACTAAAAAGAATTAATGAAACTATTCTGATGGTCTTATAATCTTCACAGTATTATTATGAATAATATAAATATGAGATATACTGTAGCATTATGTGGTCCTGCAGACCTCAATAAATATGTAAATTAAGTGTAAATGCACAACCTTGTAAGACGAAGACAACGTAAAAAAAAAACAAATTAAAGCACATTTATTTATGAGTTTAGTTTCAGGAGTCCGAGAGTGCTCGTAAAGGGGGCGTGGCATACCCGGAGTGTTGTCATGTTACGTAGCATGTGACGTAAGCACGGGAGTAACGGGCGGATATTTTCAAAATGGAAGAACTGTCTAAGTTTTGGAGGGCAACGCGAGAGCAACATTTAATTGCCCCCTGAGAGGTCATTTAGCGACCGTAGATGCCCTCGGCCGACCCAGGGACATTATTACAAACCTGCATGCATCCGTAAAAAGCGGACACGATGAGTGTTTCTATCGGCGACAAGATTGAGGTGAGCCTTTTTGTTTCGTTCGGCTAACGCCCACATGCTAACTGCAAACAGGCAGGCGACTCAATGTTGTTGTTAGATTAACTGGTTAGCGGTGCTTATCGCTGCATAATGCAATTAAAAGTGCTGCGAAAGCATTCAGTTTGTTACAGCTCATGAAATATTTATCTATCTGCTAATGTAGTAGTAAGTTATCGCCATTTAATTAGCCAATATCTTTTTCATCTTGTCTTTTTTTATGGGTCCAGGAAGCATTTTACTTTGGTAGTAGTAGTGAAAGGTTTTCGGTTTTTAATTAAACTTGCTACTATTATTATTTCTGATAGTAGTTGTGGTATTATTAGAAGTCGTTTTTCCGTAAACTACCTGCTATTATTATTGTTATTGTTATTATTATTAATATCCACATATTGTTATAAAATGAAGCATAGAACTTGTTCCAGTTAACTGAGATGCATTTAACACGTGAATATCCCCTAATATTAGATATTAGTAGTAAGATAGCTATTTAATTAGCCAGTAGCAAACGTTTCATCTTGTTTGTTGTTTTATGTGTCATGAAGGTGGATGTTTTTCTACTTAAAAGTGCTATTAATACTATTATTATTGGTGGTGTTGGCGGAAGTGGTTGTGATAGTAGCTGTTTGGTCTAAGTGTTAATAGTTGGTGTCGGTGCTGTGTGACTTCCCCTCGGTCTCTCTCGGGACAAACTCTGTTGTCAGCTTGGTTCATCCAGCACGCTGCTTGGAAACCGCATCGCCTCCTCTTGTCAGCGGGAAGAGAGCCGCGGTAATTGAAGCTTGTGGTTGGCCATATGACGGCGTCAGGTGTTTGTGGCTGGTTTGACAGTTAACGTTTGTTGTGGGAGGATTTTGTCCTGCCCGTCAGACTGTCTTTGTTTCACCGTCTGCGTCCAGCATGTCGCAGGCTAGAGGGGCGATGTTTGATCGGGTTATGCACTATTTCTTCCAAAACCTTTCCGCCGACCACCAAACCAGCAGAGATGAGGAGAGAAGTTTATCATATGCTCAGGAGCTCAGGATCGAGGTATCAAGCTTTTTTAAAATATCCTGTGTGCCACGGGATCCAAGTAGAAACCTGCAATAGTTAAATATCTCTTCACGTCAGTCATTGTTTACTTTTCTTTCCCCTCGTATAGGATTTTAAGGTCCTCACCCTCCTGGGCAAAGGCTCCTTTGCGTGTGTTTACCGGGCTAAATCCGTGAAGACTGGTCTGGAGGTTGCGATCAAAACGGTAAGAATCCCTCACCCCCCAATTTATGTCTCAGTCAGAGATAATGAGTTAATTATAGCATGCTTTACCTGTAATGGAGACACTTAACCAACACCCAAGCTGTCGCCAGAGACCTGACAGTTGAAGTGTAAACTGGAACTGTTGGATAATAAAACCATAGTTGCCTCCCAGGGGCTTCTCGGGGTCCCTGGACTCCCCCTGCAAATGAGGTCTCAGTAGTGCTCCGTCTATTGAGGGAGACAGATTGACTATTAGATCCCAGACCAAACCGCACTGCATGTCGTTCCTCCTTGTCGCAGGTGTATAATTATCCCCTGTTGTTCCCATCTGCAGATTGACAAAAAAGCAATGCACAAAGCCGGTATGGTCCAACGTGTGACAAACGAGGTGGAGATCCAGTGCCGACTGAAACATCCTTCAATACTCGAGGTACCGTTGGTTGCACGTGACTATTTTCTTGTTATAATGACTTATTATTATTATTATGCTACATAAAGTATACTCAAATATTTATTCTCTTTTTCCGTGTGACATTAGTAGTTTGTTTCTCTCTCCGTAAAATATAAATTAAGTACAAACAGACCTCACATGTCTCAGCTATGTGGTTAAAGTCAAACAATGTAAAATGAGAAACCCTCCACAGTTACAGTCTCTTGCAAAAATCTGTGCCGGCTTTGTTTGAATCTTTATATGTTGGCTTTGTGTTATCGTTGTCATGGTAATTTGGAGAACTTGCCCCTACCTCCTGCACTGGTGTGACTTTTTAGTAGTGCCCCCTCTCTGTACCACAGCAATACAACAAGTTTAAACTCCAATGTAATCAAGTGTTTTCTTGTCTCACATTTTTTGTCTTCTCACTGTGACATGACACTAAACAGTTATATATCATGTCTTTGTTTAAGCTTTACAACTATTTTGAGGACAACAACTATGTGTACTTGGTGCTGGAGATGTGCCACAATGGAGAGATGAGTCGGTACCTCAAAGAGCGGAAAATGCCTTTCTCTGAGGATGAAGGTTTGAAAGAACTATTTTATTTAGAAAATTAAACACGAATTATGTTCCAATGAATGGTTTGAGTTTTGTGAGCTGTTTGCCTTTTTAAAAAAATTGTTTTTGTTCTACAGCAAGACACTTCATGCATCAAATAGTGAAAGGAATGCTGTATTTACATACCCACGGCATCTTACATCGAGACCTGACCTTGTCAAACCTTTTGCTGACAAGCAACATGAACATTAAGATTGCAGACTTTGGCCTGGCCACTCAGCTCAAACTCCCGAATGAAAAGCACTTCACAATGTGTGGGACACCCAACTACATTTCCCCGGAGGTGGCCACCCGCAGCGCTCACGGTCTTGAATCAGACGTCTGGTCTCTGGGCTGCATGTTCTACGCCTTCCTGATGGGCCGCCCTCCATTTGACACAGACACAGTCAAACACACATTGTCCAAGGTGGTTCTCGGGGACTACGAGATGCCGAGCCACGTTTCTTTGGAGGCTCAGGACCTGATCCATCAGCTGCTGCAGAAGGACCCCGCCCATCGTCCCAGCCTCTCCGCCGTGCTGGACCACCCGTTCATGACCCGCAGCCTGCTGGTCAGGAGCAAGGAGGTGGGGATGGGGGATGACGGATCCATAGACAGCGGCATCGCCACCATCTCCACAGCCTGCACTTCATCCACCTCGGCCGGCAGCAGCAGCCGTCTCCAGAGGAGAACCAGGCACGTGATCGCCTCCGCCCTCCCCAACCGCATGGTGCCCGTAACAAGTATTCCGCACCAACCCAGCGCCTGTTTCGAGGACGGAGACCAGTGGCAGCAACAGCATCATCCAGCGGACAGATTTCACAGAGAAGGCAGGAACAGGGCGGCGCACGGTGGAGAGAGCGGTCAGCCTCATTCCCGCTACCTGAGGAGGGCGCACTCGTCAGATCGCTCCGGCTCCTCTGCGTCAGGCCAGGGGTTGAGTCACGCCGAGCTGGAGAGATGCCATTCGGAGGAGACTCTGACTGGTTTAGGAAGACAAGTGTTCCCCTTATCCTCCAATCAGCTTCCATTTTCGGAGCGGGGAAGGCATCCCTCTCCGCCCGTCAAACAGTCAGCAAAGTAAGAAATCTCTCTATTCATGATCCTCTGTTCTTTTTCTACAAATTCAGTGAGACTTACGCATTGCGCTTTCTCTTTCAGTTCTGGGTATTTGTTATCCACACAGTCTGCACAACCACCAAACTTGCAATTTCAAGACCTGGAGGGAGTTACTAATTGGCTAAATAATGAAGGTAAGATGTTTGTTTGTTTGTTTGTTTTTTTTATTATGTGTGCGTATGTAATTTCAGTCAGTCTTCAGATTTCAACCTGTATTTATACTCTGTAAACACAATCGAAGCCATCCTGCTTAAGCAAATCTTCACAAATATTTTCTTTTCTGTCTCAGCCTCTGGGCACAGGCCTGCAGACAGCAGCACTCACAGCAGCAGCGGCAGCTTCCACAGCAGCAGAGGACCTTTAGGGGTTTACAATTCCTGGACAGACAAGCCAGCGGGCCGAGCTGTGAACCCCCACCACGACCAGCACCACGCGTATCCCTCCAACTCTGACTCGTACAGGGAAAATATACCCGGAGCAGAGTTCCAGCCTCCTCACAGCAGAGAGTTAAAGGTCCCATCAGCCAAGCCCGCTGTGGATAAAGAGAAGAAAACACTGAGAGACATTATCCCACCCCTGTGTGCATCTAGACTGAAGCCAATCAGACAGAAGACCAAAAATGCTGTCGTAAGATTTTTTTGTACTTTTTTATTTGATCACCTGTTCGTGTTTGATGTGTAATTGTTGATGTTTATTTCCTTTTTTCTTGTATTCCCTACAGGTGAGCATCCTGGATACAGGTGAAGTCTGTATGGAGTTGTTAAAGTCTCAGAGTGGGCAAGAGAGGGTCAAAGAAGTCCTTCGGATTTCCTGTGATGGTTCAATGGTGAGCTCACTGCATTACTCTGAAGTATTCCATATGTGACTGGAAGGGGTAGAGTATCAACACCATGCAAAAATATATTGTGACGGCATAATATAACTTATTATTATTGTCTCTTACAGGTGACGATATACCAGCCTAATGGTGGAAAGGGTTTTCCTGTCCTGGACTGTCCCCCTGCTCCTCCAGAAGATATTCTGATTTGTAGCTACGAGGATCTGCCAGGTATTCTTCTGGTTGCATTACATCCATTTTCTCATCACATCAAGATGAGAAATTTAGCTAATTTATCTTTTTTTTTTTCATTCAGAAAAATACTGGAAGAAGTATCAATACGCCTCCAAGTTTGTGCAGCTCGTGAAATCCAAGACTCCAAAAGTGACTCTTTACACGAAGTACGCAAAGGTCATGCTGATGGAGAACTCTCCAAACGCGGACCTGGAAGTTTGCTTTTACGATGGTGAGTCAATCTTGTGTGAGCCTTTTTCTGTGTAGTTCACGCAAGCAGTGCCTCATGAGCATCTTGTGACGCGCAGGAGCAAAGACCCACAAGACGTCGGAGCTGGTGCGAGTGGTGGAGAAGAGCGGGAAGTCGTACACGGTGAAGGGCGAGGTGGGGCTGAGCGGCCTGAGCCCGGAGAGCCGACTGTACGTGGAGCTGTCCGACGAGGGCCACAGCATGTGCCTGTCCCTGGAGGCCGCCATCGCAACGGAGGAGCAGCGCAGCACCAAAAACGTCCCTTTCTTCCCCATAACAATCGGCAGGTGAGAGGCGAGCTGCTCTTATTTGTGTATTCTTGGTTTTAATGTTGTCTTTGTGTGACTAATGTCACTTTTGTGTGCACCGCCTCTCGCAGGAGGCCGGTCAACCCGGACTCCCCGTGCTCACAGTCGCTGCCCTCCCGCCCGGCGCCTCCCGATCCAGCTTCACCTCCTCAACCTCCACAAATCACTCCTTCGGTGAGTCTCTCACAGCCCTACACTTTGGTTTAGAGGGTTTAAGAGCTGAACTGTGATAAGATTTGGCTTTGTTCGAATTCTACTTCCAGATGATCTCCTACGATGGGTCTGATTTCACCACGGCCAGCATGAGCAAGAAAACCTCCCCAGTGCGACAGGATACGGGAAAAGTGGTGAAGTCGATATTTGTGCCCAACGTTGGATGGGCGTCCCAGGTAATTGCTGAATAAATGCACTTCAGTACTCTGTATAAGCACAGGAATTGTGTATGTGACAAAAAGATTTTTGTCTGTAGCTGACGAGTGGAGAGGTGTGGGTGCAGTTCAATGACGGGTCTCAGCTGGTGGTCCAGGCTGGAGTTTCCTGCATCACCTACACGTCTCCTGAAGGAAGGATCACCAGGTAACAAACGAGTTCTGTCAATAAATGAGGCTCGTGTTTTTGTCAGGTTTGTTGGGCTTTCGTTGTTTCACGTGTTGAAACCTGTCTTCTTTACAGGTACAAGGAGAATGAGAAATTGCCAGAACACGTAAAGGAGAAGCTGCACTGCCTCTCCACCATCCTGGGACTGTTGGCCAACCCGACAGCACATCACCTGCAAACTCATTAACACTCTGGGTTTTATAAAAAAAAAAAAAAAAAAAACATCTCAGAAGGACAATAGGCCTGGCAGGGAACAGAAAGTAGCATTAGAAACCTTGATACCGTTGTTTGTCTGGTGTTCCTGTAAATATATCTGTGTTTTTGTCTTTTTTACATGTACAGAGGACTAAGATTATGAAAAGAGATATTTTATTTTAATAAGCAACCTTTTTGTATAGAGACTCAATTGGCCTTGTGGAAAATGTTTGTTCTCATGAACTGTGTGTATCATTCTTTTTTACTGCGCCTCCAATTGTATGAAATGTGTGATTCATAAATGCTGAGGCAATAAACATCTTGAGGCTTGGTAGAGAAATGCTGCATGTCGTTTTGCAGTCCGCTCTTTGCACTCCGTATTCATGAAGGAATTTTTGTAGAAAGAAATTAAAGTATTTAGAGCAACTTTATGCAGAATATTATTGAAACTGAGATGAAGGTGTTAGTAAGTGATGTGCTACTATTGTGAGTGTGGAGGGGTAAGGTAGGATCACTATTTCAAGATGAAACACACATGAAACAACAGACAGGACAACAATTTACCACCAATGATTGATTAGAAATACAAAACTGAACAAAGTGGAGTCAGATATGGTTTCACATGTTTATTTTGCCCTGTTGTTTTGGCCCTTTAATTAAAAAAAGGTCACAAAATTGTGGATTTCTCTCAATTACAGAACTGATACAAAACAACATACTGTACGGATGTAAGCCTAGGCATATATACACGTACTGTACAGGACACCCAAGACGTAAACATTCAGGTGGAAGCTGGGAGCAGGATGATGCTGTCTGGGCTGCAGAAATGATTCAAGGGTAGGTTTAACCATTTATTTCCCATTTAGAAGCACGATAAGGAACACAACATTAGGACACACAATATAGTGGTGTACACAGATATCAGCCCCCATCTCTAAATGAGGAATCGGGAGGGGAAAATAGGTTGTGAAGGATTCCTCTGAACCTGCTGCAATTTTAAATTTGTCAACTTATATGACGCAAAAAAGGTGAGAAATTAAAAAAAGAGTATTGAGGAATATATTCTCACAATGCTGTAGATGTGTGTGTTTTCAGAATCTCATTGGTGCTCTTTTACCCCAGAGAGATGCTGGTGAGATGGCTGCACTGACACTATTATTTAGGATCATGAGTTGAGCGAGAGGACAGTCGGTTCCCTCTGATACTGATGGAGGAAATAAAATAGCAAGGAGGAGCTCTCTGGGACAAAAGATGAAGAAGAAGCAGGCTCAGAGGAATGCAAAAAAAACAACAAAAAAATAATCTGCAGGTTGGCACTCTTTCCCACTAGATGCTAGAGGGAGACAGCAGCATCAACCACACGCTCATCTGTCCCTTTGACAACACCTGCACAAGCAGACCCAGCTTTTACTACATCTCTTGGTAAATATCCACTATTTGTTCAAAAACATCCCGTGCTTTCATTTCATTTATATAAAACATTTGTTTTTTCCCCATAAAATCTCAATAAAATAAAGTTGCTCTTAGTAGATATCAGGACAAAGATATTAACAAAATTGGAGTAAAAAAATCTCACAGTGAACACTGGGAACAAGAGCTGGACCGTTTCCCCCACCACCCCTCCAAATGATTTTAACATGTGACACAAATACAGCAGCTGGAACAAGAAGACAGGTCGGAGAGTTGAAGCTTGAAGCAAATGAACCGACTGGACTGAAGACCTCTTTAACTGCACTCTGTAAGCTGTGAGAATTTAAATCAAATGAAAGTGTTAATACAGCTGAGCAATACTCCTTAATATTCTATAACTGTTGTCAATTACTGGTGTCAGAATCATCAATACCCAAACAATGGGTAATCAAATACACATTTTAACCTTCGTTTGAGTGGAATTACTCATTTTCTGCAATTCAATTACAATTCAACTAAAAGTGACAAGCTACATGGCAGCACCAAGTCTGTCGATGGGTCAAGTTGGCCTCAGGAGAGTAGTTTGCTCACATTACACATACAAGACACAAGTGGAAAGTCTCTTTAAAAAGAAGACTTACGAACCCATGACGCCATGGGAGAAAATCTCACAAGATCCCACTGGAATTCTGACATAAATCATGGAATTCTCTGGAAACATCCACAAACACAAAAAAGGAATGTGATCCTCGTCTTTAATGCACTGGAGTGACTCAAACTGGGACTCAAACAAAGGACGCGGTTGGTTTGTTGAACACCTAACATCTGACACCTAACGGAAAAGACCTAAAAACATTGGTGCAACAACAATCATCTTATTAAAAAAAAAAAAAAAAAAAAAAAAACTTGGTCACATGGTCATGGAGATTTACTTTCTTCTTTCTAACTTTCAAATGTTTTTTTCTGCAGGCGTTCTTCCTTTGCTGAAGTTAATTTGATGGCACTCAGAAAAGTAAACGGCCCACCTGTTTTGTTCAAACTAATGAAACTCGAAACCATCTCGTCACTTTCAGACTCGTTAATGTCGTCTGCCATCAGTTGGCCACAGTCACATAGCAGCCTGGTATCTGTGGAGTAGTGTTCAAATATTCACCTTTTCTCCCCCTCCTCACTTTGTGCAGAGGAGTCAGTGGTGTCGACCAGAATACAAGCACACGGCACACAGGTAAACGTACCTGCGTGTGTGTGTTTATGTGTGTGTGAGATAACGCTGATCATACATTGCACGTCTAGTGGCACATCTTTCTCCAGTCCTTGATTCGGCCATTCCCATTAGCTACCTCACCTGGACCCTTCCCTTACAGAAAACTCACACGAGAGAAAAATAAAATCAGCTATTAGGCAAAAGTTCCCAAAAGTTCACATTACAGTACTGTTAAGTCTCATTAGACGAAACGAAAAATACAAAAAGGCAGAGAGAAAAAAGCTTACACCCAATCACCACCATTTTCAATAACTATATAGGAAAAGGGTTGATTTTGATTAGATATATTATCATCATTAACATCATAATTATTATGATTATTATTCATTATTATTGTCACCATTGTCATCCGTTTTCTTTTCTTTTTTTGTTTGTTCAGGGGTCAAACGGAGTGGGAGGGGGTCAGTCACTGGGAGGAAGCCTTGGTAGCTATCGTGGAGACACAGTGCTGCTGGAAGTTGGGGGACATGGCCGAGTTGCAGCCCAGTCTCTGACGCGGGCCCTTCAGGCCTCCGTCACCCTCTACGATCCAGGGGCTCCCGCTGGCCTCTTTGCCCAGCATGCTGCAGCAGCCGGGGGCCGGCGGGGAGGCGCTGGGTACCGTGGTGCTCACCGGCAGGGCCTTGGGCTGCTCGCTGCTCGGGGTGAGGTCTGGGCTGTGGCTCTGAAGCACGCTGGTGATGTGGTTCAGGAGGTCGGTGAAAAACTCCGGGACGCCCTCATAACCTGAGAACACAGAGGGACGCTCAGTCAGTTCAGCTCATTCAGCTTTTGACTTCGCATGGAGCTATTTCAACAGTATTACTGTTTACATGCTACGTAACTGTGTATATTAGTCTTATAATCAGACTGAGCAGACGTCTCAGACTTTCTTTTTTTGTGAAATATTGGATCATGTGGACAGGAATTTAAATTAAACTGTCAGAGAGGTTTAACAGAGAACAACAAGGGGCATAAAATAAACTCTGAGGCCTTTTTCAGCTGGTTTAATAATAAATTCTGTTAAGGAGGTTTACTGTCGTGTCAACTGCATGTTGCAGAGTTTAGGATAACACAGATGACAGAGGAGAGGCATCAGTTTCATGCACAAAACAACATCATCATTACATCTCTCAGTTTTTAGTGACACCTGAGAACCAGGTCACCTTTGACCCAGGCCTCAGTCAGAGTGAAGCGTTGAAACACAGTGGGCAGGAGGCTGCACCTACCAGGGAATGCGTTGATGTCAATGACAGCATGTTGGCCTGTCTGGTTGTTGATGATGACGTCGATGCCGAACAGGGACACGCCCAGCGCCTGTCGCAATGACCTGGAGAGCTCTCTGATGACGTCATCGTTGGGCGGTTGAGACACTCCCTCTACATTCTCTCTCTGAGGTGAACAGAAAATATTTTCATATATTAGCAACAAAAATGCTAAAGTAATGCAGGATGGTTGTAGCACGTTGTAACATGCTGGGACGTACCGTGGTCAAGTCCGAAGATGACTCTGGTTTGGAAACATTGTGGCTGTTGAAGAAAATTGCTTTCCTGTCTGAAAGGGAAACAGAAGAAAAAAGGTGAGGCTGGATTTTTAAAGAGCTTACATTTCTTCTGCTGGGCACTAGATGGCAGCAGAGCTCAACGCAGCTCGATGAAGCAGCCACTTCGCTAAACTAATGCCTTCACTTACTGGTTTCAACACCCTGTTTTAAAGAAACAGAAACATTAAAATAGTAGTCTTCACCCTCTCGGGCCAAACCTTGTCATGTTCAGTCGCCTAAGAACAAAACAGCATGTACGAGTGTTCGCCCGGGCTGAGGGATTTTCTTCTTTGAAGCAAAGAAGAATGCGACGGGATCAACTGCAACATTTATTGCTGCTTTTTTCTTTGTTATCACTGTGGTGATTAACATTAAAGAGTGCTGGGAGAAGGACGAGGGGTTGGGGGCGGAGGGAAAGAGTAAATTCCATCACTGTCCAAATAAATATGCCCCTTCGGCTTGTAGAGGGGTCGTGGCAGTGAAGTGTCGGGGAAGACGGGCTCGTTTGTTCCCAGATTAGATGAACAAACGCCAACTTAGCTGGAAGAAGCATGGGAAGTATGGATTGAACTGAACATCTCTCACTGTTATTTTTAAAGTTCTCTCCAAACACTGACCCCTATTGTCTCTCCACCTCCTTACCGCACCCCTTCAAGCAGCCTTTCCCTCCACTTACTGGATACAGAAAAATGCAATGTATCGCTGCAGGCTGCACATCACAGTGACACGAATGCTGCACAGATGTAATGCTGTGTTATGTTGGTTTACGTGTTTGACAGGGGTTGTGCTTTTCTGCAGCACCACTCAGCATTCCATTCTGAAAGGCAACCGTTACACAAAGCAGACCGCCGCACTGACTGGTTTGCATGAGTGCCTCTTACTGTATCCATGCAAATGCCGGAGTCGTCAGGGGACTACCCTGTGTTCAAAGCTGCATCATGGGTAAGGCTCCTGACATGTTCATGGAGAAATTTGATGCTCCTCTTGTTTATTTTCAACAGCATGTACCAACAAGGCAAAATCAAGCTGCACTCTGCTGCGTCCCTTAAAAGGGTGAATAGGTCCAATCACACAGTCTATAAAGCCATTTTATGAGGTCTTTTATTGGGTAATTTGGAGAAGCCGTGCAACTTGTACAGTCTGGCCAGTGTGGATGTTAGCAGGCCTTGGAGTTCCCCACCCATGTCCCCCTCTGCCTATCTGTGTGTTTGTCTCCTCACCAGCCGGGCCAGCGGGGAAGTTCTTCAGTGAAGGTCTCTCCACCACGGTGTAGGAGTCTCCCACCACAAACACCTTGTAGAGCACTGCGTTGTGGTTGATGAAACTCTGGATCACACAGGGAGGCTTCACATCTTTCAAGTCGTCTTCACTGAAGATAATGGCCATCTGTGGACAGGCACATGTAAGAAAGGGAAATATTCATCAGTCAAAGCCGTTGTCCAAACCAGCAGGCGTTAACCAAGTGTGTAGGAATGAAAACTCGTTGGCAACTCTGACAGGGGGTATTGATTTCAGCTGACACACAATGTTGTATGCAGCACAGCACCTTATCTGATTTTGTTGTTTGGACTTCAGTTAAATGACAATCCTGTGACAGGACAAGTGTTACTGATTACACAGAGCAAACTGAGGGTGTGAGCAAACTCTGATCCTTGTGGCCTCTTACCTCGTGGGAGTTGGTTCCATGAGCCACCCGTGTTTTGCAAACTGTGGGAGAAATGAAGACAAGGAAATAGAAATTGAATTACCGAGCATACCTAACTGAAAAGTAGGGATGACATTTCAGCTGTGGAACAAAACATCTCATGCTGTTCTCATACAATGTGAGACGCAGTGAAAATACACAACATTTCAAAGTGCAATTAGTGGCTAACAGCACAATATTAAACTAAATAATATATATGAGTATAGATTAAAGGCTAGAGCTATCTAGAGGATGACTGAGGTAATCAGTACTTACTGAAGGGGAATGTGATTCCTTGCATCTTGATCTGCTCCAGCACATCTGGGCTGCACTCTGTGTTCAGGACCATGAACGGAGGAGAGCAAATTCTGTCATCTAAAAACAAGACAAATAAAAGATCACAGAAAGAAAGAGTTAAGAGTTAAGTTGGAAAGAAAATACTATAAAACAGTCCTGAAAAATACTCAGTTAAACAGAAACAATGATGGAGACTATACTATATTTTCAATTGTGTGAGAGAGAATTATGAACAACAGTCTAAAGCCCCAAAATATTTCATTTTTAATAAAATAATAACATATAACAAGAACATAGTCATCGACTGATTATCAGCAGTTTCAGGGTAATTTTCAATTTACACCCTTGAAATACATTTTCATCAATTTGTATCATTACCTTCTGACTATCATATGACTGTCATATGACTAACCACCACAGTCGTGGACAGAGAAAGTAGGAAGGGCACATTTTATCCATTAGACACAGTTATCGCTCCTGATTTATGAAATTAATTTGGCTTTAGTTTAACATTTAAAAAACAGGTTCATTGTCAGTTTTTCCTCCCTGGTGAACAGGCTTTAGTGGATGCTGATTTACGTTCCTTGTTTTTTCCTGAAATAGCAGCACTGGAAGCTATTCTTTCTGTTATCATGCATAGCCTACTTAGGAAAAATGAAGGGCAGCACATCCGACTGTAGTCTAAAGATAAAAAGACCTGTTCGACATGGGGAGCAGATGAGTCCCTAACATATTCAGATAGTCATTATTTAACTTCATTTGGTCGTTGAGTTATATATTTATATATCATCCTTGTGGTAGGTTTAGACGACAAACACGGCAGAGGCCATCTGAGGCCCAGGGGGACAAATGACTCCTGTCCAAATAAATAAAGCAGAAAGCTGCCAGGCCCTTCTGCTCCTCTCAAACAGCTCAGTAACACACACACACTCTCACACACAGACCCACACAAGAAAATGCTGAAATAGAGGAAGACACACTATCTCATAAGGAACTAAAGACAAAGCCAAACCAGTTCAGAACATTACACAGTCAACAGATGCATCACCTGACTGAGCAGCGACTGACAGCTCACAAGTGAGACATCAGGGAACACAACAGATGCAATTACACAATGTAAACTTGGTCATAACGCACGTAGGGCTGAGGCCAGTGCAAACACTAAGCCTCCTTCTCACTAGTCTCCACCTTGTTTTACATTATATCAAATTTGTTTACATCATATTATTACATCACATCCTGTGGCGGCAGGTCACTCAGTTCCGATAAGCCTGATGATAACAAACATCCTGCAAGGCTGTCATACTTCACCGTGTCAAGGCTCAGGACGCATCTATATTAATGATCTGCCCTCTGTAATTTCCCCTCTACAGTAGGTACATGGGGGTGATAAGGCAGCTGGTTGGAGATATCGCCACAGGAAATCAGTGAGGGGGGCCAAACTAAGAGCTGGCAAATTGCTAATGACTAAAAACACAATAGAAACACGCCGGCCTTTGTGTGCTGTGGGCCTCAGCGGTGGCAGGGCTCTCCGCTCTCCCGCTAGTGCTGAGGTCAGGAGAATCTCATTTGCCTACATTTATCCAGTGCTGAGTGTTGAACTCTGGGTGAACACTGGGCCCCACAGACATCTGCAGCACTCACAGCAGCCAGATAGTGCAGATACACACAATGACTTTTGGAGAAGCCCACAATGAAAACTGATGCACGAGGCCAAAAAAAGAAAAGAGGCAGCACATACAGCAGTTCGGTGTTAAGGATCCGGTTACTGCAGTGTTGCTGCACAATAGTGTAGTGACCAGGGAGATATGATCCCTCTTGGTAATAATAATGTAGTGGAGTTAATTAGTCAAATTCACAACTACTTTGAAAATAAATTCCAAGTGAAAATCTTTAAGTCCATTGGTTTGTCCACTTGAGCCAGTTCTAAACTGCTTCTATTGCTCATACAAATATAAATGTTTAAATTTTGGTCAGTGTGGACATGTTACACGTTCACTGGTTTGAATCTCCACAATTCAGTTGTTCAGTTTATTTTACAGAAGCCATGAACACCAGCGTATAAGTCATTCAGATTAACCAGCATGGTAAACAATAACCTGAAAAAAACAGTGGCGACTCTACCTTTACAGCAGTTATAAAGTTGGAGTATGTGTCCATTCCTCAATTATTCCTTTAGTTTGTATGGGTCCACTGAATCAAAGAATCAAAAAGTTTTTTCATAAAAATGAAAGCTATGAGCAGATGAAATTAGAGATGAGTACGACTAACGAAATAAGACCTTTAAGACGTAGTGAACTGAAATAATCCTTAAAGTATCCACCTCATTGATGTGAATAATCGCTCAACTGCAGCTCAACATGTGCTTTTACCACAATGCACAAAACTAATTTCTGAAAAGGAACACTTTCTTAATTCAAACAGGAACAAATTTGCATCGCTTAAGTAAGACAAAACCGATCCAGCATGGGTCAAACTTTTCTATTTTTCGCTGTTACGTGACAGGCAAAAACAAGAAATCTCTTATTCTCTCACAGGCAGATACTTGTTCTGTGCTCTATAACCTTTCCCTGCACAGCTGGGTCTATTCCAGTGTTGGCTCAGCAACCAGTCACTTTTGGGAGCGGGAAGCCTGGAGGGTTACCCATCAGTCATCTGTGCACTAGCTACAGTCACGCTCGTCATCCTGCTGTTATTTTACCACGACAGGAATAGCAGCATAATGTCTTTTAGAAAATAGTCTGGTCGGGGAAAATATCCACATTACATCACTGAGTTCCCAAAGACTGATTGCGTTAAATTTTGTCAAACAAAAAAACGTCAAAAGACCTAAACCTTGTCAAACGGAAAACATTTCAAGCACAAAGTTAAGGATTTATAATAAAGAGAGCAGGGGTTGAGGGATAAGCAAGCGTGGCCAAGATTGTAATATCGTGCATGCTTGGCTATGGTTGACGCGTTAGGGATAAAGGGGGGCAAAGGGGGGGAGAGGAGGATCAATCTCTGGCTTTGTCTAAACACTGCATGCTCGCAGCAGACCCAGCGGAGCCGAGGACGACGTTTACGGGACTCCGCAATGAGATGTTTTTTAAGCGTCACTATCCAGTTACGTGGCTTTTATTTTGATTTCTCTTCTTTTATCTCATCGGGATAACCTCTGCGTTCCCTTATTCATGCAAATAAACACATGCCAAACTTATAGGCAATGACTGAAGTGCCTGGGAATGAGAGCAAATGAGAAGACATTCCTCAACTGTTCCTAACCTGTTATAACACCTGAGATTCAGATCATACCTCACCTCTGGGTTGAGGCGTCGGGAACAGAGAGCCGAGTTACATTAAGCTTCATAAAGTGCAGTGCTGTTTAGGTGGAAGGCTGGACTCTCCTGTTGCTATTTAGAGCTTGTTTCCTAGAAACCCCAGCATCCTATCTCACTGCTCTCTCTGTGCCCCTCCCCTCCAGGCAAAGCAGCAGGATTTTCAATATTTTAAATTGAACTCCAAACACGGCTATGCCCTGAGAGTGATGCCATTCTCAATATTGTGCTCCAAGAGGTTTATGCTCCCATTTCAATTATGAGTCGTTCATTTTGAAGGAAAAATTTTGACAAAGCGAGAACCTTCCTGACAGGCAAGGAATCTTTTACTTAGGTTGGGCAATCCTGTGTGGCATTCGTCTTGGCTCGTTGGACGGGCATTTGGATCTCAGTATTTGTCTATCTCATGCTGCAGCTATGATTAAATATTAATCACTTGCACAAATGGGGACACTTGTTCTGTTGCTCCTTGCAGAGGCGTGGATTAATGCTAGCTTGGGGACCTCAAGACAGTCCTAATAATGTCAGAATAAACAAAGGAAGGCCGTGGTTTGATCCTGAGGAATCTGCTTGTATTCAAGAGAATTCTTTTATCCTGAGCTGGAGAGCAATAACATTGAGAGAGGCTTTTCGTTTTATAGAAGAGTTGACTTGATGACCGTTTCTGTCTATATAAACAGTCCCAGATATCAAAACTCAACAAGCATACGCAGGAACCCGTAGATTCAGCTAAGTAACATAAACAGTTACCTTGCTCTGGCTTGCAAAGGAAACACAAAACCAAAGTCGGACAACAGAACAGCGCCAAAGTCCCAATAAGCACAACTATGAATCGGTGACACTGAGTGCTCACGTGGCTCTTACCCGGCTATTTTCTATAAAACATAACGTTAAGATGAAACTATTCTTGTGCTTAACGTTTATATTAACTTAAACAATTCAAAGCAGAACAGCTACATGTGCTGTGACTGGGGCCATTTAACATCGAGAGTGATAAAATAAGGTTAGTTCTTCCAGAGAAAGCACAAGCGCACCTCAAGTGCTTCCTCCTATTGAGGGCTATTCTGAGTCATGCAGACTGTGAAGCATGGCAGGCTCTTGATGGCCTTTTAGTACTGGGTTGCCTTGGCAGCTGCTCCAGGACTCCATGGTCTCCGCTGATAAGAAGGAGGAAGTCGCTGTGCCTAAGAAAACAGGGTACACTTTCCACACTCTCGCACTATCCTCAGTTTTACTCTAACCTTAACCCAGTTCTCTCACTCAAAGCCACCCCTCCCGTCCCCTGAAAGTACATTTGTCCTTGGTCACATGCTGTTTCCTCTACAATCACAGTGGCATGGTGTAGGATTATAATGGCTTACAATCCATGCTTGTGTCTAAACCAACCTCAATTGTCAGGGAGGTTTGGTATGCAGGCCTAAGTGTGGGCAGAGAGCACGGCTTGCATTAATGGAAGCAAAGTGGTGAGGAAAAAAGAAAAAAAAAAAACCCTGTTTCCTATAAATGCAGCAACTGAGCCATCTTCCTCTTCAAACCAAATACACACAGTAAGTGAGTGATGCAGCTTATACTCTGTTACGTAAGAGCCATCATGTCTGTTTGGACAAAAAGACGTCTTCTTGCGGTTCTATTTTAGGAAACTCATGACACTGCCGGCACGCTGAAACGCCTCTGATCAGTTGCTCTGACACCAGACTGCAGCAGAGTCGCGGATGCTCTGCGAAGTAATCGTCAAAAGCTTTACGGTCCCTGCCATGTATGGGGGTAAAGGAAATGTGGATGAGTCACAGGTGTGTTTACAGTGTGTGTGGGTAGGGAATGCGGCTCCTGTCGTCATTGCATTTCCCAGCCCGAAAGCAGAAGACTGGTTCGTGTCCTCGGAAAATGGAGGAAGGTGTTGCCGCACGAACTCAACGGGCCAGTTCAGAGAGAAACACTCTGGGCCAGGTTCATACCGGGTTCAGGCAGGGGGAAACTTTTGTCGCGTGAAAGCTAGGCGAGGAGTTATGATATCAGCGTAGCTTTCAATCGGCAAGAATTAAACATCTGCTCGGAAGCAAGGAGTAACATAATTCAAGAGAGAGGCGACAGCGCCCGTGTGTGTATCCATGTGTCCCCTCTGGAAGCGAAGAGGAAAGACAGAGAACCGGCAGTTACTGTGGCTCTATCCATTAAATTGTATTAGACACGTTACGTAAAGTAGAAAGCAGTGTCTATGGTATCAACAGTTCCTTTATTATTTTAGACAACTTCTGCTTTTATTCAATATCGAGGACTGAGAGAGGAACAAAAACACTAATGGTGTTTACTCTGTTTGAACCCGTGGTGCTGTGTGTGTTGACGATACACACACGCACGCTAAAAGCCTGGTCACACCACAAAGTGACACAGCAAAACACATCCAGTTTCTGTATTTTTGGGTACACCTGGCTACAACTAATGCAGGCTCCATATTTTGGAGGCTGTAGTTTGCAGTGCTGGTGAATTTATTGCATTACAGTGGGAGGTGTTTCTAATATTTAGTCTACCGTTGTTAATATCAATGGGGTGCACAAATCATCAGAGACATTTCTTAGTGTTCAGCCGTATAATTCAACAGCACTGTGACTGCAGCTGCCAAAATAGCCATGAAGTTCAACACCTTTAAAAACAAAAACTGAACATTATAAACTTCATGAAGGTAGAATTCATTACCTGGCTGTTGTGTTACACTGCAACAGTTTCAGATATTTGTCTTCAATAAAGTGGAAGCTGAATGTAAATTTGCTTGTTGACGTGTGACTTACTTGCACTGTTAGTCACGAACGGGACAATGTGGTTAAAGTTATTTTCAATGGACACTTGAGCTCAGTTTATACTCTCCTATAGCAGCATATTTAAAATTAGATGGCACAACAAAGCTCTCAACTTCCTCCATTTTGGACTGAGAGTTCTCTTTCTTCCCCTTGAGGGTGTGCACCCATCAGTGCACCCATCATTGGTCAACAAGTTGAGTTTGTGTGTCAAATTTCACCGGATGTGGCCTCAATATGAAAGTCCGCTGCGTACTGACTTCCCCTGTGACCAAATGGAAACTAATTGCAACTCTGAACTAATCTGCAAAACTGAAACTTCTGAGGTGTTATCCTGTTACTTGAAACATCTTACCCTGCATACAGCTCTCTATCCTGTGGATGAGCTGGTAGGACTTGCAGCGGTCAAGCAGAGTTCGAATGGCTGGAAGGGGGTCCAGGACAATGGTCTCAGGGTGGGCATCGATGTAGTCCTGAAACAGTGACACAAACGTTTTATTAACTGCCATGTTCACATAAAAATATGAGAACAGAAATATTGAAAACTGTCCACTTTAACATAGTCAAGATATGGATAATTGATTTAATATAAACGCTGCTACATATAAATTAATTGCCAATAAATATAATTTTTTCTCAAAAATCAGTATCAGAAATAATGGGAATTTGTGGGTCTGTTACAAGAGCATAAAACATAAGCAAGTGTACGCCACACGCCACATGCAACCATCTGCCATGACACACACACGCACACAAATACATCATTACAAATAAGAAATGTTAAAGGCATAAGGAGTATGTTCTTTTCTCCAAAACAACAGAATCAAAATAATATCTCTCAATCATCATCTGCAGAGACCCTTCCTTCTGCCTGAATCTTCACATTTGACTCTATTTGGGACACAGTAATATATAGTCCCCAGGCAATAATAATGAGCAGGGTGTGAGGTGCTGAACACTACAAAAAGGTAGCGATCAGGTTTCAGATCATTAGAATGTGGAACCACCAGAAGAACACGTGCTTTAAGCTGGAAAGGAGGGGCTGACTTTGAATACTGTGTTTACAAAGTGCAACTGACAAATTCTATTTGTAATGCCTTTAAACAAATATATTGACTGTGATAAACTGCAGATACAAACACTAAAGAGTTGAAGAGTCAAATGTCTTCACCCTGTATACATGTGTGTGCGTGTGTGTGTGTTAGACAGAGCATGAGATGTATGCCAGCGGGCAACTGTGTAGGTTACATCACAACATCTCTGCATGGCCGGCTGTTAGGTCAGCGTGAGGTTTCGCTATTTTACATAACTGCGCACTCCTTCTCTCCTCTCGTCGGCCGTCCTCTGGCTCCATCCCCACACCACCTCCTCTCCACTCACTCTCTGTGGTCTGTGCTCTCCACGTTTCTATCTCTGCTCTGTGCATTTCTCTGCCAACCCTTCCTTCCGAGCAATTTTTACTGACTCACAAACAACATCAGGTGAAGCTGCACCTTTTACAAACAGTCTGCCTGCTCACATCACAGCCCTTTAAAGAAGACCACAGCCCCACTGTCACACACACTCAGAGTGGAATTAAACACTCAGGGTAATATCACACAAAACATATAGTGGGAATAAAATGCCCATTTGTGAATTGACTCTTATTATACACATACATAGCGATGGATGCAGCACGTATACAAATGCCTTTGACATGGTGGACCCATCTGTAGGATTTTCTGGGATCTAACTGGCAATGCTGATCAAAGCCAGTTATGTAAGTCAAACATGCTGCAGCCAAAAAAAAAAACCAAACTAATCTTCCAGGAGTTTAGAGGAATACTCTGCTGATAAAGACTGGCGCTTACTTATTTCTGCATCCGAGAAAAAGAAATGTATTTAAACACAGACAAGAGGGGGAGGTGAGAGGGAGATGAGCGTTGGCTAGCAGGTGTTGGAAAGGAAAAGAGCCAGACGTATGTCAGCGTGGGTGTAAGAGCGGTGGGTGTTAGGGCTGCACATTTTCTGCTTGCTTTTCCGGGCTGCTTTCTTTCCATAGGGAAAAAATGTCTCCGAAAATATGGTCAGCAGAGGATCTAATCTGTGCAACTGGTTGGGAGCCATGTCTGCGATGCCACAGGCAGAAAACCTGAAGTGGAAAATAATTTTTAGCACTTGCACCAGATGGGTGTGATTTACCACATCAGCTTGAGTAATATTAGCTGTCGATCACAGAGATGCCTGCTAGACTACAACCCTCATGTCTGCAGAAAACTATACCTAAAAGACAGCAAGTTAAAAATCAACCTCCACATGTGTTTATAAACTTTCTGTAGTAATCCTTAATGGTATTAAGGCACCACTACCAAACACGGTAGCTGACAATGCCAGAGATGCTAATAAAAGATACAAAAGTCAGCTAATTTAGTTCCTTAAACCACAGCTTCCTACACAGTTTACGACCAATGATAAACTATGAAAAAAGGATTGTCACATTGCCCATAATCATGCTAATATTTGTCCCAGGTCCGCTGTGCGCACAACTCACACCTCAGGGCGCTGAATCACCAGAGTGCGTCCCAGCCTGACGTTTTGTTTTAAATAAAGAGGTATTTTAGAGAGGAAGGCTTATTCTCTCAACCACGTAAAACTTTATTTATGATCACAGCTGTGTCATATCAGAAAAACGCCAACGCTTGTATCTCAGCAAAAATGTAATCACAGATGACAGCTGTGTTCAGGTAAATAGCCAGAACAGAAAGAGATACAGACGAGGCTGAGCCACAAAGCTGAGCTGTTGATTTACCAGCTAATAGTTGATACAACCTTTAGCTGTGGTCACACGCTTTAGTTGGTTAGAAAAATAATGGAAATGCTGGACAAATTCTAACATTCCTCTGCACCAAGGAAATCCTGTCCAGGTGGTGTCAAAGCTTAAATGATGCTATTCTTTAGAGATTATTTAGCAGATTGGGAGGAGACCTTTGGTTGGGATCAGGACACACTGAGTGCAGAGAGCTAAAGGAAGTCAATGCTAACCTGCAAAACCCCACAACAGAGAAGCTGGTAATGACAACTTATGACACTTGCCATTTTAACTTTAAAAGTTAAAAGTAAACTACAACACTGAAATATTATAGACCAACTACTGTTAAAAAAAAGAAGAAAAAAAAGAAGGGCTTCTTGAAAGAGGGTGGGTGTCTATTCTTTTATAAAGTTTATCTGGAGTGCTTTCGTGTCAAAGATAAAAAATAAAAAGAATGGCTCAAGAGTACCATAAACATGTGCAAATGTTATGTAACGTAATATATTAATAGTTAATAATAAACCAGGTGCTGCTGTTGAAGTGATTGCTCCACACTCACATCCTGTTTGTATTTCTTAAATGAGCAGTCAGGAACATGTTGACAGAACTGTACGACACTGATCAAGATTGCAGCTCATCTGAGTCATTCAGAGAGAGAGATAAAGAGAGAGAGAGAGAGAGAGAGAGAGAGAGAGAGAGAGAGAGAGATAAAGAGAGAGAGAAAGAGAGAGAGAGAGAGAGAGAGAGAGAGAGGAACTGTGGAAAAGAAATTAATTTTCACACTATCTTTTGCACTGTAAGCTTAATGAACACACTCACGTTCGCACGCACGCACACACATATACACACGTCAGTTTTCTAAAGAGTGTTCAAATTGCCACATTTGGAGCTGTAACTTGCCGTCCATGTGAGATTTTCATCACTTTAGGAGGAACAGGAAAAACTCTTAGAGATCTTTCAGTGGCATTTAAGTATTATGAGTCACCACATGACCCAATATAGCTCCTTATGTCCTTCATGGTTCCTTGAATTGGGACATTTGATTCCTTGAATTAGGACATTCACACATAAACATCTAATTCTGTCATCCAAAAATGTATTTCCTGAAAGACGGCTGCTGTGTTACCAACAGAGCTCCTACATTTGTTTCCTTCATTTCAACACTGTATCTCAACACATCCATCTTATGCGCACTGACAGTGGCCACATGATTACTGGGTCATTTGAATATAATGTGTGAAGACTCATTTGAATTTTGTTCTCTTTTTCTGTCCTTTTTTTAATACAAGCACATTGAGTTATAAAACATTTTTGAAGAATAAAGTATTTTAATGTCAAAGCAAATATAAGACATTACCTTAATATTATCTAAAATTATCAAAAAACTGTGTTTCAATCAGAAACTACCTGCTTAAAGAAGAGCACAATGCAACAAACCTGGCCAGACATTTTATGTCTGCTTTTGGGTCTTTACCCAGCCCTACATTATATAATATTTACTATAAAATATAGAACAACACTTAATATCCATTTTCTGATCAAAGCTGTGAGAAAGTCTCATTCTCACAAATGTGGAAAGTCTTTAAAAAAAAAAAAAAAAAAAAGGGCGAGTGGACCTTTTAAAATTATTAATCTATAAAGTTCCAGGATGAAGTTCAGTGCTCAAAAATTTAAAATGAAAAAACAAAAAATCTAACAAATTACACTGATTGATACTGATACATGGTCATATCTGTATTGGAGTTCATTATTATTTAATAGAAATTGTAATTACGTCAATATCTGGGGGTAGAGTGGAGATCTTCCTCTGCTTGTTTCACATACAAATACTCAATGGAAACAGGTGAAGATGAAGACACATACCTGTACTCTTTGCACCAGCAGCACAGCCTGTGAATCATTCTGGTCTGCCTCCAGGATGAGGTCAGTTAGTTTGTGGATGATGACATCCAGGGGACCTTGCTCCTCCAGAGGCTGGCTTAGATCCAGCTACGGAGAGAAAGATAGACAGGCGACAAGGGTTATAGTGCGAACAGGTCCACCCTACAATTCTGGGTATTCATTTATCACATATAGAAATGGTTACCTTTACAACAGCAAACAGAGTGACTTAGCTGCAAAGCATTGACTTGTGTGACCTACTGCATTGATAAAACTGCAGAGGGACACATTAAAGTAATAATGTCCAATAAAATTTCAACATCAGGAACAATAAATTATTCTTAATAAACTATTCCATAATGCCCCATACCTCTACAACAAAGTGGTTCCTCTATTATCGCGGGTATATTTTCAAAAAAGACACCTTCTCTCTAGCAGTACAGAAGATTTAAGATGTAATTGGATCAATTAAATCCCCCCCCCAGTTTGTTCAAGTCCTCAAGTCAGAACTTGCCCAAATCAAATTTCCCTTTTACCTACTGTTTAATCACACCACATTCATCTTATTTGCATGCTGGAAAAAAATATGAGTAAAGTATATCATATGCATAAGCCCGCTTCATTATAGTTTTTGACATGTATCAGCATGGCCTTGGCAGGAGGTTGTGCTGGTGATGGGAGTCTAAGATGTACAGAAATAATCATATGCATGAGACTGAATCATGGCTACACTTGACTGGCCTTGACTTAACAAATTTCGACACAAATCAGTATGTACAATTCACTGCAGAATTCACCAAAATGTGGCATTATGTAGTAAAATACTCCAGAATAATATGACAGTTTATCATTTGTGTCATGAACTGCTTTTTGGACATGATTGCTGGGAGGGTATTTCTAAGAAGGGGACCACTTATTTTGGGATCACTAATCTGCCATGGCCATCCTCATGAATACACCCAATCTGTCGATAGAAAAGAATAATCTCTCCATCCTACCCCATAGTTCTGCTCAAGGGAGCAAAAAAGTGTTTTCTTTTCTGCTTTTTTTAGTTATAAAACTGGATCAGGACTGATTCTTAATCTTCTCCCTCTTTTTTATTTATAGCTGTAACATTGGTGCAGCCAGAGTTTATGCTGTATTTGTTTTGAATTACACCATTGGGATTTATTTCTGGTGTCGTCTATTTTACTATGAGTTACATACTCCCTCCCTCTGCCCCGACCTCCAGTCTCACTGAGCACATTCGACAGCCTCTGAGAAAGCGCAAAATTAGCATCCGTTTGAAGTTTACCGCAGCTGAAAAGACCGACTGCACTGGCCAAGTAGTTCACAAGTAGTCAAAGCAGCTCTCCAAGTGTGATAAGACTTATGTGAGTCAGCGCTTGCTCACACATGCACAAATGTTATATATTACAAGAGATTGAGGAGAGATGCTCGGCGTAAGCTACCTCTGTGGATGAATATGCTACATTTAATTTTTTTTTAAAAAAGGCCTCTTTTCTGGAGGAACTTGTCCAGTTTGTTGCCTTGCTGACTTGGGTTTGTGTGAGAGACAATTTTCAAAGGTATAAAAGGAAAGGGTACTTGGAGTTGTGACCTTTTTTCACTGCTACATAACTAAACCACTAAATATGAGAAGCACAGTTGTGTGGAGAAGGACAGTCAGCGATGCTGAGCGATCACCAACATGTGGTAAGGCATAACAATTACTGTGAAGAGCCACAAGGGTGAAAGTATATTTTGAGATAAACTAATCATCCGAAATCTGGAGAGTCCTTAGCCTATGTGTTCTCTAACAGCAGTAATACCACTTATGGCAGTCTTACAATCTTATACTAAGGTCAAACACAGTGACACTACACACTATGATTTCTTGGATTTGTCAAATGAAAACAGACAAACCAGAGCAAACACATCAACCTTGCATTGGGAATACTGTGTGGTACACTAACACATTAGCTAACTGGCAAATGGGGATCACCTGATCATTACAGACAAAAGACATTTCAGAAACACCTGTGCAAATAAGGCAGAGCCAGGCAGGACCCCACTGTTCTTTGTGTAATTCAGACAGTGAGCAAACTGAGAGCGACTACACCTTGGTCACACTGTTGTAGATCAATGCAAGAACTGTAAAACTGGGTTTCAGTTGGTTTAGGGTTGGTCGCAGTCTGAGCCAACATTTCCTGGTTAATGATTGTGAGAGGTGTGATGGATGGATGACTAATTGTCGTACCCTTGGTCCTACCCTGAAAAGTCAATTGCACAGAGTGGTAAATCTGTTAAATATCAGATGATTTAGAGGCTGTGCTCTTTACACTGCTTTCATTGGGAAGAACAAAATGTCCCACTGTAGTTGAGATCCTACTTGCATTAGGTAAGACCTTGTTTTGACAGGGGTATGCTCATTATTCTCATCACAGCACGGCTGTCAATGACTGTGGGCTTCTCTGCACTGAGCAGGCACAACCTACATCTCACGCCGTACAGTCTGTGCACAGTATGGCGACACACAACGAGCTGCCAGCACACCCTGTCATGTTCAAGTCAAGCTGTATTCTCTTAAGAGCTCATTATGCTACATCAACATGGCACGTCTTTCTCTGCCAATCTTAATGCTGTTGGATCTCCTTCTCCTCCGCACTCCATTCCTCCAGCTTGTAGAAACACGCTTTCAGCTCAACAGTAACATACCAGCACAAGCTGGAAAAATGTATACACAGGCAATGAGGCTGAAAGTGTCCAGTGACTCTACCAGGTTTCCTACAGCTGACATGGAGACATTTTTAAATAAATTGTTTTTGTACTTTTACTGTAGTTCAGGGGTGAGGTTAGTTGTGGGGATTGTGTACAAAGTTTTCTATCACTGTACAGTTCTATATCATTATACATATATATA
>JBAJHX010000115.1:12434224-12487943 GCA_037176925.1 Amniataba percoides
TATATATGTAGGGACATAATACCAGAAGCATAAAAACACCAGTGATGTTAAAGGGATAGATACCACAGTATAGTGACTCAGTGTCTTAGCAGTCTAGCTGGTTTATCAGGAATTGTGTAGTAGACACAGAAGAGTGAGCATATGGCAGATGCATGAAACACAAAAACATGCTGCCATGACCTTAATTGCATGGTTTGGGTTAGTCAACACTAATAAAATGTGTTGTTACCTGTGGGTAAAATGCCAATAGGTCTATAACATTAGCTGTATGGGCAGCAGTGGTGACAGGGACTCAGCAGGTTGGTAAAAAGTGCGGCGGTCGCTCTTGTTTTCTGTCTAGCTAGCAGTGCCAGTGTGACACGGCTGGGTGGAAGGGAATTTGTCTGTACTCCACTGAGGCATGGCTTTTAATCTCTTGCTTACACAACACAGGGCCCATCCACAGCCTGGCCCCTCAACAAAAACAGGACTCTGCATCGTGGGGGTCAACACCCACTGGCAAAGACACATCACTGAGGATGAAGCGCTCCTCTCCCAGTGCGTAGACAGGATGACCCTGCTTTAGAGCTCATCCAAAAACCCAGCAGTAAAGTCAGTGATGTCCTGCTAAATGCTAAAAGCAGAAATGTCAGCTGACGTCTTTGCGAGGCCCTTTGGGACTGAGTGCTAGCAGTGGGCCATGGTGATGATGGACAGCATAAAAAACACGCTGGATCCTGGAGGGAGAGGGTGGGTCAGGGCCAATATATTTTCAGCTTTGAAGTAGCTCCAGAGTGGGCCCAAGCTATACCCGAGGGAAATCTATGAACGGTGATTTAGAGCGAACAACAAGGACAGAGCTCATATGTGTACACCAGTTTTCGACACAACTGTGACACAACTGTGGACAAAACTGCTATGAACAATTGTTATGAACAGTTCTATACATCTGTGCCTGGTGATGCTTTGTCAGCCTTTAGATGTCTCTTTCTAGTTGCCCTCAGCTGGATCTAATCTCACCTGGCACAGAGAGAGACTGTGCACAGACAGACAAATAATGAATGATTTATTTTTTATGCTGTGCGTCAGTTGACACCCTCGTGTAAGAGAAAGATATGTGTCCGTCAACACCTCATTAGATAAAAGACTAAACATGAGAAGGGATCAACATCATCCCTCAAATGGAAGGTCACTACATGAACACATATTTTATGGTGTATAATATCAGCCTAACCATTAATTAATGTGTTTGAATAAACTGCAGGTAGCTTGAGAACATGTTCAAATACACTTTTGGCAGGTGGATGGATAATGGGAGAGATGAGGAAGAACTACTTCAGAGGGAAAGACACCTCACACTTCTACCAGGTCTACTGAGAATGGCTAAAGATATTTATGGAGATAAAAGAGTCACTGTGGAGTTAATTGTGGCCAAAATGATGAATATCTCATTCATCATCTTCATCAACATCTCCACCCCAACTCAAGGCTCCTTCCACATAAAAACCTTACTCAGTTCTTACAAAACTTGAAAGCTACTGGAAAGCAATAAAAGGAGGTGTAAAAATGAGACTTTTTTCCAAAACGAAACATTTTGGCTTTGTTGCAGGAACTTGCACATCTACGTCACAAAGCTTTCTGTGGGATTATCATTGTCTTCTTAGCTAATGATACTACAGCAGCTACCCGCCAGTTTTCCTTGGATCATGGTACATGTGAGGACCAATATGTACCATCCAAAGAAAATCTCTTGTTTGTCAGTCCCCACAAATTCAATATGTAGGTGAGATACAGTAGCATGCCGGAAATTAACTTTAAATTTCTAAGCACTTACCATATAATAAAAACAGTAACTCAATAACTTTCCCTGGACAGCCCACTCAAACGATAGCCATTTGCTGTGATGGGTTCCCTCTCTGAGAGCGAATATTGGTTTCCTCAAGGCCGAGCCTGGTGAGTTAATCTCATCAGCTCTGTGATACAGACAGGCTAATGTACGGAGTACTGGGAGGACAGCACTCATGAGCTCAGGGCTAAAGGGTCAGTATTGATGAGCTGGTGAAAAATCGCTTGAAAGAGGGAGAGGAATGATGGAAGAGTGAGGAGTAGAGAGGGAGGTGAGCGTGATAATGGGTTACTTGGAATAAAAAAAAAAACAAAAAAAAATGGAGTGGAGGGATGCAAGAAGCTTCAAGGAGCAAACAAACAAGCCTGCTCCCTCTCAGTTCTTTCTGTCCTGATGAGTATACATGTAGATGGCTTTCCCACACCAGAGATGGAAATATAAAATTAATTCCCCAGGGTTGCTAGATTTAGCAAAGATCTGTTCACACAGGGTGACGTCATAACCACTGGCAATCCTCTGGAGGATCCAACAATATGCAAATACCATATATTGCTAGGTGAAAGTGCCATGTGAAAAATGCATTGTTGCCTTAGTAGGCTACCATTATCATAATGATCAATTTATCTGCCAGTCATTTTCTTGATAAACAGATTAATCATTTGGTCAAAAGTCTGAAAATTGTGAAAAATGTCTGGTAATGACACAAAAACCCCAAAACCCAAAATGACATATTTAGAGGGCTACTTTTTGACAGAAAATCCAAACCAAGAAGAATTGAGTTTGGTATCAAGTAGCAGCAAAGCCTCATTTTATAAAAAATTACAGAAAGATCTACTGTCAAGATAGGTTCATGGATGATTGCAGCTTAATTTTCTGGAGATCAAGTTGGTAATTCAATTACAGTACACTGCTATTGTTCCAACAAAACTATGGTTTCAACACAAAACCAATAACTTAATTAGCTTTTAATAAGGCTTTTAACAAAGTGAACTAATGGTTTGCTCTAGGACTAAGATTAAATTATCCTTGCATACCCAAAGTTGAACAGTTATCATCATGTAGTATGCCAGACCACAGGGACATAGTCAGGTGAATAAAGTGGCTGCAAAAGATAAAGCTGTGGCAATGGTTTATTCCAGCCTTCTAGAGAAGGTGAAATAGACTTAATAACCACATAACAGCAATACTCCTTCCCACCCTCAAAGCTTAAAAAACCCAAATGAATAAAACATAAATAAAACTCATGTGAACACTTTATCTGCAAGTACAACATATTCCCATTTTGAAGCTAGATGAGTTTTAGGGCTTAATGTTTTCTGTTCTACCACTTCCTGCACCCTTTCATGATCTCTATTTACTAGACCACATTACTCTTATTATCTCTGTCTGTAACAAATCATTAGTCTTCTTCATTTAGGTTAATTCATTCATTTCATTCTCACAAAAAATATCAGTCTAAGGGAAAGCTTAGGGCTGCTAGGCTCAAAATTCACTTGTGCAATGGGAGAGGACAACTTTGTATACAGAGTTGTATGACACGGCCAAGCATTACAATGGCTACCATTATCTTTGCCTGTGATAAGGCCATGATAGTACAGGCACTGACTGGCATTGGGTTCATCTCGGGCAGCAGAGTCTCTGGCATGAATAAAAAAAACAAAAACAAAACAAAACAAAAAAAGAAAAACCCTGAGTAAACCCAGTTTTCTCAATTGGCAGTGACAGCCCAGCTAAAAATAAAAGAGACTGATTTGCAAGAGGAAAATAACTCAATGAACAACAGGTAGTCCTGGTAAAAGAAAATGGGGAAAGGTCAGAGGGCTGTTCAAGTCTCTGGGTTCCCCTAGATGAGGGTCTGTGAGGATCTACTGTCTCCCAGGAGGGCCTGAATGCACAGTGGGAAACAAAGCCCTGCTTACTTTGGGACTATTCCCAGGACATGGCTCTTTCTGGGTGTGCTGATATCGTCAGCACAGTGAAAGGAAAAAAATAACCTCAAAGTGAGGGGAGGAAGGAAAAAAAAAACCCCCAAGAAGACAAGACAAGAAGACGGCATTAAAAAAAAGGAAAGAAGAAAAACTAGTAAGAGACTGAGGGAGAAAAGGCAGGATGATTTCCTCCTCAATGACAGAAAGCACTTTAACTGACAAGCACTTTTCAGCACTGAGCTCCCAGGACTTAGAATAATTGTAACTATGCTGCTGTATGTGCCGTGTTTACTTACTCAATGCAGTGTGCTATGTAATATCCATTAATGACCGCAGACTTTACTTCCCCCGGGCCTCCATTTACCTGAATATAACTCAGCATCCATTCTTTACTTGAGCTGAGTAATTGCTAGAGATACACTATTATATCTTTTGGAACATCCACATTTCCCATTATAATTTAAAGTGATCGTAATTACTACTCTGACATTTTTGCAATTTTGTGTTATATAAAATATTACTCTTGGTGAGGTGAGTTACTGTTTTGCTACGATCGGGCTTTTGAATGTTTCAACCACAAAGTCACACTTACAGAATGAGTAACCACTGCCCCAGTTTAATTCTTCTGACGTACTACAGAGTTGAAGCCAGGTGTTGAAACATGGTGTCGGGATGAGCTGCATCACAGCCTAACAATGAGCGGCGTCTGGTAACTTGCGACTGATGATGCTTACAGACTGAAAATAGCAAGACTGTGAAGCAACTACATCAGGCATGTAGGAGGGAACAACCTCACAGTAGTTTACACTCGAAATCTGACAAATGCATGTGTTGTTCAGTCTCAGCTCTGCCTCAAAGCATCGAATCAGAATAAAGCCTCAGCTATGTCGTACATTTAAAAGCTTCCCAGTTTAAACAAACAAAATAAAAATAATATAAAATATATTGTAACTTACCTGAACCACTTCTATTCCTCTTTTCCTGAAAAAATAAGACAAAAGTAACAGTCATTAATCATGCCAAGAATAAAATGAAAGCCATTGTGTAAATTTGTGTAGTATACTATGGGTGAGGATGTCTGTGCTCTTTTTTCCATTTTCAAAAGACAGTATCTGTTGCACTCAGAGGAAGAAAAGACTTGCTGATGCAACAAATATATATGACTCATACAGTGAATGTGATAAGAAAGCACACTTGTATGCAGTTTATCTTTTTTATTTAATGTCATGTAAAACATTGGTTTAGCATCATTTGTCATCACTGGCATTATTTCCTTTACATTGCAAAGCTTCCTTTTACTAAATGACGGTAAATCACCATAAGAGGAATTAAAAGAAGCTTACTGAAGGTCTATAATTTGACTCTGTAGACAGCAACTGACATGAGGTACAGACACATGAGCCTATCTGTGTCTGGATGCAAAAATAAATAAACAATGAAGCTGAAATTGATGTGTCTGATAGCAGGACCATACAGACGGACACTGTGACCAAAAAAAACCCCAAATCCCATCCAAGAGTTGGAGATTATTATACTTTTCAGACACGGCACAGAAATGCTAGACTTTGAATAAAAATCGGTTGCTTGGCAACCAACAGACTACCTCAAGAGTGGGGCTTTTAGTAGAGGTGACATCACAACATAGTGCATCACTAAACAGTACACATGAGGAACCTGGTCAGATATCTTTTTCCTATCTGGCAGCACACAGTGGTATTTACGCAACTGACCATTTCTGCATGAATTTGAATGTCAAATTACTTCTTCAATTTTGAAAGAGGAGGTTTTCTAGGTGCTGGGAATGTCCCTCACATATTTAAACCTGCTTAACTGAGTCCTTACTGAGTCCCACTGAGAGAGAAACAGAAAGTAGAAATGGGCACTGGGCAATGTGAAAATGAATGTGAAAATGGTTTATCATGTGTCCTGTCTTGCTCAACGCCACAAATTAGCCAAGCCCACTTAGCACAAATGACATATAAAACTTAAATAGTTAAAACAACACATCTCCTAGCTGAGGGAATTTACATTGAGGACAAAACCAGTCTAGTGCTGCTACCAGCCCAGCCTGTCCAGCCCAGTTGTTTTTCAGGTTACAGTCCCATGGTAACAGCCGTGCAGCCATTCACTGCTTCACAACAATGTGGATATTTAATACTGCAGCTGGCGTGTTTCATGTGGTGTGAATGGGGCCTTTAGTTTCGTCCCATCTCAGATATGGAGATCGTTTGCTCTCCTATATTGTTACAGGCCAAGCAGAGTGAATGAGATGGAGGAGAGAAGACTGACAGAGAAGCAAGCTAGAGAACTTCATGAATAGGTTCATGACACTCAAGAACAAGGCAATGAAAAAACTACTTTCTTTATCACAGCATCATATTTCCACAAACACTTCACCTACAAGTTTGGTATTTATCGTACACTAAAGCTTGGGTGTATCACTTTAAACCACTATGAACTACTATGATTTAGTTTTGTGTGCATATGGTAATGCAGGGCAGAGACAAATAAAGTAGGTCAACTAGGTGATGCAGTTTTACCTGTTTGGCCTATTAAAACCCGGCTCTGGCTGTTCCTTAAAAATCAAAGCAGTTCGTATTTTACATTTAAAGAGATTTTAAAGTGATACTTGCCGCAGTGTTGTAAATTATCACAGTTTTCTCATCACTGAAGAGAACTGTATCATTTCATCAAGACCACAGAGGGTGTGGTTCAGTTTAATCTCATCAGACTTGTCCTCGATTGTGGTGGCCTTGCCTTGACAGGACTAAGAGACAATATTTTTTACACTGTCCAATGACGCTGATCCTGGTTGTTTTCAAGGATACTGTGTGTTTACAAATCAGGTCTATGTCACTAAGAAGCGCCTAAATTGCAGTGCAAGCATACAGAACCCAAACCTGAAAACCAAAGTGCCAGCAGGAATCCCTTAAATCCAGCTGCATGAGACAGGGCAGACTCCACACTGAGGCCCTAACAAATGTCAGCTGCATGCCACATGAGGGAGGAGGAGAAAACCTGACCAGTCACATTCTGTGAGGGTTCAACATTTGGTTTATCTTTGACAAGACAGCCTTGCAAGTAAAAAATGTATCTGTCTGCTTCAAAATGTGTGATATAGCTTAGTTTCCTTCCTGCTAAAGATGACTTTTGCTTCCTAATGTGGCATACGGTGGGGGAAACATGATATGAGAAAGACAAGCAGAAGACAAATATCAAAGACTGACTTAGGGGGAAAGCTGCCATGCAGTAATTCACTGTGTGGCCACTTAAATATGCTGGAATTTGTTGCTGTTCTGTCTGTCAAACAGGTCGCTTCTAAACACTCATTCATATTAAAAACAGCCGTCAGTCCAGCTCTGGAGGGAAGAAGGTGTCAGGCGGGATTCAGGGAGGGCGGGTGTGGTGTTACAGGGAGGTTTATCAAGAGATTAAAAATGTTTTGTGGATTACAGGGTGGTAATCTGTGCTGGTTCAACCAGGTTGCTTTGTGAGGCAACAGCCCTCCTGAAAAAGGTGAAAAAGCTTCAAGGCAATCACCCTCTATAACGCACACTGACAAAAAACCCTCACCTACAGAGGCGGGTGTGCTGTCGGCGTGTGCTCTAAAATGTTTTGCCCAAACTCTCTTTCGCGTTTTACTGCTGTCACTGTTTGTGTTTTCAGGAAAACGGCAGCCCTCATAAAGCACTGTTGCAACAAGAGATGATAAGGCTGCTGCCGTATCTTGGAGCCGTTTCCCAATCCAGCGTGTTGTATATCAGCTATTGTAAATCAGCAAGGGAGAGTCCGCTTCTCCCAATCATGTCTTCTGAGAAAATCCATGCCCTACTTAATAACACCTTATATAACATTTTACTTGGCTGGAGATGGATAAGCTATAACAAGATAACATAGATGCAAAACTCGTATATAGCTGCCCTTCGAGAGAATCAGGACAAATCCTTGCCACAGCAGAAACACATCCTTGAATAAATCTGTTATGACTATGCATTTGGACAGGCTCTTTTTACAAAAAAAAAAAAAAAAAAAAGAGAAGAAAAAAAGCTGTTGTACGTGATATCACAATGTTCCACTTCCAGTCTATGTAAGACACTGGAGTGGTAAAAAGGTTTAAACTTTGTAGAACAGAAGAGCATATTTTGTCTTACTAAATTGATTTTTGGCAGCACACCATTCCCTTGGGGCATGGATACACTACCAGTCAAAAGTTTGGACACACCTCATTCCATGGTTTCTATTTATTTTCTTGATTGTATTTAACATTGTAGATTAATACTGAAGGCATCAAAACTATAACAAAAACACATATGGAATTATGCAGTAAAGAAAAAAGTGTTAAACAAACGAGAATATGTTTTACATTTCACATTTTTCAGAGTAGCCACCTTTTGATTTGACAGTCTCAAACACATTAAGAAGGCAAGAAATTCCACAAACGAACCCATGGAAAGGCACACCTGTTAACTGAGCGTGCAAGGCTGCCATCAAATCAAAAGGTGGCTACTTTGAAGAATGTAAAATATAAAACATACTAAAACTTTTTTCTTTACTATATAATTCCATATGTGTTCTATCATTGTTTTGATGTCTTCAGTATTAAGCTAAAATGTAGAAAATAATAAAAAAAAACAACTCAAAAACCATTAAATCAGAAGGTGTGTCCAAACTTTTGACTGGTGTATGTGCTACTTTGAAAGTCAAGTGAATTAGAGGAGAAAAAGGTTCAAAGTAATGAGCAGGAAGATCTCTGATACTTTGCATAAAAGTAAACACAAGCCTGCTTCATGAGGGTTATCCCCTGTAAGAGGAAAAGATCAGTCCCTTTTGTCACCGGGTTATTGAAGAGGGAGTGCAGTGTCAGCATACCTCTCGGCCCACAGTGACAGGGCACATTGTATGGATGAGTGTCAGGCTGGTTTCTCTCAAATATGAAAAAAATAGCACCTTATACCAGGTTGGGTCAGCAAAGAGTGAGAGAAAAAGAGGGAGAGAGACAAGTTACCTGCACAGATCAGCAAAGGCCTGGAAATTCAGCTTCTTCATCTTCTTCTCACTGAGCCAGTAGCCGACTCTCCGGCCCTTGAGGAAGGTCTGCATCTCCACTGTGCTCCCCTCTGTCTCCGGAGGCAAACTGTGCGACTGACGGCTCGACCTGCACGGGCAACAGAGAAAAACATAAAGGACAAGAAACCACCGTGAGAGGGCAATAATAATGAAGAAGAAGAAGGAGGAGGAGAAGGAGGAGGGAGGGAGGAGAAGGAGGAGGGAGGGAGGAGAGGAGGGAGGAGGAGGATACACTCAAGTACCCAAACCACAACCAGAAGTGGCGCTCTCCAGTAGTCTGGCTTGTAACGCACCTCATGGCTCACATTATGGAGCTAGTTTAGTGTTAACATCGCAAAGCATCAGCAAAACACACACACGTATTTTTTTTATTAATAAACATACATACAGCGAGCCCCTGTTGCTAGCCTCGACAGCTAACGTTAGCAACTAGCTTGGAGGAGGCAGTGGCACAAACCTGCACAAGCTAAGAAAGCTTGTAATAAATAGGAAGCTAGCAGGCTAACGCAGCGGGCAGACGTTAAATGGCTGAGCGGCCTAAAACGACTCGCCTAGCAACGGCCGCTTCGCTAACGGAGATGTGGCGGCTGACTTCAACACGCCGACGAGAAGCTGTGTGGTGAGCTAGCGTGGACTAACCTGGCAATTTTAGCACAGTACCCCCCCCCCCCCCACCACCACCTTCTCAACCACACACACACCTCCTTGAATGTGTGTTGTCGTCCTCTTCGGGAACTAGCTCGGATAGTTTCCCATTCTCGGTGCCGGTGAGGTGGAGGAGAAGAAGTTTTCCGACAGGGTGACAGGTGACAGGCACAGCTGGACTCTGGCTGAGATGTTCCTGGAGTGTCTCTCTCTCTCTCTCTCTCTCTCTCTCTCTCTCTCTCTGGGTTGGATTGACTGCACACACCCAGAAGACTAATGCCGCCTTCAGGAGCGACTCGGAAAACAGCCACCTCCTCCAACCTGCCCGATCACATCCTGTCCTAATCCTACTCTGGTGTCTATTAACTGGCCGATTATCGTCAGTAATCGATTAATCGAGCTGTGTATGAAATAAGGAAATGATTACATAGTCATCTTACCTTCTTAAATGGTGTGTTTTGGTGCAGATATTAAGTTTTCAGTAATATGAAACAGAAAAGCGGGAACCCCTCCCATTGGAGAGGCTGGAGCAAACAAATCTTTAGCAAACGATTATTTATTTTCGATTGATAAATCAATACTGAATTCTTCACATAAGTAAATAGAAACACTGCATAATAGGACTGAATTGACTGATTATTTTTGTTAATCATTAGTCTGCTGATTATTATTTGGATGAATCATTTGGTGAGTAAAACATAAAAAAAACTATGAAAAATGCCCATCACAATATGAGATTACCTCATCATATGTTTTGGTTTGTCTGACCAATAGTCACATCCCAGATTATTTTTAATCTATATCATCATTTATCTAGATTTCATTTATTATTATGCAAGACCAAGAAAAATGGCACGTTTTTGCATTTAAGAACTGTATAGTCATTTGCTGTATATATAATATATAAAATGATTAGTGGGTTAAAAACATATTTGTTTTCTCTCGATCAACTAATCAATTAATCTATTAATAATTGCATCTCTAATAAAAAAGAGAAAAGGGTAACATGTCATCAGTGTTTATAAATAAAGTGGCATGTTGTTTATGGACGACTTTAATAAACTGTCAATAAGGACTTCACCAGTAAAATATATTTTCACCACTGGAAATTCCTGTTTTCAATTCCAGTAGTTTTTTTTCATTTGCTGCAGTTTTTCCGACGGCCTCTGAACGCAGCCGGGATGCGGTCAGAGAAGTTGAGTGTTCCGGTGAGCGCGGCCTCGCTGTCTGTCAACTCACACCGAGCACAACACGACCCGATAAAGTCTCAAACCAAAACGTGGACCCGCAAGCTTGCTTTGTGCATTTGTGTACAAACCTGCAGCAGTTTGCATAATGAACTGATCCGCTATTTACAGGCCCGCTGCAGGTTGCATAATGAGGGCTCCCTCGTGCATCGCCGCGATGAGCGCATGAGAAACACGTCACAGTGGCGCCATCCCTCGGAAAAACACCGCAACACACAGCCACAAAACGAGACAGAAACTACAACTACAGCTCAGAATGAAAGAAAAAGACATGTATAAAAATGTGGGCTTTTGTCATCAGGGATAAGACATGTGTGTTTTCCTCACGCCAATATGGGCACAGTGGCTGAACACAACATTTCATTTAGTTATTCAAATAATATTCTATTTTCAAGAGATTGTTATTATTTGTTATACTTTGTGTATTTTACAGTATCCGGTTTGTCCTAATACTAATAAACTAGGGGAGTCTTTTAATTAAGGGAATTACATCCCTCGTGGACGTATTTTTTGTCAGAATGACATAAATAAACATCCGAACGCGTGGAAAGTTACCATGGAGATTTGAAAATAATCAAACAATATTCAGAAAACTGCACAACAGAAAAACAACAACAACAACAGAGGCTGTTCGAGTATCTTGCAGAAGCACAGACCTCCAGCAAGACAGGTAACACCCAGAAACTTCATGTCTCTTTGTGAGGGGACGTAAGTTCTCCTTTTCAGTGATGATTATAGTGTGTGTGTTAACAGACACTGTGATTTTAAAGGTCTAACTTGTTTCTATTGTATGAATATGCAAACTGTACAGTGCCATAGCCTGCTGATAGGGTGAATACAGATTATATGTCTGTTTATTTGTTGCGATCATTGTCTTCATTAATAAGCACAGACCTTTTTCTGCTGCTTGAACAAAAACAACAACAACAACAAAAGGTTTATAAACGACAAGATTACACAAATAGCTTAGATGGTTGTCGATACATTTACTAATGCTCTCTTCGTCAGTTACAAATGATCAATAACAAAAATTGCTGGGTTGCCAGGTTGTAAAATACCGATCTGTGTGACAGTCGTGTTTCTCTTCGGTGATAATCTCATAAATGTTATGAACTTGTTAATAAATGCTGAACACATTGTTTCTAAATGAATGCAAACGTTCATATATTGTTGTTACTGTTATTCATATATGTTCATATCTCAAACATTTTACCTATTAATGGCTCTGACATGGAAGTCTTTAACCATTCATCAATAACCATTAATCAATAAGCACCAATCAATAACCATTACTTGTAGTGCTTTTTTCAACAGTGGTGCCCAAAACAAATCAATAACTAATCAGTCTAATCTATTACTACAGATATCGATTACTATAGATAACATTAAAGCGTTACTGATCAGCACCAGCAGGTGCCCTGTATTGATTGTTCACCAGTCTGTTGCGTCACTTCCTCCACGTGGTCTCGGCCCCAAACTCCCGCCCGGAACAGTCGTTTGTCAACAGAGCGGAGTCCGCCTGAGTCTTTGTGTCCTCTGCTCCCTCTCCCTTTAGATTTCTTTCTCAGCAGGATGGCGTCGGATAGAGAGGAGGCAGAGGAGTGTGAGCTCAGTGAGGAGGAGCTGGAGAAAGCTCTGTGCGTGCTGGCTGGAAGCGACCCGGAAAACTGCTCTTATTCCCGGGTAAGAGAGGGAGGCTGCCTCGCTCGCCTTTTCATAGAACGAGTACTGCAGGTTTGCATGAGGCATCGTGTGTGCAGACTGTAAGCAAACACTTTTTTATATGCTATTATAATTTCACTTTTCTTTTCAAGAGCGAAACCATCATTTCCCAAGGCATCACCGCAGTATTTCTCCTTAGAGAATATAGAGAGAATATGAAATGAGGATTCTGGTCGTTTCATACAGGAGGGGATGTCTTCAGTAACACATGCTGCTGTGTGTTGAGACCTCCTGTGTTAATTGTTACAGGGCTATGTGAAGAGGCAGGCTGTGTTTGCCTGCAACACCTGCACTCCCAGCGCCGCAGAGCCTGCAGGGATTTGCCTGGCCTGTGCCAACAAATGCCACGACGGACACGACATCTTTGAGCTGTACACCAAAAGGTATTCTGCTCAAGTTTGTACAGTAAACTGAGAGTACAAATCTGATCCCACAGTCTGCTCTTTTATCAAAGTACATCTCACCATGTGTCCGTCCTCCTATCCTTTTTTTCCTTTTGTAGACATTTTCGTTGTGATTGTGGAAATGGCAAGTTTGGAGAATTCAGGTGCCAACTATTTCCTGTAAGTGACTCCTCCCTTTTTTTAATGCTACTTTTAACTGAGACTGTGTAATGCAATGTAATTCTGTTAGTTATGTTCAGATTGTCAGTTATTCCATCTCTTGGTTTCACAGGCCAAAGATCAGGAAAACGTGAGAAATCACTACAATCACAACTTCAGTGGCTGCTACTGCACGTGTGACCGTCCATACCCAGACACGGACGACCAGGTACTCCTTGTATTTATTTCTTTTTCCTTCAAATCTAAATCAGACTATTTGAATGAAACCTCCTCCATATGTTTGTCACCTGTCGCTGAACAAAACATCTTTTTAAATTACAGGAAAACGATGAGATGATTCAGTGTGTCATCTGCGAGGACTGGTTTCACACAAGGGTAAGTCGTGTTTTTTAAAATATTAAAACATTTCTGCACTTCATCACTACTGTAAGACCTCTTCTCATTATGCAGTCATTTTGTTTGTCTCCGGCAGCACCTGGGTTGCACCGTAGTGGAGCCCGAGGAGCTTCAGGAGATGGTGTGTGAGGCCTGCATGAACAAGGCGCCCTTCTTGTGGACGTACGCTGCTCACTTCGCAGGTAGCTCGTTGTTCCGTGCGGCTCGTCGCAGGCAGCAAGGACACAGCCAAATGTCTAGCTTAGTAAACATTTAACAGTCAAATCCAGAGGGTGAGTTTGTTTCATTTGTTTTTTTTTTGTTTTCTCCTTCAGCGCCACCCATCATCAGCGTCAGTCAGGCTGAAGAGGAGGAGGAGGTAGAAGTTGACGTTGAGGAAGGAGTGGAAAAGGAAGGATCGTCTGAGCCCAGTCAAAGTAGGAGTGAGGAGCCTTCCACCAGTGCTGAACAAACAAAGGTGAGAAACTGTGCTCCTGAGACTCTCTATGTAATGCTGCATTCACTTCACAAGAGACGGCTGGTAGAGACAGGACAGATTCCCATGGTAACAACCTCAGTCATTTGCTGTGGTTTAACTACATTCATATTTGCCCTGTTTTTTTTGTTTTTTTTTGTCCCCGGGCAATGCATTCATCAGGTAGCCACCACCACACCCTTGACCTTTGTTTAATGGATCATCCTTGTACTTTCCCATGAAAAAAACTTTCCAAAAGTCTTTTTTATTTTTTAGTTCATGTTTGACCTGTGAATGAGTGAGATCATAAAGTGGCTGAAGGTGTGCCGCTAGTGGCTCAGCAGCATATGCAGATCCCTAGAGTGGTATGTGCAGTTCGGTGGAGTAGAGCGGGATATCACTGGAGGGATTTGTATGTGCTGCTGAACCACTAGCAGCGGCACACCTTCAGCCACTTTATGATCCCACTCATTCTCAGATCAAACATGAAGTAAAAAATAAAACTACTTTCTGTAATTAGCAGATTTCGCAAAAAAAACCTAATGTGAGTGAAATTTTGCACTGGTATGTGACTTGTTTTGTATTATATTCAGATATAATATTGTATCACATGTACATTGTCAGTTTCATACATTTTGTAGATTTAATTTAGTAAACCAAAGTGAATTTCAGTGTGTTACTGTATGATTGTGTCAGAGTTAAAAATACTGTGCATTGACAACATAATACATAAAAGACATAAAATTGGGTTTAATTACATTGAATGTTTGATTATGACAGGAAGGTAGTCTTTGCATACTCCATCAGCCCTCCACAAAAATGCATGTGCCAAAAAAAACACAACTTTAGATTCCCTCTTGCTTTTCCATTTATGCTCTGGTTGTATTTCCCTTTAACTCTGGTTAAAGTCATGTTGTTTTTAGAAAAAAATCATTTGTTCTTTGTTTTTTGTCACTGGGCATTGTCCCTATATAACTGAACTAACAAAAGGCAGTTTGCCTGTTTATGTATACCCTGTTTTATAGAGCGCAAGCCCTCCACAGCTGTCTAATGAAGGAGTTTGTTTTGAAAAGGGCCCTAGAGTGCAGTATTTGAATGTTCACTGTGCACATTCCTTTTTTTTTTTTTTTTTTGCCACAAGATGGAGCTGGAGGGCAGTGAGCAGATTATAGAGCAGCTTCTGTTAACGTGCTTTCCCCTCCTCTGGGTAATTAGAGGAGAAATGACCCATGAGGCATCTCCTGCTCTGTAGACTGCTTTGGCCGGGCTTCACAGGACAGCTTACTGTAAACTGGTCATTTTCATCGCCCAATCATCTCATCACGTCAGTCGCTTTGAGACTCCCCCTGGATGTGTCTGCAGTGCTGTGTGCGAGGATGTTTTACAAAGCCCAGGTGTTGGTAACTATTAACCCCGTCCTCTGTGGTTGTTTATATCTCAGAAAGCGGCAAACAGGAGCTCCCCTTGCAAACGGACCCACGAGGAAATGACAGGCGGATGTGCAAAGGCTGCAGCCAAGACTGTCGTGTGCAGGCTGAAGGAGCTGCAGGTCCAGGGGTCGGAGCGGCTGAGACAGGGGGCGGTGTTCTGGCCTTACAGTTGGCGCTCTGAGCTTTGCACCTGCACAAGTTGCAAGGTAGGCAGCGAATCCCAGCTCTCGGATTAAAACGTAGGCTTTGACAAAAGGGCACAGGAGCACCGCTTTGCAGGTGCTGATGTGATCATGGTTTCATGTAATGCTCATAGGCTTCTTTTGTCTTTAATGAATCTTTCTCAACTGTGTCGCACAGAAAGCCTACGTAGCTGCAGAGGTGCAGTTTCTTATGGATCAGTCCGACACCATTCTAGCCTACGAGAACAAAGGCTTGGATGAGCCGTTTGGGCAGCATCCTCTGATGGCGCTGACAAACTCGATGGACCGTGTAAAGCAGCTGGAGGTAATTTACGGTGAGCATCAGGGAGGGTAGTGGGGAAGATGTGGGGGGGGGTGTCAAGTATGCAATCACATAAAGAGAAATTTACGATAGAGTCGATTGATTGAGGCTCATTAATCATGTGTTCTTCCTTCAGGTTTCAACGAGCTGACAACTTCGATCAGTGAATTTCTGGACCAGTGTGTTGCTGAAGGAAAGGTGAGAAATGTGTGATATGCTAGTAGAAATATAGTATATAATGGTTAGATTAAACATAACACCACCAACATCTTCAATGTTGATTTCATGTTACACGACTGTTGCAGTTAAAATCATACTTGGTGCATAGCAGGTCATATGTGTTCCTTTGATCCAAATCTCATACCCGAACCCTTCATACCCTTTCTCCTTCAGACAGTCACAGTCGAAGCCGTGCATCAGTTCTTTGAGGAGCTGCGGGCTAGAAAAAGACGCAGGACCAACGCGGGGTACCAGTGACGAGGAGGCCCAAGCTGCTATCATATGCCTGGTTCATATGGTACTTTGAATGTATGTGTAAATTAAAAGATGACCCTTTTTTCTTTGTTGAATAAAGGGCTTCTTGCTGCAACCAATGTGATCCTAATGCTTGAATGATTAGTGCAGAGTACTGACTTGCAATTTTTGTCATAAAGCGTTACTTTTAGGGTGAAGGATTGAGTTTTGTGGTTATACCTACATGTCTTTATAATGATGCCTTAACTTTGAAGCTTATAATGAAAGTTTACTTGAAACATTTGTGGAAAAAAAAGAAATTGTTTTAGCACTGTATGCTTTGAAGATTCAGCTGTCTTGCTATGAGTGTACTTCACATGACCACAATACTGCCATTGCTGTGAACTTGTCCCGTATGTCACTTTATACCAACCTGTTTAAATGAAGATGTTTTCTGGTTGCCACCAGCTGTGACAGACTTGTTTTGTTAAAGTGATGTGAAGAATTTTCACTGTTTTATGTGGATTAATGTTCCAAATAAAAGTTATGACATGTGTCTAGTGCACAAAATAACTCAGCTGAGATCAAATGAATTCCATAATATCAAACCAGTTTATTTTGAGGATGCCCAAGTTGACCACTGTAATGCACCTTTTGAGGCGACAGTAGAAAAATAGATTCAGTGAAACTAAATGCAACTTAATATCAATCTACAAACATGTTTTCTATGATACCATACAAGTACAATGTACCTGTTATAATTCAACACAAGCAATCACACATTTCAGATGGTTCAATTTCAAAAAGGTGCTAAATAACACTATGTACACAAAACGAGCTACATGAGATTTCAAAGAACTATTTGATGCAGGCTGGTAAGCTGGTAGAAAAGAGCTTGCATAGACATCAAAGTCAATTCTCCAATAAAAGCCCAGCCGCAGGCGGGGGAAGGCACTGACTTCTCTACAGCGAAGAGCAAAACAAGGGCTTTTATTCAATGGAACATTGTCCTGGAAAAAAAACAACTACCCAACATGAACATGGGGAGGAATCTGGAGTTTTGCATTTTTTCCCCATGAAGCAACCTAGATGGAAAAATGATTTTTCTGCTTGGCAACTTCATCACTGCTAAGCTGAAAGCTAATGTCTTCGGATCCTCTACATATTCCTGTTACTTTAAAAGTAAAAGAAAAAAAAAGGGGGGGAAAAAACATGTCTACGAACATGGTAATCCACACCACCTACAACACTGAACAGACTGCCCTAATGCGTAACATTGAAGAACAAAATAGATTCTGAGACACAATCTTTATGTTTTATACCACACATTCTTAGTGAAGTTTTGTGACAAAGACAAGTACACAGTGTTGTCCACTACAGTAAAAACACAAACCTTCAACAACCACTAAAATGTGACAGAAACCGTTAAAAATTCATCAGAACATGTGGAACTCAATTATATACAATTTCCATTGGAGATATGAGCCAGCAATCGCCAACTTCTCTTCAATACAAGATTCCTTTTTGTTCGAAATTAATTTGTTCCTTTGCCCCCCCCTCCCCCCCTTTAGCTAACAGACAGGTGGCTCCTACAGTGCAACGATACTTGTATGTGAGGTTGTATTCCAGCTGTTTGGCTGTAACAGGCTTGTGTGTGTGTATTTGTGTGTACTTGCAGGGTTTCTGGAGCTACAGGTGCCGCGGCTCATAATCACTATACTTAACAGCATCAACACTGGCTGTGCAGGTCCACAATCTCCCGTGAGGTGGCGAGATGGAGGCCTGACTTATGTACATGTTTTTTTAGCATTTGGGTTCGGTGGAATCCACCTCTGCCACCCAGAAAATCTGCGGCGAAATGTGTCCGTAGTGAACAGAACAGTCAGATAAGCGATTAACAGGGGTTGCGATATAATGACATCATACTTAATTGAATAAAAAGGTAGCTAAAATGGAATATTCCAAGCACTGATTAAGGCTTCAGATTTTGTTACTTGATGCTATTGGATTAAACAGAACAAGAGGGAGCTCTAGCACGCTTACGGCTGCACTCAGTGCCACAGACTCTCAGACTCACTCTCTGATATGTACAAACAGACCTGACTAAAGATGGGAGTGTACAGTACTGAGATTGTCTAAACACCTGTGTGTATCAAAGTTATCCTCGCACACAGACACGCGCTCACACACCTGCTCCAGCTGAAAAAAACAAATCAAAACAAAACAAACCCCCAGCACTTGATCACTGTACGTCAGTTGCCATGGCACCCCTATATTTTCCACTGTATCCCAGTAATGATCCTGCCTGCAAAACCTCCTGCAACCCCCCCCCCACACCCTTCCTCCTCCTCTCCCTCCCTTTCTCTCTGAAAACGCCAGGATTCTGCCTCTAAGCTAGACACTCAGAGGCTGTGATAGTTAAAGCCTGACACAATTATCAGACTGGGTTACAGGGGAATGACGAGCTCTGATGACCTACTTCCTGTCAGATCCAATTCCTGCTTTGTGCGACCAAGCTTGGGCCCTTTACTCATCAGCGCTGCAGAACCAAGGCCAGGAGGGGAGAACGAGTCAGGTGGGTTGCTATAGGCATACTACAGGAAGAAATGGAAATGCAAGTCATGGGAGGAAAGGAACACGAATTTACATAAGATTTTATCACAATACTTTTTGTCCCAGACTGTGCCATTGTTCGTTTGTGTAAATTGAGATTCATATCCTGCCGTCTCCCCATTCTAAGCTGAAAATAAGCAAGAGACAACAGAACCTGTGAATAGTCTTTGTTAAACCGTCAGTTCATAACTGAGCTACATCTAGTGTCGTGACCTCCTCATGCAGGATTCACCGAGCAGAGAGAAAAACCTTTTTCTTTACAATCAAACTCAAGAGAACAGTCCATCCCAGTAGAGCCTGAGTCATCCTCTAAACCAGCAGGACTACGCAGGCTTGCAGAGATCAATTACAAGCATCAACAATTAACCTACAGCTCTTATTCTTTTCTTACTCTGACTGTGTGATGGATAGCACAGTCTGATCGAGGTAGGACAAAAGGACAGATCCTATAAATAGCAACCATCGACCACCCCCTTTTCTCTGCTCCTCTCAAACACGCACACACACATACGCAGGCACACATTTAGTGCTTCGCCATCCGCTGTGATGGACAGTCACTCATATAATGCTTTCCCTTTTCTTAACTCAACCCCTGGTCCTCATCTGGGGTTAAAGTGCAGATTTTTTATAAGGGTAGTCAGGTTTGCTGGGTGACCTGCGGTCTCTGGCGATGTCCTCACTGACACTGTTCCTGTGAGGCTGCTGGAGGGGCCCCAGGCCTGATGATTCTCCAGATAAAACCATCTCCTCCGGGGCATCTCTCTGCCCTGTGTGCCTCTCCTCATAGCTGTCCATGTTCCCACTTGGAGACCGTAAATGGCCTAAGCCATGAGTCAGGTCTGTCTCATTTGATCGCCCCCTTGGGATGTGTCCCATCCTAGGTTGGGCCCCAGAGGGGCTGCTAAGGACTCCATCATGCCTCTGAGAGGTCATACTGAGGACATCCAGACGTAGTGGGTCTGGGGCAGTCCGCCCCTGTGTGTGGGCCTGGGACTGAGAGTCAGAAATGTACGGAGGTGGATAAGAGCTGGAGGGTGTACAGCTGTGGCTGTAGAGGTCTGGTCCTGCAAATGTGGGCAGAGGGTGACTGGAAGTTGGGGTTGCAGGTCGGCAGGAGAAGTCATATAGGTCAGGGAACTCAGCTTGAGCCTCCAGCTTGGGTTCAGGAGCGTGTCTCTTGCAGGAGTGGCCGTGTCCAGGACCGTGGCCATGGCTGAGGCGGACAGAAGGGCAGGGCCCATGGGGCATATGGTGGCCTGAGGGGCCCATTGGACTGTGAGGGCCCTCCCTGTCCATCTCCGCCATGTGCTGCTCCCTCAGGGACATGACCGAGACACCCAGTGCAATGTCAGGCATGAACTCCCTGATAACAGGCTCCATGCTCATCTGCATAGGAAAAGAGATACAAATGTGTGACGTTACCTGGTGATCGAGCTACGCATGATCCCACACACACACACACACCATGAAGGTGGATTTGAATAAACAAAAAAATAGTGCAAGGACTCTTGGAAGTAACACACACACACTCACCGCTTGCCGGTCTGAAAGCAAAGCTCGGCCCATAGCCTGCGGGTTGGTGCAGTCTGGGGGTTGGGGCCTGGGTACTGAGGAGTAGTCTGAGCTGCCATGCTTGGTGGCCGCATGGCGCTGGATTAGGGTGCGGTTGCAGGGGTAGGAGAAGGAACGGGTGGGGGTCGGCATGGGCACGCGAGGTCGCCAGGCACCCTTGAGCTGCGCGTGGCTGGGTGTGGCAGGGGGGTGGTAAGGGGGAGGTGGAGGAGGCAGGGGAGGGTGGAAGCCCGCTACCCCTTCCAGCTCTGTGAACATGCTATCCATGGCTGGGCTGCTGTTTACCCGACACCGACCCACCTGGCGGAGAGCCAGAATTGGACTCTCGTCTCCAAACCGCTCATCAGGGAAGAACTTGTATGGGTTCTGAAAAACAAACAAACGTTCAAACAAAAAAAGGAGCTTAGGACATCTAATTTCATGCTGCTGTTGACAAATCAAGCCTTATTTGAATGTTTTTCATCATCCCAGTCTTGTTCAAAATCTGCTGCATTGTTGAGGTCTGTGTATCCACAGCCTCACTGTCCCCATCAGTATCTTAGGTTAGCCATCTCATCCCCCTCTAAGCCCCCTGGGAACAAACTCTGCTTTCTACTAACCTGCAGTAGCTCAGTGGCTCCGTCTGCCAGACCGAACTCCCTCAGCACCCGCAGCTGCAGCTCATAGCTGACGGTGGCTCCTTCACCACAGTTGAGGGCGTAAGCTCTCTGGACCTGCTCTGTGTGTCTCAGCTCCTGCAGCCTCCGGATCATCTCCTTTACCACCGACAGCTGAGGCACTGAAAAATGAACAAGATATAAACAGGAACATCGTTGTCTTTTTAACTTAAGGGGGACCATATTAATTTAATAGCTTCATAATTCATTGATTTAGAAAATTGTTTTGGCCCACCCATGGAGCGGTTGTCTTACCTGGAATTTCATTGGCCACAACCGATGGAGCTGTGGATGAGTTGCTTGCCATTTGCTGGTGGCTGATCATGTGACAGCACTGAGGCACAGCGTTGTTGACCATGTAAAGCGTGTCTGGGACATTGGACATGCGCACTAACCGCAAACGCACCAGGTCAGTCTGCTCCACCATCATTTCATCAAGCACAGACTGAGGACAGGTAGATGAGAGAAGGCAAGTTAGACCAGAACTTCACAAATATATAAATTAAAAAAAAAATCTGTATGTGCAATTCAAGGACACTGAGAGCGTTTGCAAATTAGTTCCACTTGATTGACACTTCATCTAATAATGACTCTCACTGGTCTGGGATATGTTCATAAATATTCATGGCCCTGGGAAGGTCTCTAACTTATTAGGAAAAGTGTGCAAATGGACATAAATTGAATTTCAGTCAAGATGATGGAGGCAACTATTAAAAATGGTGAGTATGCATAGCAACAATGTTGCATGGATTATTTTAGCACGCCTCAGCTATGGGCAGGTCCACAAATTTCCCCAAGGCTCTTAATGTTTAGCCTGTCTTCTTCACAGAACCTCTACTCTCTTTGATGATAGCTATATGGGACACAAATAATCCACTGCTTTCTGCGTCGTCTGGAGGCCCCATTAATCAGAAGGGAATGAGCCTTACCTTAGCCTCCTCGACGTAAGGAGAGAAGAGGCGGGGGCGCACATAGATGCCTGCGTTCTTCTGCCTTAACCAGGCGTTGGCTTTCCCCCCCTCAGCGGTGGGCAGCATGTCTGAGGGAGGGGTGCTTATCAAACCCCTTTTAAGCTGTGGAAGAGGTCAAGAATGTGGATCAGTGTTCAGTTAATGAAGGTCAAAATGACTCAGGTGCACACTCGGAGCAGCCGAGAACAGGCAGACAAGGAGTACTGACCGCGTCAGCAAGGACGTCACTGTTGGGAGGCAAGATGTGCTCAGTTCGAATGAAGGGCAGAAGGGGAGACAGGATCTCCCTCAGCTCCTCCACATCCAGGTCTCTCCGTTTCACTCCCCTTTTGTTTACGCTGTGGGCCGTGCCGCTCAACAGGTTGGGCTCTGAGTAAATGAGGACACAAACAGCCATTAGCAGCTTTTTTGATATAATGCATGAAATGGTAACTGATTGTGTAACTATAATTATGCTTTAAATGCTTTTAAGTCAACCCGCGGGCTATTTTTCACATTGTTCAGCCAAGCTCGATTTAACAAAGTATGGATAAATACTGTATTACCTGCTGTGTGGTTCAGCTTCCTAATATATGCTACAATATTAAGATTAATAACCTTAAATAAACTCTAGAGAAGACAATTGCTTACTCGGTCAGAACACACAATGACATGACCAACCACAGGGAGGCCACTTCCTGTTGACTTGGCTAAAGTTTGGCTCCTCTTTGTGATGCTTTTAAATGTATTTTGGAGGTTCTGGTAAGTGGGTAATTTCCTCAGAGCCATTAGGGGGGCTGCTCAGAGGGTAATTATAGAGTGTATTATCTTACCCCTGTCTGCCATCCTCTTAATAAGCTGCTGCTCGCCCCACTTAACAACATACTTGAGAATGTCCTGTTCGCTCGCCTGTGAATGAGACCAAGGTACAAAGAAAGAGAAAGACAGAGAAAGATATAGGACGGGGAAAAAGAGCGACACAAAAGTATTATTAGGACAAGGTTAGATTTTTGTTGAGAACAAAAGTGGGAAGCTGTTAAATGAGGATAAGGTGAAAATGCTATATGTTCCAGCAGTGTCCCAACAAAGCTCAGGCCTGGTTGGTCTGTTCGTGTAGCTGAATAACAACACTTCACCTCAACCATCTGGTCTGACACCCAAGTAGCTTGGCATTGCAGATGACAGCTCAGCTTTGATTAGGTTCTGGGTTTGGAGGCATTTTCCTCCAGGGAATGGCGTTAATCAATCTGGCGAACCCGAATGTGGTCGGGTGTATATGTGTATAGTATGCAGTTTAGAAAGAGATTGTTTTAATTCAGTGAAATCTGTGTGTGTGTAATTATATACTGTCTTTTCCCCAAGAAATCACTGTAAATAAGTCAGCCACGATTTCTCGAGCATGTGTCTTCCACATTGTGAGATGTCATAAAAAGTGACAGCAGACTGACAGGTAGAGTTCTGTTTCCTTACCTGTAGGTAGTCAGACTGAATTGCACTGAGAAGGTGCTCCTTGCTAAGCTCGTAGAGAACATCCGAGGTGACAACCTGACTGAACTCCTCGCAGAGGAAATGCATGGCCTGCCTGTGGACCCACTTGGAGCCATACGGCTGGGAGCTCCACTTCAGAATGGGGACGAGGGAGTCCAATGACAGGCTTTCCACAACAATGTCCTCACAGCCTGGGAGAAACAATGAGATGGATGAGCAATTCACACCCTTGTACATTGTAGGTCATGTCACTTTATGGGAAAAAAGTTACATCATCAAAGCAAGTATATATATTTTTTACAAAAAGCTAAGAGAAAATGATTTATATGAATGACTATTAGAATACAGGCGATAAATCAGCAGCCAGTGCCAGACCATCAGTAGTTTTGACTCGTATTCACTGACCCAGGGAGTCTACCTCTAGTAGCCCCCACATCCTCCTTGCTGTGTTTCCTAAATCAGAGCACATACCAGAACAGCAGGCAGTGGTTTAACTCTGTAACACACCAACCCACAGAAATGCCTTTGATACCTTGATGTGTTTCAGTCTCAAGCTGCCTCCTCTTAACCGTGATGAGTAAACACAGCAGCCTGAGGAAACGTGCACAAGCACACACACTTTATGAATACACACACACACACACACACACACACACACACACACACACACACACACACACACACACGCACTCCTGTGCATAAATCTAAAATGCATTTAAAAGCCACAGAAGGCTTAGGGAATTATGTACCTGCTGCTGTAGCCGTTAACAAAAAAAGAGCTAAGTTTGGAAAATTCAGCCTACACTGGCACTCACTCACACTTATTCTAAGAGGGATCCATTTAGGCAGAGTTAAACCTCCTAACATCCACTCAGATTAACATATGATTGGCTAAGCCAAGCTATCTATGCCAAACCCCAACACGCCAGAGGCTCTTATTCTCAGCCTCTCACTGATCAATACCGTTTAATACAAAACGGAAACCACAGAGATAAAGCCAGACTGACTGACGTCCAGTTAGAGCTGCTCTAAACTGAAACACAAGCTTGCCAACTTCCTCATTCCAGGCCATCCTGTCCATCAGCTCATGTCTAGGCCAGTAGCAATGTTCCTCTGGGAAACTCTTATCTTAAACTAGAAGATCTAAGCTGCCTTTCCGCCCCCAAACCACCACTTTGAATGTACACTCTGGGAAACAGGACACCAGACTTGAGTGTGATGGCTCCAGCGATGCTTTTCAATCTGAAGCTTTATATCCGTCCAAGCACAACTCATACATTTTCAAGATGCACACAAGCATGCACGGAGGCAATTATGTACATGCACGTAAAAGCTCATGCAAGGACGCACACACTTTTGATGCACTTCCCCTTTTGGCATCTTTAGCTGTAATAGCAACTTAGAGAAATGCAAAGCAGACACCCGCAGTGTTTTAAACGAAGGGTGGAAATCCTGCATAGTTAAGAGGACAGATGAAGCTGAAATGTGGACCCCGGCACTTTGCCTTTTTTTTTTCTATCTGCTATAAACAGACTGAAGGAGGGAATGGATTCCCAACATCTGTGCCTCAGTCTCCACTGTTCGTCCCTGTGCTGTCTGTCTTCTCAGAAAGTGCTTTTGCTCGCATCGGTCTTTCACCTTTGCATCCTTGCCCTCCCCTAAAAAGCAGACGCGCAGGCACACACGCACAAAAGGCAGACAATTCCCCGTTCGGGACCGGTGGCACAGGAAAGCAAACAGCTCTGCTCTGTGTCGGCCCATTAGAATTCACAGCGACAGCCAGTCTTTTAAAGCGCAGCACTTTTATTATGAGCTGGAGATTAGAATCAGCATTATATCTAATACTAACCCGCCTCCCCTTCTCTCCACGGGTGGTACACCACATTCACTGGAGCTTAGCCGACTGACAAGAATATCAACACAACAGCAGAGACAGCACCAGCCAGCTCTGCGCTGCACTAACTTCGGGGGACATATGCATTTTGTCTTCTTGTTATTATTTGGAGCTCCTTGTTTATAGAGCACGCTGTCTCCAAAGCCACTTAAAACATCAGCTGCACTCAATGGCCTGTAAACAAGCCTGTGGATGTAAATTATGTCTGATGATCACTCAAAGTCTGGGACTTCAGTGCTTTCAGCGCTCCATCTCGCGTCTGACTGGTCAGTCTGCGAGCATGAAGGGAGAGGAGGTGCTACGGGGCAAATGCTGAAACCACACCGAGCAGCTATTATCTCTGCGGTGCTCCTGAAAAATTAATAAGGCTTTTAATATTGGTTGCTGTCTGAGTGAGATGGAGTCATAAAGGGATACATATCTTGAGAATTAATAAGGACGAATGACAGAGAGCTCATCTGCCCCACAAAAGCCTCCATGGGCCAACACTTCCCAAAGCTGGGGGCTAGCAGTCCACGAGCACGCAAGGGGGAAGACACCGAGACAGATCATCCATCTCCTATCTCCATATAAAATCCTTTCTGTTGCTTCCCGAAGAGACACGCAAGCTACTGAAATCTCCAGCGGCAGCGGAATGGACCTGGTCAAATTTCTCATTTCTTAATCAACTCGCAAATGCCAGATACTTGGGTCTGTGTAAGAAGATTTAAAATTAAACGTGGAAAAGGGTCAGAAGTGTGTGAGTGAGTGTGAGTGTTCTTACAAAAAAAAGTGGTAGTAACAGGAAGTTGAGAGACAGATAAAGAGAGAGGACTTAGATAAAATGACACCGGGTTAACCTCGACCATCTAAACCACATTCCACATTGAGGTTTCTTGGGAACTGATTAGAGCAGTGTAGCACAGTGGGAGAGGGAGGAGAGGGGATAAAAATACACTCCAGTAGGGGCTTGTTGAGAAGGCGGGGGGGTGGAGGAGGGGGTGGGGGATGGGGGAGGAAGAGGAGGTGATGGTGTGTGGGGATGACACTATTTGCCTGCTCATCGGCTTAAGCTGCCAGAGTGACCCTGAGAGCGACACTGGAGCCGCAGGGTGGGAGGTGGTGTCTCACCAGCTGTGTGCATGGTGTTAGTGTACAGTGCTATTCAGATCACTGCTCGGGTCTTATAAAGGTGACTGACTCTTGACTCTTTGGTCAGTGCAGTCAATTTGGAGCTGCCAGCAACTAATCCTGTCATCCAAACCCATTGAGAGTGCATGATGTCCTCAATGTCCTGAAAGGAGTGTGTTAGTACAGATAAGTTAATGTGGTCAAAGAAGGTACAAAGACACAACTGTAAAATAGCTTAGTCAAACAAACTATAGTGTTTTTTTTAATATGTTGAATATTTTTGAAACTTGATGTTATGTCAAAGATTAATCTGTTTTGATTTCATTACATGGCCAGATGCAGTGAAACCGTATGCTAAAATCATTTGACGCATCTCATATGACCCTTTCGATAATAGACAAACTAATTCCCATCATCGTCGCTCTATGAAAGATAAGACAGTTATAGGATATGATAGCAGTGTTGAATCATGCTATCTGTCCACAGAGTCATAGCAGGCAGACCAAACAGAGCTTTTTGTGTGTGTTTGAAATAGATTGCTTCAAGTATTTCATGGCACCAAAGTTTACTCTGATTGAAGAGGAGCTTTCTTAGGTGTGGTGGAAACCGGATAGCGCTCAGACTCGCCTCTGGCGGAGGTGAGGATGACAAAGTGACTGGCTTGTGTCAAACTGGGGTCGCTCAGAAACAGCGGCAAGAGTGAAAAAGACGGCGTCATCCAAGGACAGACAGACCACTGAAGAAGTAGACGACCAGTGATGAGTTGTTGACAGAAGCTCGGATGCGTTGCATGTATCAGACAGTAAGCTGTCTGCCCGGAGACACAGACAAACCCTCCAGCCTATATCAATCTGTTACTGGCAGCCGCGGCTCTAACACCCATCACAGTCTGCCAAGCTGTTTAACACTCGTCTGGTCTGTGCGGCAGTATTGCATATGCCAACATATGCACAATGTAGTTTTAAAGAAAAGAATATCAAGACAAGAGTGTGAGATTCTTTATATGAATGCATAGAGGGAGAGATTAAAGTAGGCCCGAGTCCTGAGAAGCCAGTTGTGAGAAAATCTGGACAATATTACTGAATACACAGAAACTAACACTATGACAGTGCAGACAGAGAAATTAACTTTGAAATTCACAGTAAAGGTTACGTAACTACATCTACATCTACATAACAGTCAAAACGATATTGAAGTTTTGAAACAAGTTGCCCAAGCTGAGACCTTACTAAGTTAAAGGAATGAAACCAATCAAGTTTCATAAGGCAGACATACAAATAGTAGCTGGACAATCAAGCAAGTTTATTGCATATAATATATATTAATATCTAACTCACCAAAATGTATTCATAACACAGTTTTAAATAAATGACCAAAGCTACAACAAAGCACAAAAACTGTGATCCAAACGTGGTTGTAAAAGAGGTCTAATCTTGTGACATGCTATTGATTTGTGTGTATGTGCGTTATAGATGTGTGTGCTCATGACTTACCTTGAGCCAGCATACTGAACTCCAAGAACAGAGCGATGTGGTACAGCTCCATGGCCTCCTCGGTGCGTGTGCTGGCTCCACGGCCCCCGGACACGAGGGCTTGCACCTCGCCAAGGCTGCCTGCTGAGGGGCTACCCCGCAAGACCAGCCCGAGCTCCACCACATCTGTGTACATGCAGTGGAGGATGACCTGCACGTACTTCCGCGGGATAATGGACTCATCCAGAACTATGCGGGTGGGTGTCTGCAATGTGCGCTCTGTCATTTCCTCCCCTGTGCGGATGCGCCTCTGCAAAAGGTTCCTAAAGAAAGGGGAACGTGCTGAGAGGATGGCTTTATGAGCCCTAAGGTCCTCATCTGGGGTCCCGGGACCCCCATTGCCTCCTGAGCCCACAGTTGGTGCTGCAGCGACAGCCCCTCGCTCATTACAGCTCTCTATCATCTCAGAGTCTGATGAGAAGCTGAGAAGAGCGTCGTAGTAACACATGTAGTCAAACAAGCCCTTCATATCAGCCTCCAGGGAGTTGGGTGTGCCAAACTCCTCACTGAGTTGCACCAGTACGTCCACGTTCTGAAGCCTGGTATCCTCCGCTCCACCCACCCCAAACTCCCCCGTGTACAGATAGTGAAGTAGGGCAGAGAACATGGGCACATCAATGCCAGCTGTCTCAATGTCCATGAGGACCTCTGCTCCATAGCCGGGAGAGGAGGACAGCAGAGTCTTGAAAAAGGGGCAGCGGGCAGCCAGGATGGCCCGGTGAGCTGGGAAGCAAGTACCTTGGAAGATGAGGTCCACATCAGTGCAGTACTTGTGCTGGTAGAGGGCAGCCAGATCCTTCTGCAAACTGGGTGCCTCGGCACGAGCCAGGCTGGCCTGGAAGCTCAGCTCCTTGAGGGCTGCAGTGCCCTCATATTCCTCCACCAGGGCGTTTGTGTCGCGAACGTCCCACCCAGACAAAAGCTCCCGCATCTGCCGCGCGTGATCCGCTGAACGGCTGGACTTCCTCCTTTTGATGAACCTCCGTTTGAGGGTCGCCAAGCCCAGGCTCTTCTTCTTCCTGTCCGTGGGCCGCTCATGGCCGTGCTCCAGGCTGTATAGCTTAGACTCCCAGCCATATCCCTGCTGAGAGTAGGATGATGTCCCTGGAATGAACACACAGAGCAGATAGTGTGAACCAGTGTGTCTTTAAACAAACAAGAATTGCAACATATGCTGGATATAAAGTAAGAATGCTCTTATTATTATTGAATAAATATTCCCAGATATTGCTTCGAAATATTTACTAAAAAATGGTGCTCCAGTGAGACGTTCATTTCCTAATCCCAACACCAGTTCACTCGAGGCCAGACTGCTAGAAACACAATCTGCCTCTGGCACCCCTGTGGTGCAGCCAGCTCCGTCAAGCCAAGCACACACTATCCTGACCCAGCTACCAAAGCATTTGGATTGAGTTCAACAGTGGAAAAACAAACAGAATCCCTTTATTTCTTTGTGTTAGGCCAAACTAAGGTTCATTACAGACTAAGAACCAATTAGCTCAGAGAAGACTTCGTCCTGGTTTGTTCTTCTCAATGAACCTCAGCCCATTCGCATTCTTGGGCCCAACCAATTACACGAAACAGCAGTTATCTTTGGCTTGAGAGACAGGACTCATACGTCAGAGGAAGCTCTGCCAAGGAGATCCTCTCTGTGTGCCCTTCTCTCAGCATCCATCAGTGTGACCCAAATAGTAATCATTCTAACACTGTGAATCATCTGTGGCCCAGGCCTGTCCGACCGAGCAGCTACAGAGCTCAGAGTAAACCTCAGAGGTCTCAGGGGCTGCAGAGATCATTTGGCTCCTCTAACAATACTTCCCCTTTCAAGAAGTCTACAAAAAATCTCAGAGGCAAAGTCTTTTTAAAAGTGAAATACACAATGTTTTTTTAGAAGGACAGATTTATTTCAAATGTATCTTCGAAGTACTTCTCCAAACCCTTCAGGCACTGATGGCTGCAGGGGAAGATTTAAGGACCATAAACCACACAGACTCCAGTGGCTGATCATTTAGAAAGTCTCCTAACATACCTCGATATGATACGGAAAGCGACACACACATACATAAACACACACAGTGTAATGTAATGTAGCAATGTTGTCTGACTGTGACATCGACACTGTTGAAACTGGAAGAAGAGCGAAAAAAAGGTCTCAGACTGTGGCGGTCATGCCATTCAGTAGAAAAATGTGACAGTCTAACAAGCGCCTGTAGCTGGTCACAGGGACAAAAAAATATCATGGCACCAGATTAGCTCCCATCCTGATGCTGATAGCCAGCAGCCTTATCATAATCACATCACACCACAGACACATGGTACCAACAGAGCTAAGAGGAACAAGATTGTGAGACTGCAACATTCTCTTTTTTAGTAGAAGTTACATTTAAATACTTAATGTGATTTTGGTTAACTGTTCACATTTAAGTTTTTTTGCATACCATCCTTTCCTGTGATGCGTTTCTTCTTCTTCTTTTTTTTTTTTTAATGCATTTGTGTCCACCGTATGACTCAGTGGCCCAGCTCGAGAGCTCTCATGCACAACAACACTCACCTCTTGCACCATCGGTTGTCATGGAAGCGGGTTAATCTACTCTAAAGTGTGAGTTTGGCCATGCTAGACCCCCATTATGTTTGCAGCAGGGCTGCTTGGTGCCAAATTGAGTTCAGGGCAGCAGTTTTAGCGCTTCAGTTCAGAAGAGAGTGAGAAAATCGTGTACATGACAGTTCACCTAACAGAGATACTTTTTTATCATTTGTTGACTGAAAAAAAAAACAACTGAAACAACTGAAACTGAACCAAAACAAAACTGAACGATCTGTGCAACCAATCATGACGCTCTTAATCAAAACCACAGATAAATACGTACCTATAAAGGTCTGCTGTGCCTGTGCATTACCCCCTATGCGTGGGGAGCATGAGTGTGGATAGCTGGATCCATTGGCACCCATCCTCACTTCTCTTCACTTGCTATCTGGGCCCCCCCCCTCTTGCTGAGTCATTCTGCTCAGACGACGTGTTCCTCTCGATCTTCAGTCGTGGGTCAGGCACGGATCCTCTGGGGCATCCTCAGTGCCCCGGGCCCAGCCTGCCATGCCTGGGGGGAGAGAAGATGAAAGAGGGCAGAAAGGACAGTGAGAGAGATGTTTAAGTCAAAGAATGACTGTGTTTCTTTTTTTTTTTTTTCCTTTGCTGACTAATATCTCACAAGAGATTATTACGCTATGATGAGTTTGGACTGTTTGGACTTTGGATAATGAATGGCCAGGGGCGTCAATGTTAAGAAAGCTGAACAGAAGGGAGATCAATTACTATCCATCACACTGTTTCAGCAGCATTGATCTCAGTGTAATCATGAATCACAGCTGTCTTGGCAATTTTACAGGTCAGAAATTTGTGAAATAGTTTTTTTCCCATATTTGACTGACAGTCTTTATCAAAGGACAGTGTGTTCAGGCTTCTATCTTTAATCTTTGATGGTGACTTAGGTTAACAGAGACTTCCTCTGCTTGGCCCTCAGGAAACACTGACTGGCAGTCAACACCAAATCTAATGCAGATGTACAGAGATGTTGGGAGGGAGGTACTTCCAGCTCTGCATTTCCTCATGCTGCCCATTTTAATAGTTTAATAGTTTAATAGTAACATTTATACTCTTATAAATAATAATTTGAACATTTTTCCAGTAAGTGTGTATTTATCTATGCAGTGCATAAATATACTCCAACTTTAGTGACAATTCAATGTGACAATTCAATTCTCATATAATTCCTACTGAAGCATCTGTGAGCTAGTTTTCAAACTTTGGACCTCTGTTCAGTTCATGTCGACACAGTCAGACTGAGCTTAGCTGTGATGACTTGTAGTTGTTCAGTGAAACTCATTTTAGTGCTTAACAGCATTCTTGATGGGGAAATGTCAAGTGTGAATGAAATCTTAAGAGCATTACGTGACACGGGATAACAATATGCAAGACGATTAAAAAAAAAGCCTCCCAGTTGAGATTTTGTTGCACCTTTTATGCAGCGACTAATACTTTTGGTTGTGTTGGGCCATTGCGGGCAGTGGCCCGGACAGCTGCTTCATGGTAACATTAGATTTGTGGCATGATTTTTTGCATCAGCGGTGCAGCGCTTGATTTGTCATGTATCTAATTAATTTAACAAGCAAAACCGACATTCTGTCGTTTCTTTCTGTCCATGAACAATTTCTAAGCACATACTCCAGAGGGCATACGAACAGTTTATAGTGAGAAAAAACATAGATGTAAAAACAAACAAACAAAAATTAATTATAGCTGAAATCCATGTCAGCTGTTTCAGTCTGCCACAAGTAAAAAAAAAAGCCTTTTGAGTCTCCAGATAATTTACTATACGGATACCTTCTATAGAATGACACATATTCTGACAGCATATGATGCTAATTACCAAACAAGAGGTTAGATTATTCAGGCGGTTCACAACAAGGGATAATTAAGACAGAAAACGCTGCTTGACAGAGGTGAGCTACTGCAAATACAGCCTTTTTCCCTTCAGCCTTTTCTTGCCAGCCTCGGCACCGGTCAGGGTGCTCTCTGTAACTTTTCTGCTGCCTCCTTTGTGCTGTCTCTGGCTATGACCTCACAGAAAACAGGACACCTCATTAATACTTTGAAGCCACCAGGCTATTAATTACAAACTGGGTATATCTGCCTTCATTTATGCCAGCCAGCAGACTGGAGATTCAAATTATCTGGGTTATTTTCCAAAGGGTCCTTACATGTTGGGTGCATATGCCAACTTTGCATGCATATGCCCTTTCATAAACATTATAAAAAGAGACTTGGAAAAAGTCAAGCTCATTTCCCTCGAACTCGAAATAACTCAATCTTAAAACGGTCATATATACATTTCGCCTCTCCTCTACGCGAGACCAGACGGAGAAATGGAGTGCGATGGGAGATCCATTTTATCTCAGCCTGCTAGTTTTTCCTGCCTACCATGCTAATAAATCATTGTGTCTGCCCCTGTAGAGCAACACTCCACAGCCTCCCATGGGTTCAATGGAAAACCACAGCCTCTTACTCCAAACACACACACACCCCAAACAGTCACACTAGAGCACTCCAATAAAAATGTTGGTTGATCTTTATTTCATTAGACTGCTTTAAATAAGCCCCCGTCTTCATATGGAATTCATTTGGACAAAATTAGAAATTGAATTTGAATATGTAGGAGAGAGGAGGAAGCCCTTGAGATATATACTGTCTTGTTTACAAAAGAAGGTGTGTGGGGGGAGAAGAGTGGTGGTGGTGGTGGTGGATGTGGGGGTCCTCAAAGGAGCACAGCAGAGGCAGAATAAAACAAAGCAGCCAACACATCAACCGAACAATACGCTGACTCCCAGCTAGGCAGATGCACGGCTTTAACTCATTCAAATGAGTGAACCAAATTTAACTTCAGCTGCAGTGCAGAATCCTAAAAGCATAATTTAGGACAGCTATTTCCTTGAGACCTGATCACACTGTTCAATAAGGAGCATCTCGGCCATGATCTCTCTGATGTTGAGCATTAAGACACTTTCCCGCAGTTTAGACTGAAACAGTGTGCTGCTCCGTCGTGCTCCGGCTGGGAGGGCAGCGCCACAGACGGGGAGGAGGAGGGGGGAAGCAGACGCCGGCCGAGCTGGACTATACGTCCCCTAATGAGAGGTGACAGGCGACACTCCCTGCCCCCACCTATCTGTGTCTCTCTCTTTTTCTCTCTCTCTCTCTCTCTCTCTCAACACACACACACACAAACATACGCACTTTTTTCACACTGCACTCCTAATCTCACTCATTTGAATCGTTTTATTTTATTTAAATCAGTCACTAGTGGAGGTTTAAAAGACAGAACCCCGGCTGTCCGCAGAACATTACCATAGAAAAATGCTTGGCACAAGAACAGGGCCGATGCATTATTCAAATGACAGTCAAGGCACTTTATCAATCATTTATGTGGATTTCCTCATCATGGCTGGAGAAAAGGGAAGCACTAGGTATCTGGATTTCCTTTCCTGTCAGCAACCCTAAATTTGGGACGGCTTGTTGCTTTTATTGCAATGCAGCATTTTGCAGGTCATCCCCCTTAACCAAAGCACCGCTAATGAAACGCAACACTCTGAATCAAACAGACAGCTTTAATGAAGCTGCGACGGCATGACAAGACTTAAGAGATCAAAAGTGATGTGAAGAATTACTTGGGCAGTGTAGCGGATGATTGAGAGATTTCTATTTCTTGCTTCTCTGGTGATAGCACAACTGTTTATGAACATAAAAAGGCGCACATCGCTTTGCTCAGATGGCACAGAGGAACACAAGCGCTGTGTTCTCCGCTGATCGCACTTCAAATCTGATGAATGAAATGATGAAATCACTACTTTTTAGTCGTAATCTTTGTTAGGTTCAATGCTCTAATCTTCTGGAGGAGAGGAATCACGGGGGCAGTGTCATAGTCAGGCCTGAATGAGAGGGCAGCAATCCTAGAAAGACTGAAATACATCCCCCAAACACTTTCCTGTCTATAATTACACAGTAGCTGCAAAGTGCTCTCTATGTGTCAAAGCTCTCAAAGACACAGCTCTTCAATATAATTTCCTCAATAGGGAATTTTTATTAGTCCGTCGCTGGCATGTTATTATCTCATGAAGTCACGCTGATCCCAGAAGAAATGCAGATAAATGACACACAAAAAACAAAGATTCCCTTCTTGTCCAATTAAAATAAGTAACACAATCAAATTTCAGTTTATGAGGATATAACTACATGTAACATAAAAATTTGCTGTCACAAAGCTGTGACATTAAATGACCTGCGGGGAGTGTTGACCTCTCTGTGCTTTGCTAACCAAGCTGGACAAAAATACTGCTTCAGACAGTAATTATAGACCGTTTGACTCTTTGGATATTTGATACAATCAGAAGCGCTCTAAAAGGGTCACAATAAGCGACGCAGCAGTGAGCAGAGACCAGAACTTCCTAACAGAGTGACCTCCACGGTATTGATGTGTCTGCGCAGCTTCCCACAGCAAGATGTGCGAGAGGAAAATGGACCGCAGGTGGAACGAAAACAAGATAAACGGCCTCCCTGGAAAATAATAATGATGCCATATATTGTCTGAAATGATGGTTGCCGAGACAAAAAAAAATGATGTGGCAGAGCAGACTGCTTACCTTTGCAATTTTTTTGACAATCAACGTAACAGTTAATCAAGCCATCTGACTGATTACAGACCGTGCCTACAGGAGCTACAGGAAACTACAGGAATTAGAACAGGCTAGAATCAGCGAACACTGAAATGACAGAGACAGACAGAGGAAACAAAAGTCCCCACAATGATGACTCATGGTGGGCAGCCTCTGGATTAGCCTGTGTCAACTAACAATATGGACCGTAGAGCTGCATATTTGACATTTCTTGCCTTTGCTGTCAGCTGATTACAATTTTTTTCACTCCAAAGGTGAAGGGGGAAAAATGGTTTACTTCACACATTAAATTTTACCAGCATCAAGGTGCTGTTTTCTTTTTAGGGTGAACACATGATGATACCTGAGGTGACAAAAGAATGGACGGATGGATGCGTGGCATGCCTGTGATCCGCTCGCTAAAACAACACACAGCAGGGCTGTCCTCTCGATAAAGAAATGTTAAGTGTGCACACACCAACGAGCACATAAACACAGTCTGGCAATCGACCAGAGAACGGATGGCAGCCCAGGAAACAATGACTGCTTACTTCAAAGTTTGTTGTCAGTGATCCTTATTGGACTCCTCATCCAAACTGTCCAGCAAAGCAAACAGGGCTCAGGGGCCAAAGTCTGGCTCGTTCAGTCGCTGTGTGGCAAGTGCTTGCAAGCTCGCCCCCTTTCACGCCAGTCATGGACCTCTGAGCATGTAACTCCAATAATTACATGTCATTAGACGGCCCCGCAGACCTGACACAAATACTTAACCTGGTAAAATGACAAACCTTAAAAGCTGAAGAGCGCAGCAGAGGCACCTTCTCCAAATTAAAAAGGACACTTTCAGGAGCAAGGCAGGGTGAGACTAAGCAGAATTTCAGTGAGATTACCACAGGATTATCAGTGTGCACATGCCTCCTCACTACTTAAACAGACGGTGACACATTTATCATATGTGTCACCATCACATATGATATATGTATTAACAGAAAAAAATTATATTTGGGTGGCAAATCGTGTGCAGACAATGAGAAAGGGACTATACTGCAAAAAAAAGGAAAGAAAAAAAGAGGATACTTGCAACTCTGAGAAATTACAGACCTTTTAACTGTATCCTGCTTATCATTTGACTACTGGAAATCATTATATGACTCTGCTGCACAAATAAACCCTTATCAACATGCATGCTATAGACCACAATAGATGACAGGCCACACTGTTGCCATAGCACAGCCCATCAACAACTGTCCGGGGCGATTAACAGCAACATGTAGCTTGATGTGCAAAGTGGAAATGCACTTTTAGCACAAACTTTCCCACCGATCCGGGCTCAGGAAAACGAGATTAAGCGTCTCCCACCGCCGCCGCCTCCCTGCAGCCCGTGCATAAAAAAAATCAAATCATTTTGCGATGGCTTTGTTAGCCTTACGAGCTATTGTTGCTCTTTGGGGCTGCAGCGGAAGCCTCGGTTAAAAGTGGAGGAAAGGAAGAGGAGAAGAAGAAGAAGAAAAAAAGCACCAAGTGGGGTTGTTTGTCTCGGCTGGTATAAAAAAGGAGAAGTAAGTTATTGTACAAATATTTCGCGACAGCCTAGCAAGAGGACTCCTATCCACCACAGCCCTGTAATTAGTAGCATATCCTGAGAGGCTAAAGCTATCTCCGCTGTGTCGCTTTTGACTTTACCCCCTCGGAAACAGCAATTTACTCGGAGCAGGATGCGGTGCAACTGTTGGAGGGGAGACAGAGAGAGAGAGAAAAAACAGGAGAGAGGGCGTTCAAAAGCATTTACCAGAAAGTGGGGGGCTCCGTGGCCATTATTTCCAGCCTTCGTGTCGGCTCGCAGTTTGGGCAGCACTCCGACCCAAGTTGTCTCTTGCAGAAATAGAGAGAGAGGAGGGAGAAAAAAATGAAGCTCAACACCTTCTTTTTCCAACTCCGCTCATTACGCACGGCTCGACGTCAACGTCCACATTTGATCCCCCCTCCCCACGAAAGGCGATAATTCTCACTTGCGTCGACTTTCCGGCGGATTTTCCGGCGTTTAGCTCGACTGGAAAACTAAACCCGAACCGTTTTTCGCCCTCGGTTCGGCTCGGTATTTCCCCATAGTAGCACAACGCCTTGTTGGGTGGTTGTTATGGCCTATCCCAGCGATTCGCGTTTCAAGCCGGACACGTTAAGGAGAGGCGTGTCCGGTTTTTATTTTCAAAATAAGATTTAGGCCCGATACAACTTTGCATTCTATACAATTAAAAATTACCCTTATAGAAGTTATTTCAATTAGATATTCAGCACTCGTCCTTTAAAAACCAAATGAGCAAAGGGATGTTGAAAATTATCAAATTGCTCGTGACATTGGATAAGGTAAGCAAGCCCCGTGCTTTTAATTTGAAAGCAGAGTGGCCATATTTCTTGTGTTTTGATCAGCTTGACGGGTATATACGCAGACTGGCCCAAAGGCCCGTCAGTAAGCCAGCAGCTTGTGCAATAACACACTTGAGAGCGTCCTCTAGCGGCGTGTTTGTGGCAGTGGGGGATCAAACGGAAGAGGCTGCGTACGAGCCAAGAAGATGCCTCATTTACCCCTTTATAAGAATGTCATCACTTTTATCAGGGGCTAAATATAAACTACTGGGGTCAAAATTTAAGTATAGTGGAATACAAATTCACGTTATCACATCATTATTCTTGTTATTATTCATTCATTTATTTTATAATTATTATTTATTTTTATTTCTTTCATATAGTCTACGTCAGATTACAATAATGTAAACTATAGCATGCATTTTGGCCATGCAAAGTTAAAGCTTTAAATTATCTAATGTTATTTAAAGCTCATAAAATGCACTGCACTTGACACATTTTATTATTTTTTTGCCGTCTAATAAGATATGTGAATTTCTCGATCAAGACATAAATGGTGACAGTTTATTATTTTAAAAGAGATTTTAATTGTAAATATTTTAAGACTTAAAGTTTGGTTGATTTCTTTTTCCAGTTGAAGTTCTTATGGCCTCCTGTTGGGGGCGACACAATACATCTAATGTGGGCCAAGATCTCTGGCGCATTTCTGGGGCTTTTCCTCTTTATAGTTTTGCAGTTTTGCTGTGAACTGAATGTTATAGATTCAAAAGCCCGTGAGATTTGTCATAACAACATAAACGTGTGATTAATATAGTTTTTTGCAGATGTTAATTACTTGGTCCACATTGGCAGTAGATGTATATAAAGGTACATTTTAAGTTTTAAAGAAGTGTTAGCTAAGAGTCTTTTTCTGTTCATTTCATTTTTAACCCTGACGGATGAGGCCATCTTATCCTGATGAGAACTTGGTCAGTATGTTTACTTGACTGTCTTTGGCCCATGGAAGTAACTCCTCCCAGGAACAGTGATGGGAATTAGATTAAAGTAGTAACTTTCTGTTAGCATCTCACAGGATGTGAGGAGATATTTCCACATAAACATTTTCGTACAGTTGAGGAGAGTGACTGTGGGAGCTGAAAGATGTTCTCTGTCATCAGGAGACCCACACTGATCCAGTCCAGGTTGATGAAAGCCTTTCTACAAAATCACAGGTCAACCATCTCCAGCAAGCCACCAAAGGAAGAGATCGGACCAGTGGTAGGACTGATTGTCTTTCTCAGTAGTTGTATAAGTAGAAGCTTAATGGACAGACATCCCAGTTCTTTTTATTTTATCATAATGTACTACAACAGCAGGGACTGTCTACCTGTGCTATCTGTGTTGTTAGACTGGTTAATTCATTTCTAAAGATCATGTGGGCACATAAATAATACAAACAGTGCAACAAAGTCAGTCTTTCGAAGTTGGTATCAGTGATACTTCACTGTATTGCCCCTAATGCGAGGAATTCAAGTGAACTGTGTTCCCCAGCCCGCAGAGTGGGGAGGATGTTTTATTCATTTGTTATCCATAAGTCAGTGTGAAGCTCTGGTCTCTGTAAAGGAATCCTATGATGGAACTGCAACACAGCAGCCGGTGTTTATGCCACTATAAATCTGTTGATCTGTCCTCAGGGACACACACGGGGGCTTTCGGGAAGCCTGGCTCTGGTTAGGAATACCAAAGTGCAGAGGGACACGGGGAATATCATGGTAGGCAGACATAAAAGGGGGCTGCTGTTATATCACCGGATGAGTCACTGAGATCGAGACCCTCTTTTGTGGACACAGGTGTTCAATCCTCCCCATCCAACCTGTAGCTGACGACAGGAGGACTGGGAGCCGTGACGCACTGCCATAAAATGTGCACTAAACGTCATCCTTCACACAGTCGTCTGATGTTAATCCAAAGGACATCTATTATATTAAGCTTCTCAGTTTATGTTCTCATGGACTTTTTCTTTCTTTTGACAGAAATCTTTCCTTGCCATATGTGTGTTTGCTGTGACTCTCCTGGCCCCAGCTGGATGGATCATGCATCACATCCCAGACTACCGGCAGAGATCTCCTCCTCAACCCTGATTTCTGCAAAGAACTCTGTTTTCAGGAAGACACCCACACTGCAACTGTGTCAACCCCTCCAATGTGTAAAATATTATGAAGTGAAATCTCTTCCTCTATAAAGACTTTGGCATGATATCTACTGTGCCATGTTTTTTTTTGAGACATGGGATGTATTAAAAATATAGAGCAATGTTTGACAGATTTGACTGGAAAATGCTTGATATTGGGCTCCACACACTCTCGGGAATATCAGGAGCGTAGGGGGTCATTCCAGGTGCTGGCTGCAGTGACAGGGTGTTGCTCCCAATCAGCCAGAGACGAGATGGAAGTGCTCCAACAGTTCTTGGCACAAACTATAATGGGAAGGGTCTGTGAGTGCTTCAGAGCCTGGGGTCTGTTTATCTTTCACTTTGTTCCAAGAAAAAGGATTCAGAACTCAATTAAAATAAGTGCTGCATTTATCACAGGCTTAAACAGCGGTATATAGATTCATTTATTGATATTAGTGACTCACTGTGATTCACTCTTTAAGGCCTTCAGGTAATAATGTGGATTTAAAATGAACTTCATTGCACATCTGTACATTTCAAAATAAGATAATGTTTCTTATGACAGATGAGGGAGAAAAAATCTACATTTCCAAAGACATGAAAACAAAAAATATATATTAAGACACATTTTTTCCATTATGATTATGACAATGCCATAACCATCTGTTGCATGTTTAGTCTTTTTTATGTGCAGCAGATGAAGGATATCTAACCATCTATGGTGAGCACACCTCTGTGTTTCCCTCCTTTAGTCACCGTGCAGAGGGCTGATAGGGTAGCAGGAATTCTTGAATGACAATTTGTCAAAGCCGGATCAGTCCATTTGGAAAGGTGCGCCGTGGCAGATGTATATCAGTGAAGAAGAGAGGGGTGGGGGGGAAATCTTCAAATCAAAAAAGCCAACTCGCATAATGAGTCTTCGTTTTTAATTCTCCTGAAAGCTCAGGAAAAAAGACCGCACCACCGCCGGGAGAGGAGAGGAAAAAAAAGAAACCCCAGCGCATAAATCCATCGCAGAGTGGTACAATCAGCCTGAGCTGAGAGAGAGAGAGAGAGAGAGAGGGAAGAAGAGAGGGGGGTGTGTATTCACTTTTTTCACGACTGAGGGAAACACAACGCCGGGGAGGAAAAAAAACCACACACACACCACACCGCTAAAACAATTGACAGTCTGGGTTTTATGTTTCCCCAAGTGTCTGCGAAATGTCTACGAAGGCAGAGCAGTGTAAGTACGCCTGTGTGTCTCTTCTCTGTGCGTGCGTGTGTATTTAAGGACAAAAAAATCCCGTGTTGTCATGTTTTTTTTTGGAGGGGGGGAGAAGGGGGGTGGTAAGATGGGGGGGACTGGAAATGTGATTTTTTTTAAAATGTTTTAAGCAAGGAAGCGAATGAGGGGAGCTGTCCTTGGTGATGAAACCGCGGTTGCCATGGCAGGTTGCAACACGTCCTCTCACTGCAGAGGATGTCTGGAGGGCTGCGAGCACACACGGCCAGCCTCTGTGCACACACACGTTTCTATTGCATGTTCACGATGCCGAGCGCGGGGAGAGGCAGGTCGATTTCCATGGTCGCCATGTGATTTCATTTATTATTGTCATCATCTTTTTTTTTTGTTTGTTTTTTTGATTGACGTGGCTGGATTGGGGGGTGTGCTGCTGCTCTCAAGGTCGACCTGACACTTTCTTTTGCCGAACAATATGGAGGCAGTGTGATTGATCGGTGGTGCGGATTGATCAACGGTGTCCCGGAAGGCTGCGTCCTTCACATCGCTTTTTTTTTTGAACAGGTGGAAAACAAGCACCCCCCCTCCCCCCTCACACTCCTTGTCCTCAGATCATCTCCCACACCGGATGATCCCCGCACACTTGAAATCAGATATTGTTCCTTCTGAGTGTGCGCCACATAAAATAAGGGGTCAAACTTGGCTGTGATTCATATGGCTCAAAGTTGTGCCTCGCTGGTGTTGTTGAGTGGTCAATATGTGGAGGAATTAACAGCACTGCTCATGTGATCACACCTCTGCTGTTAAACCACACACCAGCAGCTGTGATGTGTATGATCTTTAGGATGTCAAAAAAAAAAAAAGAGAAAGGCGTGTGTGCTACAGCATGTTGTACTGCAGCACAGACTTTAGTCACACATGCTCAAAGCCTGCAGCTGTTATTTTTATTTTGGGGTTTGTCATTTACAGGTCAGGGAGGAAGCTAAACTCCACTGCCCAAAGTCACAGGAAAATGGGTCAGCGATCACCCACTCCAACTCGTTCCAGACAACACACTGGTAAATAAAACAGTGACCCAATGAGGGGGGTGGGGTGGGGGGGTTAATACACAGTGAACAGCGAGGATGCTTATATCTTCCTCAGTTTCATCCATTAAGGAACGAGTAAGTTCTCTCTTGCACTCACCCCTGACCGCGATTTCCCAGCTTGTCTTGGGAGTTGAACTGGCAACCTTTTGTACACAAGCTTGTTTCTGTAAGCAATAGTTCACTGCCTCCCCCGGGGCGCATCCTGTGACCCCGCCGCCGTACCAGAAAGGTCACCTGGTGAGGGCCAGAGAGCCATGGGAACACGGGGCTCTTTGTTTGACTCGATAACTGGAGCATCCGTGCTACACGCTGAGCCCAGAGGGCAGTCGTAGCCCGAGAGACAGCGGCAGAAAACGCAGCCTCAATTTTCATGTTCAAACTTATCTTTGTGCTCAGATGAATATCTCTGCTCTCCATGACTGGTCCCACTGCTGTTGATTTGCTTGTCGCTCTGCTCTTTATTTTGTCTAGTTGCCTCTAAGATACGATACTTGCAAGAGTATCACAACCGTGTGCAACACAATATTTACCCTGTGCCCTCCGGAACAGACATTGCAAACACACTGAAATACTTTTCCCAAACCCTGCTCAGGTAAGTACCCTGCTCTGGAGCCAACAGGTGAAGTAACAGACTGTAGAATGTTTGATATTTAGCTTCCTGTTCAGACACACAAGGGATCACAGTGACACCACTAAATGGCCAATATGAGTTTAGGATGTTGAAGGGAAGTTAGGCCAGCTCTGTCTACCTGCCCTGCTTTGAGAGGTAGAAGAAGAGTGTAGCGGGTTTTCTGGTGGAGGTATGGTTGTTGTGTTGTTGAAGCAGCGGCGGCGGCAGAGATATATGGCTCAGTGTTGTTTATTGATTCAGTGGTCAGCTGCTGGATGAACGCTTCCCTGGGGCGGCCTGTTGTGTCCTTCCCTGAGGGGCCCAGCGGAGAGAGGGCAGGTCCCCCGAGCTCCTCCGGCCCGCTCCCATGGGTGCTGTGAGATCCCGAGGAAGGAACAGCATGTTATTTCCTCCTCCAGCACAGGTCAAGTAGGCAGCCATTTTGGACACATCTCATTTCACGATGTGTCATTTGGCTTTTTTTTTCTTTCTTTCTTTCTCCGCCAGCTGCAGCTTCTTTTTAGATCAAAATACACGACAGTGAAAGGATATTTCTGTCATATGGCCATTTTAGCTGCACTGCCCGCTGGCTTCACAGAAAATAGCAGAGCCGTCCTAACTTATTAGCTAATTTGCAAAAAGGACGGCATTACTGGAGGCTGAACTTGTATGCCCCACTTTTATCATTATTATCAGCTTAGGGTGCAATCTATTTGAGATTGGCAGCTGGCCTAAATTCTACACTTTGTGCCTCAGCCCCATAAGGATTATTCCCCCTCTGAGCGATGCTCACAGAGCATCCTGGATACTTTGCTGAGGGGCTGTCCAGCACCAGCAGTGTTTCAGACATGGCCTCCATCTTTGGCACAGATGGAGCACGTCGGGCTGCCTCTGTGGGAATCTGCAAGAACTCAAGCGATTTTGTCTCTGAGGGGCAGCGTCGTCTGAGTGCGAAGGGAATCGCTCGCTATGATGCCACCTCTCAGCAGTTGCTAGATATTTCTTCCCCCCCCCGAAGCGGAGTCTCTCAGCCTCAGATATGCCAAGCAAATAATTCTCCCCACCATTAGAGGGGTCTGGTTTCCTCAGCAGGGACTCCAGGATTATCCATAATACACCTGTGCCTTATGAGGCCAGGGGTGAAGGGAGAGAGAAAATGAAATGGAGAAAGAGAGAGAAAGAGAGAGAGAGAGAGAAAGTGGGAGTAGTGAGCAGTCATGTGTCATGTTCCTGGAAAGAAACACTGAAATGGCCAGAGGAGGTGGTGTGCTGATTCATGCACCAATTTTTAGGTTCAGCACAGGTCAGGTGCAGAACAGAGAATAAAGAAGGGGTTAATTTTTTTAGTCGTACTGACAATCACAAGCGCCTTCTTAAATTTGAGGCAGAGCTTTGTCATGTTCCTCCAAGTCGGACTGAGCTCTCTGCATCAGTGAGCCGCGGTATCACTCTTAAGACTGACTGTAGGGAGCAGAAATCATATCTGATATATAAGTCACTTAGTTATTCTGGTAGATAATCTGTTCATTTAGGAAGTGTGACTGTACTCTGTTACTGCTATACACATAGTCAATGATTCTGTACTGACAGTGCAGGGCTTGACAGTCAATGTATGTCATGTGTCTGTATCAGTGCATTTCTACATGTGTTTTATGTGTCGTATATGTTTGTAACTTTTCGTGTCGTTTGTACGTACGTGTGTATGCACATATGTGTGTGTCTTTGCGTGTATACGTTCAATGTATGCGTGTGAGCGTGTCTGTTTATGTCTATGTTCATTGTTCAAAATAATGATGTTTTCTATATGAGAAATGGGCAGTGAAAAAGTCATACTCTGAGACACAGTCCGGTGTCCTGAATGAGTCCGGTTTGAGTTCCTGTAATAATGACGTGGCTTTCCGAGTGAATCGACACGGACTAAAATCTTTCAGAGTATAACTTTGAGGGGATAAGTCAGAAAATGTATCATTTCTGCTGTTGACAGTATATACTTTTAAGCTTTAGGCTCAGCATTATGCATCTAATGTTATGTTTCAAAACAGTCGTAATGAAATCCCCTTTCTCACTTGCCGAGAATGCTGTAACTCTACGTTTTGAGTGACCTTTCAAAATAAAAATAAAAAAAAAGGAAAAAGAAAAACAACACATCAGCATTTATTATCTGGGCTCTCTTGATAAATCCCAAATCATTTGCTTGATAGAACAGCTTAGCTCTTTGATAATGTGCAGTAAAAAGAGCAATGCTCTCTGGCCCCCCCTTCCCCCTCCTCCACCCTAGATGCTCCACACTCAACCCGACTAGTTTTTGCTTTTGTTTTTCCCTCTCTTCAAAATTGAATATGTCCACCACCTTTCCCCAGGGGACAGCAAACACAATTGTCCATCCTGCATTAGCTCACAAACATAATGCTACCAGTCATCTCCCCCTGATACAACCTATTCCTTTGTCATTATAGTTTCTCCTCTACCGTAGATTAGTTGTTACATTTATTTTAGAAACCTGAATCCATATGCCTGTTGGATCTCATTATTTCTCCTGATGATACTGGTACAGTATCATAACGTATGCATACGGACATTATTTCTCTGGTGCAATAAACATGTGCTGTGACCTAGGAGCACTTGATCTAACCTCACACACATGTTTATTACTGGCTGAAGCATGTTTCAAAAGTGTCACCTCTGTATTTTCCCGAACCAATTTGGTGTCACTCCCATCCTTGACAGCCCCACTAAAGACAAGGAAATTTCTTTCTTTTTTTCTTTCTTTTTTTTTTTTCTTTTTAAATTCCACGGCTCATTGGCCTTTTTCGCATGGTAGCCTCTGACCTTGCTGATTGGAAGATGGCAGCCATCGAGGGACAGTCGTTTGCACTGTGCCTTTTTGGAGAAGTATGGGGTTGCCACTGAAAACATGCCATTTTTTATATTTTTGCTCCTTGTCACCAGATACGCATGAGATGCAGTGATCATTGCAGTTTGTGCTCATGTTTTTTTTGTTTTCCAAGTGCAAAGAGAGACAAAACGGAATAAATTGAATTCAAGTCACTCTGAACAGACAAAGCAGGGAAAAATTGCCCGTGCCTTCAGTGATACAGTCAAATAGTGAGACACTGCATCCTATGTGGGGTTTATCTGGGTTTGTTTTTTTCTATTTACGCTGTCTCTGTAGTGCCATTTCAATGTAATGTGCTGTTTTTTTGTGTCTTTGTTGTCTCTTTTTTTCCCTTGTTCCCTTCCCCTACCCTCCCTCCCCTCCCCTCCCGCCCCGGAGCAGCATTCTGTCCCGCACAGGCAGGAAGGAGAACCAGGAAGCTTCCAATTTGGCCGTGCCCATGACCATGTGTCTTTTTCCTGTGCCATTCCCACTCACCCCATCTCTAAGACCACAAGTCAGTTCCATCAACCCTACAGTTACTCGCTCCCTCCTTTACAGCGTTCTGCGCGATGCCCCGTCAGACCGCGGGGGGCAGGGGCAGCAGAGTCGGGACGCTCAGCTCTCAGAGTACCCCTCTCTGGACTATCAGGGCCTCTATGTGACCCTCGTGACCCTGCTTGACCTGGTGCCCCTGCTGCAGCACGGTCAGCATGGTGAGTCAAGGCCCAGTGCACTACTGTTTGTCATCATCATCCCCGAGCCGTCTGGCCTGCATGAAGCCACTGCTGCTTTTTTGGCCCCCTTTTGTAACGGGAGGAGAGAAGTCCCGCTGAGGATCTTGAGGGATGCATGGGGTGATTGGGAGCACGCTGGATTCCTGTCAACTTAATCGTTCATAAGCCATTGGATACACCAGACATAGGCCTCCTCTTCCGTGTATCATACTTGACTGCATGTTTGTTATGTAAAGTGGGAGAAATGTTTTACTTACGTTGTCACGTGCAAATATAAAAGTTAAATGGAAAACACACGTAAGCAAATGCAATGTATGTATGATTGTTTTTTTTGTTTTCATTCAAGATACTTATTTCCACACTGTATTTCACGGGCTCAAGGCTGCTTCACAGTCAGTGCTCTGGTTTTTCATGAATATTTTACCACTGTTAAAAAAAGCTCAAAAGCATGAAAACCCATCTCCTTGACTAGAATGCTCTACTTTTCCTGAGGGCAAACTTAACTTCAGTGGCTTTTAAAGAAAGCTCGCTGCCCTCATCGGAAGCTCACATTCCAAATGTTCTTTTTTTTCCCTGTTATACTGTTAAATTTCATGTATCTCTGACATCTGTGGCTGCATACAGTATGTGAATACTGTATGTACTGTTAATTGAATGAGTGTCTGTGTATCTCTCTTTGTCTTTTTTTTTTGGCTTCTCCCTTTCTCATCAGATTTGGGACAGTCCATATTTTACACAACAACTTGCCTCCTGCCCTTTCTCAGTGATGATATTCTCAGCACTTTGCCCTATACTATGATCTCCACTTTAGCCACATTTCCCCCTTTCCTCCACAAAGACATCATTGAGTACCTGAGCACCTCTTTCCTCCCCATGGCTATATGTGAGTATGACCTATCATAATAATTTTGCCAACTGTTTTATGATGAATTTAAACAAGCAAAAAAAAAATATTAAAGTAAACTATGGATCTGTGAGCTTTGACATTCACCCCAAAGCTCTCTGATATACATAGACCATCTCCTACTGTCTTAAAAACAGTGTGGAAGTGATCCTGTCATTCTCTCTGTTTCTCTTGCTTGTTTGTAGTGGGCTCCACTCGGAGGGAGGGGGGAGTACCTGCTTATGTCAATCTATCTGCCTCCTCTATGCTCATGATTGCAATGCAGTACACCACAAATCCAGGTAAACTATCATCAAGAGCTGCTTTCAAAGCATACATGCAAATATAACCCACACTGTATGTGCTGTACTGTAGTAATGGCTCTCCTCTCTGCCTCTTTCTAGTATATCACTGTCAATTGTTGGAGTGTCTGATGAAGCACAAACAGGAAGTGTGGAAGGTACTTACCCTTTAAACACACAGTGCAGATATTAGATTACATTTATTTTATTTGTTTTCAAAACTACAAGCACAGTAGTACGGTCATTGTAACTAATATATATAATTCATCAAACATGTCTGAACTAGCCACAAATGCAAATACTGAATAAATAACAAGATTAAAAGGCTATTAGATGGTAGAAATTATGATAAAAAATACTTATTACCTTAACATGTAAACTTGTAATTAAACTAGTATTTTAATTACAGAACTACATTGTCAATTTGATAACAAAAGCATTTGAACTACTTTTTCCTTATAGCTTTAGTTAACCAAACTAGACTGACTACATGTGTAATAGTTTGAAACTCTAGTTTTGGTAGGTACTTTTTAGAAAGGCAAAGTGTATTCTCAAAAATGTCTTTAGGGTTCTCAGTGTTTTAATAATACTGAACAATGGACATCAGGCAACATTTAGTCTTGCAAAATGGATATAAAGCAGGTCGCAATGGAAACATTTGCAAATATCTTTGTAATTGCTTTTGATGTCTACACTGTGTGCAGGACCTTCTATATGTCATATCCTATGGCCCCTCCCAAGTAAAGCCTCCAGCTGTGCAGATGCTGTTTCACTATTGGCCCAACCTGAAGCCTCCAGGAGCCATCAGTGAATACAGGGGGCTGCAGTACACAGGTCAGATTCTCTCAATGTCACATTCGCTGCTTGATCAGGCCTCAGCTGACTAAAGGTCTAAGTGTTTTTTTCTACTTTTCTCCTCCCCTTCTGCCAATCATCTGTCTCTCTTCAATCTCTCTCGGATCCAGCCTGGAACCCCATCCACTGTCAACATATCGAGTGCCACAATGCCATCAATAAACCTGCTGTCAAGGTGACTTCAGAATTAAAAAATGTGTTGGTTAAGTGAATTCATAACTGATGGGTGCATAAAACACATCCCTGTACGTCTACAATGTCTTGTTAGTGTAAGAGGTAGTATTTGCAGTGCACTCTGTGTTCAAAAGCTGCCTCTCTTGAGAATTTCATTGAGGCACGTGCCAGATTACCTTGCCGAGTTCAGCCCTGCATGTCGACATGTTTGCTTTTGTGAGCCCCTCGGTAAATAAATCAGGGCATGTCCGGGCAGCTGTGTGAGTGGGGCGGGGAGGGGGGGTAATGATATCAGCTCCTATGCTTCTTTACACCAGTCTCTGCCGCTGCTGCTGCTCTGCTTTATCAGCTCCGCCTGCCTTTACTCAGCTGTGCTCAAAACTGACAAATAGAGCAGGAACAGGGGCACGGACAGGGGCTGGATTTCAATTACCAGAAGCAGGGAGGGGGGTGCGGGCAGGCGGGAAGGGGGGCTTAATTGGAAGCGGTGACCCCATGCAGCCCTTGAGGGTAGGGTGGCGTCAAGTAAGCACAGTAAATTACAGTGCACCATCTGAACATTCAGGCCATGAGCGTCGAGGTTTAGCACAGGGCCAGTCACAGGTTGCAGGAGTGGAGAGTGCAGCATATGCACGCAGTCATCCACACAGAGGCGTGGGGAGACAGGTACGGGTCTCACACCATTTCCTGGGCATGATCATGATATACAACCCTTAGAGAGTACTAGCTGCAGCAAAGTAGTGCTGTAGTGTAAGACGCTGTGTTCTAAGGGACTGTGTGGAAGTGATGACGGAGGAAACAGAAGGAGATCTGTGTCCAGAAATTCTGATGTTTATATAAAGTGACGGCTCTTTGTTCAGAAATAAAGAGTGGCTGGAATGTTTGCATACACGGTTTTGTTTGCAGCTGTCAATGTAATTGTGAGCATGTCAAAATTATAACTACATTAATATGGATAAAACTGAAGCAGCCCTCATGCATTAACCTCTCACGCATTTTTATTTATTAATGTCAAAATGATTTGTACCCATTCCTTGGTGTCATAATAATTTCTGAAAAGGAGAAGGGAAATAATTTTTGCTCAGCCGCTTACTGAGAAGCTTGCATTGAAGTAAAAAAAAAGTATCAGTATGTTCATCATTTGAATACAACCTCCATATTCTAATGTCACCTGTCTTTTCTTCGCAGATGTGTATAGATCCAACTCTTTCTGTTGCCCTGGGAGACAAGCCCCCTCCTCTTTATATATGCGAGGAGTGCAGTCAGAGGATTGCAGGGTATGCTTTTTACCTCCTCCCCCTTCTTCAGTGAGATGCCATCCCAAACATACATCACCTACCACCTGCCTCATTATTCCTCCCTTTAACCCAGGGGAAATACATCGCCATGGTTACGTAATTCCCTTGCGCCGATAATGAGATCATCATCGCAAAGCGCACTTGTTTCTCTTTCCTCCAGTGTGTGGCATGTTTTGTAATTGCACGGCTCTGCGGTTTTGTGTGTAAATTGATTTGGAGGAAAGGTGTTTTGTGTTGCAGCTCTGTTAGGAAGTTGAGCCTGTGCATGCTGAGTTTGCCTACAAATCAAGCATTGTTTGTAACATTTCTTTGACCTTTTTAGAGACCACGCTGAATGGCTTGTTGATGTCCTCCTGCCCCAAGGTGAGAGTTCACAAGCAAGGGATGTTTGAGAAAGATTTTTAGCACAATAATATGATATAGAGATTAATAGTGGTACAGATATTTGTTCATTTACTGTGATTATATTCATAGAAATAGTTATTCTGGGAAGTTCACAAAGTTTAGTCATATGGGGATTCATTTCCTGGTACTTCAAAGTCCGATTTTTTTTTAATTGTTTTTGCTTTTCCATGGAAAAAAATTCTTTTAGGTTCTGAGCTGTTTAGATTCTACTATAAATACTTATGATTTAAATGGAAAAGGTACTTCTCTTGTCAGCAAATTAAACATTTCTGTGTATTTGCCTTTGCAGCAGAGATATCTGCCATTTGTCAAAAGAAGGTAAGATATTTATACTGCAGCATGAACAGTAATGTCGCTGTCTGCTCTCTCATGCACACAAATTAAAGTGGTATGTCTCATTAGATTTTTAGCTGTCATTGTTTGTTACTGATTAATCTCACTGCATCTTCAGACTAATGAAGTCTAGCCAACACACAAAACACAAAGCAAACAGTATCCATGCTTGAATGCTTTTTGTTACAGGAAATTAAAACAAACTGAACATGTTAACCTTGTGGAAGGTATTTCATGAAATCCATTTTTCCCGTGATCCATAGAAAGGTCATTTATTTACGGACCTGAAACGTTATCTTCACTGAGAAGTCCATTCACTGGAGCGGCTCAGTTAAGGCCAAATCATTTCAAATGAAGCCGCTGGGGCGTGATGTTTGCTCGCTGTTGCTGAACGCGCTGCCGAGGCCAAATGCTCCCTGCTGGTTTCCACGGAGACACTGGCCAAAAATGAGCATGAGATGATCTCAGGTATTCCCGTCAGGCCGAGCAGCCGCCCGGCGTTGTCAGGGGAAACAGTTGGCCTCCGTCCTAGTTTGTCCGGCAGTTTATAATCCGCATCCTCCCTTTCTGATCACACTTTGTCACACTCATTTCAAAAAGCCCTTTAAACTCCCACCAGGGTTTACACCAGCTCTGTCATCATTAACTGCGACATTCCTCTTCATCTGCGAATAGCTACTTATAAATACACCATGATACCCAAGATAGAACATAGTCTAAAGAACAACAACATCAGTAACATCACGGTAGAGTTTTTTTCTTGTTGAAAGCCGGATGGGCGAATGAGAGAACTTGCCATCGGAGGACAGATATGTTAATTTGATAGGGAGCGCTGCATCCCTCTAATGGCACAAGATTAGAGTCTGATCAGATTAGGATGGGTTCACTCGTGCCATGCTTTTTATTTTTAGAAACCTGAGACACCGTGGGGACGCATAAAGACTTTTTCTATTACTGCAGATGTAGACAGATCAGCATCTCTAAACAAATGCATTTTGGAGAGGGATATATTTATTATCAGAGCAGTTCGTTGCTTTCAAGGTCTGGCAGTTTGTTTATTTTTTGAGGCTCATTGAAAGGCATCATTCGCTGATTTGCTGTGATTGTGGCGTGTTCTTATTTTGTTGCCCACCGCCCAGATTAGAAAGAAACTCATCCCTCCTTCTCCTCCTCTTCCTCCTCCTCCTTACTGTTTTCTTGGCCCTGTAGAACTGTAGCTCTCATGTTAGGAGGGCTGTGGTCACCTGCTTCTCGGCTGGCTGCTGTGGGCGCCATGGCAACCGGCCTGTCCGCTACTGCAAGCGTTGCCATGTCAACCACCACAGCAGCGAGGTGGGGGCTGCGGCGGAGACCCATCTGTACCAGACCTCGCCCCCTCCCATCAACACCAGGGAGTGCGGAGCGGAGGAGCTCGTGTGCACTGTGGAAGCTGTTATAAGGTACATTCACAGTGTTTACACTGACGTATCACAGCCACAGCTACAGTGCATATTCCTGTAACACCGTGAAACATGTTTTTACATAAGTATATACACAACAATACTCAGTGCAAATGTGATAAAGATGTGAGTATCGATGCGTGTGCTGTGTCAGGATGTTTTCTGTTTGTGTTTTTTAATGACCCTCCTGCTCTGTCTCTGTCAATATGTCTTCTCTGTGAATCCTCCATTATCCGTTATCCGTCCAGCCTTCTCAAGGAGGCAGAAATACACGCAGAGCAGCGTGAGTTTGAGCTGAACAGGCGCCGTCAGATGGGCCTGTCTGCCTCCCACCACTCTCTGGACAACATCGAGTTCGATAACAAGGAGGACGACCAGCACGACCAGCGGCTCCTCAGTCAGTTTGGCATCTGGTTCCTGGTGTGTAATCAAAAGCCTTTCCTGTGTCTGTCAATAACCAAGACTCATGAGATAAGGATGTGTACGGTGCATGGTCTGTTATCACTCCCACAGCTCAATTCCTTGTTACCGGACTGATTAGTTTCCCTCTCTGGCCTTTGCTCACTCCCGCAGGTGAGCCTCTGCACGCCCAATGAGAACACGCCCACGGAGAGTCTGGCCCGGCTGGTCAGTATGGTCTTCCAGTGGTTTCACTCCACCGCCTACATGATGGACGATGAGGTTGGAAGCCTGGTGGAGAAGCTAAAGCCTCAGTTTGTCACCAAGTGGCTAAAGACAGTGTGCGAAGTGCGATTTGACGTCATGGTCATGTGTCTTCTGCCCAAGCCTGTTGAGTTTGCCCGGGTAAGACCATGAGGAGGTCAGCTAAACAGACATCATATGATTAAGGAGTTATAAAAGATGTCAAATGCTTATTAAAATTAAGGAGGGCAGGTCACCATTTCAACTCTCTTGGCCCTGTTTGATCTAAACCAGTGCATGCTTTTCCCCAGGTGGGAGGTTACTGGGACAAGTCATGTAGCACAGTGACCCAGCTGAAGGAGGGCCTGAACCGGATCCTGTGTCTGATACCTTACAATGTCATCAGTCAACCACTGTGGGAGTGCTTCATGCCTGAGTGGCTGGAGGCCATCCGCACCGAGGTGCCCGACAACCAGCTCAAAGAGTTCAGAGAGGTTCTCAGGTACATCCAGCACAACAGTGAAAAAGTGTTTTTCCTGTACTAAATATTTTTTTTATTGCATATAAGCAGGGATGAGGGTGGTCATTGTTTTTCTTATAAGTTACTTGGATCTTCTGATATATCTTACAGGCACAATTATTAGGTGAACCTTGATTTCTGAGATGACGTGACAAATCCATAGAGCTACAATAACATTAGCAGATATGTATTTTTAGTAGTCTAAACATTAAAGATAAATGATGGTTTTGGTGTGAACTCTGAAGATGTCTCTTTCCAAAAATACCATCTACCTACATTGTGCAGCCAAACTTGGAGTAGTTTTACTTTGAACATTTCTGACTCAGCCCTCTATAATGCATGACCCCGGCTTTAGCAGCACGCTGGGATCTTAACACTAAAGAGGTGGATGCATTTTGAACTAATGCATGTATAAACCATATTTTTATTTTCAGTGGCAGGTTAGCAAATGCAGTGGTAAGACTCCACTGTAGTGTCCACATGCGAGAACCAGGAGGTGATTAACCACTTAACCCTCGGGGCGATTTTATGTGATAAATTTATGCTAATGAAAATTGATAAAATATGATTTAAT
>JBAJHX010000115.1:12494310-12514313 GCA_037176925.1 Amniataba percoides
AAATATTGTATTGTTTTTTATTAGTTTTCAGAAAAAGAAAAACAATAAAGCAATGTAAGGTCATCAAAAGCAGTGGGTCCTTGAATAACATATTTTTGACAGGTTTGCATTAAGGGTTACTCCTGTTTCACTGTTTGATGTATATCAACAATTATTAACAATTATTAACAGATAGGTGAGTACATTTAGTCTGACACTATTTTTCCTGGAGATGTAGAAAAGGACATTTATTTAATCGTTTTGGTGTTCATAAATCAGCCATGCGTGTCCATGACATTCATACTGTGTATTATATGTGTGTGTGTTTATCATCCAGGGCTTGTGCCTGTGCCTGGACTTCCAGTTCGACACGGTTGTGAGGGATCGGCCCATCATCCTCAGCAAGCTCCTGCTACTGCACTTCCTCAAGAAGGACATTCCTGCGCTTAGCTGGGAGTTCTTCGTCAACCGCTTTGAAACTTTATCTCTGGAGGCTCAGTTACACCTGGACTGCAACAAGGAGTTTCCTTTCCCCACTAGTATGTAGCTGCTGTGTCCCCATTCAGAGTTTTTACATCAGCTCCACTTACGCTGCATGTTTATTTATTTTAACAGAAATATTACACACTGACAAAGCTACAAATTGAGTTTGTAATTTTTTTTCTGACAGCAATCACAGCTGTGCGAACCAACGTAGCCAACCTCAGCGATGCAGCGATGTGGAAGATACGACGGGCCCGTTTCGCCAGGAATCGTCAGAAGAGTGTGCGTTCCCTCCGTGACAGTGTGAAGGGAGGCCCGACAGAGTCTAAACGGGCCTTTTCACTCCCCGAATCACTGAGCAACCGACTTCGTGAGTAGCTGATCTGTCTGTCAGTCAATCTGAATCTGAACCTGTGTCACTTTCACTCTGTCTGTGTCTCAGTCTGTGGTCTAACAGTGTTTGCAAATCCCTTCCGAGAAGGCAAGTGCCTCATAGGTGCTCTTTCCAGAGTGATATTACGGAGACAATTGACAGTGTCTTTGAATTAAAACTTCTATGTGTGGGTGGAAGTTTTATTTGCAAACACTATTTGACCAAAGTCTGGTCCCATTTTCCTAATGTTTCTCTCCTCGCTCGTTTGTTCCCAGCACTCATTTCACTTTAATGTCTAAACACTGCCTTGTTTAACAAAGGAGGAACTCCCTCCCAGATGACTGAGTTTCTCGAGATGTTTCCTGTGGTGGCTTCAAACATGATGTGGATATTTGGCATTTTTCGCCGAATCAAAATAATCTCATTCTTAATAAAACCTGGATTGTATGCTATTTTTCGAGGCCATATAGTGTGTTCTTCTATTGTGTTGGCGTTTTGTGTGAGCATGTGTTGGATGACGAGGAAGCTCAGACACATGTCCTGTACTACCTACCCTGTACATTCTCCTAAATTGTGTTCTTCATATGTGGTTTTTAGCTCTAAGGCTTACGAGGCAAGAGCACTCTGCCCCGACACTGGGAGATATGATAGAGAAAGTCCTGCCAGGTAAATAACAACCTAAATCTGAAACTTGCAGTATTATTCTTCATGATCACATCATATTGGAGGAAAAGTGCAGTATGCTTATTAATAAATCTCATGTGAAATTATGACAACGTGAAAAAGCAATGTTTGCTCTGTGGTGGCAGTCAGTGTTTTTTCACCTTATCTCAGACCCTAATTCTGAAAAGAGTGAAAAGCAACACTAGCTGGTCATTTTTTTGTGTTTACTAGTCCATGAACACGTTGCTGATGTATGTATTTTGCATGATGACGTCTCCGCCTCTCTTGACAGAGAAGTGGACGGGATCAGTTGACTCCCCACCACCTTTGTGTTGTCACACCCGCCCCTCCTTGCTCCTGCACCCTTCCCTCTTCCCATCTTCTCCCCCGTCTACAGCACGTTTCCTCCCGCACTTTAACCCTGACGCTTCAGCCCCTCTCGTAGGCCAGACCCCGTCCCCCGAGGACGACACTGTCATCAGGGATCTGCTCCCCGAGGACGCCGGCATAGACCACCAGACGGTTCACCAGCTCATCATGGTGCTCATGAAATTTATGGCCAAAGACCAGAGCAGCGCTGAGGCAGACATCGGCAGTGCCAAAGCTTTCAACACGGTGAAGCGCCACCTGTACGTGCTGCTGGGCTATGACCAACAGGAGGGCTGCTTCATGATTGCACCTCAGAAGATGCGCACCTCCACCTGCTTCAATGCCTTCATTGCTGGCATTGCACAGGTGACCGATAAACAATCTGCCATCACCTTTTTGGGTATTTTGTGACTGTAGCTGAAGATGAGCTGGTATGTTAAGGCGTAATATAACAAAATAATGTGAATGATAATGGATTTAACTACTGTTTCCTCCAGGTGATGGACTACAATATTGGTTTGGGGAAGCAGCTGCTCCCCCTGGTGGTCCAGGTGCTGAAGTACTGCACGTGTCCCCAGCTGAGACACTATTTCCAGCAGCCGCCTCGATGCTCTCTCTGGGCCCTGAAACCACACATTAGACAGATGTGGCTCAAAGCCCTGCTAGTTATCCTCTATAAGGTAGTCTTTGTCTTAGTGTATCACTAGGATTTAATTGCATGGATCGTTACTCATTCAGTCTCCTGGATAACATTTTTTTTTAAAAGTGATTGCTGAATGTTGTTGCTACCTATATTCTTTATATCTTATAATAAACAGTTTGAATAACATTTTACGTTTACATTGTACACTGACATAAGCTTATTATGTCTTTATTTTCCCCACAGTATCCTTACAGAGACATGGACGGCAGCAAAGTGGTCCTCCATCTGATCCACATCACCATCAACACGCTGAACGCCCAGTATCACAGCTGCCGTCCCCACGCTACAGCGGGACCGCTCTACAGTGACAACTCCAACATGAGCCGCTACAGCGAGAAAGAAAAAGGTGAAGCAAAATAAAGAATGTTGTTTATCTCAACACCAGACTCCTAAAACACCTAGTCTGCTGAACAGGTCGCAACAGTGTAAGTAAGCATTCATAGAAGGATGGTGTGTGAGCAGCAGGCTGCTTACTAGAGGGATCTAACACCTTTTCTTAGAAATGGTTGGATATTAAGAAAGAAAAGATGATTTTTTTTTTTTTTTTACATTTTTCATTTTACATGGACACGTTTTTTGGATGGACACCACAAATGATTGAAAAATCTGTCCTTTTTCGTGTAGATTCAATGCCAAGATAGGATGAAAATGACACTCTTTAGTTAAAGTGTCTTCCACAGGGTATGTGTTTGCCTCTTAAGTGCAGTACTGATGTAAATTTTTCTCCATCTTAGAAGAGGACAGTGTATTCGATGAGTCAGATGTCCATGACACACCGACCGGTGCTGCTAATAAGGAGTCACAGACCTTCTTTGCGCGCTTGAAGAGGATAGGTGGCAGCAAGTCTGTGAAGTACCAGCCGGTGGAGCTGAATGCCAAGAAAAGTAAGAAGCAGAGGCTTTCAGAGTAAAGTGTAGTATAACAGCACATCGATTGAATCTTTTTCAGCAGATTGCGGGAAGCTTGTTGCTTTCACTGGGATAAAGTCTCATTTTTCTTCTGTGCATCAGGTGAAATTGAGCTGTCAGAGTACCGTGAAGCCAGCGCCCTCCAGGACAGCATCCTGCACTGTGTGAGGGAGGAGAGCACCAGGAAGAAGCGGCTGCAGGCCATGCACAAGCAGAAGTCTCTGGACATTTCCAACACCGACTCCATCCTTTTCAATCTCGACGAACACCGCCGTAAATCCTGCATCGACCGCTGTGACATGCAGGCGCCCCCCGTCGTCCTGCCCCCATCGGCCACATCCCACAGCAGGCATCACGGCAAAGGGTCCTCCGATGGCTCCTCGGTCCGGGTGGAGGGCAGCGATGTCGTGGACCGGCGAGGCTCTCGAGGCGGCCAGTCCGACATCTCCAAACCTGTCATCCCAGAGGTCCGCCTCAGCTGCATGGAGACCTTTGAGGACAAGGTGGACCAGAGCTCGCTTGAAGGGTCAGCTCAGGGGAAGGAGGACCAAGACCTCATCGATCTCTCCTCCGACTGCACGTCAATTCCAGAGAAACACTCGCTGCTCTCCATGTCAGACAGCGACTCCCTGGTGTTTGAACCGCTGCCCCCTCTGAGGATCGTAGAAAGCGACGAGGAGTTTGACCTTAACACTCTATTAGCCTCCAAGTTGAACGGGAGCCCAAAGGTCTCAGCTTCACCTGCGAGCAGCAACACTTTGCGACTGTCTCCCGTGTTTCAGGTGAGTGTGGAGGACTGTTCCAGTGACAAAAAGACACCAGACCTTCTGGTGGGATTCGGAAGCTCAGAGGAAACGATTGAGGAAAAGAAGTCAAACCGCGTGACTCCCAGCACGTCTCTGGATCTCCCTGACAGACCGGAAAGCGTCTGCCACGAGAGCCCCATGACGCTGAAGCAGAAGAGAGACCTGCTGAGGAAGACCCCGCACGTCCCTTACACCTCTCTGGACGACGCGCCTGTGAACCCCGAGGAGGTAAAAACCGGGACAAGTCCCTCCGGTAGGACCATCTTCCTGGACATCCCAGAGGACAAAGCAGAGCCTCTCTCCTCACCGGAAAAAAGCAAGAGCAACAGCAACGACGAAGAAGAGGACGGGGATGATGAAGACGATGACGACATGGGCGACGAGGAGGACAGCGACCCCAAACCTGACGACGGGGACGACAACGACGAGGCTGAGTTTAAGATCCAGATCGTGCCCAGACAACGGAAGCAGAGGAAGATAGCTGTGAGCGCCATCCAGAGGGAATACCTGGACATCACGTTCAACATGTTCGACAAGCTGGGCGGCGAGCAGGCCACAGAAACTGGTAATAATTCCTACTTTGCGGGGTGGTCAGGTGTTGTTTAATTAGTTTCCAAATGGTTCTTTAAGGAGATCAGAGGATGGTTATCCAATGCCTTAAAAAGCCAAGTAATTACTTTTTCTTACTTGTGTGGTCAAAAGGTTTTATCCCATTCACTACAAATTGATTTAATCTTTTTATGAAATATTCTACATAAATAAAGTTTTAGTATTGTTATTATTTTCTTATTCTCAAAGTATAGTATTATCAGTAGGAGGTAATGTAGTGCAGTGTTTCCAGATCATCTGCACTTAAACTACATTACCGTATAACAACATTATAAACTTACCAGAAGTTTAATATTCACGGTGATGGATAGCAGAACTCAAGCAGAGTCTGCTGATCTTTACTCCATATTCCAAACGTAATGAAAACCGATGGCATCAGGAAAAATATAAACGTGATATGTATGCATGTAGTTGGACAGCATGACAGTAAAGGATACATGATTTGTAGTGAAGGAGATGAATGCAGGTAATGATTTTAGAATACAAAGGAAGTGCAAGCTGCCTCAAATCTGTAATTCACTACTCACTCCAGCTGTGTGGTGTCTTGTGTTTCTTTGTATGTTTTCACTATTTTTTTCCTGTCACACTAACTCCTCTAACTAACTAACTCTTTTTTTTCTGCTCATCAGAAGCTGTTAAACTATATAATCTGACATAATGTAGAAAAAGTAGCTGAGGTGGTGAGGGAATCAAAACACTTAACTTCTCATGAGAAAGTGTAATTAAATTAGCACTAAATACACTTTAACTCTCTCCTATTGGCAATGAAAGGAGTTCTTATGACTATTGAATGCCCATATTTATGCAGTTTCTTTTATTGGCATTGAATGGGATATATTCTCATGCCAGCGCCACGCCCATTGTTCACCTATATTGCCTTGCAGATCACAAAGTTCTGTCTACACTGGAAAAGCCACGAGAATCTGCCTCAGCCCCAACGCTTGAAGCTGCTATGCCTGAAACAAGCCACCGCTCTTCAGTATCAAGTAGGATCCACATACTTTACTCAAAGTCTCCTTCTAAACGTCAATAAATTAGACATTGTGTTAGTATAAAGGCCTCAATCAATCACTTTTCAAAGTATCCCTGTGTTAACCTGTATATTACCTGTGCAATAACAGAAAAATCACATTATATCATATTTCTTTCTTTTTGCAAATCATCGTTTGTAAACTTCACTTTGGAGCTTGAAATATGCAATAAAATCACATAATATTATTTGAAAGTCAAATCCCTGTGAAAATGTAGAAAAATAAAATGTTTTGTAAATTCATTTTCAAAGAGGTTTCACTCAAAAGTATCATTACACCGTTCAGGTCCATCCAAAAGCCAGAGCTAAATTCTTCATTTTGTCCCTCTGACGTAACAAAGTGACACTGACCATCGCTTTTCATGTGTCTTTACCTATTTCCATGCGACCACACACACACACACACTTGTTGGCATTGCTCAAACAGGCTCAGTTGGTACTTCAACCCAGGTGTTGTTCTCTCTGTCTGCCCTTCAGCTCAGTACCGTCAGGTGAAACGAGGCTCTCTGGGTGCTCTTACCATGAGCCAGCTAATGAAGAGACAGCTGGAACATCAATCCAGCGCGCCGCACAACATCAGCACCTGGGAGACAGGTCAGTCATTCAGACTTTTATTTACTCCGTAATGACCCTCTTAAGAGATATGTGAATACGCTGTGGGAACCTATGTAAGTAAATGTAAGAAATAGAAATAAAGTAAGCATGAAATAAAGTGACAGTGGCCAGTAAGAGAACAAACTCTGTCCAAATGCAGTACAATAATAAGAATGCAATAAATAAGCAAAAATAAGATATGCAAACTCTACTACTATTCAGTAGTTACTTAAAAGTAGCCATTATTTTTTTAGTTGGTGAACTCTCACATTTACTGAAATATTTTCAAATTTTAAGAGCGCTCGTACTTGTCCTACAATATAGTGTACTGTGCTATCTCTAAAACCAGGACGAACTCATGAATAATGACAAGCTCCATAAAATATAGCTTTGGAACATAATCAAGTAGCCTCGATATCTCTGTGACTGGTGCACTTAAATGTCGACAGATTTAGACAGACCAGCATGTCTTTCTTAATTGACCTCATTCAGCTTCAAATAACTGAATCTTTTACGTCATCGCTGATTTTTGCAGGTCCTACAAAGACCAGTCTGCTCTCCGCACCGAGCACAGTCAGCATGTTTGTTCCTGCACCAGAGGAGTTCATTGATGAGCAGCCCACCACAATGTCTGACAGGTGGGTGAGTCAATAAACAGCTATACCTGTCCCCAACAAGTCAACTTAATGCCTAGACTGACCCGGATCATCTCTATGTGACGTCGCAGGTGTCGGGACTGCGCCGCAGTGCTGGAGGAATACGACGAAGAGACTCTCGGCCTCGCCGTGGTCGTTCTCTCCATGTTCATCCACCTCAGCCCCGATTTGGCCGCTCCGATGCTTCTTGACATCATGCAGTCTGTGGGCAGGTACAGCCGCTCCAGCAATCTACATCCACACAGCACTTCACCGTTAAATGAAGTTTCATAACTCACCCTTAGAGCTCATGCATAATTCATCCCTCCCCGAATCCTAATCCACTGCTTTAACTTCTTTCAGGTTGGCATCCAGCGCCAATTTTTCCGGACAAGCTGAGAGGTATGAGACATTAAAGCCGCCACAAGCCGGCGCGCTCAGATATTCACTGTGCTTATAGAAGAGTTTAATAATGCATGTGAAGTGTGACCGCCTGTCCAACGCTGCCATTCTCCCTGTGATGTTTTGCAGTATGTTGATCCCAGGGAATGTAGCAGGTGTAGCCAAGCAGTTCCTCCGCTGCATGTTTCACCAGCTGGCCCCTAATGGCATCTTGCCCCAACTCTTCCAGAGTAACATCAAAGGTCTGCTCGTACAACTGAATACTAAACCCAGAAATCGTTAAAATGGTCCTGTAGTATTTCTATGAAGACCTAGAGCACATCTCTGCTCGTGTCTGTGTGTTTTGACCGTGTTGCAGTGACATTTATATTTTGTAGCCTATAATAGATGCAGTTTTTACTCCTCTTCTTTACATATTTATTTTGATTAATCCTTTTTTCTATATTGATGAGACTATCTTAATATGTTGGATTCACTGTCACCGTCATTCTTTCTTTCGTTCTTTTTCTTTTGCAGATGGAACTTTTCTGCGAACGCTTGCATCTTCCCTCATAGATTTTAATGAACTGAGTTCTGTTGCTGCCCTCAACATGCTACTCGAGGTGAGCTCCTTCTTCATGTCACTGTGTTGACACATTCGACCAGCAGGAGGAGCTCTTGTCAAAGCAAGAGCTTCCGTGGCTCCTGCTCCAAACACAGCATAAGCCCGCCTGAAACAACAAATCATCGGGGCGTTCAAGAAAACCTGCCTTACTCGGCGCCACTGTTCCAGTTTATTGTTACTGTTAAGCCAAATAAATGACACAGATAAGAGGCCAGGGCTGCATGAGCTCATTGAAGCAATCATCTGTGCTGTGGTGTCCTAAATCCCCTGCCCTCATCATGAGCACTGTGATTGATCAGGACTGAATGATCAGTTAAATGGAAATATCTTCGCTTATAGAATTTCATTATATAACCCTGTTATGGTTTATGCCTCTGTGCCCTCCAGGGCTTAAACAACAAAAAGAGTCTGCCAGCAGGGGGCACAATGCTGCACTGCTTGGAAAACATTGCCACTTTCATGGAGGCTCTCCCCATGGACTCCCCCAGCAACCTGTGGACAACCATCTGCAACCAGTTCCAGACCTTCCTCACAAAACTGCCCTCTGTGCTTCCTCTTAAGGTAGATATCGACTCTTCCGTTCACTTAGTCATGGTCTGATATGGTTTAATGTGATTATGGCTGGAGGAAAAAGCATCTTGCGGTGCCCTTGTCGGGTTCAATAGGACAGAGTCTTAAAATTGTAATTGATTTGACTCTGATGCTTTTGACCTTGGAGGTCAGATTATTGTCCTTTAATCAGTTTATCACCATAGACACATTTAAAACACCAAGTCCAGGAATATGGCTGTGCATCATGCACTCATTTTCAACTTTTGCACTTTAAAACCAACTGAGAGTCAGGATTTATCAGTTTGTTTCTGTCTCATTAGTGCCCCATGGACTCCAGTCTGAGGATTATCATTTGTCTGCTGAAAATCCCAACTACAAATGCAACCCGGGTAAGCCCAGAGCAGAACTTCACACACTGATATGTCCAAAGTCCAGCCTTTGGAACTGCAACTCAACTTTTCTCTTCCTCTTCCTTCCCACAGAGCCTCCTGGAGCCTTTCTCCAAGCTGCTGAGCTTTGTCATCCAGTATGGCATGTTCAGTCTCTCCTACCTCGTAGAACTGTGCGGACTGTGTTACAAGGCCTTCAACAAGGTACTCTTGAGTGTGTTGACACGACATCTTTTTGTGTGTAAAAATCATCAAGTTTCACATGTAGGAATAAAAAATGTGTGCTGACATCCAGTGTTGAAAGAGTTAAACCTTTTAAACTAATCTGCAGTGTTAAAAATGTTGAGCTCCTGCGCGCAGGCCACTCGCTCATCCCTCTTTCGGTGTTACACCTACTTCCCCGGCTCTCCAGTCAGCCAGAAATGTGGCCATGTGTCACAGATGATTAAGTAGGCAATCAGCCAGTATTGATTAACATGATTAGTTGGTGTGCTTGGGCTGAGGACGTATGGTGTGTTTCTGAGTGGCTGTCTCAGACAGAGATGGAGCCAGGGCTGTCTGCACTGTTGGACCAGATGGATCCTCAGTCCTCCACCACTGTCAGCGCTGCATGCTTTATGTCTCCTGCAGTATTGATTTTCTACAGCCTCTTTAATTCCCCACCGTATAATATCCGCTTTTCAAAACCCGGAGTCACTATGAGCAATTGCTTTTGGAGCCTTTCCTGTGCCGTTGTTTTATGGCGAGGTTCTGGGGAGCACGGGGAGGATTTTTCAGCCGGTCCAGTTATCTTCGGAGGTCAGGTTTTAAGGACAAAAAGTCAGGTTCTCCAGACGCACTAAAGTTTATCTCACCGTGCACCATTTGTCACAGCTGCGCTGCACTATTCGCCAAATGCAACTGGGCCCTCAAGCTTAAGGACAGCCGAGGATTTGCTATTTACCAAACGGACATGCTCCATTAACTTTTAATTATGAGAGTGCCGGCGTACAGGTACGCGCATTAGCAAGCCACACAGTGAGAAATGTCAGGGGCGGCTCTGCATTCTGTAAGAGCGGAGGAGCATGTGCCTGCGCCTAACATAAGCAAACACGACTGCATAGAGAAAGAGCGAGGCAAAGTGGAAGCCAGAAGATGACAGTGTGGTTTGTAAACAGGCAGCTGGGCTTTGTGTGGAAGGGATGAACAAAGAGAGCAGCCTGTCCTCGGGGAGGGAGAAGGCAGCCTGACAGCCTCATCTGAGCTGCCTGGGACTCTGGGAGGAGAGATCTGGACTGGCCTAAATCTACTCCTCAGCTTCACTATTCTCTGTCTATTCTCTGTCTCCCTGCCTCCCCTCCCTCCCCTCTCGCTGCCTGTCCTTCCCCCTCTATTCAGACTACAGAGTTTATGCTCTCCTCGCAGCATGAGTAAGGGAGAGTGATAATAGAAAAAGGCAGTCTTGCTGCATCAGTACATTTACTCCACTCTCTATCTCTTCGCATCCAGGAGAGAGATAAGTTCTACATGTCCCGCATTGTGGTGTTAGAGCTTCTGCAGGCACTCAAGTTCAAGTCTCCTCTGCCTGACACAAACTTGCTACTGCTGGTCCAGGTAAGAAAAAAAAATACTGCCTTTTATGCACTTTGGTTTACAAAAAAAACAAAACAACCCAAAACAAATAAATCACAGCCCCTCATCCTGAACACAATGCTTAAACTCACTGTGGGATTCCTCAGTTTGTTTGTGCAGATATCGGTACAAGGCTAGCAGAATCCACCATCATCCAAAAGCACATGATCTCAACGCTGCCGGGGGTAAGACTTCAGTCGATGTGTGTTTGATTCTTATTAGAATCAGTCTCATAAAACAGCAGGAAGTAAAGACAGACCCCGCTGTGATTCCTCCTAAAGGATAAACTGCTTTTGCTCCCGACAGTGCACAACAGCAGCCATGGAATGCATGAGACAATACATAAGTGAGCTCCTGGACTTCATTGCAGACATGCACACGCTCACCAAACTTAAAGTAAGTTGACTGTAAGCGCTGCAACTTGCGCAGCATCTTATCACATGTGGATTTTTTTTCCCCCCAATGATATTGCGTTTATTGTTCAGCCTTATCTTTTCCCTACTTCAGAGCCATATGAAGGCTTGCTGCCAGCCGCTGCATGAGGACACTTTCGGGGGGAACCTGAAAGTGGGTTTGGCACAAGTCGCCGCCATGGAAATCAGCAAAGGCAATCACCGCGATAACAAAGCTGTGGTCCGTTATCTTCCCTGGCTCTATCATCCACCATCCACCATGCAGCAAGGGTAAGAATGAGAGAACTACGGAGGAGTTTAGTTATGAGTCAGTGACTTAAAGGGTCACTCTACATGAAACATATTCAGTGATGTATCTCTTGCAATATCTTTTTCTCTGCCCGATGCAATGGAGGGAATTATATTTCTTGTAAGAATTCAAAAATCATTTAAAAAATCAAGAGCAATAGAATCAACAGCTGGTTTCTCTGGATAATCCTTCATCCCATAAAGAAACTCTGATGTGAAGACAGAAATCTCAAAAAACCTCCATTGCTAGATACCAGAGAAAGATGAGTGAGAATATATTATTTTATGTCACTTGGGTAATGGTGACGTTATTCGATCTGGTTGTGAGAATTATATATATATTGTATTTTCCTCTGCAGGCCAAAAGAATTCATCGAATGCGTGTCACACATTCGTCAGCTGTCCTGGCTACTTTTGGGCTCCCTGACACATTGTGCCCTGCACCAGGGCTCCACCTCCTGCATGCCCATCCCTCTGGATGCTGGCTCCCACATTGCAGATCATCTTATCGTCATACTCATTGGTTTCCCAGAACAGTCAAAGGTCTGGCAGAGACAAACCCTTCCAAATGACCCCACCCAGCTAATACGCTGCTAATATGATCTATAACCACCTCACTGACCTTTTTTTCTTGCTTTGGTCTCGATCTCCGTCCACAGACGTCAGTGCTGCACATGTGCTCTCTGTTCCACGCCTTCATGTTCGCTCAGCTTTGGACAATCTACTGCGAGCAGGCAGCCGCCGCTCCCTCCCTGCTGAACCAGAACCAGACAGAGTTTTCTTCCAGCGCCATCCTCACCGGCCTGGAGTTCTGGAGTCGGGTTACACCCAGCATCCTGCAGCTCATGGCCCACAATAAAGTGGTGAGTGCTTCCCACTTATCCTTTTCCAATGGAAAGCTATTTACGTTAGCTGAGATGGGAATATGGACTTGGAATGTGAAATGGAGAAGAGTAAAATTTTGAATTAATTCCTGTTTTATGGGGAAAATCACATTTCTGGTTGTTATTTTTCCCTCTCAGATGGTTGAGATGGTGTGTCTTCATGTGATTAGTTTGATGGAAGCCCTGCAGGAGTGCAATTCAACCATCTTTGTCAAGGTTTGTTGTAAGAATTTTTCTACATGGTTGATACTTAACAGCATTGACATAAAGCCTTATGCTTATCCAACTCATTTATTCCTCTAGCTAATTCCTATGTGGCTGCCCATGATTCAGTCAAACCTTAAGGTAAGGCTTTTAAAAAATGCTGTGCCATAATTAATACAGACTGATGTAATGTGCGAGTAACTGTTGACTCATTTGATGATTATAGACTAAAACGTCCTTCTTTCATCAGCATCTGTCTGCGGGGCTGCAGTTGCGTCTCCAGGCCATCCAGAACCGGGTGAACCATCAGTGTCTGCAGGGCCCGACATCCGGAGCCCCTCCCTTTGCTCTGCGCAAATGGCTGCAGTGCACCCAGTTCAAGATGGCTCAGGTGGAGATCCAGTCGTCTGAGGCTGCCTCGCAGTTCTACCCCATGTGACCTGCCCTCTGGTCCAGCCTGGGTCTTAAGACCTGCATGCATCCTCTCTGGCTGACAAAAAAAAAGAAAAGGACTCATATGTAAACTGATGCTGTGTAGAATTCATTTGGACTGAATCATTCTCAGCACCTTTAGTATACTACCTGTAAATACAGTAAATCTATGCTATTTTAAAGTACTCGCACTGGAGCTGATAATTAAAGGTTTGGCAGGCTTGTGTGTCATAATTGTATCAGGTGCCTAACTGTTGTATTCAACAGATTTCAAGAGTGAAGAGAATTTCTATGGACCCGTGTTAGTAATAGTGAGGGTCTGAAAGCAAATAGTGAGGGTCTGAAAGCAAATGCTTGTTGAATCTTAGATATGCTCACTCTCTGACATTCATATTCTCTCACTTTTTAAGTTGCTTGGTTGCAAGCTGGTTAATAAAAGTATGAGTTTTTCTAAGCGTTGAGACACTTTGTCATTTCATGTGAATCGCAGACGCCCTTCCACATTCAAATGTGACATTTACTGCCCTTTGATGTCCTGACTGATTTGGAAAATGTCCAGTTTACCATAATGCAGATGGCAGAGTGATTAAAATCAGCTCTGTTGTTCGCTCTCTAGGACGAGAAACCGAACCTCAGGTGTCTCCGGGAAAATGACATGACATGCATTACTCAGCTCCCGCCTGAGATCCTTGTCAGGCTGTCAGTCATGCTGCCTCTCGCCATCAGAGCTCAGATCGATCAGAAGCCAATCTGGGTTGCAACAGCGGCTTTGTAACTCGATAAGGTGGAGCCAGACATTGGAGGTAAACAAGACTATTTTGGTGTGCGCCCCCCTCCCTCCTCGCCCCAAAGTGAAAAGCAACCCCCCCCTCACCCACCTCTCCATCCCCTTGCCTCCTCTTCATTGGCAGCAGCGAAAACAGATTGGACCACGCATATACCAAGCAAACACAATTACCTTTGGCCTAATGTGGTTTGTTGTGATTAAGCATTGTTGTGAGGTCTAACCGCATTACCACGAAGCTCTTGTCTGAGAATAACAGATGACATGACAGCAGGGCTAGAAAGCCGAACAGCACATTAATCTTTGTTTTGATCTTCGCTGCTGCAAGGATTTCATTATCAAGCTTTAGGATGAATTAGATCTGATGATATAAATGTATTTTGCAAGAAGAAATTGGTTTATTGGAAAAAATAAGTTTGATTTGCATGTATATATATATTTTTTAATTTAAAAAATTTGCTTTTTAGTCACTGCATGTATAAGAGGTGTGTGCCAAATGAGTCACTAGAATAATGATATCACACAATGTGACTAATGAACACACACACACACAGAAACACACACATACACACACACACTCCCCGGTGACCCCAAGCTAGCTGAATCAGGCTGCAGTGCCCCTTCTCATCAACCTCTAGTCTTGGCTCATCAAAGAGCACCTCTCCTGCTGTGTGCCTCTGTGTGAGTGAGTGTGTATTAAAGTGATGATGGATGCAGGTGTGTATGTGCATGTGTCCCAGCATATGCATAGGTGTGTGTGGTGTTTATGTGTGTGTGTGTATGTGTGTGTGTGTGTGTGTGTGTGTGTGTGTGTGTGTGTGTGTGTGTGTGTTTAATCAAGTCCCCCTTGCTCTGGGGTTGCATCTGTCAGCCGCTGCCACCGTTGTGATCGTTTGAACTCGCAGCCCTTTCCGAAAGAACCGCTCTCATTAGCAGCAGCTTATGTAATCAGTGTCCCACAGGTATCCAGCACTTTCCCCGCCCCTGCCCGCCTGCCTGCTGCCTCCTGGAGGACCATATGGGAGCGCTGACCTGATGAGCAGGCAGCTGGAGGTACTGAGGGTAATTAACACTGACCAAAGGCCTCTCAGGCAGAGAGGGTGTGAGTGGGTCCTCAAAGATTGTGAAGGTCAGCTCTGAAAGGACTGCGAGCTCTCTCTCAGCACACACATACACACACACACACACACACAGTCACACACCAGCTTGGTGTATCACCAGGTGCGTCACATTCTTTGATTAAAGAGCAGCTTCACAGAGGTAGACTCATGCAGTCTGTGGCAGAAAATAAGCAATACTTTTGCACAGAAACAATTTGAAGAACCCAAATTTTTTAAGAACCTGTGCGTCAGCGCCCTTTTGCTTTATGTAAATACCTTCTGAGAGCCTCGTAAAGCTTGTTGAGACAGTGACAATCTCTGTTCCCCCCGCCTAGTGCTGTCACATTGCTTTTATTACAGTGAAATCCACAGCGCCCTGGCTGGACAATGCATGAATGTTTAAATTGCTCAGAGTGTCCATTGGCATTACCATCAAGTGGCACATCTAAAGCAGGGAAGGCAAAGTACTCTATGGTCCCTCATTCACATTGTAATTCATTGACATTCCTCTTCAGTGCACCTCTGCATCAGCCTATATAGTACAGGTTTGCCCCCCTTGTTTGTTTCACATCATTAACTACAGTTAATGTATAATGACCAAATTAAAGTAGAAATGGGAGACCGTCTATATGATTTACTGGAAGAATGTGGCCTTTTTCATGTAAGTGTTTGAAATCTATTACCTTCTTTTTGTCTCCTTTATAAGTCCAATTTTGTTCATAAGTTCCTGTGTTTTTGCTTTAGCTGCAGAAATTCAGGATCTTTTTTTCCCCCCAACATTGTTATTGATCGAGCCCAGAGCTGGCACAATATGCAACCTATAAGTTTTCTTGTTTGCGTCATTAAGCCCCATGGAGTGGAATACGCTTGATAGTCGCAGTTCATTAAAGATGCACTGTGTGAGACAGACTGGGAACATGTCCTCCTCTGCGGGGGAGGGGGGGGGGGTGCTCTGCCCAAGACATGAGCGGCACAACGCGGCACAGTGCAGACGGGATGGGCATGGGCTAAATATAACAGTCTCATCTTCGTCACCTTTGCCACATACGGGCCAGTGTGTCTGCATAAGGACAGATCTGCACATACATCCTTTTAAACACAATAGACTGTAGCTCTCTTGTTATGTACAGTTTTATTTACAACTGAAAAACTCAGCAATGAAATCAACTTATGCACATCTTTCTATCTGTTTGGTATAATGCATAAATTGTGTTTGTACTATTGATTGCCATATATACATTAATGGCTTGCTCCATCAACATGACAACATTGACATTATTCTAAATGGTAGCACATTGTTTAAGTTTTACTATGTATAAACATGTTCTGTTACACTGTACATTAATTAACAGTCCAGAAGGCAGATATTTAAATATCAATATTTACATTCATGCATCCATCATTTCTCTCATATAGGTACATGGTGGGGTATACTGCTAGCTAATAACCTGTGCATGTTTAGATGCAAGCATGTGTTTTTCCAAATTTCCACAGTTTAGCCAATATCTATACTTAACTGACAGCCACAGATTACAGCCCACTCTCACTGAGTACACTCATCTGCATGCACTCACAGACAGACAGACACGCACGCACTCACACATACGCACACACACACACACGCATGCACACACAGACGCACGCAGATTTAATGTTTAAAAAATAAAAAATAAAAAAAAAGCAGAGCAGCATTGAGTGATGCTCCAGTTCAGCTCAGTTGTGTTTTTCTAGCAGGGATGTGGAGGATGCCTGTGACAGCACTGAGTCACACACATCCCTGCTGAGGCCATCCTCTGTGCAACCTGATCTCTGGCTATTGGCTAAGTCTCCTGTCTCTCACCAGTCACAAGGTCAGCTCTAGGCTCATGTCCCCTGTTTCTATAGTGATGGGCTAAGCCCTTCTTGACAGATAGAAAAATGAAGATTGTCAAATCCAAACAAAACACGGCTGAAGGCATCTAGCTGACCCCAGGACTCTGAAACAACAAAATTGAAACCAAATGACCAAATTTGAAACTTTTTTTTGGGCCAAAAAAAAAAAGGGGCTGGCATATTGTGCAGCACAAAAATAATGTTTGGAAAACACACATTCACATAGCACATCATAGAGACCCCCCTTTTTTTAGCTGAAGTCTCAGGGAAACAGAGAAAAGCATATCAAACACCCAGAGACAAAAACAACTGATACCAAAACTCTTTGCAGAGCAAGCGCGTTTTCTGCATCAGTGTCTCAACAAACTGACAGCAGGCTTAAAGCATCGGAGCATCACAAATGAATTATATGGTTTATAAATTATTCACTCAAAAAAAACAGAGCCATCAAGAAATGAAATGAAGGATGTTCAAGATTTGTAAAGATGTGAGTAACTTACAAGACAGTTTTTTTCCTTTTAAGTAGAAAAATAAATTCAAAGGTAGATAAGTAAATAAATAGAGCAAATAAATTGATGAATGACTTAAGTATATTACATTGAGCCTAAGTCTTCGGTGGCATTTTTGGCAAAATAACCAGAATGTCCCATGTTGATGTCGTTGCTCCTCCTTTTTTTTCTAAATATGGATTTCTTTAAATTGCATAGTCAGATGAATCCACATCTCAGAGCCAGGGCCGACAGGAACATCACGCCTCTCACAAAGCATCTGTCTCAAAAAATGGAGAACAAAAGATGGACAGTGTGTGGACTGGAATATAAAAAATGTTGCATTCTCTGTAAAAACTGCATGCACGTTATTTATTGTGTGTGATGGGCTGTCCTGTCTGGCCGCCCGTGGGACTGCAGGGCTGCTGTATTGTCTGTTGTTCCATTGCAGATGTCAACAGCGTGTGAGGTCTGGATCTGCCGCAGACTGGCAGACAGTCCCTCTCCAGCCAGCAGCCAACCAGCCTGTCAGCAACACTTGCTGTTACTAAGAGCATAATGTTCAGCCTGCTGTGCCACTTTCAACACCATGGGGGTTTGTGGATTTTTCCTCTCAGTCCTTTCTGTCTTGATTTTTTTTCCCTTCCATCTTTTTACTGCTCCCCTTGAGCCGAATGGTGTCTTCAGTCCGGGCAACATGCCAAGCAAAGAGGGAAGGTTTATCTATTTGAAAACCTTGGGCAAAACCCTGTTGCATTCTGGGTGAGAAGGGATCGTCGTATTTGGGAGAGGGGGCGGGGGTTAGGTGAGAGACGGTAATGGCGATGTCACCTCCTGCGCCTACCAGGACACAGTCTATACCACAGTGTTGTTCGTGCCCATGGCCTTCTTGTTACGGATGCTCATGGCATATTCCCCACGACTCGTCCCGTTCTCTTCCTTCCGTAGTGGTTTCCTGCAAATAAACATTTTCATAAAGTGAGGACAAATTCCTTGACAAGAGAGATTTGGTTGGCTAAAGGCCATGCCATTAAACAGAGTTTTGAGACTGTTAACCTTTAGGCTGATTTGATTTCACAGGCCGCTCTGGGTGAATACGCTGGACTCAGCGATCCTTTCTAATAAGCTCAGCGTTCAAAGGTCACTTTTGCAAGGAGACAGGAGAGAAAGATACATTGCAACACAGCGGATTAGGCAATTACCTTCTCTGACTGGTGGACGCAATCTTCCCTCTACGTAATGAGTATGTGCGTGGCTGTCAAAACAACTTGGGAATAACATCGATACATAACCTCCTGTGAAATTACCCCCTTAACACTGGTTGCGCTGTAACACTCTGTCATTTCTGTGAGTATGTTCTGGTGCAAAATAAAGCTGCAACACATGATCCCCTTGCTGCTGCTGCTGCTGGCCTGTGAAGAGCAGTATCATTCAATGCAGCCCTTTTCATGCACTCCTCAGTGCCTTTGTGGTTATTATATTTGTCCAGTGTACTGTGGCTTCTGCGCCGACCCCCTCAGCTGCTCTCCCCTGCACGGGCTTATGTAACTCAGAGACAGATCTGAATACAGTTAGTACAGTCATTGTCCCACTCAACACTGTACAGTGCCTTCATTGCCACAGAGGACCCTTGAGCGACATCTTGGCTCAGTGTCTCCTCTCCTCTGAAAGCCCTGGCTGGCCGGTCCAACTTTGACGAACAGTCATTCCCAGTCCAGTCCGGCACAAATCTTCTTCCCTTCTCGGGCGTCGTGCAGAGAGGGAATCCTGACAGGGTGGAATGAGCTCATACATGACCTAATGCAGTGCAGCGCAACAGCCCTGCAAGGGAGACTGCGTTTGTTAAGTTCTTTATGTTTGACTGTTGTTGAGACTGTGCCAGAGGTGAGGATAAAAAAAAAAAGCTTTTTTGGAGACACTATGCATCTTTGCATAGAGTACTCTGATCTTGTGTGGGTGTTATGTATGTGTACAAGCTTTTTTTGTGACATTTCTTTAGGATATAATATGATTGGCATGAATATTTCTCGGTGGTGGTTCGCTCGAGTGAATGTTCAATTAGGATGTGTAGTTTTTCTTGCACATGCTCATTTTCCTCCTTGCTGTCAACTCAATTTGTCAACTCAGCTGTCTTTTCCCGTCGCTCCCGTTCACTTAAGCCAATCTGATTTTGCCACACCTGTTAAACAACCATCTTGTTGCTGTCAGCTTTTAAAACGGTTCCCGTCTCGGCTGTTTTTCAGCTGTCATTTCAGCGCCGTGAACCCCCTCCACCCCCTCCACCTCCTGTGTGCATCACAGCGCCTCGGAAATCCTGCGCAGCTTAACGGCACCCTGTTTTTTTTTTCAGCTGAGGATGCATCAGGAAAAAACTTCACCTTTCACCAAAGTCACTCAGGATCTTTACCTGTTTTTACACAGTTTCTACTCAATGGGAAAACAACTCGGGTGTGAATAATAAACACTCTCAGTATGGCTCCTATGCAGTTTTTTAACCGTGCTAGAGACATGACGCTAGGGTTGATGGTTTCCATCTCTGTCAGCTCACCACTTTGATCCTGACTGAAATATATCAATAACCAACCACCATTATATTTTGTACAGACATTGAGACGTGCGGTTGAATCATACCGACTTTGGTGATCACTTTCTTGTTCTTTTTTCTTTTTCTTTTTTTCTTTTCAGTGAAATACCTCATCAGCTACTGCACAGAATTAATGTGAATTAATGTTGCAATCTCTTAGCATTTTGATTTTGATTCACCTGTGAAGCCAAAGACAGTCTCATTATCATCTGCTTCACTTTGTGTTGAGGTGCTGATTAGCCAG
>JBAJHX010000115.1:12522282-12570218 GCA_037176925.1 Amniataba percoides
ATATGTATATATAAATATAAAACGGGGGACGTGGATATGAAGGCGTCTGTAATGTCAGCTGGGTTTGTTTTGTGTTTGTTTGCTTGTTTTATGTTTCATTTTATTATTATTATTATTATTATTATTATTATTATTATTATTATTATTATTATTATAGTGGACCTGGCTGAAAGTATAAGCCCACAATGCGTGGAGGCGAGTCCGTTAGGATGACGCGTACTAGACCGAATTAAAGTCAAGTGGAGAGAGAGAGAGAGAAAGAGATGGAGAGTGAGAGAGATAGAGAGAGAGAGAGAGTGCAAGACGCCTACCGACTGAAAACATTGCCATACCCATGTTTGATGTGCTGTGCGCCTGTTAGAACACTCTGTGGTCCAATGTCCCAAAGTAGGCTGAGATAAACAACACTGATGTAACCTGGCGTTTGCTGCTAATGCTCCACAACAAAGGCGTTTCTAAGATATTCACTAAGATGTTTTATAAAAAAAAAACTAAAAAAACAGCCCTCACTTTATATTTGACACCATGTTGACACAAGTAAGAGGTGATGTTGGGGGCCTGGATCAGACTGCAATGACTAGATGTTGTTTTATTTCATTTGATTTTTTTCATTTAAGAGCAGAGTTGCATAATGTTGTTGGTGGTCTCCACTAGGCACAGTTATGAAATTACCCCACAGCCATGGACATGCTACCAGGGAGCCAACGTGACAGTCACAGTTTATTGGAATTTGCTAAAACAGTTAACTGTCAGTGGGAATGACACCCCGGTGTTCATCTCATACACGTACCAAGACATTTGAGGTCTTTGCATTTAGGGAAAAATGGTTATTTTCACTACTTTCTTACATTTTATAACCTTTCATCATAGAAGAAGAATATAGTTGAAGGCCTGCACAATTTAAATATCTTCTTCTTTTATAAGTCAGGTGAAGACAGCTGTGATTCACATGGCCCAGTATCCTCTAAGGATCCCTCAAACTGTTGAGGATCCATTATCTTGCATAAAGCAGGGGTTATGTTATGGTTGAAGCTGAGGTGTTGACATCTCTTCTCGACATACCAACATGCTACCCGGCCTGTAATGTCACTTCCATTGCTTATTCATGTTTCATAAATCCATAATCATTTGTTGTACCCAAATGACTTGTGTTTGAAAATATTCCTTCTGAATAACAGAAGAAGCGGCCAATTGTGCCACGGCCTGCTTATTCCAAACAGCGTCGAGGCCAACTATTCCACCAACTTTGGATTAAGATCAATGGATTCAGCATCCAGCCCTGCAGCCTTTTGCTGCGGCTGAGCATTTACCACATCTCTTGCCTATCAAAAAGCTCTTCACAGACAGTAATGGGGTGAGCTCATGCACAAGAGCCGTGGATGACTTTTAGAGTGGAAAATCCACAGCTGCTGTTAAGCTGCATTCGCATGTACAATGCAGAGATTTTTCAGAGTTTCTGAAGTGCACAGCAAGCCTGGATTCAGCATATGGCGCGCCCAGCGTTTCAGCTCGTCCATCCTCTCCTACAGTCTGTCCCGGTATCGATTATCTGACAAGAGGAAAGCACTACATCCTCCTGGTTCCTTCCTGCTGCCTCAACTTATTCCAACAAGCAGCAATCTGCCACAACATACATCACAGCCCTTTTAAAGCCCGATAAGAAAACCTCTTAATAAGATTACTGTGGTCTTTCAGTGTTATTATTCTTCGCCAAGATACTTAATAAGCACCTCAGTAAACAAACATAGCTCCAAAATATGACTTGCATCAAGCAGAAAGAAATTTTAAAAGCCACTGTCATTTAAGGAATATTAATGGTAAGAGAAAATAAACTCAGCTGCATTTATCTTTACTATCTCTCCTTTATGGTAATAGGCCGGTTTGTCTGTACCACAGTGGAGGTAGATTGCCATCTAGTGGAAAGGTCAGGCAACACATGACATTAAGGTGCTCCATTTAAGTGCTGCCTACATAAGAAAAACAATCGAAAACACCACTGAAAAGGGCATTGAGTTTAAAGCTACAGCCATTTCTAACATAAGGAGAATGAGGAAAGTGCACTTTTGCCTGAAATCAGGATTTTTTGCACATATTGTACTTATCTTATTGTTCCTTTTTATTTACTATACACTCTTCTGTATTTATTTCATATTTGTAATTAGGTTCTTTGTCACTTTTTATTCACATATTTAGTTTAAAAAATTGAGAGCAAACATCAAAAAGCCAAACAGTCCATGCTGCTTTAAGATGTATCCATTTCCACCCATGATGGCATCCATTGTTTGCAGTGAAGGTGATCCATTTGTCCCATCGTTTGGAAAAGCTCTCTACCATTTTCTCAGGGAAAATATCAGCTTTTCCAAACCTTCACCGTGCCCTTCCTAACATGACTCCAAGATATCTGCAAAAATGTTGTAATATGCTCACATCATTGGAAGATGTTCAACATTTACCTACAACGCCGCCTCTGAGCACTTTGAATCTGAGGTGTGATGAAGAAACAAATGAAACTCTCTCAGCCAAAGTCTCTCTTATTACCTGGAGTTCTGTAGACGTGTGTTGTGTGATGCACGCGGAGCACCAGACCTCCTCTGATATTTCCACATTTAGATCTGATTCCCATTTCACTTCAACCTATGGGGAGCTGTTATCTAACTCTGATACTGTACGGAGCTTTTAATTTCTTGTGTTCTCATGTTTCATCTCGCTTGCATCTTCATCTGATCTGTGCTGCTGTATCTTCTTGCTCTCCCTTGACAGTTTTTGCCAAGGAGGTAGTGCTGAAAGAGTCAGATTTCAGTCGTATTAAAGCTCCAATGGACCTCGGCTAAACTGATTTGTGTTATAGAGAGGAATGGTGGTTCAATAGTTTATAAGATCATTTTGCATTACTGGAGAGCCCAAACACATCTTGGCTGCAGCCTTTTCTGAGCGTAAATGAAAGAAATGCACATTGGGTTCTTGCATTTAGTGCACAAATGCAGCAGTCGAAGTGACACTTGAACTTGTATGCTGGTGAGTCTCTTTGTCTGTATTAGGTGGATTGATGGTGTGTGCAGACAGACCCCCCCCCCCACCCCTCCTCCCCAACCCTCTTAAATTGGATTTAAGTGAAGAGGTGAGTATGGAAAAGTCCTGCAAAAATCAACAACACTCCACCTGTCTCGACACAAGGACGGCGTTTCGGTGTGGGATTTGCGGACGCCACTGTGCTTCTTCTTTCTCTCTCCTCTCTCTCTTTTTGCCCCTCACTTCAAAAGCACAGGAGTGGGGTGACAGGCAGTGGGGAGGGGAGCCCCATTGTTAATTGGCCTTTTCAGCTGAACGGAGAGGTGAAGGGAAGGAGAAGGAGAAGAGAAGAGGACAATGGGGTCCCACTGCCTCTCCAGAACAAGAGGGATGCACCGCCTTTAAAAGATAGACCAGCCAGAGCACATACAGACCTGCAGCACTCTCCTCAGACAACCCCAAACTGAGAGAACAGGGGGGCAATCAATCATGGAAGCTGCAGCTCACTGGGAATAAATGGCCTGTAGCCTTGATATAGACTGCAGGTTTTCTTTTTTTTTTTTTTTTTTTTGTTATTCTCTGTCCTGCTTCTAGAGTGCTTATATGCTTTAGGGGCAGTAGCATGAGGTGTTACTTACCAGACAAACAGCTTCCTCACATCTCACTCCACTGCTGCTGCGCCTCAATGGAACGATAGGTACTCTTTTCCCCCTACTTCAATAAGGGGATGAAGCTCAATTAGCATTTCACAAGTCCCCTTTTCCTCCTCCATTGCAACCTTCCCCGCGGAGCCCATGCTTTCTCTGGGGATTGTCCTGTTTTGGGCCCTTGTTGCCGTTGGCAGGGTGACAGTATTCGAGTGTGCAAACTTGTGCTATTGTCCGCGGGCCAGAGGGAGCCATGGAGACCCCATAATATGACACAGGAAAATGTTTGCTGATGGCAATTCTATGGGCTTTGTCCGACTCTTTCTCCTTCATGACGACTCGATTTAAGTCTCTAAATGTTTGACTACAAATGCAGGAGTGCTATCCAGCTCCTTTCCCTTTGTCCCGCGAGGTTTGAATGAGTAATTCAGCCTTTGTGTCGCTCGATTGAGGGGGCAAACAGAAAGACAAGATTCTTGAGCGTTCAAGCCCCTTTCCATGGTTATGCACTCTTTAGATCCCCCCCCGCCCCCTCCCCTTCCCTCACCAAATCCTACAGCTGACATCACTCTTGGGGAGGGTACGAGGGGCTATCTGTGTTACAACAGCTCCAGAATAAAGTTAGAAAGCGCACATACTTCAGCTGAATCTGTTGATTTTTCTTTTTTTTTATTCACTCGGATTTTTTTTAGGGGGGGGGGGGAAATCAACGCGCAGGAAAATTATCGCATCCTCTCAGCGGCCTTTTCCAGATCTCCATGACAACAATTTGCAATGGTGAAGAATTTGATACCGGGGCGCTTGGAGGCTGATTGGGGCTCATTGTGAGGGGCCTGGGGTCGCTGATTGGTTCAAGGAAAGCACCACAACTACAAGGAGTTTATATTCATTCAACTTGTTGAAGTGCTCCTACTGCAGCCCGGAGGGAAGTCTGTGCTCACATCGTGGCCGAGACAGAGAGAGAGTGTGGTGAGTAAAGGGCCATTACACACGATCACACTCAGTTTGCAGTTTGACTGTGGGATTCTTAAAACAGAGTCGATGCGTAATTACGCAAATGCCTAACATGCGTTTTCTGGTTTTCCTTCAGGTCCTGGTGGTAACATGGACTGATCTGACTCCTCTCTGTGCGAACATGGCAAACGCTGACAGCGAGGTCAAGACGCTGCTGAACTTTGTCAATCTGGCGTCCAGCGACATCAAAGCGGCCTTGGACAAGTCGGCACCGTGCAGGCGCTCCGTGGATCACCGGAAATACCTGCAGAAGCAGCTGAAGCGCTTCTCCCAGAAGTACTCCAGAGTCCCGAGATGCCACGCGCACAGGTCTACGGAGCACGCGTGCCCCAAACCCGCGGGGACACTTCAGCAGAGCGCGAGGGGCGCGGATGGAGCCGCGTCAGACGCACAGAGCGCGGAGACGGCGGGGCAGGTAGAGCAGGTGCCTATGAGGAAACGCCAGCTCCCGGCCTCCTTCTGGGAGGAGCCCAAGCTGACCCAAACTAAGAGGGAGCACTCGTATTTGGGACTGAGGAAGAACCCCGCGGGCGCACCTGAGGGCGCCGAGAGCGAGAAGAGGAAAAGGGGTCAGGACGAGGACGCCAAGACGGACAAAGACTCGCTGAAACTGGACCTGAGCTCGCACCACTGCGTGAGCGTGTGCGGCTGCTGCCCCTTCCAGTACCACGGACACCAGGTCCTGCACGGCCACATTGTGGTGCCCCACCCGCCCCTCGGGCTGTGGGGCAAAGCTGAGCTGGAGAGACCTGAGCATCCCTACGCACCGAAAATCCACACGCACGTTGTGGTCAAACCCATTCCGACCAAACCCACCGTGCAGTCCCCGATCTTCAGTGTGTTCGGATTTATTTAGTCACCCATGGGCCAGCCTGTGTAAAACAGGACTAATGATTTTGCTTTTTTTTGTGTGTGTGTGTGTGCGTTCTGCACGGCAAGCTTTCAACATGTGTACATCAGACACTTCCTCGAGCACTTATTGGGATGCTTCATCTATTTTTTGTTGTTTACATCTAAAGGTTGCACTTGCAGAATAACTTAGTCACGTTCACCTTTCGTGCCAGTGCGACGGTACTGACAGTAAGTTAAAAAAAGGGTTTCTACATTTAGTTTTCTACAGAGAACGGCTTGTTTTTTTTTTCTCAAAGCAGCAAAAGTCATGCAAATGAATGGAAGCATCCTGTTTTAGTTCCCTCTTTCAACTATGAGAATAGATTGTGGGCCATAGATTGCTTTTCCTTTGTCAAAGTAATGTCTGATAGGCACAATTGAAACAATGACTTTTATTTTTAAATAAATGATTCAACTTCCCTCAAGCACTCCTCTTTAGATCATTTTCACTTTCGCCGAGCGTCTCTGTGAAACCACTGATGGACACATTAAAGAAACTTACTGTCACATTACATATGCTATAAAAAGATATTTTATACATAGAGAACTGCTCTGAGAGGGCCATTTACAGATTCAAGACATTAGATGCAGCTAAAAAAAGACACACAAAATGATAAATTTAGCCCCATCTCTGAAGCCTATATTGCTTGATGTTCATCTTAAAGTCAGTCAGCAAAGCTCAGGTATCTGATGAGTCTGTCTGGCAGAGGTAGGCTCGAGAGAGATCTCAGTCTGTGTCTCCCCACTTGGGTCCGAATGCTTAACCTGCAAAGATGCAGCAGTGGACGAGGTGACGCTGAAGACAGGAAGATAGAGAGAAAGACAGAGAGGACTGTCATGTCCATATTTGTAGAACTGTGTCATATGCTCGCGTGAGGAAGTGAAACACACGGACGTGTTTGCATGTTAGGATGTAAGTGATAAGATTTTGCCATATACTTACATGACTTCCTCTTAACTGCGAGCCATTCTTCCTGGCTGTCCAGCAGTTCATTGAGCTTGTCGCACAGCTGAACTTGACCAACATACTCCAGCAGCAGGTCTATAATAGGCCCTGCCGATGTAGACATTGATTCAGACATCCACTCACAGAACTGAAAATAGGGAGAATAACCTTCATTACTTATATAAACATTTTGATTATTGTGAAATTTGTGACACTGTTTATGCTTATTTTTCACACCTCTGTTACATCTTCTGGTGGATCTGTCCAGCTTAAAGGGACCCTACTGTCATTCTGCCAAACATATTGACTGCTGCCGAAAGTTCTTATATGGGATCGTCCTGGTGTTGGGTTAGGGGCACTGCCGTGTGTGCAGGTGAAACAGGACCAGGCATCACAGCCATTGTCCAAAAGGCACTTAAGTATAGGCAGATTGTCCATGCAAAGGAGAATAACAACAGGAAACGTAGTGGCATGGTACGGTATATTGGCGTGGACATCGGCTCCTCTCTCCAGCATCAAGGACACAGTGCTGAGGTAGCCGTTCCCCACGGCTAACAGCAGGGGACTGACTGGGTCCAGGCTTAGGCTAGCACCGGCGTTCAGTAGCATATCCGCAATCTCGCTACTGCCGCTGTACAAGGCAAAGTACAAGGCTGTAGCTTGTCGATCAGGGTAATGCAAGGAGCGGCTGTGGGCCAGTGTGGCGTTGACATCCGCACCTGTTTTGAGCAGCACAGCTGCCACAGTGTGTCTTTTGTGCTCTGCTGCCAGGTGGAGGGGGCTGATCGAACTGTTGCGAAGCATGGCTCTACTTGTCACTGAGACAAGCAGGGATACAATCCTGAACACAAAGCAAGGACATTAAGAACACAAAATACATATAGACAACAAACTTCTATCATGGCTCCAACTCTATTGCACATTATGACATACAAATCTTACAACTAGTACAAATATTACATCTATGCTTATGTGTTCCATAATAATTCTTAATTAACAAGTCAAAGCAATCCCAACTTACTCATGGTGTCCATACTCAGCAGCCACATGCAGCGGCAGCAGTCCTGAGTTGCTGGGTTTGTTGGCGTCTGCGTTTTTAGCCAGCAACACTGACACAATCTCCTTGTGGCCATTTTTACTAGCCTCATACAGTGCTGTTACACCATCACATGACTGAATGTTCACGTCTGCACCTACAGAGAAACATTCTTCCTTTACACCCATTACATGGGGGTCAGAAAACATGAGAAGGGGGGATATTTTGTGCAAGAGAAAAGTACCTTTCCCAATGAGGTAGGACAGTGCCCTCATCTGTCCTCGCTGAGCTGCAACGATGAGCGGCGTGATGCTGTAGGTATTGGGTGGATTGACTGTGGCCCCGGCTCTTACTAGCATCTCACAGATCTCTGTGTTGTTCCTGGACACGGCCTCGTGGAGGGCCGTCCAACCTTGACCACACCTCTGGTTCACAGTGGCCCCGTGGGACAGAATGAGGCTCACCATGTCCACGTTCTCCAACTCGCAGGCTTTCAGAAACAGACAACACAACGTTCAGTCGCTTGGCTTCTGTATTGTTTCTCTTTTCTGAGCAGCTGGGTTGTATACAATTGATTTCACAGCTGTACCTTTGTACAAAGGGGTTTCTTTGTTCTTGTTGCTGATGTCGGGGTCGGCGCCTGCCTCCAGGAGGCACCGCACACTCGACAAGTGTTCATAGGACACAGCCAGCAGCAATGCTGTCTCCTCCTGCAAGGTACGTTTGTCGACTGAACCTGGATGGGCTGGAGCAGAAAACAAGCACATCACACAGACCAGTTTGGTGACTTGTTTAGCATTTTGAAAATGTTCCCCCAACATTATCACCCCCATGTGATGCAAAGTGAACTAAATGCACTGTTTGTGTGGGGGGGCTCAGTGATGCTTGTCATACCCCTCAGTAGGGCCTTCAGGCACTCTGTCTGTCCACACAAGGCAGCATCATGCAGAGCTATCCACCCATCTTTGTTCTCCCTCAGCAGGCTGTGAGGAGCGGATGCTGCCAGATCATTAAGAGCCTTCACATCCCCTCCTCTGACGGCAAAGACCACAGGGTCCATATCCCTTAAAAAAAAAGAAAAATGCGATCAAGTGTTATTTCAGACAGAGATCAGCACTGCACACTACTGCAAACCTTAAATCTTTACACTTTACAATTAAATTACATGAATGATTTGGATTTTATGATTCCTAAACAAGCAACTGGAACTAAGGTGCTGTGTTAAATCTTTCAAAATGAAACATGTCAACTCATACTGTTCCAACACACAAGACCCCTGAGCACACACACACACACACACACACACACGGAAACACATGCAGCCTCCGTGTCAAACAGCCCGCTAGAACAAAAGACTCACTCCGTCTCTGACGTGACGTCTCCTCTCCTCCTATCTCCCCGCAGTCGCGACGGGACATTATTACATTTACCTCCAGCATTACGGAACTGAGATAAGTATTCGGAATAGCTGAATTTCGTCATTACAGATGAGAGATTTGGCGGCGGCGGTGGCGCAGGCGGAGCAGCGTGCAGCGCCGAGCCGGGCTCAGCTGTGCTCGCTCAGATTATTTTGGGACTGTATTGTCAGGCGGAGGGGTGACGGCTTTATCCATATATGTCAAGAGACTCGGACACCCGGAGATAAGGCGAGCAGCGCCGGAGATAATGGAGTCCTCCTCTCACACAGCCTTCATTTCGCTGGCTGCTGTCCACATCCAAAGAGCCAGATAATGATAATAATTAACAAAAAGCATCTCATCTTAAAGGGGGCTATTTTATTTATTTATTTACTTCTGGATGAATAGGATTGGTGATAAATGTATAAAGCAGAAGATTAAAAAAAAAAAAAAGATAGACTTACAATTCACCAGTCACTGTTCACTTCTGAGTGCGTGTAACCAAATTATACACCAATCAAGGCCTCAAGGTTTTAGAAACAAAGGGGACACAAGATCCCCTGTGACCCCCCTCCCCCAATTAAAAAAAAATCCCCAAATGATGGTCTGAATGCTGCTTTGTACAATGTAAACAACTCCTTCAAACTTTTCATTTTGCTTTCTAAGTACTAAGTGCTTTCTAAGACAATCATTTCCCCTAATATGCTTTCTGAAAGGCTTCGAAACCAAGTCCTATTGAGGGCACAAGTGAACGCACTGTGTCTCAGTTTGGCAAAACCAAAACGCCCATGAAAATATTCCTTCCCCTTTGATTCAAACCACCAGATAGTGTTAGTCCATGCAGAGTCACATGGGCACGTGACATAATTATTCATGCCTACATGACCTCTGGGCAGAGCTCGTGAGCTCCATGAATCTAACAGTGATCTCATGCTTGTAATTTACTCACTGACTCACTTACTCACATTTAGCAGGTTGCAGTTTCTCCACTAGTAGGAAGCATTGTGTGATCGACAAATGCTAATGTATGGCAGCATCAAATATATACTTTACAATTCAATATTGCCTCTCAGGGGTAAAGAAAGTTTATAATGCTGCAGATGTACAGTAAGACCACCCACAGTTTTAGCTGTACAATGTTAATAATATATATAATATAAATGAATATAAAATGAATAACAATAAAGGCACATTTTGTCAGCTTTCACCTCCAGGATAGCTGTAACTACATAAATACTGTTGAACTAAAAATCAGTTTGTTGCTATAAACACATAACTTAAAATTATAAAGACTTTTTAATGTGATTTTATGAGTTTCTTCCCATTCTGTGAACTAGATTAACATTAAAGCAAATGTGCGTCACATACAGTATACAAATTATATCACAAACACCAAAGGTTTTATGTCCCATATTCAGATATTTTCATTTGAAAACCAGTTATGCAATTTGTGTGACAATTTAAAACCATCAATTTATGACCATTTCTCTTATTTAAAAAAATACATATAAAGTAATATCATATTTACTCACCTCGGCAAGTCTACTGTAGAGTTGGCTGAAGTGTGGAGACTTTGGGTGTGCACAGCCAGTCTGTCTTTCAGATCATTGTTTAGTCTCTGGTAAAGAGACCTGGACCTGCTGACTGCGATCATCATAGGAAAAAAATCTGTTGTCCAGTCTGAAGACCCGGATATCCAGTGGCGTGCTGCGGTCTTCTTCATAGACCAGTGATGAGGCTCAGATCCAGATCAGCAGATAAGAAAGCCAAAGTCAGAGCACTAACAACAGCAACTGCAAAAACAGTTTGCGAAGGCCCTAAAACAAACAAACAAACAAACAAAAAAGAACAGTTAACACACTCATACTATAAAGTGATACTGTATGAATTAGAGCCCAGGCTCATTTAAGACAGCTGAAATCTGCGCTGGCAGACATCAGAGAGCAGCAGCTCAGGCATCGAGGATAGATGCCTTTTAAGGTCATGTTCAACTGTGTTTGATTCCACTTGATTCTGCTGCTCCACAGGCACCGCTGTTGTGAGGTCGTGTGTAGTGCAACAGCAAGTTATGCAGCAGAAAGATGGTATTAACATGACAAATGAAGCTGGGGTTACAGTTTGTTTGCTTAGCTGTGACTATGATTGATGGACTAAGAAAATACTTATTTTTAAACATGGATTTAATGCACACACACGCAGAGATAGAGAAATCTGAAGGTATTTGATCAAATGTATAAAAATGTTTTAAAAAACTATAACCCAAAAGGCTGCAACTCACCGTGTGACTCTGTTCCTCATCAGTGTTCACAGAAGCTGCTTTAACACTAAAAGTGCATTGCACTACCTTTATGACAAGAATAGTTTCATATCCCTCTGTCGTATCAGCTCTTACTGTGACGTGAGGTATGAAAACGTGCGTAAAGTGCTCAAAACAATGACAGCTGATGTTTCACAATCACTTCTTCGGAAGTGTTTGTGAAGAAATGCTTCCTGGTTCTAAACTGGAAGTGGCCTCAGGTTGTTGCTTGACACAAACAGTCCCTTCGGTGTATCTATTTACAGCCGAGGGAAGTAGACTATCTAGACCAGCTCTCAGGGAGTCGTATAATGTCTGAGAAGCCCCACATTATGGGGCAGCAACAACATAACATGGTTATTGAACCGTGCTGAAATAGACATAGATAAGAGAAAACAGTGGCATTACTGGAATTGTATGTTTAATACATTTATTGCAGACCTTTTTCACAGACTGGACAGAGCAGGAAATGCCCAGGTAAACCTAATACCATTAATTAAGTGTTCCTAGAAGGCTGAAATGAACCTTTTTCACAGTGACTTGGTGTAGCAGGAAAAGAACAGGTGTAATTAACACTGTTAACCACAGCTTTGTCCCATTTAAGTGCATCTGCAAGCATCATTAACAAGCCAGCAAGCACAGGTGTTGGAACCTGAAACTAGCAAAGCTAAATGAAATTTAGCTCTTATTAATACCATTAATTACGTTTTCCTAACATGTTCTAATGTGTGCTGGAAAAAATATCTAGTCAGACAAAACTTATACAATACATCAATGTCCACTATGAAAAAATGTCTATTAATTATATTATTTTTAAAGCTACTTTTTATTCAGAAATATGTTTTGCTTATTGTTACTTCACTTGGATATCTGAGCCTCAGAGTGATGTATAAGTCCAGTTTCACACCAGACGGCTGTTTTCACACAAGGGGAAGCTTCTTTGTGTTTACGTCAAATCTGAATTTAAGACATGCAGGTATGAGCACGGTTGTGTGAAATCACGACTAGTTTGGAAACTGATCTTGGTTCAGTGTGCAACTGTGTTGGGAAACTTGAAACAATCCAGTTCACATGAACTAAGAATGGACGTTTCAGTCTGACATAAATTATAATCAGTACAGTACAGTATCTATATCTAAAACATGTCTGAAAAATATCATTAATAGAAAGCAGGATATCAGGAGCCTTTTAATGATTTTATTCATACTTTTACTTTCCATTCAATACTAAGAGTTACCTGTGTGACATATCAAGTGCTGGGGTGTATTTAAGTACTAGTGCTGTCCTTAAAGTTATAATCTGGAAATTTTTCATTTTGATGTCTTATATGGTGCCTATAACAATAAGTGGTATTTGCAGGTGAGTTTTTGGACCTCACTTCCCGATTTTCATTGTCTGTAGTGACGAATCTCTTCTTTGTTTTGAAACCTCTTACTTGCAACACTGTCAGAAACTAGATAAAGATTAAGTATGTTTTCTTCACACATGGGTGAGTTGAAAGGCAAGTCTGCTGTGCTCTGATTTTCCAGGGAAGCCTGCACAGCCTCAGGTTACATAATACTGCCAAAACAAAGGCTTTTATCAGTGGGCCACATCAACGACCATTGTGTTGCATCATTTGTTGACAGATAATGACATAACAAACATTTATTCTTTAAGATGACATCTTTAAGTACAAATTTTAGGTAGTTAAGCATATCCATTTTATGCATAAAAAAGTATAAAAAGATAGTACTCCACTACATCTCCAAAGCAGTTATTGTACTTTTGCATTGTGTTGTATTGTCCAGCGTTAGTTACTTTTCAGATGACATTTTTTCACACCCATTATGTCCTGTGAAAACTTTCTATACTCAAATGTGGTTTTTGGTTGAGAGAAAAAAAAAATCTTCTCAAACTAAATAAACAATTTAGACACCCTCTTGGATTGAAATGCATGGCTCTGTGATATGAAGTAGTTTAGATCAGCTCACCTAAAACACTGGCAACATTTACTTTGGCTCTTGATGGACTACTTTAAGAAAGTCTTTCACTTACATAATCTTTACTTAAGTCATGGTTGGAATGAAGGACTGAGCTGGGAGTTTTGGGTTGATAACACCCCCCCCCAAAAAAAAAACAAACAAAAAAACAAAACAAAAACAAAAAAAAAACCCCAAACAAACAAATAAAAAACTCATCCTGGACGTGTTGTTTGAGGGGGGGTCAGTCCTCCTGGTGTCCTCCTGGTCTCCACCGTCTCATTTCAATGCGGCTCATTCAGGTCGGTGGAACTGAACCGCCTCTCCGGCCGCTGCCATGGCAACGGAGAAAACGATCCCGGCGCATTCCCCGTTGTCTCGCCCGCGGTCTCCAGGCAACAGCTACACAAATCCAGGAACACATCCGGGAAAAAAAATATATATGGAGAGAAAGTGACCGTCTGATCGCGGAGTTTACTCATCAGGACGATATTATTACCTGCAACACAACAAAACATGTCGAGCTCCTCTCTGCCCGACCCCCGTCTGAAACTGACGGTGGAGAACAGAATAAGGAACATTTTTGTGACACAGTCCGAAGACGCCAGGTAGGCCTGAGCTTTCATCACATGCTGCTAAGTCCCTTTTCTTTAAAAAAAAAAAGACAGAAAAAAGAAAGAAAAGCACCATTCATAAATGTCTACACTTGAATGAAGTGAAATTTTTCTCCTCAGACACAGGGAGGGGGAAGATGTCAACCACATACCTGTTGTAAGAGAGGTAAGACGCGTGTGACGTAAAAATAAAATGTTTTCCACCTGCATGTGCATTTATGAAATGTAATATTAAAATAATAATACATAAAAGTGTCAATCCTGTTGTCCGTGTGACACTTTTTAAAGATCTTTCAGTGCATGGAAAGAGTTTTATGCAGCTGATGGCATCGTTTGTGTGCGTGCAGACTCCGGGCAGAGTCCTCGAAGCCGGAGTGAACACTCTGCAGAAAACCCTGGTCCTGAAGAAACAGGCCGAGCTGGACGAGGTGGACCGGCGACTCGCACTCAAGCGCCAAGAGTTTAAGAGCTGCGTGGAGGCTCTGGCTCAGAGGAGGTCCGAACTGGAGATAAAACAGCAGCAGGTGAAGTGAACCCCTTCTCCTATTCTACGAAACCACTTTAATGTGAGACTGATTGGGGGGATAGATGTCTGCAATGTTGACCTTGGGATTTTGTTCACTCAGACTATAGAGAGGGCGATGAAGTTTGAGAAGTTTGTGGCTGAAAATGAGGCGAAGCGACAGCGGGCGCTGAAGAAGTACGAGGCGGCACGAGAGCAGAACGCCTCGAAGCAGAGAGAGATAGAAGACCTGACAGAGCAGCTCAAACAACTGCGAGCCAGGTGAGAGCTTTAAACCCAAGCCTTTATGTAAGGATGATGCTCATTAAGTCACCTCAGTTTCACCGTCCATCTATTCACAGGCAGCAGGTCCTAAGGGAGAGAATGTCAAAATACAAAATCTACGAGGACTACTTGATGAAAACGCTGGATTATCTCCCCAGCAGTAAGTTCACATCTGACCCTCACTGCCCTCTGTGAGTGAACATTTGCATGAACCCTGGACCAAACTCTGCCATCTCTTTCAGCCTACCACGATAACGGCTCTGACTCTTTGGTCATGCCCATCATCCGGCGGCACGAGACTCTCTCCGTCACCCACCAGGAGCTGCTGCAGCGTTTGGGCCGTTTGGAGGACGAGGTGGAGCAGGGCCAGCGGCTCCTGCGCACCATGAAGCAGGAGCACAGCATCAAGAAACTGGTCAGCTGTGCGCAGATATTTAGTCACAATGTTTCTCAACTGGTCTCTGTTTGAATGAAGAAGAGTTTTTTTTCCCGCATGTGTGTCGCAGATGGCCAATAAGGAGCTGTCCGAACTCCAGAGTGAGTTAGAAACCCTCAAGGAGAAGAACAAGCAGGCAGAGGTTAACCTGCTGATGGAACAAGGCCTGTCCAGAGAGAAGGTACACTTAAAAGATTATGAGTCGGACTCTTAGCTTGTTTGCAGAAGGGAGTTTGGGACAGAAACACTCTCTTGTGTGCTGCTTAGGTTGAAGAAGTGGGACGCTTGATCATGGCCATCATCAACCTCGCCGAGCAGTGTCATCTACCGGCACATGGACCTCTGGAAAACATGAACATACTGACAATGATGGACATGGTGAAGGTAGTATCTCAGAAGTATTCATATCTCTGGGTGGTTCCTCGACCTTCGCTCACTAACCGAGAGTTTGATTTCAGGAGTACATTCTGGACAAGGCCGACACAGAGAGGAGAGCGAGGAGACTGATGGAGTCGGGGTCCGCGGTGACAAGTAGGACAGCTCTGACGGACCGAAGAGAGAGGGGGTCGATGAAGAGCATCAGCAGCAAAACGCAAATCAAAAGCCCGAGTAAAGTCAGCAGAAAGAGCGAGACAACAAGTTAAGGTTGTCTGAGTGTGAATGTTTTGATCTTGGAAATTATTGTTTTGATTTTATAATGTAGAACACAAAAACAGAGAAAACTACACCTGATGATGGAGACTGTGAACTGATAGAAAATTCTGGAAAAAAACAAGTAAATGGATCTTGTGTTAAGATATTTTTGGCACCATGTCAGAGTGATTTCACTCTTGACTCTCTATGCACCCAGTTTTGCACTTAAAATGTGATATACATTTTGAAAATAAAGTAACCAAGTGTATTCAAGCTGTGTATCTCTGAAATGTAATCATTGTTGAAATTTAAAACAAAATGGTCAAAATCAAACGATGCTGTCACAAAGGAAGTAATACCCATCGAAGCTGTGCTTATTATGGTATGTATTTAATTTTCTTTCATTTAGATTACACAAACTTGTATTTAGCAAAAAAAGTATTTTAAACGATGCAGAGCAATGATTCCTTGTGATGCTCTGAATTTTATTTCTCATGCACGGTAAATATAATGTAGCAGAGGGAATCTGACTTTTCTGTTGTAAATCCTGCGTACCTGTTGTCAGGTTTTCTTGCAGGCTTCTGGTACAGACATTCATCACCAATTATGCTGAAATGCTACTCCTGTGGTCTGTACAGTTAAAGCAGAAAAACATGTTGAACTGTATTTTTTCAGGGTTTATTTGCATTCCTGAGGTTTAAGTAATAATCCAGGTAGTCGGGCTGTGAGACACCACCTCAGTGTGAGATACTTTAGTTTTGTGTCTCTCTCTGTGTGTCCTTAATAATAAAAAATGATCTCCCCTACTTTAAAGACAACAGACCTAACAAACCCACTTATTGATGGTTATAAAATACTTTGCTTAGACATTTGGACTTTTTTACACTGATTTTGACAGCTAAGGTTCACTGGGAGATTCATAGATATGATGCACTGTTAGTAATGTTATTCTTGAATTATGCAGGTTATAAGATAGCTAAAACTAATCCCACATCGACCTGATATATTGAAATAGAGTATTTTCACTGATACTTTTCACAATTAGCTGATAATAAATCTGCAATGCTGTCTAATTATTTGAGTGTGTGTGTTTTATGTGTGAACTCTCACACAGATTGAAACCAAAAGAGGGCAAACACACCGCAGAGTATAAATATTTAGAACAAATTTCCCTGCTTTTTACTTTTAGGCTTTTAGTTGTGATTATCCCTTATCATCTCAACACCAAACAAACAAACAAACCCTGCACTGTCCCTTTAAGGCGAGCACGTGGTACCTGCAAACATCCGGTGTGCGGAGAGAAAAGACAGAAAGAGGATTGCGGAGATGTCCTGACGCGCTGCTTTGACGCACGGAAACTTGCCTAAAAAAAAAAAAGTGTTGTCACGTTTGAGCGTTGAGACATGAAGGGGTGTCTCGCGGCCCCGGAAGTGGCGCTTCGGTCTCGCGGACGGTGAAGGTGTGTTTGTGTGTCCGCAGATGGAGGCTGGCTGCCTGGTGTCGTGCAGGGAGGACGTCTCCACGCTGTTCCCCGAGCAGACGCCCGGTCCCAAATACAAAGTAAGCTCCTTTTGGTGGTGTGCTGAAGGTTTGTTTTGCCCCCCCCCCCTCCCTCCTTCTTCCATGTTAACCGCAGCTCTCGTCCTTTGTCAGGATCTGAGCTGCCACTTCTCCTCCGTCAGACAAGTGCGCGGAGATGGGAACTGTTTCTACAGATCTCTCTGCTTCGCTCACCTGGAGTCGCTCCTGCACAGCGGCAGAGCTCTGCAGAGGTCAGTGCGCATCTCCACCGACACCCCCCTCATGTGAAATCACCTCAGATCTTTAAAAAAAAAACAAAACTAAAGTGGCTTCGTTTCTTTCACTTTCAGATTTAAGGAGAAAATTATCCAGACCTGCGAGGAATTGTCTTCTGCGGGCTTTGATGAGAGTTCCTTCAAGCACCACCTGAACACAGTAAATGTTTCCCTTATACAGCAGCACCACGTTATTGTACTTACCAGGCAGCATCAAGTCAGCAAACTCAAACTCTAATAAGGCCCGATAAGAGCATTTCTCTTCACTGAAGTGATCGAATGCAAGAAACATTATGGGGGGATTTTATTGTTGGGGAACTATCCAGAAATTTGTCAAGTAATAAAACACTTTGGTACAAGACAAGACGATCGTGTGGAGGCAAAATCTATAACCTGTTTACGTCCAAAATTCCAGTTTGGGTGTCATCTGCAACATCGTCCCCAGAAAAGGTAGTTTGTCCGATGCAACACGTTTAAAAAGGAAAGAATGAGCTGTGCGGTTCAAAACAGATCAAGTGATGATAACTTGGATAAGTAAGAATATGTTTGTCGCATGTGTCAGTCTCTCTGTCAGCTGCATGACACTTCATTCACATTTTCGATGTAGGAAAGTCACTTTTCCAATACAATATCCTGGGACAGAGATTTTCAGTCAGTCCACACTCTTAGCTGCACTTAATGCAGATTTTGAGGGAAAACACTACAAAGCTCTGGTACATTGTCTGTCTAAATATATGTAAGCAGCTGCAAATCTCATGAAGTTAAAAGGCCTTACAGGAGTCACTCCAGACCCAGTGTGGTTAATCTGCTTCTAAATGTTGCTGCTTATCAGAAAGTTGCATTAAAAATACCTCGTTTTCTTGTCCTGAAGGTCGTAAATGTTGTAGAGCAGTGTCAGGCGGACGAGCAGGAGGACAAGCTGCTGAGGCTCTTCAACGAGCAGACGACCTCTGACAGCGTGGTGCAGTACCTCAGGCTGCTCACATCAGCACACCTGCAAAACAATGCCGACTTCTTCCGCAACTTTGTGGAGGCGCCCAACCTGCAAGTCTACTGTCATCAGGTAAATGACAGCGTTGCTGCCATCTAGCGAAAGAAAAATAGACCTTCTTCTTCTCTTTTCTTCTCCCTGGTAATGCCTTCATTCTCTTCCTTCAGGAAGTGGAGGCCATGGCGATGGAGTGTGACCATGTTGACATCTTAGCTCTGTCACAGGCCCTGGATATTTGCATCCACATCGTCTCCATGGAGGGCGACGAACAGCAGCTGGCTCACCACATCATTCCAGAGGGCGCCGAACCCTCCCTGCACCTCCTCTACCAAACGGCACATTATAACATTCTCTACCCGCGACCTCAGCACTGACCAGCGGGTCCACCAGGACTCAAGCTCAACTCAGGACTATTGACTTGGGTTGAATAAAAACCCAACTGGGGCTTTATGACACTTATGACAAAAAGATTTTTATAAAATCCTTGCAGTGTACAGCATTTTAACAACATCTGGAAATACAGTTTTTGCACATTGTGCAATAAGTATTTAAATGGATGAATATGTACATTAACAATTCCATAAATCTGTCAAAGATGACTTTTTAAAGAAATACATTTCCCTTAATATGTCACTGCTGCTGCTGCTGCTGTTTTTCTTTTTTCTGCTTCCGTTTCTGCTTTTTCTGCTGAGGTAGGGCACCTTTCTGTAACCTCTGTTTCTTCTCTATTGAAACCCTGGAAAGCGCACTCTCCCTGCCTGCCAGAGGCAAGTGAGGCAGGGAGAGCTTTCCCATTTGAGTGGGGTACTTGGTCTTTATCACGTTCTTGAATACAGGCTGGGAGATCAAATGCTTCAGATGCTTCTTCATCCCCTTCACCATCCTCTGCTGCTCTCTGTCGTCCTCCTCACTTCTTGCTCTGCCTGTGGACGTAGGTGACATATTCAGCTGTCTGAATGTGAACATCTTATATAGTCTGAACCTGTTAGAAGAGATTTTTTGTTACCGATTAAGAGATCATCGTCCAGGTCCACCTCTAGGGCCTCTGCTGCTTGTCTGAACCAGGAGTTGTGGTGCTTCTCCCTGCTGTTGTGGAACTCGATCTTCTCTATCTGTCTGGCCAAATTCACCCGCTCCTGAAGGGGAACACACTCGATATAATAAACTATAAAATGTATCCTTTGCGGTGTCGCGTAAAGACGGGACCTACTGCTGGATCTCACCTTGATCGCTTCCATGCATTTGGTCTCTATGGGGAACATGGGGAGCTCCTCGTCCTTTCCAAGAGTTTTATAGATCTTCTTGAAGTTCATCACGTCGTCCGGGCCTATTAGCAGCAAACTGAGACCCTCTTTGGTGGCTCTTGCTGTTCTGCCACTCCGGTGGACGTAAGTCTCTGATGTCCTGGGAACCTGGTTAACGTTCCAGTTAATTAAAGATATATTCATGTGGTAGTATAACTAAAGTTGCATTCCAAAAAACAATAAATGCTTTGAACAGTCAAATGAGCGTACCTGGTAGTGAATGACATGCTGAACATTTGGGATATCCAGTCCTCTCGCTGCCACATCAGTAGTCAGGAGAACACAACTGTGAATTAAATAAAAACTCAAAGTGTCAGCTCAATAAGGGAGGAGTCACTGTTGGAGTAGAGTTGATTATTGAGAAACAAATGATATAATAAGCCAAGGAGTGTTAAAAGACACAAATAGAAATTTTAATAACTATTGCATAAAAATAAAGGTGTGTAAAGTCTCTTTCTGTGACATTGAGCACAGTTATTAGAAAAACTGGGAAAAGCAAAAGTGATCTCAAAGTTAGCAAAATAATATTCTGATCTTAAATTAAGCACATCTCTATGTGTTAAACGATGATAATTCTCTTTGATGATTGATACCTGAAGGATAATTCCTCACTTCTGTTCCTTAACCCTCCACTTTGAGGACTGAACAACACACTCGAATGAAACAACAGGGCTGCCTGCTGACGATGCTCCTGTTCTCAAAGGATGAGGCTCAAAATATTAGACTCTGGCACTGTTGGGGGGGACTTACTGTATCTGCACAGCTGTGGTTTTATCATACTACACAGTTACTCAAGTAAGTTCCAACCTGTGGCAAATACTTTCAGATCACTACGATGTGTGTGCAAAACTCACCTCTCCCTCTCAGCAAACCTTTCCAGGTTTTTGAGGCGTTGTTTCTGGTGCATGTTGGCATGAAGAGGCAGCGGAGTACAATCCAAGATGACCAGCAGGGAGTTCAGCCTCTTGATACAGTCTATGCTGTTGGCAAACACCATGGTGCGGCCAGGATACTGGAGCAAGAAGTAATAAAGGTAGAAGTCCTTTTCCTCTTTCTGACAGTGGATCCTCGTCTCAGTCAGGGTCTCCGCCGTGGCCTCCTTCCTGGTCAAGTCAACGATCTTTGGTTTGGACTTGATGCCCACTTTCTCCATGAGAATTTCCAGCTTGCTTCTCTGGTCCAGATTTTTCTTCTTCTTCTGCATGAGGCGGCTGGGCAGGCTGTGAACCATGGTCAGCGTGGCAGAGAACACAAAGGTTTGCCTCGTGGGATTAAAGTGAACGGTGTTCAGCATCTCCAGCAGACTCTCCAGCTCTGCAAAGTGGCCTCTCTCTACCATGCGATCGGCTTCATCAATAACCAGGCACCTGTAGAACGACACGACCAACAGCAGGTTTTTAACAAAGCCAAACAAACAAGCATCTGTGAGTCATGACACAATAAATTCTGGAAGTCACCGCTTCTGGTATCTGTCTAAGCTTTCAATCAATATTTTGCTGCTGGCACTGACCTTCTGTTTGTAAGTGACTACACAGGGACCCCTTCAACAAATAACAATAATGTGCCTCAGTCAATGCTCAGTTTATTCAGCCCTTCACTGCTGATACTGAACTTTAAGGATGTTAGAAAGTCAATGGCACGGATATCTTGGATTGTTTTTCCTGGAGCCCACTCATGCACAAGTCATTATAGAGCATTTTACATCCAGTATATATTTAATCATTGTTTAACATCCTGCTCTTGCATGAAACTTGCATGAAACTTTTTAGTGTGGTCCCTCTTGACTGGAGTAGAAAAATAAACACATGGTGCACATTTTAATTTCTTTTCAGTGTCAATATAAACAGGATGCCGCTGTTACAAAGTTTTTGTATTCACCTACATATCCTTCCAGAACAAAAAACAATTATTCTGCTTGGCAGTGGATAATAATTTATAATTCCCTCCATTATTTCTCCATTTAGTTTTGTTCATGCTTTGTCCAAGAAGTCAGACATGGATATATATGTACTGTTTGTTTTTGCATTACAAATTTTAAAATAAAATTTGACATAAATAAAACAACATCATATTGCTGTATACTGAGTTATTGCTGTTTTTGTTCTATGTGTGGTGATATGTAATGCAGTACAGTGAGACAGTTTATTATCAGTAGTAGTAGTATTGTTATGTTGATATCTGGCAAACTATTATTTTTCATATTGCAGATTTCTACCATTATCGCCCATTCATACAATACGTATAAGGTGGAGGTGTGACCTGTGACTTACTTGAGCTGTCTGAGGTTCAGCAGATGCGGGTGTCTCTCCTTGATCAAGTCCCACAGACGTCCTGGAGTGGCGATGATGATCTCCGGCCTTCTTTTCAGCATCCTCCTTTGTTTCTGTTGTGCCATTCCACCCACCACAATCGCCGTTCTGATGTCTGCACAACAGTGGCCACATGTTGAGTATCTTGACATTCACTATGCTGTCTGATTGATTGAAAAAATAAATATAACTTGAAAGCCTTACCAGTGAATTTTGCGACAGCATCGATATGATGCTTGACCTGAACAGCCAGCTCTCTGGTGGGAGTGAGCACCAGCCCGAGCAGCGGCTGATCCCGACCAGCAGGTTTCTCTTCTGCTTCGCCGGTGGGGTCGAAATCAAACTCCACATTTTCAACGACTTGGACACATCCGAGCCTCTTATCATCATCGTCGTTTGTGTCAACATCATCTTCGCTGTCATGTTCGTCTGTGTCGCCTTGATCCTGCTCCGTTATGCTCTCTTCTTCCTCAGCCTCCACGCCGTCTTCCTCCGCCGTTTCACCTTTGTCATCCGACCCTGCGGACTCGCCTACAGATGGCAAATACAAACTTTCCACCTCTGCAGTCGGCTCGGCATCATCGTGAGAGGGTTTCTCTGAGCCGTCCCTCCACTCCAGGATGGTATGGATCATGGGGATGCCAAAAGCCAACGTCTTCCCACTTCCTGTAATGACATCGCTCACATTAGCTCCATTTATTGAAACATGAGGACTGGACTGTTACGGCGCAAAAACAACTCACCTGTCTCAGCCGCCCCCAGGATGTCCATCCGGTCCCTGATGGCTGGAGGCAAAGTCAGGGCTTGAATAGGGGTCGGTGAAGCAAACCCAAGACTACTCAGAGCCTTCAGCACAGGAGAGGGGACGAACAGGTCCTTCCACGCACTCACATCTGCATTTTTGTCATTGGAGCCAGAGAGCGCTGCATTCGTCCAGTTCTTCTGCTGCTTTTTGGGAGGCTTTGCCACTTTGTCTTGAGCGGTGTTTTCTTCCTCCAGAGCTGGAGGTGCTGACGGAGACTCCTGGTCTGGCTGCTCCTCTGGAGCCATGTCGCTTTCTACCTGCTGCTTCTGTTTCTTTTTCTTCTTTTTATTGCTCTTCTTTGCGGGTTTGGATGTGGCACCGGGCTCTGGGGTAATGGCTGTGTCTGTCAAAGTGTCTTCCTCAGCTGCTTCCTCCTCTTCCTCCTCCTCACCTGCAGCATCAGCAGCAGCATCTGTCTGCGTCTCCTCTGCAGGACTCACATCTGGCGCAGCCGACTCCTTTACAGCAAGCTTCTTATTTTTCTTCTTCTTGGCTTTTTTCTGGGCAGGTTCAGCTGTCTTCTCCCCCTCTTTGCCCTCCTCATTGCTCACCTCTCCAGCCTCCTCCGCCTCAATGGCTTTTCTTTTCTTCGCTTTCTTCTTCTCCTTCATCTTCTCCTTCATCTTCTCCCTCTTCTCTTTCATCTTCTCCTTCTTCTTCAGCTCCTTTGCTGCTTTGGCTGCGGCTTTCTCCGGGTCCATCAGGCGGTAGTTTGTCAGCTCCTCGAAACACACCAGACCCTCCATGCCCTCCTCGGAGAAGAGACTGGGGTCGAGCTCTACAGCTTTCCATTGGCCTTTCACGTGGATGCTCCGTTTGTCTGTCTTTTTCCCGGAGGACAGGCGTTTATTCCTCGGCCTCACCGTCTTTGTCTTCATCTTCCTACAAATGAATAAACGACGCGAGCGACTGAGTCAAACTGCCTCCAGCAAACCGAGCGTGTGTGTGAAGTTAGCTCAAACTGTGCAGAATATCTTGGTCAAATATCAGAGTCACTTCGCTCAGTAAGACACAAACAGCTACACGACATCTATAAGTTAAAATGCTGAAAGAAACAAACCGCTCTACCTTGGCCGACGGTGTTTTTTCCTCCCGAAGTATCAAAACAGTGTTGCAAACTACGCCAACCACGCACGACACGCGGGCGCTGCCATGACAGTGTTGACCACGTGGTTTGAAAAACTTTATTTGTCACACAACGCGGACAGAGAGGGATTTGTGCAGGAGAAAGAAAGGAAGAAAAATGTAAAAATATCTTACAATGTTCTATTTCGAATGATTCAGTGATCATCTTCATAAAATCAGATATTCATACGATTGAGAAGAAGAATTAAAGAATTATCAGAGATTTTTAATCTCAGTGTTTGAGCTGGTATACACCTAATCCACTCCTAATAGAAGGTTATAGATTGCTAGTTTTGGCTTTCTCAACAATAAAATGTATATGCATTATACATCAGTTATAATTCATTAATAAGAAAAACTTTTATTTTGCCAGGCTGTGAAAAATCACTACTGAGCTGTCTGCGGATAAAAATGTTAATAAGTCATTAATAAAGAGTTATATTTATCATTTTCCAATAAGCCATCAGCAAAAGATTATAGCTTGTGTGCATACAATTATAAATGTAGCCTAAATATGTTATGGCTCAATAGTCTTTAAGTCTGCAGTTTTTAATATTAATAAATATTCAAAGGTTGTTGTAAATGAGCCCAAAACACCAGAATTCATTCAGAAATATAAGTAAGTTACGACTTTAAAAGCCCATAAATGTAACCCCATGATGTAAAATCATGTAAATCCAAACGGATAGATGCAATTTAAGTAATTTATTATTCACTCATTATACAGAAAGTGATTCATTCGCTGTAGTGCTCATATGTACACACTCAGTGCTGCTGTCATTTAGCATGGGGTTTGCACACATTCAAGAGCTGAAAAGATTTGATTACATCCAAAACAAAAGCATACTAATGTAAATTCATCATTAATAGGGTTCACCTGTAGGTAGGCTTATAGAACAGACTGGCAGTATTTTAGTATTTTAAGTCAAATTTAAGATAAACAAATGCAGAAGCCTTTTAAAAGCCTGAATAGAAGTCGGACAGTCCTGCCATGACTATTTGGTGGGGTCGATCACCCGGCCCATGAACAGCAGACAGTTTGTGTCTTCGTGGTATATGAAGAAGAAAAATGGTCTGTTGACAGTGAAGGTCCTGGGTAAGGAATATGGAGTAATGCCAACAGTTGTGGCAGCTGCTGCAGTTGTCCCCGTCTCATCCACGTCAATCACAGCCTTGTGCAGGACCTGTGAGTTCACAGAAAAGAAAAGGTTCACCAGGTTGAAATGTAAGTATGATATAAATATACTGTTACAGCATTATATGACACTATGAAAACTAACCTCTGACACTTTGAGGCCTTCCTCTTTGCTCAACTTTGTCAGGTTAGCTGCATTACTGAAGACACTAGCCATTCCCATATCTGGTAGAAGGTTGTGGAGGGAATACGACTGCTCCATCTTGAATTTGGGCATGTTGACCTCCAGTTTCCTGTGAAGAAGTCATGGGCGGCCATGTTGAATAAACTTACTTATTATCTGTTACTGTGACTTGTGGATTTGCGCAAAAACTGAAAGCACCTTACAGTACAGGTGGGTGTAAATATTTTTTTTGTTTTTTTGCTCTTACGTTTCCTGCAGCCTGTTGATCCAGCTGAGGAACTTCTCAGCGGTGATCTCATCATCGATCACAGTGTAGTCCATGCCTTTGTTGGGCAGCAGGATGAGCATGGAAACACCTTCCTGATATGGTAGTTTTAGCACTTTGGCACCAAGAGGACCATCTTCCATTGTGTAGAACTTATCCTCTTTAAACATCATCGGCACTTCCACAACACTGTAATTGTCAATGTAGAAGGGTGCATTCTCAGTGAAATTGGAGTTAAAAGGCTTCTCCCAGGCTCCTAAGGAGGAAATAATACTGTTACTTTAGGTAAGGTAAGAGGTAGGTAAGAGAGTAAATTATTATTAAACACAGTTACAGACAGAACAAGATCAAAATGAACTTATATAATGGGAGTGATTCAACTTACCCTGAAAGAAAATAGTGTTGATCAGCATGAGTTTGGTCCGTGAATCCAGGTCGGAAATCATCTCTGTCACTTTGTCTTGAGTCGTCTGCCTGATGTATCCATTGATAAAGCGAATACTCTCTTTCGTGTCTGCAAAGTTCACATTTTTGATGTCTGCGTCAAAAAACAACTTGATTTGCTGCTCAGTGTTCTTCTCCACTGCAAACTGCTGACTCATAAAGAGAGCCATGCTTTGGTCCAGTTTAAGCGACCCGTTCTGTGTGATGTTCTCATTGAGGAGCTGAAAGAGTTTTGGGATAAGTTCTGGCTGTTCAGCTCGATCCAGCTGCTCCAGGTTGAGTCCCTTCAGCATTTCCTCATGCGTGATGCCGTCAGAAGCCAGTAAGAGAGCAGCAAAGCTGGTAGAGACGCTCAGGGGTGAGAAAAAGATGTTCTTGTCATGGTAGCTAGATATTTTTCTGTAAAGGTTCATGGCAAAGTCCATATTCTTGAAGGAAAGATCTGAGATGGTGGCACTTGGAGGGTGTGCTTGGTGGCTGGGAGCGAGGAAGCACATGTAGGTTACAATGAAAATAAATCCCATCTTCATGTTATGTGCCGCCATATTTTGAGTGTGAAAAGGCTTGGGTGCACAACCTGAAACAGGCAGACATGTAGACATCAAGAGATATTTGAAAAGAGCTCAACTGGACATTACAATGAAAACTACTAAAAACTACAGAAAAGATCAGAGCTCATAAATACATTTTTTTTCCAATTTACTGTATCACCAAAACCATTTGAAAAAATTTAGTATTAAAATGCAATAATTCTGAGTGAAATACATTTTTTTTACAAGATTAACTAACCACCATACATACCAGTGTTCATCTTGGGCAAGATTATGTCCGAAAACTCCATCTATTATTTGGGGAAACAAAGTGCAAGTGTGCTCTGAAGGTTAAACATTAACCTGACATACCGCCTGCTGTGTTGTGCCAGGTGGAGTCATCAATGTTTTTCGTACATTTGGGGCCCTTTTCAGAGGTGATGTCATAAGAACCATCAATAACTGCATATTAACGCTAATTACAACAAGAGCTATATTAACATTAATTACAAAAAAAGAGACATGGGAAACTTCAGAGGGAGTGAATGTCACTTTAATCCTGGAACAAGAATGAATACATTAAATGAAAGAATGTGCTATGGTAACGTGAAATATAACAAAAATGATGAGTACTTATTGTAAGAACGTAGTGAATGAAAATAATGTAATGATGAAAACCCAGCTACTAACATTGTATACTCTTTCACAATTGCATTTTAAATATATATATAAAAAAAGAAACATCAAAGGAAAACAACAACAGTAATGAAATCATGGAATCTTCTCAAAGGTCATCCAGCACAAGTCAAACATTGCATGACTTCCCAGACTTTTGTGAGGCATCAAGATATATTTATGCCGAGCACTCATCATTTCCAGAAAACAATAACTGTAAACAAATGCCATGTGACTGTTTTAATGCTTTAATATGGTCAATTCATCAAAGAGGGGGTGCTGTAACTATAAGTTTGGTTTTTGGGACTGAAATGGAAGCTTGTGGAGGAAAATGAGAGACCTTTAAAAAAATCATGGTGAGAAACAAATGCAAGAAGAAGATAGGATGAACACTTAAAAGTGAATGCACAGCGACATGTTTTTGATGTTTTGTCTCTCTTTGGATCTTAAATCTTATTATGAGGTTAAATAACCTTTCACCCTTCATTCTTACTATTTGAATGTTATTTCCAAACACCATTAATCAGCCAATGGCTTCCACAGCTTTAACCCAAGACACGGTAAGTGCAAATGAATGCATCTTTGTACAACCAATGTTTACAACATTGCTGTAAGTATTACTGGAACACACTGAGTCAAATCAGTGCAATTTAACAAAGACTTCAAGGGCTGTAACATACGAGTGTAAAACTAAAGTTTATGAAGGGGTGTCTGAGGGAGAGTGATCATTTAAAGCACTTCAGCAATCGTTCCATAATAATGAAATTCCCTATATGGTTCATGACAAATGCTGACAAATAGAAACAACAGATGGTCATATACAAGCTAGGCTGGTTGGACATGTCAGACTTCTTTTGCTTTTAGGTGATCATGCTGTGCTGGAAAATGCAATGCATTTATCTATCAGCTGCAGTTTTGTGGTGTTTGCAGATTGCTCTTTTGTTCCCCATTTTATATCAACTCATTCTGGATGAGATGTGAATAATGTGCATTGGTCAAAGGTATCTCAGACTCAACAAATAGCTCTATAGAACTATTCTGTCCACTAAAAATGGACTAAACACCCTTAAATCAAGCATTTGAGCTGGGAAATCTTATAATATCCAGTATGCCTACTTAAACACTTACAGGTAAAAACAAAACCACAACATCAATATGCTGTTGTCCAAATACCTTGAGAGTTTATGCTTAGACATTCACAAATAAAATGATTGATGACGTCAGGGATAAATGACCCGCACATGTTGGTTCTGTTGGCTAAAGGTGATTTCAGCACATTGTACCAAGACATGATTTCAAAGCTATTTCAAAAACTATGGTGGTTCTGGTGGGGCGAGTGTTAGAATCACATCTTGTGTCCTAAAAACGCAAGTCCAATATAAAGGAAGGAGGCTCTGTCATTATCTATCAGACTTTTACTTGCGGTCTTGACGTTGGTCTCCTATGGTTTTCACAGAGCAACCACACCTGCTTGTATTCACCCTCAAAGTAAACACACCGTCTGTTTGCTGAAGATTCCTTTCCATCACTTCCAGAGGAAAAACAAGAATAAAAAACGGTATACAATAGAAATAGAAGGCGCCATGGTAAAAAGGCAATTGCAAACTTGGATTAACTGCATCATGAGTTCTGTGGTCACCCTTTTCCCAGCCTCAGTGCCTCAGTGAGTTAGATTAGACTAACTGCTGCCTTTTCTTTGTCATTGTTCTCTTCTCTATAGCCTGTCAGCGAACTAACCAGGGGAAACGTGTCAGCCTTTTGACTGTCCTTATGTTCGCATGTGCAAAACGTTAGAGGAAGGAGCAAAGCTACCCCTGTCTGGGGTTGCCAATCCAGGCAGCTGGTAAACAACATAGGCAAACCCCTCACACCTTCACTGGCTGGGCTTTTGTTGTTGGTCCTCTTCAGAGCCAGTGTTTACTGGTCCTAGAAGAGAGAAGAGGACTTAGATTACAATGTTTCAGCTCTTTTATTGATGTGCTTTTTTCATAAAGTCAGTTAACTAACCTGCATTATATCTATATTCCCACATGTACGTACCTGAGCCACCTGATGATTTTGTGTCTGGTTGTTGAGGAATGTTCGGCTGAGCTTGTTGCTGCTGCCTAAGAAGTCAAGAGAGAGAATTTGTGTTCAAATCAATGCATTCAATTTGCGTTCACTCAAAGGGGGTGAACTTAATCAAAATCTCTAAGCTGTGCTTATTGCAAGACAAGTGAATTAGATTGCTGTTAAGTGTTTACAATACTGCACCAACCTTTTGCACAGTATTTACCACACATGCAGTTAAACCTACCGATCGAAGTAGGCTTGTCTCCTCTTCCGCAGTTCCTCGGCTGTGAGTGTCTCATTCTGGCCATCTCGTTGTCCTCCTGTAGAACTCCCTGCTACCTGGCTTCCTGATTTCACATTTCCCATTTCAGACTCTGAAGCCTTATTACTCATCACCGCTCCTGTAATATCATATACAAAAAACAATTCAGTATTGATGTTTGTAAAAACATTAAATGGTAACACAAAGATAAACACGTTTAAAATGATGTTGTCATTATGAAGCTGGAATTATGATATATGACACTTAAAACTGACCAGTTGATATGATTCAGGAATAAAGCCTAATTAATACTTCAGTGTACAAAGAACTGAGTTTATAAAATCAACCGTTTTGTTGAAGACAGTCTGGAAAGAAACAAAATATCATTTAAAACCCTCTGGAGGACTTCATCTTTTACCTTGCATGCTGAGCTGTATGGCCCTGCGAAGATCAGCTTCTTCGTCCTCCACATCTATGTCCTGTCTGCTGAGTGCCAGAGCTCTCTTCAGCTCTTCATCCTCATCCATTACCTCATCCTCCACACCGAAGCCCATCTCTGTCTGCCCCAGAGTAGCCGACCTGCTGCTCACAGTGCAAAGCTTGATTAGCTGCCACAGGTAAGTCAGATGTTTATTTCTAGGAACTTGAAACATTAACATAAACTAAGATATCCCTTTCTGAAAACTTTCTGTGTCCTAATATCTGCAGATACATACCCTGCACTTGTTTGTGCCTCATCCTCTCCTATAAGCCTTGGTCGCTGCTGCTGCTGCACTCTCATGATCCCGAGGATCTGCTCTGCCTCGCACTCAGGGAGGTTTCCTCGGATCACAAATATGGAATAACCTGCATAAAAAGATCCACAAAACCTTTAATAACCTTTTCAATGTTGCAACATCTAAACACACAGCAAACAATACACAAAACACAATACCTTCTTGCTGTAACTGTGCAAGGAAAAGTGCTAGATAGGTGTCTGATATCAATTCTGGTCCGGTCAACAGTGAATTCAAATTAAACCACTGCAATGAAAGGAAAGAAGTTTCTTTAGTAAATCAAGCTGTTTTAAAGTACTTTATCATCATGATGCTGCAGTGATCATACCTGCTGTCCGAGTTTGCGTATAGTAAACCAGTGCTCCTTGTAGTTGCAAATGAAGGCCTTCTCATTTCTGAAACATGAAAGCAGGAAGAGCTGTCACCACCACCTTACACTGTGCAGTAGCTCACCAAAACACACAACAAAAGTCTTGACATTACATTGGATTAATCATCAGGCTCTGATACTCCCGGCTGTTGAAGAGGATGAGCTCCAAGCCCCACACTCTCAAAGCATTGCTAATCACCTGCAGGAAAGATGCGACAGCAAAGAGTTGAAATTGGCGTTACTGACTTTAAATGGTTAATGATCTGTGTCTGAATAAGTAAATCTTTTCCGCTCACTTGTATGGAAAAGAACCCGCTGTCATCCATGTTCCCGGACGGTTGCTGGAGACACATTCACAGATCACACAGTCAGAAACCACCCAGTGTCTGCGCGCACAAATACAGCTGCTGTCTGCATCAATATCCTCCCCCTGAGCCTCCTCACCTGTAGGAAGGTCCTGTACTCCTCGCTGGCCATGCCTCCCTCGGCCATCCTCATCCTCTCCTCTTCATCGAGCTGGTGAGCGATGGAGGACAGGTCCACAGGGGTGAAATACTCACCCTGCAGGAGGTTGTTGAGGCAGTGTTGGGCGCACAGAGAGCCCTCTTGCTGCAAATAAAGGCCCAGTTGTTGAAATGACACCTCTCACACGACAGCACTGTGAATATGTCTCATCTAACAGTCTTAATTAGCTATTACATTTCATGGAGTTTCTCCACCAGTAGTGTTAGCCACATACAGCTAACTTACGTACTATTAATACTCCTTTATAAGCCCAAATAGCTGTTTTAATTCATTTTCTTGACCAGCTCGACAAACATAACGCTTTTGGAGAAGTTGTTGAGCTTTCTGCGTTGTCACACTCGGCTGAAAAGAAACTTTTCATGAGCTCTGACTTGCAGATACAGTTAGCATTTTTAGCTGCCTGGACAACAATACTGCCAAAGAGCTCAACTAATCTGCCAGCACCGGCCGCTAAACGAGGCGCCGCCGGGGGGGCGATTCTTCCCGAGCAAACACGACGACCTGCTGGCAGATACACGGCCTCAATTAAATATTTCAACTTACTTTCTCGTGAAATATGGAATCCATATTCAGCTTTCTGTCAAACATTCAACTCTGACCTCTGGCCCCGCCGCATTCATCACCGAGGAGGAGGGACAATCCCGGCCAGCGCCCCCTGCAGTCCGGGCCCCGAAACACAGGCCACATCCACACGGAGTGTCCTGCAACACACTTACCATCACTGAAATCACCACTGCTGTGCATTTATTGTGGTTTCAGGCAAATTCTGAGAGACTTCTGAAAAAAAAGCTATCTTCTAGATACAGGAATATAATATAATACAAATGTTATACAAAAATATTGAAATGACTGTTGAGGCAGATGTGCAGACGTGGTAAAATGTTTATTCCATATTCAACAGGTGAGAACCCATGTTTTTTTGCATTTAGCAGAGAGTTAAAACAATACCAGAATCCGGATCAGCTTTATTTGTCATGTATGTGTAAACAAACATGGAATCTGACTCTGCTTTTTTTTAACAACTCTGCTCTCAGTTGAGATACACAGAAATAGACATACAAGGTAAACATGAGTATTAAAGAATTAAACAATAATTGTATAATCATAAATATTTATAAAAGTACACACACTCATAATACGACCTAATAATTGTCAAATATATGCAGAAGTGAAATTCACCAGCAGAGGGCGTGTTGTGTCGAGGAGAACTGTGTTATTTACAAACTGTTGTTTTGGACCTGCTGAGGGACATTACAAATAGCAAAACACGCATTTTTTAAAAACAAATATCCTGTTTAATTAAGGAACTAAAATATAAGTATTTAGCTTCATCTAAATATTTCGGACACCTCTCATAATTATAGTGTAATAGCGTCGCAAAAAGGTTTCGGATCACCAGTGGAACAGTCTCCTAGTGACGCCTCCTCCTTTACGGCAAATGAAACATGGCGGAGGCTGAGAAATTCCCCGACGGACTAGAGCTCAGCAAGGTATGAATTTAAAACAGCTAACACAAGCTGACAGCGGCCACCGACACTCAGGGACAAAACACTGAAGCGTAACGCGTCAGTAAATTTGTTTAATGTGCTTTTTAAATGTGCAATTTAAGGGCCACTGTTTAGCAGGCTAGCGCTCGTAGCTAGCTCCTGTGCTAGCTACCCTAAATGAAATTTCTCTGCTGAGGCTACAGCATTTATCGCTCATCCACTGTGAGTGTGTGTTGCTTGGTTTTTGGTGTTAGATTAGACATTACATTCAGGATAAATGTGGCTTTGTCTTCTGCTGTGTTGGTCTCTGTCATGTGGTGTCTTGGTGGTCGCTTTTGTCCCAAATCGCCTCAACCTGTTTCCATGAGTTTATGTATAAATTTATTTTAAACACGTTATTGTCTCAACCTGTTTTCAGACGTCAAAGCAAGAAGCTACATCTTCTTCACAAGTTGAAAGTGAAACTGGCCCACGATGATATTTTTTCTCTTACGTTTTTTGTTTACAGAAATGGTGGTTGGATACGAACTACTTTAGGAATGCAACTAGAAATGCAACTAACACAACACAGAAACGACAGGCGTAGTTTGCAGGAGATGTGCTCAAAGCTTACAGAAATTGCACTGTGAATATGACTCCATTTATAATGTGCAGTACATATTTTCACAGCGCGTGGGTTCTGTTTAAATAAACATTATCGTTGTTGTTTCCATCAATCATTTATGTCTGTTGAAACTGGAAAAACAACTACGTGTTTCATGTTTAAAATAACTTGTTTGACTTCCTGTTTAGAGATTGGACACCTTTTTATGACGTTGACTATCACCTTTGTGTGTTGTTTACTCCTGTGCACAGTGGGTTATAATGTCATCTTTATTACACTCTTCTGTGCCCTTTAAAACTTTGGGGAATAAAGTTTTATTATTTTTATATTTTAGTTTCCCTTTCCATAAGGCATTAAAAGAGCAAAACACTTTTAAGTCCACTGGTTCTACCCGTGTTATTTCTAAAGAGGTCCACTCATATGTCATTCACAGACTAATAGAATATAAAGATATTATCAATGTTAGTAATTCTTGCCACATAGACATGTCACTGGAGGAACACTTAAACCTGACCTGTGTATGTGGTGATTGATAGCTGTCAGCCAGTGCAGGAAGTGAAAAAGAGTCAGTTACTCTGCAGAAATCAGGAGGAAGCAATGAGACTAATTTCTTACTAATAACTTGACTTGCTAGAAGCCAATTGAAAGGTTTCTCTTTGATGCCAAGCTGGTTGTGTTGGACATTTCTCCACTCCAGATTACTGAAGATAAAGCAGCATAAAATGCTCTGCTTAGTGGTGGCATAGTCAGTCAAGGCAGAATAAAGCATTTGACTTTTATCATTGACATCTTCATGATTTTTGTGAAATGCCTCTTAACCAGGATTTGAAGTTTACATTTATTTTGTAAACACAGTGCAGTGTTAAAGAAAGATATTTATCTGTATATCACTGTGGGAACAGTGGCTTATCAATGTGGTCATATGTGTTTATGTGAAGACAGCTGTGCGTCACTTTAAACAAACCGTGCTCTCTTTTGCCTCCTAGGAATGGCTGGAGGCGGCAGACAGCGGCGCAGAGCTGCTCCGTTACCTGAAGGAGCAGGTGCCACAGATCTTTTGTGTGAAGAAGGAGTCCAGCCCTCAGGAGGAAGACGAGCTCATGCAGAGCCGACTCCTCCGCCCTCTGGAGTGTTTCCTGTTTGGAGAGGATCCTCAGGAGGGTCTGGAAAAGCTCAAGCATGGCAGCACCTCTTCCCAGCTCTGTGGACGCGTCTTCAAAGAGGGAGAGACTGTCTACTCCTGCAGGTCTGAACAGACCCTCTGATTTTCTGTAATAAATAACTTAAAACAGCAATAATAATAGCTGTTACATAGTGTGTACAATGAAACAGAAAATATTTCTTTGCAGTTATCCGTAACTAATTTGCAAAATGCAGACGTTAAAAAGTACCCAGCCCCAATAAAATCTGAAATTTCTGGATGAGGTTTGGACATACACAGAGGCTGTCTAACATCATCATCCAGTGCTTTTGGAGCGAACAGTTTGGCCTTGATAGAGTTTAGTTTTATAGTGATCTGCCGACATGACAAACAGTATTTAGGCTAAGTGTTAAAGATGAATTGTTAATGAGTCGACTCTCTCAGGTTGCAGTATGGGGCAGTCTGTGGACATGAACAATGTGAAATACTAAATCACTCACGTAGATATGTGTATTTTGTGTATCAGTTTTTGTGGCAGATTTCTTCGATTTCAGCCCCAAAGCTGTCGTTTTTGGTTTTATGTCAAAATGAATTGTATTTAAGGTTACTGGTGTCTCCTTGCATAATTATACATAAAAGTCAATCATGTTTCACAGTAGGTATTATCTAAGAGATGGAAGGATCGATAAGAGTACTTAATAGCAATGCACTCTTATTATATACACCATAGGACAAAATCTTATTCTCCATTTTTATGAAAATGTGATTTGGGCATTTTACCTTTTAAAAAACCTAATTAACTAGTGGCATTAATAGCTGCATGTAATGAGACTTGTGTGTGTTTTGAATGTATTGTGCCGAGAGGCAGGTCCGTTTTTACAGTTATACGAGCGGCATGTTTTCAGCCCCAGATGAAACACGTGTTGACATTTATTAAATCAAATCCCAAATCTTCTTCAACCTACTCCAGGGATTGTGCAATAGATCCCACATGTGTCCTGTGCATGGACTGCTTCCAGGAGAGCGTGCACAAAAGCCATCGATACAAGGTTGGTGTCAACATATATGCTCACATTTTTATTTGTAATATAACATATTTTATTGGTCACAGTCACACACTTGGATAAATGAGAATAATATGAAGTCACCCATGAGGCAACTTGATTACCCTCTTCTTCTTTGAATCAGTTCATTATTATCTGACTATAGGACCTTTGGCCTTTCATACTTTTCATAATAATGCATTCCCACAGTTAAAGCAGCTGTATAACGTAATTGTTGTTGTATGTATACATTACTGGCCCTCAGTGACACACAGTATGTGATTTTTCTTTTTTTTCCCCCAGATGCATGCGTCATCAGGCGGGGGCTTCTGTGATTGTGGGGATGTAGAAGCCTGGAAGATAGGCCCCTGTTGCTCCAAACACGACCCAGGGGCAGCCACTGCCATGGTAACGGTGAGTTACATAATAGAGCGGAAAGAGGGACGTGGGAGGGGCGTACTTGTCCCATTCTGTGTCAGTGAACCCCAGTATGCTTATTTTCCCATCTTAGTCCTGGATGCTGCTCCCTTGGCTGTGACTCGGGCTCCGGAAACGAGAAAGAAAAGCACTTTGTTGACCTGCACCAACTGAGAAAATTTAGAACTAGGTTAAAAGACTGGGAGGCTGATTGAGTGCGTGAAAGCTGATGGAAAACGGTTGTCAGTGAAACCGGGTTGAGAGCAGCGTTTCTTTTACTTAAATCCTGCTTAACTGTGCTGAGATGTATTCAATTCATCGCTCCCTCCCCTCTAACAAACTGCTTCTGGGATTTATTTGGGCGATTGGTTGTGACTGTTCAGCAGTTGTTTGTCAGGCCTTTTTTTGCCGATCACGGTGTTTGGGCTTTTCTCTGATAAGATCACACTGGGCTTTGAACAGACGTGCAGCTTGACGGCTCTGTGCCTGTTTTCCGTAAACAGCAGGTGGTTCTGTATTAACAGAGACATCAGTGGCAGTCAGAGAGGCTGCTTTGTCTTTTCCACAACAGCCACGAACCTGTGCTAAGCAAGCACACGGTGACAAATCCATCCAAAAACTGAACACGCTGCTTCAGATCCTTTGTTGCCTCAGATTGTGGTAGATTCCAGTGCTTGTTCTCACACAGTAGTGTGACGTGGCGACTGGTGTAAATTCACAGACTCGCTGTATATTTTGTTTCTGTGTCAAATGTCAAACATTTGTATGAAATACTGAGCTGCTATGTGAAATGTTTGCTCTCAGAGAGTTTGATATCTTAACTTTACCAAGGCAGCTGCCTCTTTTGCGCTTCTGAAGCAAAATTTTCAGACGACTTCCTTTTCATGTTGTGACACAGGAAATAAGAAATTAGTAAAGGTTATCACAACAAACTTTGTTTATTAGTCAGGGGTCAGCTTTAGCATCTGCAAAGATGAATGTTTGTGTTGGACATTAATTGTTTTTCCATCTGTATCCTGTCCTCGTAATATTAGAAAAAAAGACTTTTTACTTATTGCAAAAAATGTATTAATAGTTTGTTGTCTCACAATGTGAGACAAATGTTTCTGATACTAGTTCTGTGTGATTCTCTCATTTTGTGCAGGATGAGTGCTCATTGGAGCCTGAGTTGTGTGAGCGTGCTGAGAAGCTGTTCCGGGTACTGCTGCGTTACGTCACAGACTTCTTGGTGTGGGAGGAGACCTTGGAGCTGTCGGCTGAACTCCAGCCACGGTAAGGCCTGTCCAATCAGATGCTAATGCGTAGATCTATATACATAGCACTCAACTTAACTTTAACGTTGTCTCTCTCCATCCATGCAGGACAAAAGACAATGCATACTACTGTGTACTGTACAATGATGAGCACCACTCGTACGACCACGTGATCTACACCCTGCAGCGCTCTGTTAACTGTAATGAAGCAGAAGCGCAGACACACACAGCACTTATTGACAAAGAGGTATTTTTTTTGTTTTGTTTCTCTTTTCCCTTACAGCACTGTCATGTCAGGGAAGTTCATTCAGATCAGTTTCCACAATTGCATTCATCATATCCATTGTAAATTATTGATTGACTGTTAACTGCACAGGGTCGGCGGGCAGTAAAGAGAGGAACCCTTCGTTCATGCCAGCAAGCAAAGGATCTCATCAGGGTAATAACTAGCTGCTGATTCTCCACCATTTTAGACATTTAGGAATTTAGAATGATGTTTAATCATCAAATGGAAATTATTATTGTCCAGTTTTACTCTTCTAAACGAGCTCTTTCACCTCTGTGTTGTAGTCCAACTCCGAGCACATTTCCCTGCAGCCTCTGCGTGTGGAGATCCTTCACGCAGCGGTAATGGCTCATCAAACTTTTGCTCTGCGTCTTGGTTCCTGGTTCCAAAAGGTCATCAGTTACTCAGGTGCTGTCATTCACTTTTACCACACTTGGACCAGAAATATTTCAGAGCTTAAGTTGTTGATAGTGCATCTTTGACATGTTCTTTCTTCAGAAAAGGTGTGAACACCTCAGGTTTTAGTGGCCTATGCATAGTTGCATGTGATGTGACTGCAGATTCTGTGTGTATCTTGTACAGTTGGCTTCAGGCAGGCCTTCTGTCAGGTGGCTCTGGAGCCCAGCGCAGACAGTGACCGACCCTGCCTCATCAGCAGACTCATGCTGCACGACGCCAGGATGTACAAAGGCAAGTGGATCTGAGATTGGTTTCCATTCTCTGTGTATGACGAGCTAATCTCAGCTCAGTGTTAACGTGAGGATTTTCTTCTCATTTCCTTAAGGAGCCCGCAAGATAGTACATGAACTGATTTTCTGTAGCATGCTAATGGAGACTGAGTTCAAGAAGCATTTTGCTGTTGAGTTTACAAAGGTAAGAAATGGGAATGTTTTAAACATTTTGTACAATTATTACACTTTCTTAAATTTATACGTACCTTTTTTGTGGCTTTTTAGCACTTCAAGCAGCTGCAAAAGGACTTCATAAATGATGACCATGAGAGGAGTATATCCATCACTGCCCTCTCTGTTCAGATATTCACTGTACCCACATTGGTAAGTGTTGTTTGTTTTCAGGGCATCTGTATTGATATTATGTCATAGTTGGTAAATATTACACATGTATCATGTATCTGTACTTTATATATCCGTGCTTTAGAAACTAGCAGTGTCCTCATGCTCTTGTTCTTCTTCTAGGCCCGACAGCTGATTGAAGAGTGTAATGTCATTAAAGTGATAGTTGATACAGTCATGGAATTGCTGCGTGAACACTTGGATGCCAACAATCGCTTCTTCTTCCTTGGCTACAATTCAGACAAGTTCTCACGTATCCAGGTCATCTTCCACGACCTCAGGTCATTAGACAGTCAAATATTTAACTAAATTTCAACTCCACAGTTGCTCTCAACTTTTGTGTTCTTTATCTGAGATGTTTATAATTTTTTTTGTCTCTCGCAGGTATATTCTGATCAGTAAACCTTCAGTATGGACCGAAGAGCTGCGGACAGAGTTCATAGAGGGATTCAAAGTTTTTCTTGGGCTTCTCAAGTGCATGCAGGTTATAATAATCTTAATCCTGATTCATTCTTTGATATGTGTAATTACAGGCTTATTACATCAGGTTGTAATAACTTGTCACACCACATATTTAATGAGTCTTAGCTTTCTTTCACTGTCCTTATCAGGGTATGGAGGAGGTGAAGCGCCAGTTTGGTCAACATATTGCAGTGGAGCCAGAGTGGGAAGCTGGCTTTTCTCTTCAGATCCAGCTCCGCCACATTTTTGCTATGTTTCAGGATTGGTGTTCCTCTGATGTGAGTTGTTGTATAATTTGTTTAAGACACAGTTTTTTTTATCCCACAAATATTGTTCATTCATTCAGAGATGAGAGAAGTGAATTGCTTTGGTCAATCATTGCTTGTTTGCCTCTACCCTCAGGAGGAGATCTTGCTGGTTGCATTTAAAGAATGCCACAAAGTCCTGATGCAGTGTAATCACCAGCCCTTCAACAGGGAGCCAACTGACTACTACATGTGCAAGCACATCCTCCATGTTCGTCCGTACAAAGTGTCTCAGCAGCCTGTCAGCATACATTTGCCTATCTCCAGGCTACTGGCTGGTAAGAGACCTGATATTTGAAACGCCTAGTGATGTACTGTTGTTTTTTGTGTCGGCTTTGAACTTACCACTCTGTACATTGTGATTCCCAGGCCTGTATGTGCTGCTCTGCAGAACAGGGGCGATTGAACGACTTGAAGATCCTGTAAGTGACATGAAATGGAGAATGATGGTTTAAATGTGTAATGAGATACAGGTATCAGAGAGTCAACAAGCAAATATTCAGTGCGTGCTGTGTTGTTGTGTTTGCTGAACAAACAGTCTTATTCTTATCCTCTGCTGCTGGAATTGGAGGGTCAGAGTTTCTTTGTGTCTTGCAGGAGAGCTACGACTTCACCCAGATGGCAGAGCATCCTTTGCGCTGCGTGGTGCTGGCTGCGCAGGTCTCAGCTGAAATGTGGCGGAGAAACGGGCTCTCGTTGGTCAGCCAGGTACGCTGCATTGGATTTGGATGTTCATGGCTTTTTCAATTCTGTATGATCTCTGTCTTTTCTTCTTCAATTAATAAATGACAAGTTAATTATTGTGTCATGTGATCAGGTCTACTACTATCAGGATGTAAAATGCAGGGACGAGATGTACGATAAGGATATTCTCATGCTTCAGGTTGGTGGCACTGACACTTTACACTTCACCTATACTTGCTTTTCATAGATATACATGTATTTTATAAGGTGTGGTGATATGTGACTATCCCCACAAATCGTTTACAGATAGCTGCTTCCAAAATGGACGCCAACCACTTCCTCATGCTGATCTTGTTGAGATTTGAGCTCTTTGATTATTTTAATGGGAGCTCTACAAGCAAAGACCAGGTAAGCGACACCTTAGTATTCATTTGGAAAAAAAAGTGTGTTATGCTACAAAATGCTCTACTTACTAATGAAATGCAACTCACTTTGCAGGATGAGCTGATACAGTCGAATCGTCTCACAGAGGAGATGCTTTACCTTCTCATCGTCATTGTCGGTACAGTCATAAGATCAAACTTAGGAGGTCGCTTGGTTTCATATGAACCAAACTATAGTGTCTGATCAGTGTTTTCTTTCTAGGTGAACGTTATGTCCCCGGGATGAGTCAGGTGACCAAAGAGGACGTGACAATGAGGGAGGTTATCCACTTGCTGTGCATCGAGCCCATGGCTCACAGTAGCCTAGTCAAGGGTCTGCCAGAGAACGTAAGTTATAGTATGCTGTCTAAACTATTAAGCTAATTTATGAGTATATATTAGAGGGATAATCATTTTCATTTTTTTGTAGGAGAGCCATGAAACAGGCCTGGAGAGTGTAATTACCAAAGTTGCCACCTTCAAGTATGTATAAGAACGCGTATATAAGTGTTTTATCAGTCACTGCTGAGCGGGATTAATCTGTCGATTCTGCTTCTGTCCTCAGGAAACCAGGAGTCTCAGGACACGGATTGTATGAAGTTAAAAAAGAGCGTCTGGTAGAATTCAACCCGTTCTTCTACCATTATTCAAGATCTCAGCACAGTAAGGTAATGGAGTTGACTTTGTTTTTCTGTTTCAGTAAAACACCAGTTTTATACTAAATTGGCACAACTTCTATGGAATATTCCTCATTTCTTGCTCATATTTCTACATATATTGTAGGCTGAAGAGTCTCAGAAGAAGAGGAGGACTCAAGAGAGCAATGATAAAGGTGACCAATGTCTTTGCTCTGCACAGTCATCTGTTCTGATCTGAGATGTGACCATCTTTTGTGCTCTTGCCGCTAATGAATCACCTCTGCTAACATTCTGTTTTTGTTTGCTCCCAGCTTTGCGTCCTCCGGTGCCCCCGCCCTTCTGCCCACCCTTCTCCAGCATAGTGGGTCTGCTCTGCTGTGACATCATCATCCATGTCCTGAGACGTGTCCTGCAGAAACCTGTAGAGGACAAGACCAGTCATTGGACAGAGGCCATGATCCAGAGGGTGCGCATTACATTCGTTTTTTCCTTATCAGAGTCAACCTTGCTTGGTCTTTGCTTTTTGCCTCTGCTGCCATTTGCAGTAACAAAATGCATTTACCACACAGGCCCTGCACTTGATAGGTCAGGCATTGCTTGAAGAGAAAATGCAGCTTGAGGACAGCACTGTTGAGGAAGTGACCTTTGATTTCAGCATAAAAGCCCGCAGTAAGTGGAACCCAATTGTTTTGTGTGATATTTTTGTCACTCACTTAATATTCAGCAGAGTTCCTAAAGTTATACACTGGTTTGGTTTTGTGAATTTTGTGACATAAATGTCCCCTCTGTTCTTCCAGAAATCGGTTCAGAACATGGCAAGTCAGTGTTCCTCATGTTGTCAAAGATTAAGACTGTTCCTTCCCTTGAAGCTCAGAAGGACATGGTGAAATGGCTTCTGCAGGTATATTCTTCAGAGAGCCAAATCTCATTCTGTTTTTATCATTTATATCACATGACAAATTTTTGCATACTAATGCATTTATTTTCTAGTCACTTTCACCATTTTATGTGTTTTTTTTGCTAGATGTTTGAGGTTGTCAAGTGCCTTAGAGAGAACTCCAGTCCAACAGCCTCGATGAGTGTGGAGACCACTAAGCCCGAAGAGGTAAAAGACCTACGAACGTTCAGTTTAAAAATGTACCAATACAATAGACTTCATCTTTCCTCTTGCTTGCTCTGTGTTGGGTGCGTACATTTAGAAGTACCTTTACAAAGAGGGTCCTAGGCGCTGTTAACCAGCAGATTTGGTGGTTGAATGTGCGCAGATAAGATAACATATTATACAGAACAAAAAATTTGTAGTTACAACTCAGTTTGTGATTGCAGTCTTCAAGTCATGGTATATTTTCTCAATATTCATAAGCGTGATTTATCATTCCAGAGTGCTCAGGACAAAGAGAAAGCTGAGCGTAAAAGGAAGGCAGAGGCAGCCAAACTCCACCGGCAGAAGATTATGGCCCAGATGTCAGCAATGCAGAGAAACTTCATTGAGTCAAACAAGATGCTGTACGACAACATGCCAGAGAGCGGGACACAAGGAGAGCCTGCTGCAACTACTGAGAGGTGAAGAGAACTATTCACATACCACAGGCATGTTTAGCTGGCTTGAGATTATGATCTAAAGCAAGTGTGTGTTGCGTTTACACCTTTTTAGCTGTGCCATGGAGCAGATGGAGCTCTGTGTAGCCGTCGGGCCCCACCGAGGGTCCACACCAGCCGAGAGGGAGGTGCTCACCTGCATTCTTTGTCAGGAAGAGCAGGAAGTGGTAGCCCAGGCTCAAGCCATGGTGCTGACTGCATGTGTCCAGAGGTCCACAGTACTGACGCAGTGCAGAGGGAAGATACCGACCCACAGAGCTGATGGTCAGTCTCCTTTCACTAATGATTTCATGTAATTGCCAAAGGGGTTAAATGACTGACACAGCTGACTCATACTTTTGTTGAATGTATCCGTTAAAGGGACAGGAACAGGGACATCATATCCTCTCTTCATGCCTCCCGAGCTGGCGGTTGGGACCCACACTGGCAGCTGTGGACACGTCATGCATGCCACATGTTGGCAGAAGTGAGTGGTTACTGAAATAAATGTAATGAATGTTATTCTTTCGGTGCTCCTCTTTACAGTGCACAGATTTACAGTCCATTTGTTGTTCTCTGTATCTCCCAGATATTTTGAAGCCGTTCAGAATACGACCAGGAACCGACTCCACGCTGAGCTGATCATCGACCTGGAGAATGGGGAGTACTTGTGCCCCCTTTGCAAGTCTCTTTGCAATACTGTTATCCCTCTCATCCCATTGGAACCACTATTATTTAACTAGTAAGTCCGGCCCACTTTCTGCAGGCCAATCTGCAATGCATTGTTGGTAGCTGTAGATGTATAGAAGTTGAATATTTGTTTCATGCCTGCAGTGAAAATGCAGAGATAATTGGGCAGCATTTGACCCTGCCGCGCTGGATCCAGATCCTCTCTGCCAGGATTAAAGGACTCAAGTCAGTCACACAGGATAATGGTAAGAAGACATACTCAATATACAGTAATTGCCTCTTTTTAAATGGGTGTAAATGTGCTGGAGGTTTTTTTTGTTTAGCCACTGCAGCTCTTTGCTTTAGAGTGTCACCTAGGTATGTGTAGCATGCACAAAACATCCAAATATAGATTTACATATAGAGCATCATCTCTGCTGGCAGAGACACACATGTGAGAGCTTTCTGAGATGTCAGTAAGATGTCATCATGAACTCAGCTCTGCAGTTGCTTCAAAATAAAAAAAAAAACATAATTGGCTTTATTTGATGGAGGAGTTTTACCGGAAAGCAGCTGCGGAAAATATATTTTAATTTCCAGGATTCCATCTTCACAAACAGCATTCATATACCTGTCTCTGCGTGCATCTGTTTTCTTTTTGTAGTTTATCTAAAACCTTCCCCTGCTTACTTATGAGTAACATGAGATGTGAAATGAGATAACTGATGATGATGTTTTCTTTCTGGTGTAGATTGCAACACAGAGGGCAGCAGTGTTGATGGAGACATGGGGCTGTGTGGAGAGGGCCAGCCAGATTTTAGATCCATTCTGAGCTATGGAGTACAAGAACCGTGAGTGAAATTGTCAGCTCTGTCCGTACTCGTGCATATATGTTGCCTTTAGGTGCGTCAGTCTGAATTCACTGCCTCTGGTCGTTTTTTAGGAGGAAGTTCTCAGACAGTATAGCGGAGATGCTGGTTGTGTGTGCCACCACAGTCCACAGGGTGGGACTGCAGACAGCACCCAATGAACTGTGCCCACGTGTGCCCCTCATGGCTTGGAACACATGTGCCTTCACTATTCAGGCCATAGGTACAGGCAATGTTTCACTCACTGTGCCATGCTGTCCCTTTTTGTATTTTTGCAATTCTCAAAATATCTTTGCATGTCTTCACAGAAAACATATTGCAAGAAGAGGACAAGCCACTCTTTGGGTCTTTACAAAACAGACAGGTTGGATGCCACATATAACCTGGCGAACAGCTGTTACATAATGCGTGTAATATTCACTGTCTTTGGCTTAACTTTGTCATACATCAGTGTGTATCCCTGTTTTAGCTTGCAGGTCTGAAGGCAATTGTTCAGTTTTCAGCAGCTCAGAGGCTTAAGAGCTCTCAGGTGATCATTCAGAGGCACTTCACTGACATGCTCGGAGGTATGTGTTTGTTTGAGAACTAATTTAATCTAATTGTAAATGAACAGTTTTCTGTTCATGGAAAGCACGTTTGTCTACACCTTTGTACGAAATGTGATGCGTACTGTAAATAAAGAGTATTTTGCTGTCCATTTTCCTCTTTCCCCAGTCTTGCTGCCAGCCATGAGCAGAAAGAACACTCCTTCTCTTCTGGAGGTGGACTTCTTCCATCTTCTGGTAGGTTTTCTGTACAGCTCTGTTAAGAATTAATCTCTTTTTGCCCTCAAGTCCTATCAAGTCCATTCAGTTACATCTGATAAATAAAACTGTTGATACCATTGCTTTTAACGTGCTAGAATTAGAATTTCTTTAGTTAATAGTATGTGTGTTCTGCCAGGTGGGGTTGGTGTTGTCTGTGCCCTCACTGTATCAGGAGGAGGCTGTAGACTTACAGCCGTCTGCCGTCAGCTCCGCCTACAACCACCTGCACGTCCTGCATCTCGTCACAATGGCCCACATAGTGCAGGTCCTCTTGTCTTCTTCAGGTAAAAACAGCAAAACCTCAGCCAAGCATTCTGGTCTAACAGTACTACTGATACCTACCACATTTACTGAACTACATCAGAATCCTGTACAGTAACAAAGATTGTTATGATGGTTAAATTCTGCTAAATTCGATTCTTCTCAGATTTCCCTGCAATAGCAGGAGGAGAAGAGACAGAGGAGGCGAAAGCAGCAGCTGAGCTGTGTTCTATAGTGTCACAGCACACTGGAAGGTACAAGTGTTTCTCATTCTCTTGTTGTTTATCAGGGAAACATGCATGAGCAAATTTTTCTTCTCTTTTTTAAATATTATTGAATACATTCAATTCATTACTCTTTTCCTTATCCAAGTGCACATTTGATATTTCTTTGTCACATTACTAAGCTCAGAATTGATCAACAGAAAAGAAAACAATGGTTTCAAGAATAATAGGTGGCATGCATTTGTCTCCATAGTCAATCATTGACATGGCTGGATTATGCATTAAGAATCTGTCATTTTATGGATGTCAGTTTTAGAAGTCTAGAGATTTCTTCTACATTTTAAATGTTGCTATTTAATCTCCCAAGTGGCTGCTGAAATTGAGTCACTAAAAATGCAAGCCTCTAGGTGACAATGACCTATTTTTTCACACTAAAGTTTGTTTTGAAATCTGCCTTTCTCCCATATATCAACTATTTAATGTACACCACTTATCTTCCACCAATACACATTGACTTGTAAGCTCTGTTTGATTGTTCTTCTACTCGACAATGAGAAGAAAAGGAAAGAGGAGAAAGAGGAATCTGGATTTTTTTCCACTCAAACTTTAATGGCAGATCTTGGCAAGAAAAACAAAACATTTATAAACCATTGCCATTGTTAAAGCTGCCTGGGGTTGGAGGCATGTGGTTTATTTGTCAGGGACCATGTACTATTTACTTACAAAAAAATCACTATCCCTGTTCCTTCATGCTCACAGCCTAATGAGATTTAAACTGAGTGTTGGAAAAGTTGGATGTAGCAGGCAGAGCGGGACATACATTTTTTATTGGCCTGTTTCATAATCAAACTTGACAGGAATCAACATTGCCTTGTCTGTAATGGAAACAAATGCACTCTCAGGAGAGGAAAACATTGCTCCTTGTTTCTGTTGCTGCAAGCTCAGAGGTGTATATGGTAATGTAGACTGCTTTCAGCTTGTTTGACAGGTTGTTCTGTTGTTTGCTCATCAGGCTGATTCCAGATGCGTCCGGCAGCTCTGTGGCAGAAAGAGTGAAGAGAGGGATCGAGCCTTTCCTGCGGTGTGCCGCTCTCTTTTTCAGTTGCCTTACAGGGGTACATCCTCCAGCGGAGCTCTGTAATGCTGGTGGTAGGTCAAATCCAAGAAATATGTTGGTGTGATATAAAAAATGATGATTCATGATTCATGATCGTGACATTTTGGGGTTTTGCAGTTACCTTTCAAGGACAGATGGAGGCACTGTGCAGCTACTTGGCACTACCCTCAAATGTGTTCCAGCTCTTCCAGGATCACAGAGACCCTGTTACTCCACTGCTACAGAGGTAGGTGATAAATACTGAAGCATGGGTCATGTATTTGATCTTGTAATATTCACTCGGGAAGTTTTATGACAATTATTTTCTTTCATCCTTAGGTGGTGTGGGAATCCAGCTATAACCAAAGCCCTGAAAGTCCAGACTGTCAGGTAGATGTTGGGCCTTGTATTCCCTCTAATTTTATTTAGTAATAAAATAACTTGTGATAATTGATTGATAAACTCTTTCCTGCAGGTACCCCAGAAGAAGGAATCGTTTGATTGATCTTCCCGAGGATTACAGTGCTCTCCTCAATCAAGCCAGCCATTTTAAGTAAGTGCTTGACTGATGACGTCTCAATCACAGTCTTTCAGCGGACAAATCTGCTGGAAATGTTTAAACGGCTGTCCTGTTCCACACTTTATCCTCAGGTGTCCCAAGTCTACAGATGATGAGAGGAAGCATCCGACCCTGTGCCTGTTTTGTGGGGCCATGCTGTGCTCTCAGAGCTCCTGCTGTCTCAGCCAGCTGGACGGGGAAGATGTGGGCGCTTGCACCTCTCACGCTGCAACCTGTGGTGCTGGAGTGGGCATGTTCCTCAGGTGGGTCACTGTTACCCCTTGAAGGGACCAATGGAAAACTTTTCCAGCTGTAAAATGTGTTTTCTAACTGCATCTTTTCACTTCAAGTTGTATTCTCCCTTGCTTGACAGAATAAGAGAGTGTGAAATTGTACTGATGGCCAGTAAAACTCGAGGAAGCACGTATCCTGCTCCTTATCTGGATGATTATGGGGAGACTGATCCTCATCTTGGGTAAGAATCATAGCTTGCTTTGCAGGAGCTGACTTGTTTTACCCAGAATTGCAAATTTTCCACTGGGATAAATGACGTATCTGATTCTGATTGTGAAATAGAGACATTTCAAACATTGCCTCATACAGGCAGTAACAGTTACTACCTGCAGACAGTTAAGACTGCAGCTTTACTTAGAAATTTACTGGAGCAAATTAACTGGATTTTTTAGATTGGGAGCAAGATTATAATCACATTTTTTCATATATTAAGTCACAATTTGTGCACAAGGTGTGTTTCACTATTTCACAAAGGTCTTCCATCATAGTCTTACAGTATAATGTTGCCACTGGAAAAAGGTACTAGTCATATCAGTGATTCATCCTTGTA
>JBAJHX010000115.1:12570318-12587813 GCA_037176925.1 Amniataba percoides
TCTCTGTCTTTTCATTTCTAGAAGGGGCAATCCGTTACACCTTTGCCCGGAGCGCTACAGGAAGCTGAACCAGCTGTGGCAGCAGCACTGCATCCTGGAGGAAATCGCCCGCAGTCTGGAGGTGGTCAACGTTATTTTTGCCTTCGAGTGGCAGATGTTGTGATGATTGCTTCAGATGTGGTGGCTGGGAAGTGAAGAGCACAGCCATAGAGCACAATCTGCTCCAGTGCTCCTGAGGCAGCCACACACACCCCTCCTACACACACCCGCACTCATACACACACAAAGAAATGACCCTCCTACAATCAAAGGAGGCCTGAGCAGCCAATCCTTCCCTGATGAAACCCCCTGCTGGAGTTTTGAGGAGTGGGACAGTCAAAAGAGAAAAAAGGAGATAAAGAATAATGGAGGGTGATGGATAATGTACAAACCCAAGTCGCCTTGTTTTAATTTGATTGTCTGCTGTGGGAATGAGTTTCTTCTAGAGTAATGTTATTTGCAAAGAGGCTCATTCTAATAAAGGCAAACATAAGATACACACTGACATGTTTCTGTTATCAGTTCATGTATTTTATTTCGCTGCTCAGTAATGCTGTCATTTTTCTGCATTCTGTTTTTTTTGTTAGAAATTCTGACTTGTCAGTAAGTTTTAATTGTTTAATTTTATTGTTTTGGAGGGTACATTCATTTGGAAATATTTTAGGATTTAGGAGATCTTACCCATACTTGTGTTGGTCATAAAAAGGATGGCCACATCCTCTTGTCACCTTCACTCATATAGACACCGGTGACAAATTAAAGGAAAAACCAACATTAAGTCTCTTAGTAAGTTGTTGGGCCACCACGTACTGCCTGAACGGCTGCAGTGCCATTCAGTTATTTGAACTCTACTGGAGGGATGAACATCATTCATCCAAAAGATCTTTCTTCTTTTGGTGTCCATTTTGGGTTGCCCAAAATCAAACCTCCCATCATTTGTGTTGTGATCTGGTGACTGTGAGGGCCATAGCACGTGATTCACTTGACTTTCATTCTCATCAAACCATTCAGTGACCCCTCATGCCCCACGGATGGCGTCATTTTCATCCTGGAGGAGACCGCTCTCATCGGGATAGATCCACATCCCTCTACATCCCTGTAGACCAGCGCTTGGTTGGTTTTTACACCAATGAACTCTCAGATAAGCTTTCATCTTTGTAATAAGGGATTATTCATGCACTGCAACTATAAGATCCCTCTGTAATTTTTGAGAGACTGTTCTTGTTGATCATGTCTCACTGATATTATCAGTCACCTGAGGATGAGTCTCTCCCGTAGATCTAAATGCAGATGTCACTTTAGTCACTCTTCCTATTGAAAATTAGCCAGTTAAATACTCTTTGTGACTGATGCTCCATGAAACCTCTTTTAAGGTCACTTGGTTTTGTTCCTTTTCTCATATAGATACAAAATCAGAAGCAGTTGGGCCTGCGCAGCATTTTTAAGGGTGCCAGAGCATGATTGGATGTTATTTGCTTAACTGTACCATACACCTGTGTGGAAGCGTCTGCATTCATTATTTTTTTCCACTCATTTATTCAAGTTTTTCCTCTCATTTGTCAGCTGTCTGTATATATAGGTGCATATGTAATGGTTGAAAAATATACATTCTTTTAAGGTTGTTTTAAAACAGATTAAGTATTCTGAGAGAAGTGCATAATTTGCTTCGAATACTTCCTGATGCATTTAATGATAAGCAGACATTTTAAAGGTTTTTCTGAATGTTTCATTAAGATTACAAGTCCTCACTGATCTTGCAACACGTCTACTGTACTGGACTGTATTATGAGATGCCCTCTGGGAAAAATCCTATTAGGCTATACTTGTCATGATAATTACATATTCACCATATGTTTGTAATGATTAAAAGTTATTTAAGGGACCATTGCTACACAGATTATTAATCACATTTCAACATATGGTGCTGATTCACTTCACACAAATTGTAAGTAAAACAATTTCAGTATTCTATTTAAGGAAAGAAATTTACTTTTTATTGAAAACCTAAGGAAGTATATGACTTCTTTTCAGTTTTCTCCATTCATTATTGCTCAGCATTTTCAGAAGAAAAATGTGTGAATATAAAATTTCCTCACTTTTGTGTGGCTTGACAGTACTACATGACTTCCAGGCTGTGGAAATAAAGACACTAGCCTATATACAGATGAGCTGCTCTGAATCAATGTGAGTAGTGTCACTATTTCCTAAAGTAAAATGTGCTATGTATGTTTCACTGTGATGAAACAAAATCTCATCTCCTTACATCTCTTCCCCCCTGAGATGTGTCAAATATAGTGGCAAAAAACACTTTTACTTGATTTTTTTTTTTAACATTGTCTCATTAAGATGTAATTTTTCAACTAAATCCACCATGTAATTTTTTTAATCTATAATTTCTACAAACTCAAGTCAGAGAAAGCTTAATTTGACCAACAGGCAGAAGAAGATTGGAGCCTTTACAGAACAGTCACAAACAATAAAACTCTGCCGTTGCCAGCTCAGAAGGTTTATTGTCAAGCTTTTGGTAGCTCATCCCAGCTTAAATGACTGAGGTGTTTTCATAAGACCATGACGGCATTGCTGAGGCACATGAGATCCGTGGTAGTGACAGCTCCAACAGTCTAGAAAATACATTGTAGTGTGTTATCAATTTGATTTCTGTCTGGTTATGGGCTTTAAAGTGAAAGAAAGAACATTCATCCCATCGATTACTACCCTTTGTACAATGCTGTTTCCTAAAGTAAGATAAAATGTATGAAAGAGGATGCAAAAAATGTTACTAAACACCCAGAACTAATGTACAATCCATCATCCAGCTCTTTCAGGTTTCATACCGCAAAACATGTTTGACTTTAGGCCAAATCCCCCCGTTTGTGAAATTTAACTGATATATCCTACACAGTCTTGCAAAAATTCTAAACTGTTTGTTTTCTAGCATACTTTGAGGCAAAATCAGGCTTCAACTTCTGACCCACATCACTAACTCCTCGCACAAACAATCGGACCATCTTATAGTTCAAGTTCATTTGGACTCCAGTGTTGCAACTGACAGGTGTAGAAAGCTGTCTGATACCCAACCGCATGACACACAGGCAACAAGATATCATTTGTAAACAACAGTACAGTACAGATGTGTACAGATGTACAGAAGAAATATATGCATCTGTGGTGACTTAACATGTCTGTTACGCTGTTTGCATCAACAAAAAAAGGGGACGTGGTGGAAAATATCACGATTAATCAGTGGTTATGAAAATTCAGCAAGGCATTATCACCAGTTTGGAAAAGATGAACCCAGTCATGGGCCAAGGGAACTGATCATATACTGTGTGATAGTTTGCATTATACATTTAATTATCCACACGCACACAACTTTGTGTACTTCTCTGTTGTAATTCTCAATCCAACTCCTGGACAAACACCAATAATTGTAAGGTAAACAAGTCTTTTGAAGACGTCTGGATGAAGGCCCCTACTTAGGACTTCAGAGATGCTGTTCACTGAGGCCTCGGGTGGGTCAGCTGCCTTCAGGTATTTCCTTCGGTGGCACATTATCTGGCCCATAGTGTGCCTTAGAGGTGGAGGGAACGTCAATGTTGGGGTCTCCATTGCTTGCTGTGTCTATCTGGTTGCACTTGCCGAGGCTCTTGATGATATTCAGGTTGATGCGGGCCGTTTCCATGAAGCTGTTCTCCAGCAGCCAGCCGTCGGACTCTGAGTTGGGGTCGCCCTGCCTCAGCACGTTTTCCAGGGAGGTCTGGAGGAAGCGAACCCCTGTCAGCACTGACAGCTAAAACATGACATATAGATGCTTGTTAGTGACAACATCACACAAAATGTGAATACAAATGATGCAGGAGGTCAAAGAAGTGGAGTGTTTCCTACATATGATGTGCTGTGATTTGTTTGATATGCAGCTGAGTAGAGGACAGTGTGAGAGTTCACTCTGAGTGCAGCGTGGATGACCCAGAGATAATACGAGTGGAGATTTACTCAAGGATTAGCTCTGCAACTGTATGAAGTGAATGTTCAGTAACAATCTCAATGCAACGGCTCAGGTGACACGAATCTCTTAGTGTCCATAGATAGTTTATTTTAATGGAAAGAAAAAAGCCAAACAGATAATGTTTTCCTGTTACTGCTGAAATGATTCAACTCAGGAATGTCTCATATTTCAAATTGCTGGAAGAGAGAATCCACATGAGCTGTAAATTAGTATTTGCCACTGCAACAGGGGTAACTCCAAACCAAATACAGCTCTTTTTGGAGGAAGATGTTCCAGGTTAGTTGGATGAAAGTTGGATCAAAATTGATGCTGCAGAACCAGAGTTTTTGTCTTTTTTATTGTTGTCTTGTCAAACATTACCTACCAAGCAACTCCACTCCCACAGTTTTTATTTTTTTTGTCTTCAGTTCCAAATTACCTCAAATTTTGTCACTTAGGATTTCTTCTACATTTCTGTAGCCACAAAAGCCCAGATAATTTTTTTCTAAAAACAAATATAAGATAAGTGAGACAATCCCTTAACTTCACCGTTATTATACATTGTTGTTACCAACCAGTATGTACTCACCTCAAACAGCCAGGTGATGAGGACTGTGAGGCCAATGGACTGCATGATGTGGGTGTAGTACTCCAGCAGCGCCTGGCGGCACCCTTTCATCCACAGGTTCAGCTCCTCCGTCTGGTGCTCGTAGTTGAAGTGGGCAGAGTTGTTGGTGATCTGCTGCTGGATGCAGGGCCGTGGGGAGTAGGTGTTGCAGCAGCTGAAGGGGACTCCATCCATCAGGTACTTCCCCTCCACGTTACTTCTTAAGCGGCTGGAAAGCAAGAACAAGGAGAAATTCAGTCTGTGCATCAGTGTGTGAGAGAGTCGACCTCAGGGTGTCGTTATTTGGGATTATACACAAATTATAATAGGAGAGGAGATGTGTTGTTTTTTTATTGCTACAAGGAGGTTTGTCTGACTTTTTTCAGCAGGGGAAGGTGATAATGGGGAAATATCTTGTAACTTTCACTCATCCCAAATGCATATTTTTGTACATTTCAGCCTCCCCCTGTAAGACTGATTAAAAAAACCACAAATGACGGACAATATGACAACAAAACTGTCACTGTTTCAGCGCTTTATTTGGAGTCCTATAGGCAACAATCTAAAAGGACATATCCATCAGTAAGAAGAGACACAGGAAAAAAATGTTTGAATATAAATGGATCTTTATGGATATTAGTGGTTATGCATTATTTCTACCAGTAGTTACGTCCTTGTTCATTTTAGTCTGCATCAAAACAGAGAAATGAAAAAGCTAATTGTTATCATAGTTCAAGTTTGGCCTTATATTTACTTTTTTTTTTCTAAAACAGAGAATGAATGTAATATTCATGTTTTTTTATGTTTGCCATTCCTCAAGAAATGTCTAAGTCTACTTTTATTCATAAATGTAAAGGGGAAGGTGTTGCAGATTTTCCTCTGTTTTTACATCATTTTAAGTGAAAATGTGCTTTTCACTAAGTCCATGTCTGGATTCTCTACTCTGCACTTACTCTAACACCTCTTTTTGGGACATGTCCAGGTAACGGTTGCTGATCCACTGGATTTGAAACCAGTCCCTGTAGCCACTGTTTCCACAGCACTGGAACTCGATCTGCAGCATGTCCACGGTCCGCTTCAGGAAGCATCTTCCGGGTGTGTCTGTGTCCTTATAGAACCTCATGGCCTCGGTCAGGCCCAGGTTCAGAGACTCCTCCAGCTCCCCGCGCATGCTGTAGCACATCAGAGCCCCCACCAGCACGCAGAAGGTGAAGAAGAAGGTGCAGATGATGTAGGGCAGCATGATCAGCTTCCAGCGCAGGAACCCGGTGGTCTCCACGCAGTCGTAGCAGATCTTCCCACCCAGGAAGTTTATGGCACAGGCGATGAGGCCCACAGCGATCAGCATGTTGGGCACATACTGGATGTCCCTCTCGGCCATCAGCTCCCCTCGCTTGTTGATCTCCACCTTGAGAAAGATGCCGAGGCTGAACAGGATGGCCCCTGTCACAACTGAGATCCAGTTCAGGATCCACAGCACCTGGGCCAGTTTGTCCCTCCTGGTTTTGGTGAATTTCACTCTCAAGACCGCCATCATAAGAATCTCCTCTCTTACGTTTTCTTTTAAGTCCGGGTGGTGGGGGTGGGGGGGGGGTTCAATGAGGATTACGGGTGGGACACAGGTAGAGCAGGGGAGTGGAACAGGTTATCCTCTTGGGGGGCGTGGGGGACCAAGGGGAGGGGGACTGGTTGCACAGTTCTCTGAAGGTCCTCTCGTAAGCAGCTTAGCCTGGTAGTCATGCTCGATATCTTGTGGACGCTGCAATTATGGCTGTAGCATAGATGCGGCCTGATAGTGCGGCAGTGATAGTGTGAAAAATGAATGTGCTCACATGTCGACACAAAGTCCTGGAATAAAAACACTGTCAAAGAAAAATACAACGACACGGGATCAGTTGTACGCAAGCGTGAAACAATATACATGTGAGGCAAACTGAGAAAAGATCAGCAAGATGTAATTTTGCTTAAAAAATTATTTTATTTTTAATTTAGTAATCCTGGAGTTTCTGTCTGGACAAATGCCCTAAAAATAAAAAATGTTAGACAAATATGCCACAATAAAACAGAGTCCAGGAAGTCCAGAGTACCTACCTTACCCCTGGTCAGCGTTCACCTTGAAAACTTGACATCATTCTCGTCTCCTTCTCACTGTGTTTCCCTGTTGACATCCTCAGGTTTAGTCCAGAGAGAGGCGAGTGGTCGTAGTGACACAGAAAGTATGAGGGCAGCCACAGCAGCATCAGAGTGAGACTAGCAGCCAAGCCCTGACCCTCCTCCTAATCCCCTTTAATCATTAATCATCCCTGGGCCCCACGAAGGATTTGGACGTACCTTCTGCCACCTATGCAAATCTCGCTGTCCCAACACTGTGAAGGTAATGGTGTGTGTGTGTGTGTGTGTGTTTGGGTGTTTTTTCATTTGTGTCAAAAGTAAAAGTAGATCAAAGACCTACATCCATTTTCAAAAGTTGTATTTTCAGGTGTGTCTTTAGAAACTACAGCATCACAATTATTACACGTTTTAATTAAACCAGCTTATAGTAGCAAATAAAAATGAATTTATGTACACAGAAAGAATAAAAAACAGTTATTATTCAAGTAATAATACTTCAACATGTGCTGGCCTAAAAGACTACACAAGGCTGAGAGAACAAAGATTGAGGTGCAGTTTTACCATTATCATCAGAAGAGACAGCACAGGTCAACAGATTAAACCTGTAGACTGACATTCTGACTCAATACCAAAGAAAGATAGAAATCTTTATATGTGGACAGCACTTCCAACTTCAGCATAGCAAAGAATTTTACAGACTGAATTTTAGCGTAGTGGGATAACTTAGCACACATATTCACTTGTTATTTAGTTGGTGCATGTTTTGTTCAGTTTTCTATTTTGTTCATGTACATTGTACTATATTGTCCTATATTTAAAAAAGTTTTAAAAATGTGATCCTGCTTCTTATTCTTATTTCTGTTTGATGTAACTGTGACTGTGTGATTTATCTATAACAATAAATCCCTGACCACAGAATAAATGAACTCTAAATCTATTAAATCTATGCTAGTTTTTTTATTACTATTGGATGAAATTATAAATAGGCAAAGCAATTTACAGCCATGTCCACAGGTAAATAGAGCAGAGAAGATGGGTAGTGGTGTGTTCAAAGTTAAGATTTAAAACTGACAATGTCAATTAAGTTTTACCTGAATATAAAATGTGTTAGCAGACTAGCAAACTGGAGGGTCTTGAGGTGGGCTTAAATTTAAATACATTATGAGCTTATGCATTATTAGATTATATGGCTTTAGTTTTAGACAACATAAAATAGTGCACACTACAGCTTACAGTTCTAAAGAGCACTGATAAAGTGTCCCAGAAACAAGTCCTAGAGTCTGGAGACGAGTTAGGATATTTTTTAACCCAGAGAAGAGTATCATGTTGAACATTACCCTTAAGTGTCATCAAGTGTTTGTTGGCCAAAGAGTTTGTTTTCTGCATCAGTACAGAGGAAGAATTGGACTGATACCACAGTGATGAAAAAGTCCAGGTTGGCCTAGAAAAAAAATCATCCCTGGGACATTAAACAGAACAAAAGTTGGTAACTACTCAGTGTCTCTTGATACCCCAACCAAAATGAAAAGTTAATAAATATAATGTTTATAAATATAGATGTTAATGTTAATATACACTCATACAATTATGGAATAAAGGAAAATGCTGCTGCACTGCTCTCTACTAAGTGAAACTTACTACTCTACTGAGAAATCATCTTAGAATTTTACTATCACAAATAAGTGAAAAGTCGTAGTAAGTGCAATTTATTCCTCCAAAACGTTTTTGTCCGACCAGTAGTCCAGTATGATAATAAGTTTGTTGTGTATGATAAAGAACAGCTCAAAGGCTGCCATATCAGCAGCTGGAAAAACAGTTTGGCATTTTTGATTAGGAAAGGAACAAAACCATTATTTCATCATCAAAATAGTTGCGGAATAATTTAATTAATCAACTATTTGTTGCAGATCTACTTTCCAGACGTAGTAGTTTAGGGCGTGATGGCTTAAAAAAACATCACTGAAAGTACCTAAATGAATACATTCAATACTAAGTAGATACATTTTCACCTGCTGCTATTATCTCACACCTGCCAGTCTTACCTACTCTGTTCCCAACTTTCATTTCAGCATGCACAAACATTAATGTACACTCAGGGCCACGCTGCAAATCAGCCAATGAAATGCTAACTGAGAGTGAGATTAGTGGATTAACATGTACCAAAGTAGCTTGTGTAAGAAGAGAACGTTACTGTAGCCACCGCAGTCGGACAAATCCACAAGACAGACAGACTACACAGCTCTCACTGCTGCACAGACTGAGGGGGGAGTTTAAGGAGCTGCTGGGCAACTACACCACATCTCTGAGTGAGTAACAAGAACCCAAAAAGTCTTTACAATTTTCTCTCTAAATGAAGCCCAACCACATTCCCACTTGAATCTGTTCTTGTACAATCCATTGATCTAATTATGGAGACATGTCTGAGAGGTTGTCCGGGCTTAAGTTATTTAACCAGATACCCTGAGTACTTCACAGCAGCTCTGGTTAAAACACCTCTAGTATACAGTGCACAAGACATTTTCATAAACAAACATTTGATTCTTTTGTTACAATTATCCATAGTTATTTGCATTTATCTTTTGTTTCAGTAACGGTACCTTGATTCCAGCATGTGAACTGCCTCGTCCTCTCTGTGTGGCCCCCTGTGTGAAGGCAGACATGCTGGACACAGAGCTCCAGTGGTCTGAGGCGTTGGCCAACAACAACATAAGAGCCATCATCTGCTGGTTACGGCAGCTTACAGCTGAAGGTATATTAGGAGCATCTGACTACCATGAAACAATGTTTTTTGATTCATTAAAATTTCATCTTCAGTGATACTACTACTGCAGGTGAAGCTGACGTAGAGGAAATCCTGCCAAGTTTCAGCTGCTGGGTACAGATGACATCGGAGTTCGCTAAGAAGGAGTTATTGACATTATGTAAGGCCATCCTTCCTCAGTCACATTTCACTATCTGCATTATAAAGCACACACTGTGGATCTTTGTATCTCATGGGTCTTCCCACAGGTTTCAGCCGCTGCCAGGGCCTGTGGATGTTTCTGGACCGGAGCTCTTTCACCAGAGTGCACATGCTGCTGCAGAGACTGAAGAACTTGCTCACCTTGGCCCAGTGGGCGAGAAGGCAGCTCAGTTCAGCCCACCTCTGGCATGGTAGACACGCGATGGCTCGGTTGATCTCTTGGTTTCCAATCGTACATGTTTAAGTGAGAAGTTTTATATCTTTTCATAGGTGTGGGGGTGCCATGTGTGGTCTGCAGGGACACATTCGGTTCCTCAGACGTCAGGCGTGGCTGCTGGAACCGAGAGCACAGGGCTCTGAAGCAACACATCTGGCTGGGGCGGCTGGTTCAGTGGTGGGGCATCATGGGACTTCTGCCCAAGTACCCTGGTACAGATATTTAACAGACATTACATTGATGTGATGAGCTGTCGTGACACGTCTTAGAGTTTTTTCTGTTATCTCCTGTCAGAGGCTCACGAGGTGAAGCGTATCTCTCAGATGTGGAAGGAAATGGACCACAGCCGTCGGAAAGCGTGTCCAGACTCACCTGGGTAAGTGAGATTATCTGACCTGAGTTGGAATTCTGAGACACTAATATACTTATTTTTCTCCTGCTGAGGTTTCTCTCTTCATTTTCTCTCTGCTTTTCTATCTTTCTTACATTTGACTAGACGGGAGGAGGGAGAAATGGGGAGATTTATGTCTTTGATAAAGGGGATGGTGACTCAGCTGGACAGACAACATGGATGCATTTGGATTTCCGAGGACTGCACGGGTCAGTGCTACCCTCCTCCTAATCTGCAGGCCCTGCTGAAGCTCGTGCTGGTGCCTCATATCGATAACATGTCAGTCCAAGCGCTCGTATCCTTCCAAACAAAGCATTGACTGATCTGTGCAGCATACAATACATGATCCACTGTTCTGTTTTATTCTAGATAAAAACTGATATAATATAAATATCTTTAATTCAGGTTGTGTGCTTCTTAACTTTTACGTGTCACAGCTCATGTACTTTGTCCTGGACATGGCAAACTTCCTTCAGTGCAAAGACGACCTCCTCCAGTCTTTCTGCCATGCCTTCACTATTCCCTCCAGCTTTTCACAACAAATCAGGGCCTTCTGGATGCTCGATCACGGACTCGTCAAGGTACATAATCAAGGAGCAAAGTCATTCAAATGAGCACGTGTGAGCTAACTGTGATGCAAGCTGCAACTCAAGGGCCAGTCAGCCGTCCTGTTGATTACATTAGTGTCCTTGTTTCAGCAGCCGTAATGGTCTGCAGGTGACACTAATAGGCCACTTGAGTAGTGCATATGATTAATGTAATAACTCTCCACAGTGCCACTCATTAGTGATGAACAGTATGTCAGTATATCTCTCTTTTGGAGTGGGAGATGTTTTCATGTATGACAGAATTCACCAGTTTATTTCTCACCAAGTAGGACAGATGTAACTGATTCTGCATTGTGTGATGTTACATCCTGCCCAGGCCTCCATGGAACTGTTACTGAGCCCCAAGGCTGCCGTTCCCTCGCTCCCCTGGCAGCATCGCAGCATCATCCACTGTCTGCTAACCAGGAAGCAGCCTCAGTTGGCATTGAGGTACCTCCACTGGACCAGACCTGTGATAGAGTGCGTTGAGGACGCTAAGCTCTGTGCAGATGTTCTACTTCAAAACAGGTACATTCAGGAGTCACGTGCTGAATCTTCACCTATTGCCGTATTGTGTGTTGTTGACAACGTCTCGTGTCTCCAGTTGTGTCCCCGAGGCCTGGGCTCTGCTGAAGAGAGGCCAAACAGAGAGCAACGACATGGTCATGTACTTCCTCCAGGCTTGTAATAAATTTGGTCTGTCTAAAGAGGCTTTAAAGTGCATCCCCGCAGGATACAATGTGGGTAAATCTCTCGCAATACAGCAAAATGTATGTTCGAAAGATATTCTGCCTTGAAATTTTCCCCTGCTAAATATCTTTCTCAGGGTAAAGGAGACAATGTAAACAGGATTGAAACTACACAGTCGAAGTCACCTGTGATGAAGAAGGGTAAGGAAGATTACCTGAATATCATTTTAAATGGTATCAGGACAGAATGAAATAATAATTGTAACAATGTGATTTCATTTTATACAACCATTTAAGCAGGAAGGCCACCCTGCCCGCTGTCTGCCAAGCTGTACCAGGCTCAGAGAGTCAACACGCTGTCCCCAGAGGAACTGGTGCAACTGGTGCGAAAGGCTGTGATGGAAGTGAGGAAGCCACATCCCAAGATAAGGTGCTGTGTGGGTAGATGGCTAGGCAGGTTAACTTTGCGTGAAAATACATCAAAAACCACAGAGAACTCAGCAGATCCTTTCTCTGTGTTCTCGATTGCAGTGAGGTGGTGTGGCCAGAGCACACAGAGCGAAAGTCACACAGCAGAGAGATGTTTCTGTCGACTCAGGCTCTGCGTCATCTCACACCCAGCCCTGCCCCGATGGACGTGGTAGAGGAAACTGAGCCAACAGCACATGCGAATGAACCAGAGGAGGAAAAGCCTGTCCAAAATGTAAACATTGTCCTTGCTATAAGATTTATTTTTTTGCAGCACACTAGTGTGAAATAACGCCCATCCCATGTGTTTTTGTCCCAGGAGTCACCAGAACACATTTCCTTTCTGGAGGATCTGAGCTATGAGTCTGTCTCCTCCGTCACCTCTGCCTCCTCGCCATTATTGAGACGGGACCGTCCCTATGTGTATGAAAGTACTGTGACTCTGCAGAGGATCTCCTCTCTCCTGACTGATGGAGAGAACCAAAGCAGGGACGAGGAAGACGAAGTCGAGGACAGCAGAAGCCCTTCACCAGCTGACGCCTTGCCAGATTGCCTTGAGCGGAGGGCCACACTAGATGGCGCCACAAGCCCCTTTCTCCTTACTCAGTTGGACAAAGATGCTTTTGCATCTGCAGAGGGTAAGCTTTGTGTTGGGTTTTGTTTTTGCATGCCTTTCAATTCAAAAACAGTAAAAAAAATAAAGAAAATTTTGAATTCTTATCTAGAGGGAGAGGAAGATTTTGGAACTCATGTTTTCTCGAGCCTGGACTTCCTCAGTGTTGATGCAGTTGAGAGGTCAGAAGACATTTTATATTACACTATACATATTATTTACTCAACAAATATCACAAAAATGAATATTTGCTTTCTGTGGTTCTGTTGCAGCAATGAGGACAGCCAACTAGAACCCAGTGAGCGTGAGCCCCAGGCGGAGAGTCGCAGTTACCTCTCACCTGATGGTGTGTATTTGTGGTGGCAAAAATGATGGGGCTGAATTGTGCTCTTCTGAATGTTCACATCACTGCATGAACTTCTTTTGCAGAGAAAATGGCCTGCTGTAAAGACACGTCTGAAGAATTTGTTCACGGTCCCCAAGATGTCACTGATCTCTTGAGCTTTGCAGTGTTGCTCAGCCAGGAGGATCAATCAGATTACATCCCTTTTGAGATTTCCAGTTTTAGTCAAGCAGCCACATCGGATTGTTTACTGGAAGAGGAATGTCATCAGGTATGCAGTGTCTCACTGTAACTCAACACTGCATACATATCACGGTACCTGTGGGGATCTTCATGTGTAATGTTTTGCATTGCATGTGCCTAGAAAACATATGAGCATCACCAGCAGGGAGAAGCAGTAGGACGCTTCAATCAAGGCTTCTCCTGTGCCATGTCTGAAACCACTCAGGACCTGCTGACTGACCCTCAGCAGAGCCTCCTGTCAGAGGATCCTGTAGCCAGATGCTCAAGCGGCGTCTCCCTCCTCACACCTGCCTGCAGCTCCGTCAGCCCCACACAGCTTCAGCAGACCTCTAGCAGCTCTCTGACCTCCAGCGCAATCTGCAACACCAAAACCACCTCTGTCCCTTCTGACACCACAAATGAGAGCTCCCCCAAAGCCCAATTAAAGACAGATGAACCCTGTGTCCGCAGCGCCTGGCTTGATCATTGCAAAAAGGGCGGCTGGTGGAAACAGGACCTGGAAACCTGCAGTGATTCCGGTGGACTTCTACCTGGTACAGAGCCAGGAGCAGCTCTCCCATCAGGTGAAGAATTTGAGATGTGATTTATCTTTGCAAACAAACAATAGTGCCCCATACAAACAAGCCATATGGTGCACAGTGGTCAATACAGAAAATGAAATATGCACTACCAGTTGCCTTATTGACATTTAGAGCCCCCAGAACATCACTAATGGTCATTAGCAAAGGTCTAAGGATGAATAATTTGTGTATGTGTGTTTTGGCCACACACAATTGTGTCTCAGAGGTGGTGCTGTGCACGGTGGGGTGCAGGGCTCGGGTGCATGTAGCAGAGGCAGGGGGTCTTGGCTGCCAGTGGAGGGAGGCTGGTGAGGAAGTGAGGTGTCAGAGATTGGTTCGCTTAACCTTGCTGCAGCAGTCAGTCATCCATAAAACAACCCCCCTTTGTCCTCCCTCCCCCAGTCTTTCTATGGTTGGGGGTGGGTTTAAAGTCTACCACTGCAAGCAGACCTCCCTCCATCTGCTGGGTTGTGCTGATCATTGCTGAGCCTCAGGGATCTGAGGCCTATTGCCCCCCACTGATGCCCCAACCTTGTCACTGGGACAAGGGTTAAAGACAGTGGAGCAGCATTGCATAAAATTAAGAGAATAGTGTCAGATTAAACCCTAGACATCCATTTTGCGCAATGCTTCCAGCAGCGGACCATTACGACTCATGAAATTTCAACAATGGCACTTTCTTATTTACAGTTTTAATTCTGTTCATTCACAGATATAGATAAGAGGCATTCTTTTGTACCGAGCCAACCGTATTCCCATGGGCTGGTCGACTTGACGGACTTTACTGCGAAGCAAAAAGGAGACAACAGAGGGGGCAAACAGGTGAGCTGAAGCTGTGGCGAATTCATCGGAGGGAGATGAAAGCCAGTAGGGGTCACTATTGTTCCAGTTAAGTGGCTTCAACAGCATCTCTGATTTAGATGATCTCATTTCTGGTCCCTGGGGATTTTGCTTCATCTCAACCCAGCAGGTGCCCTCTTTACTATACCTCATCCCTCTCTCTCCTGTTCTCCAGCGCAAACACCACTGCTTTTAAGATCTCCGCCGACAATGATGTCATTCTCCAAATATGAAGGCAGCATTTGTTTCAGGGGATGTGAATCACTTTGTATTGTATCTTTTAGTCTGGAGCCAAATGTGCATAAAACACAGCAGAGTGTAGCTGTTAGCTGTCAAAAATACAATAACTGATGCAGATGTATTTTTACGCTGTGTCATTTTGCTCCTTTCCTCTGCATGGACTTGAACATTACACAGCTAAGCGCTGTAATATCGTCACACGGATATGATCAGGTAATTGTTTTACTGAGCTTTCATTGGATAATTGTTTAATTGGGATGCAGTCAGCTAATTATTTTGTACAGAATTGGGGACCATATGGAGCTTGGCAGGTGAAACATAATTAGGCCATGTTAATTTATGATGATTATACCTTGAGCCTGAGCGGCCTATACTGTACAAACAGTGTGTGCCTCTCACGGTCAGTCTAGCTTGGTTGTACAGTGCATGCTTGTAAGTATTACATTCATTAACTTGCGGACTCAGTGTGACTGGTGCTTGCAGGGGGTTGTTTTGGAAGAAGTGCCGTTAGTGTTATCTGATTGTTCATCCAGGCCAGAAATTATGCTTAATTCTGCCTGCTCATTTGCTTAATAGAGAGATATTAATGACTAATGTGTGAAAATGAATTTAAGGCACACTCTTAATGACTGATCAAAATGTCATCTATTTAAAGCTAAGAGTTTAGATAAAGAGAACCAGGTTATTAAACATAGTTATTAGTGCAAATTATACATTTTGGTCTCGTCCCATGTGACCTCATGCACGTTTATGGTGATTATTGTGGCAAAGGTATAAATGAGACATACACAGCGCTGAAAACAAAGTCATCGATCAAACTGTTGAAGCGCACGAAGAGATCATGCCCGCTTTAAAAAAGATATGGCAAAGTGAAATATTATCAACTTCGCTGTCTTTATGAAAATGCCAATATAATCCACAGAGAGAGGCGTGGAGAAGTAGCGTTGGGTGTGGTTGCATGTTGAAACATTCTGGATTCAAGGGGAGACGAATGGGCTCTATTAGGGGCATTTAATCAGCGCTCCCAGTCTCCCGCGGCCCCCTGGGGAAAGATTAATGGGTACAGGATATTTCATCAGGGCCTCCACATCACTGCCCAGGATATGAGGCTGTAATTGTGTCTGTTTTTGCTGTTGTTTTGTGTTACAGACGGACAAAGAGGAGCCCGCAGGTTGGAGCGGTTTGGGAAGGGGCTCACAAGGTGCCATAAGAAGTGGCAGAACACGATCGAGGAAAGGAAAACGGGCAAAGAGAGCATGAAGATTTAATGCATCCATGACACACAGGACAGTAAATGGAGGACAGAAGTGAATGAGAAATATGTTCTCTAAATCTTTAAAGCAATTCTGTAAGCATCAACTTTCACCTAAATGAACTTACTGATCATGGTGTCATGATCACCTCACAGACTTTCCACCTTGACTTGATCCATCTCCCCATCCTCATCAATCAACTGGTTAGGTGGTTGTGACGGATTCTGCCACTGCTGTTTCTACCATCAGCCGTCCCCACCCAGTAATGTTGACCTGCCACACCCTTATTTATCTCCCACAGTAATACCATGTGCCAGGAACACTCACTCAGTAATGAATTTCTCAGGAATTATTGATGGATGTAAATTATTAAATATTTTACTAAATTAAAACTCCGGTAAAAACTAAAAATACTTTTATAATCTGAGCTACATTACCAGTGTGCATGTTGAGCCATTTTGAGCACGAATGTACTACATTTAAAATGCAGTGGTTCTGTCCTTGAAAATGATTCTGCACTTTAGATTCTTCGCTGGGTTTTTTTTTCTCCTCTTGAAAAAAGGATGTTTGCTTTGCTGCCATTGCATCTCATGAAAAATGGATGACCTCCCAATGCTTTCTGCTGCCCATCGCTCCCCATATTTGCAGAGAGCCCAGGGACTCCATTTGGGTTAGCATCCTCCTCCTGCCTTCCTCCCTCCCTCCATGGTTTGTTCTGGGGGTGAATAACTTAACACATATTTCAGCTTGACACACTTCTGCTCTGGGTCTCCCCTGGGTGCCCAGTTCACGAGCCCACACATGCTGTATTATTTAAAAGCGTGGTTTGGAGTTCCATGCGTGTGGGTGCGCATGTGATCTGTTTGTCTAAGAGGGGGGGGGCTTATAGAGTTGTCAGGCTCTCCCCTATGACCTTGCAGGTGTGGCAGTGCCAGATTGACTCTCAGGTCTAGCCAGACACAGTGTAAGCAGGTCACCACAGTCGAGTTTCCTTCCTCATTTTTTAAACATTTCGCCCGTATGTTCTTTTATTTTTCTATTACAGAAAGGATGAAATGCTGTTTCACAAGCCCTACAACACTCCAGCAATAATGTGTGGCGACAGAAAGGTCTAACTGATTTATTAAAGGAAATACCAAGAAATATCAAGAATAAAGCGCAGGGAGCATGAAACATTATACCTAATGATGCTTAAAAGCAAACCGGCTCTGAATGTTGGAATGAAATCAACTTTCAGGACAAGACCACACACACACACACACACACACACACACACACACACACACACACACGTAATAATTCAAGCTAATCTGAGAGCTGATAACATCATGGAAATGTGGGTGCTG
>JBAJHX010000115.1:12587913-12601781 GCA_037176925.1 Amniataba percoides
CACACACACACACACACACACACGTAATAATTCAAGCTAATCTGAGAGCTGATAACATCATGGAAATGTGGGTGCTGTGGTGCAGCAAAATGACACATAAATCATGTGCGAGGGAGAGAATGCAAAATGCTGCGGTTTGCACGATGGATACAAATGGCCGTCTGATGTCTGGAAAGCCCTCATATAAATACTTGTCCTTGTGTCGCATGGGATATTTCCCATGAAACCACCACGGGATTCATATTTTCTGACACAAACCGACTCACTGCCAGCAATCTGAAGAAGCTATTTACTTTGCTGTTTTCACATTTTCTAATCAAAATCTAAACGTCTCTTTAGATTCCTAACTGAGGCTCTTTTCTCAGCAACATTTTTCAGCATCCTTCATCAGTATAGACTGCACTTTAAAACAATGGCAAACATGAAACAGAAGGGGGTTGACTCCTCAGCTGCATTGCCCACTGGAGGGCACTGTGAGCAGCTCTGAGGCGGGGTGGCCGAGGAAGGTTGAAAGACACCTTGGCCAGCTCACCAGATGGGCTCAGTGGAGCGTGTCAGATGGTTGTGACAGCTACCTGCCCTTCCTTAAGGACTGTCACCGTGTATAAACAAACCATTACTCCAGTTTGTGTGTGTGCTGCCTTATATGTCTGTGTGTGTGTGTGCAAAATGTGGGTGCGAGCACAAGGGCATGGCTGCACTGAGGCCACCAAACAAACATAATTAAAGAGCTGCACCTTCTTATCCAGCACATCATGATAAAACTTTTTTAAAATTTTATTTATATAGATTTTTGTATTTCCATTCATCTCTTTAACCCCAGTCATCCTGTACAAACTTACTTAAGTTAAAATTTAGGTTAAATTCTAGTGGAGATAACAACATTTTTCAAAAACAGCAAATATATCAGGCTGAGTTTTGTGGAAATTAGTAAAATGATAAAAACACACATGCAGTGGAGGCAGACAGCATGTAACCTGAGTGAACAGGCTGGAACTGAACATAAGCTGTCACTGCTGGGTGGAAGATAACTGGACAGCTAAGTGGCGGAACTGTATGTTGAAGGGTTAAATGTCACAGTTAACTGTTTACAGCTTTCCGATGAAGTGGAGCCTCTCCACGGTCAGTATGTAGATAAAATGGAGAACCCTGAAGGCCTCGGGGCTGCTCGCTCGCTCACTCGCAGCAGCGCGCGTCGTCGGATGCTGCGCCTCCGCTCATCACCGCCTCCACTGCGCAGGCGCAGTTCCTCCAGGACGCAGGGAGCAGAAGAGGGAGAGCGATAACAAAAATGGCCCTCGATAATCTCATTTTCGCCCAATGCATCCTCTACTTTTTAGCCTTCGTGTTCGGCTTCATCGCCGTGGTGCCTCTGTCGGAGAACACGGAGGACTTCGGGGGGAAATGCCTGCTGTTCGCGCGGGGCATGTGGCAGAACGAGAACATCACCGTGTCGAAGCAGCGCTTCATCGTGGAGGAGTGGGGACCCGAGTCCTCCTGCAGCTTCATCACTTTTGTCGGGATAGCTTCCCTCATCCTGTCCGCAGTGCAGGCGTGGAGGCTGCTGTTTTTCCTGTGCAAAGGACACGACGAGTGAGTGACATTTCACTTGTTCATCATCATCATCATCATCAGCAGCAGCAGCGCAGGCTCAGGTTTAGAGGCTCAATGTAAATGTGTGTCTCACATTCTTTTATTATTAAACCTCCGTCCATCTCCCACGCCCTTACTGTGTATGTGCGCTATTCTGACACTCACACAGACTGCATGTAGTGTGAGCGATGATATTATATGAGCCACAGAGTGAGCCTTTAAAAACGACTAGTCATTGTCGTCCTCCATTATAAAGATGGAGGGATACACTTGTGCAGCCTTTGAAAAAAAAAAAAATCAGTCCTGAGGCTCACATACATTATTTCCAACCTCTAGTGGAAAGGACACCGTCAGTTCTGCTGTGTGGTCATCACAGCTGTGTTTCAGTTGTGCAGATCTCCATTTTCCAAACCGACTGACACATTTAGCAGAGATGTCTGATTTTCTGAGACAACGCCGATCCTCCTTAATTGCCCTCCTACCTGTCCGCAGCTCCATCTTCAACGCTTTCCTCAACCTGCTGATCAGCTCCCTGGTGGTGTTCACCGTCTTCCTGTCCAGCACCATCGTCAGTGTGGGTTTCAACATGTGGTGTGACGCCGTCACCGAGAGCGGGACCCTGCCCAGCAGGTGAGAGAGCGACACGCCAACTTTCCAGACAGTTTCGTTATTGCGCGGGGCAGCGTAACCTCATAAAGTAACGTCTCATGTGTCGCGTTTTAGTTGCGAGGACCTGCAAGACACTGATCTAGAGCTGGGCCTGAACAACTCGGCCTTCTACGACCAGTTTGCTATAGCTCAGGTGAGGCCGTTTTATTGTTGATATCACCCACACAGTTCGACACAATCCTGTATCTGAGGTCTAACTTGTCATATCGTCCTCCCTGCAGTTTGGCCTGTGGGCTGCCTGGCTCACCTGGCTTGGGATCACAGTGATGGCCTTCCTAAAGGTCTACCACAACTACAGACAAGAGGACCTGCTGGACAGCCTGATCCACGAGAAGGACCTGCTCCTGGGCCGCTCCTCGCGCCGAAGCTCTGACCTCAAGACCGGCCTGATCTAGAAATACACGAACAAACACACACACACCCTCAGTCACACTCAACCGTACAGTCCTCTCGCCTGCCATGAGAAACACCAATGTTTGCCTAAGTAGACAATCAAAATGAATTGGCTTTTGCTCCCACTGACGTGGATCAAATCAAACAGAAGGTTTTAGCTTTGTTCTCCAAAGGAAATTGATTTTCCCGTCAAAAAAAAAAAATCTACCAATGGTTGTTAATCCTTGAGGAGTCCTGCTTTACTGAGTGTATTCATCCACCGTGTGCATCCCTCCTCAGCACACACACCCATAGTTCAGCTCTGATAGTATTAAAACCATTTAATGGAAGTATACACCCAGTTTTTCTCATAGCTTTCTATTTAGCAGCACAGTATTAATGGCTTGGACAGATTGGCCGATGGATCATGTTGTCTTTGTGAAACTTCTGCATGGACCTAATGCATGACAAATTACTAGGGTGGTGGTTTTTAGATGTAAAGGGATGTTATGTTTTATACACCAATAAATGTGTTCATGAGGGAGGATTTCTTTCTGATGGGATGCACACTGCACCTGGAGGAAGTGAGAATTCTTTGCATGCTGCAGCAAAGCAAAGTGACGTGTGCTTTTGCGGTGTATTCACACTTTTATCAGCACTTACAAAAAGGTGTTTTCTTAAAAAAAAAAAAAAAAAAAAAGTAGTTGAGGACATTCATGGCAGCCAGTCCAAAAATGCTTTTAGCAATCTGTGTGAGATAAAGAACAAATCCTATTCTGTGCCATACACAATAGTAACTCAGGCTTTCTCCTTCACACTCTATAGGCTACAAACCTATATACTGTATTACTGTGAATAGACGCACAAATGTACCTGCATGCATCTCTCTCCCTGTTACATGCACATCACACACTTGCTTATTCTCAGAGATTACGGGAAGAAGGCAAAGCGTCTGCTTGACTTTGATAGGCAATGACAGTTTTATTCAAAACAACTGAAATCATAAAACGGTAGGAACTAAGAAAACCCTCCATAAAGGCACTTCTTTCAAAGTGACCATAAATGTTTGGACAGCCGTGAAATGCAGCTTCTAAGCTAAATGTGCATATACAGGACATGAGTTCACTGGGTGTTGTTTTATTGCTAATGACAATTTAGTTTGACAGTACAGAGTCGAGAGTCTTTCTTTCTTCTACACACAGGCGTTGCGAGCCTTATATTGCTTTGACATTCAAAAGCCAACGCTCTCCTTTTGAGTTCCCTGAAACCTGTTATATAAAGGACAATGTTTTACTGGAAACTATGTGATGTGTGTTATTGCTCATAATGAGAGGTTTGTGGGATGTGCATCACTGTGTGCCCTTTGATTCCTATAATCCATTTGTGTGGTGGTTTGGCTGTTTGAATTATATTTGCTTCATTTGATAAAGGGACTCATACAACAACTGACTTGGTTATATTTCTGTGTTTGGCCTCATGTAAGTTTTTTTTTTTCCTTCTCAGCGCATTGCAAATATTTGTTGAGTCCACACGGTCCATACACGTGTTCAAAGCTTGATGAGTGTTTGACATCACGATTGAAACCTGAATATTATTGTCTTCGAATAGAAATGTGACAGGTAACAAAAAGTAAAAAAATTTAAAATAAAGAAAAGTTGGATATTTGCGTAGATGCAGATATACAGTATAGAAGAATAAATAACATTTAGGATAAAGGATATTTTTGTGGGATTCAAGCGGTTATAAAGAGGAACACTGTCAAAAGCATTAGCATTCATTCACTTTGAGTATATTCTCTTTGAGGATAGATAAGGAGAGAGAATTAATAACATTGTGCTGCAGGTTTCCTTCCCAGTGGAGCTAGGATTCGGCTGAAGACAGTCAGCCACACAGAGGAGCAGACAGTCTGGAAAGAAAGAGGTGTTTTTCATCTGTTAGTCATTCAACCTGTTACTGTGAAGTGATGCAGCCCTGTGTTTTCTTTCTCGCGGATCATTATCGGACAGTTTGCACATTGGCGCTTCCGTCTTCCTCCTCTCCACTGTGCCAAAGTGCCAATCAAAGCTCTTTCCAAACATTTCTACATTCATTTATGTGCAATTACAAGGCTGAATATTGTGATAGTCCTTAGTATATTGAGCCGTATATACACATTCAGTTCTGTGTAATATTTGATATACACGTACTGTAACAAAATAAATATTTGCATTCCATGGAAGGTTTCACTCACATACAACAGACTGTGACATGACCTGAAAAATCAAATGGTAGTGGTGATTAAGTGAGAGTTACATGTGAGCGTCAACATTGCAGATGTGCAAAAATCATCAACTTAAATAAAGAGTGGTATGCCCACCATCTCGGTACATTTATACATACAGACATGGAAGCTACATATTTCTGGGATTACACATTTTTCCCTTTTGTTAGTGAGAGTGGTTCAACACCACAGACAGTGAACAGAGCCTTGCCGAATGGCTGAGGTGTTTGTAGGCCCGGACTCCCTCAGAGACTGGGGGAAAAAAAGAGAATAATAAAAAGAAGGCTCCATGTCTCCATCTGTGGTAGGTCTCAGTCACTGCATGGTCAGCCATATCCAGCAGCCCCACAGAAGCTGTTTCATGTGCAGCAGGTACACAGCCAAGGCGGCCTCCAGCTCCTCGCACACTCGCTGTGGGCGCCGCCGGTCTGTGCAGTACATGGCCACACCCAGGAATGACATCAGCAGGAAGAGGCAAGTGAACAGGGCGAGGTGGGGGCGGGATGGTGTCGTCTCGTAGGCTGCAAGAAAAGAAGACCGGGACCTGTTCACGGTTTTGGTTTGTAAATGAGCATTTGTATTGTCACGTGCATTAGTCTCTCTCTTTCCTTATTACCCAACAGGGCCAAGACCTCAAGAGTCAAGTTACTGATGAGGGCTTTCATGTGATTACATATAGTGTATACAGTGTAGTGAAGCTGCCTCAAAAGTGTGCTTTCTGTGTTTTAAGAGAGTGCAAAAAAGGGAGTGACAGTCGGGTGACGGAAGCTCCATTCTGCTTGGCAGGTGACAAAGTTAATCAAAAGTGACATTTAATTTACACCTTTTACCTCATAATCAACCTAAATCCTGCTTTCCCCACACATATTTACATCTAGTAGAGTTTCGTTTTAGAAGTGAAAAGTGCATTGCTGTCACTCTCTCATGCACATTAACATGGTGATTCTTTCAGAAGGACTTACCACCTAAACTGTCACAGTAGGGAATGTCTGTGAAGCCGACAGAAAAGAGGCCAGTCAGTCAACGAGAGCCGCCTGTGTGATGTGCAGCAGCAACCGACCGGCTGCTGTGCCCTCATAGACCCCACTATCTCTCTGGAACAGACTCCGTGGTGCCTCATTTGCATGCATAATTAATTACGAAAAGTAAATCACTTGCTCGTGTTTGGAAGTCTCTCTGTATTACATTATTTTTAAAGAGTAGAGAATCCCCCCCCCAGGACAATAGTTTACGATACAATCTCTGGATGCTTTAATGTGTTTTTTTTCTTCTCCTTCAATGTTAAGTGCAAGGAATACAACAGCTGTTACATATGGATTGAGGGCCCCTTTGAATGCTGGGATGGCACAAAATTTTAGGACAATTTTCCAGACAATCAAAATTCATATAGCTACAGCAAGCACTTATTCCTATAGTCACACATCTGTAAACATAGAGCTGACATGCACAGGCTGCAGAGAATATGGCTGATATGAAGTCAGTGGATAAGTCTGGGTGGGCTGCTGCAGCAGCAGAGGGCAGCATGTTCTCTGTTGTACAAACACTGACTATGTGTAACTAAGCTGACTGGCTGGACTGGTTGTAAACTTATTTTCTCACCATGTACTGTGGTCTCTGGCTCCCTGAATCGAACCCTCCGTTCGCCTTTCCGTCTGTGGCTGGGTTCTGTGTCTGACCCGTAGCTGGGACTTGGCCTCTTTAGAATGGAGGTGGGGACTTTGCCATTGGTTACCTGCATTAGATGCAGCTCGGGATGAGTAAACTAACAACAAGCTGCCAATAAAAAGAGCGGTAACAAACAGCTAGAAGGCACAGATCTTTTGCAAACATCCAGAGTAACACTGCTGAAGATGCCTGCAGGTGTTGCCGGCACTACCTTAGGTTTCTGCGTGTCCTCCTGTTGGTGGTGGGTGTCCTTTCTGTGGCGGACCTCTGAGTGTTTCTCCCGGTGGGAATGAGGAAGACAGTTGACGGTTGAGTCTCGGATGGACTCTGCAGCAGCGAAGCGTTTGGACAGTGCAGACACGCACTGGCCCAGGGAGTCTAGCAAGAGAACCATGACCAAACATGAGTAGTGATCTAATGCCGCTCCTGCAATGGAGTCAGCAGGCTGCTCTAAAGACTGACAGTGTGGTGAAGTTAAACACACAAAGTTAATCATGCAAATGTGTTGGAGAAAAGACGCCAGAGTTAACTCTGTCAGCTCCAGGTAGACTACGGCTGCGTTCAAGTGCACTCAAGTTACAAACACTGAAGGTCAGTAGGTTCAGTTTGTTTTTTGTTTAAACATGTTTGCACTAAAAAAACTACTACTACGAAAGTTCTGGTCATACTCGCAGAATTTAATTTTTACTGGATCTCATCACAGTATCTGAAAAAATACTACAAGAAGCCTCTATGTGGACGTTTCCTTTATTTCTACTAAACACTGTCGATGTTTTGTCTGTCAACACCCGCTGATGGATTAGTCACGTGCCTGGCTGATCATTGATTTAATCAATTGATAAAACGGCTGTGCTATTATTGCTGTAGCTCATTTACAGCTTCTGTGCAGAGTGAACACAGACAGGCCGACATTCAAAGGTGTGTATTTTTTTAAAAGAAAATCACAACCTGGTTAAAAGAAAAAAAAAATCAACAGGGACTGAAGATCCTTTTAATCAATATAAAACTGCGGTGAATTAATAACGAGTCGTATACCTGATGCAAAAATGTGTTAGTTGCTATTTTAAAAGATGTTGTTCCTTGTTCCGTGTTCCTTAAGGAAGATAAGAGGTCAGTAGGGAAAAAACACACCCCTGGACTACGCACTGTATAAATGATTAAATGATTATACAATAAATGTGGTATATGATATTAATAAAAAAATACACGTGCATTTTTTTATTTGTATCAATTGCCCTCCTCACCCAAAGTCTTTTCCTTCATTCCCTGCAAAGTTGTTTTCAGCTTGGTTAACTTTAGTTTTAAAATAATACCAATTATTACCACACACTGCTACACAACATACTCTAGTCCAGCTCCAGTCAATAGACTAACTTGTAAATAGCCTGTTAGTTGAGGGAGGGTGACTGACCCAGTTTCCATTGAGGGGTATCTAGAGGGCAACATTCAAACGTGCCTCTGTTGGAGCTTCTTACTGTGGGTCAGAGAGGATTTCTCTGTGTACAATACAGAACAAAAGGTCGCAAAAAGTCCACGTAGACTATTTGCATCTGCAACAACAACTACAATCGCTCTCCCTGACCCCGCACTTTTTCACCCTTTCACCAAAGATGTTTGAGACCGTCCGAGGGGAACAGCGGGGAGCGTTGTAAATCTTTGTCTGTATATGCTGTATGCTCTTGCCTCTGTGGAGCTGGTCCTGTTCAGCACCACTGCTCCCGAAAGCTGAGTCAACAGCATGGCTGTATTTTTACGTATTGCTTTTAACAAGCACTTCGCAAAAATGCAGAGTTTAAATTTGTGTTGCTCGCTCTCAATGCAAGCCAAGCATACATCCTGTACAACAAAACTGTGCCCTCAAAATGTCACTAAGCTACTTTTCTGGTTTTGCTCTGCATAAAACCACTCCAGGTGTTTATTAATTCAACGTCCTCATGGGTTGACATCGTTTAAAGGCTCACAGAATTGCTTTGAACCACCTCTTCAGCGTGCTGTGTTCTCTCGAAAGTAAAGGGGGAAAAAAACCAACTTGTTCTTGAGATTAACATCAGTGTTCTGGTAGTGTCATGCCTCACGTGTCAGTGAGGTCTCCGCCCTCGTGCTTCAGACTGAGTGTTAACAGTGTTAAATTATGCACTGTTGAGAGAGATGTCCTCCACAGCTGTATTCGGAATCATACCGCCATCTTTCTTTTTCACACAGGCAGAAAGGCCCTTGAACATAGCATCGCGTCAGGCTGACTGTGGTACTGACTGTGTCATTCATCTCAGGTCTGTGTTTACCTGAATATTCAGTCTTGCCAATCTCAGCATAGACGGTGGCCATAAGCTCCAGGCTTCTGGCTGTAATGGGATGATCATTACCGAAGGCCCGCTGGTGGATCTTTGTGGCCTGAAAGAAGACGGAGGATCAGTCAGAGAGGATCTGAAGTTGATACAGCAGAGTGGTGATGGAGGAAGCACTCAGATCTTTCACTTCAAATAGAAGTAAAGTGAGGTAAAAGCAGCAGTACAAGTTAAAAATAAACAAGTCAAAGTGCCACAGAGTGCAATGAAATCTTTAACTTGTTCAAAAAATCTAGATAAGAAACAAAGAGAATGAAATAAATCAAAAGTACATACCTTACCGCTGTATTCTAGAGCAAGATGAGGCCTGGAATGGGGAAGAAAGGAAAATGCACCATTAAATAAACACTGAACTACCTCTGCTTTTTTTCTGAGGCACTGACGTAACAACTTCCATACCTGCTAAAGACAAAGGCTGTCTCTTTAACCCTGAATTATCAGGAAGAATCTCCCTCTGCACATTTTTCTAATTTTCCTAACACGACAGACAACAATGCCTGACCTTAATCAGACATTGTCATGTGAGCGCATCGGTTTCCAAGCCTGGAGCACAGCCACAAGAGAAATCTAAACATAAGCATGCTGTGATTTGACACGGGGAGCAGGGCTGCAGGTGCTCAGGCGCCTTATGGAGGAAGTGGAAACCTTCTATTTCTGCCAGCACTGCCCCTTTCTATTCTCCAGGGTAAATTACAGAAGGCATGGCGCTCACAGGTTGGTTTACCGACTTGTGCCCTTCCACCGCGCTTCTGCTTAGTGCTAAGCCAGGTGAACGTGATGTGGTACACCAAGGATCTGCAGCTGTTCCGCTCATATCTGCCCTGGACAGTCAGCCAAGGACATACATCATCCTCACACCCTCACGTGTGCCTATAGATGTAGAGCAAGCTCTGTTTAGTGTGACACATGTCGGCCTCGCTGTTCAAAACCCGCACTTCCCTTCAATTAGTAATGGCCAGGTGTCAGCTTGCACTGCTTGAGAAGGTCCGTTTCAAGGGACATCTGATCGGCAAAAAAAACAGAAAAGCCCTTCACCGGTCCAAAGAACTTCCTATGACATTGCTGAAAGATTCAGGAAGTATTACAACTTCATGTCGACTAGAAAGAAAGACGTAGGCTTGTGGTGGAGGTCTGCAAGAGAGGATCAAAGGGCAGAGTCGAATTCCTGCTCAGCCAGAAACTCAAGCCTCCAGGTACAGTCATACACAATCAGGACCATCTCATTTAAGTTTAACTACTGTATGCTCCTTGCATTAATGAAGCACCGTTGCCAGCCCTCCGCCGAGCAAAGCTTCCACCTCCTCTCACCCTCTCTGGCAATCAGGTTAAATGGCTTAATCCCAACAATGACAACAGAGGCAGAGAAAATGGGCGCATGCTATGGCCTAACAAAGTACCCCTGCAACAGGAGACACCAGATCCAGTTAAGGTGTTCCTTCTGTGACACTCACGTAGAGTGCGGTGTCTCTTTTCTCCACATCTACAGGGAAATTCAACTCTGGCTAAAAAAGGCTCTGAGAGGGAGTTTACCCAGTTTGAAAAATTTCCACTCCAGAAAGGATGAACGTGCGTATGTACAAGTGGACATGGACATGCACACTGCGACCGAGTTTCTAATTTTTCATACAGAGTGAAGGAGTAAGAGCATCAATGACTGTTGTTCATATGTGACACATGGTTATGAAATGTTAGTAAAAGCAGAGATAAAAGTGATTAATTCCCGAAAGTGGGTTTTTTAAACTGTCACACAAATTTACCCTCGTGAGCCAAATATTCATTTCACTGATCTCGGAGTAAATAATTTATCTCAAAATTATTTCAGTCAGATCATTTAAGCTATGCTGAAGGTTTTGCTTTATAAACAAATAAGCTTTTTATTGCTGCAGGCTGCTGCTTACGTAATGAAATTGATAACAGAAACAAATGCAAATATACTGTTTGCTTTGGGAGAACTGAATCAGCATCATTTTCCGTTCAGTTCTGTGACGTGATGAAGCCTCAGATGCAACAGAAACCAATGCGTATGTAGGTATGTACACATGTTTTTTAACTGTTGACAAAACTGGTGATAAAACAGTCATAAAAGTGAATTCATTTAACAATAAATTCTCTCACAATGAGCCCAGTGAGGCCTTAAACTCACGGAACATGTAACGCCCCATTAATTACACCTCGACAGAAGCTACGGCAGGACACAGTTTTACCTACTGTTTGCTCATAATGCACAGCTGGGCCAGCCGCTCGAGGTGCTGCGCCTGGGAGGCCTGCTCCGAAAGCTCCTCTGGGGTCGTCCATCCCGCAGAGCCCAGCGTAGCCTCCTCCTGAGGCCCTGTTACACAAACGCAGGGCATGGAATCACAGTTAGGCCGCCAACAAACCACTCAGCCTTTCCCGCTGCTCGTCCGTCAGTCCCTCCCGCCTCAGTGTCCTTTGCTCTCTTTACCCCGCTGCCACAGCACAGAGTTTGGAAAATAAAGCCGAGCAGATAAAGCCAGCCTGGGCATCAGCCTGTCTGGCACAGCTGTGGACTTTAAGCCTGAACAGCAGAGTGGAGGCAACTGAGGACTGGAGACACGAGAGCAGAGATAAGGGCAGGAGGGAGCGGATAAGGGAGTCAAACGACACACTCACCACGCCCACTGGAACAGCGAGACACACGCATGCAGACGGTGACAAACCACAAACACAGAGTATGTACTGTACACACCACACACACACACACACACAGAAGAGGTGGAAATGAACTGGGCTTGTAATCCATGCCAAGTCAGTGCAAATAAATCATTTGTAACAGGTAAACTTCTTTTTGTTTGCATTACAAAAATCACAAAATGGCAATTATGTCTGCTGTCAGTGGGGAAATACTGAGAAGGGAACAAAGACATTAGAGGGAGGAAGAAAGCCTGTAGGCTGCTGCTACAGTATAGTGCCAGATCTGCCCCTGGAGAAGTTCAGCATTCAGTCCAAGTGAGTGCTGAATCAGGGGCTTGAGTATTGTATAGCGACACACAGCTCCTAATGAGCAAAGCGTGGCCATTTGTCTTCTACTATGTCTGTCCCCGATCTCCTCCAGTGTGCCCACGCTACGCTGCACTGCTGCCTCAGCAGCAGACAGAGAGGAAGAGGCAGACGTCTGGAGCAGCAGCAGGTGATGAATGAGCGGCCCTTCTGTGAACGCTCGCTTAAAGCTCCACCAGGTATATTGTAAACAAAGGTGGACTCAAAATGGGACGTGATTTCGTATCGGGTTAGTGAGTCAACAGAATTCATATGTGGGGCGTTACAGAAACACACATCGTGTAATAATCTATTTCCAGGTTGGTTTGTAGATGCAGGCCACGCACAAGGCACTTTGGAGAGCTGCCTACTACAAATACAGTCTGTCACCCACTGAACAGCTTCAGGATCTGATAACAGCCTCAAAATTAAATGAAAAATAAAATTAAATTCCACACAGTTTAGCATCAGCCTCCCAATTTCTCCCACACACAAAAAGTCAAGAGTAAAGCGGTTAAGCTTTCATGGCTTTAATGGCTCTAATGGGTCTGTCACCTTCTATCCATTTCCATATCAAAGATGTGTATCATTTGGTACTTCTGATAGGGAAACAGAGACAAAATTTTGAGAGTAGTCATTTAGTTGTGTTGAGCTCAAACTGTTTCATTTCATTTTGAGATTAGTTTCCTTGAGAGAGCTGCTTCACTTAAAGCAAACATACACTCATGATACACATTTTGAAAACGTAGAAGTATACACTTGCTTGTTAACAGATTTCACATTTTTACACATCAGGCTTACCTGGTGTGCACTGAATAAAAGACTCTAGATTACACAAACTTATTTAAATCAAAAGTCAAAACTTTTGACAACTCTCTTTTTAATCTATGATAGTACCAAAGTAAGGACATGGGATATAATAAGGAAAATAAAGCATTACCAAAAGACATTCAAAGTCAAGCTACCACATATTGTGCATTCAATACTTTATATTCATATAGTATATTTCTTATGTTCTCATGTTACCTATATTAGCTTAATATCAAAAGTACTTGCCTGTGCTCCCCTGAAGAGCTGTGAGCTCGATCAATGCCACCTCGTAGAACATTTTTTCAGCCTGAATGAACTGGAGGGCCTTCCCATCTGTTTATATGGGTGAAGGATCAGTCTCAGTTGTCAAGAGGATTAGTCAGTTGTCGGAGTTAAAAACAGCTTCGTTGCCCAGCTCAACGCTGTGTTTTGTTGGGTTTTTTTTTTTGTTCTTGTTTTTTCACCCCTCTTGAGAATGACCCCTCCAGGCAAAAGGAATGTGTAGTGGTCCAAAGCAGATTGTTGATCTTGAGGTCTGAATTTTGCAATACAGATTTCAACTGCTGGTGTCTGTGTCATTGTGTTTGTGCTGTTATCTATTGTCTGTGGTTTTTGTACAGCATTTCAAATGGAGCAGCTGAGTCTCGTGTGTAATTGTATCTGATTACACCTCATTGCGTCATATCATATTCCTGTTTTAATGTGTGGCTCTGTCTTTTGCGCTTGTGTTTTGTACAGAATCTCTTTGATTAATCTGAATGCCTGTTTTGTTTCCATGAAAAGACTCTCTATAAAAAGCCCCCTAAAAATAGAGCCTGTTCACTTTTGACAAAAGCACTGCGCACTGAGAGTCCGTCCCACTGTAAAATGACACCACTGATGCTTGTCAGGTGAATTTAAAGACCAATGGGACGGAGAATGCTTAAAATAAACACAGCCCTGCCTGTTTAAATGTCCTACTTAACACCAGATCTCTCATGTGTAAAACACTATAAATGCCATTGTGGGTATTTCATTTTCATCACTGTGGCAACACTGCTTGCCAATTGTACTCGTATTTATCTCACATAAAACTAAATATCTGCTGTTAGATTACAGACAGAAAATAGGTTTTTCACTTTTAAGGATCAGTTAAGTCAAGCTTGGAACTGTAAAGC
>JBAJHX010000115.1:12601881-12619491 GCA_037176925.1 Amniataba percoides
TCTGCTGTTAGATTACAGACAGAAAATAGGTTTTTCACTTTTAAGGATCAGTTAAGTCAAGCTTGGAACTGTAAAGCACCACAGCTGGTTTCCATTGTTTTGTCACCAGGGGAATAACAACGTCGGTGAGCAGGTGAGCTGCAGATTTACCAGGAAAACAAGGGAGACACAGGACAGTTAAATTCCTATTGCACATGTGGCCCTCAATAAAAAGAAAGGACAAGTCATGGAACATAACTATAAAAAATTAAAAATGTGTCCTTTGGATGGGCACCACAAGATACCAGAAAAGATGATGGATGGTGACGGGTGGATGCTGAAAAGCTATTAGTGGCTGTACACGTGAATTATTCAATGTACAGTATAGTAAGAGATGACATACCAACTCTTCATAAAAAAACAGTCTTTCACATGATTATCGCACACAACACCACAATGTTGTTTTTGGAAATCTTGAAGTATATATCCAGCTCCTGGGACTCACCTGGCAGCGGGTATGTGGGAGTAAGGTGAATGTGAGGTGGACCATCTGGGAGGGGGGATTAGGGGAACAGCCATCATCAAAGGTCAGAGCACTACTTCTGTCTGCTATTTTTAGCCTGGCTGGACCACAGCAACGCCACAACAGGAACCTCACACAATCCTCTCCAGGGAATGTGTGTTCCACTTTACTCCTGTACACACACATACACACACACATGCACATGCACACTGTCTCCCCTGAACTGGTAATTGGACTGCACTCCGAATCATGACAAACACTTGCGTGAATGTCAGCACCTTCAAAGGCACATCTGATCACACGTGCCACATAGCTCTGCTTAGGAGGCACTGAAATAAACTCGTGAAGTACACCATCAAATTTGGCCAGAGCTGAAGCTGGGATTTCCTCTACAACGAAGCCTTATAGACGATGCGATCAAAAATGACTATTGATTAGCTCCCTCTGACAAATCATTAGACTACCTCTAAAATAAATGTTTATCATTAGTAAATGACGTCCCCTTTTATTTGATTAAAGTCAAATAGTCTGCGTCAGCCCTACTTTCCAAGAACGGTGTATCAATAAATACTCAACATCCAGAAGAGTGTTTGGCTTTGGACAAAGGTCACTTGTGAATACTGCTGGCTCTGATAACAGCACATCAAGCCTTAAGCAGCCATGACACCGCCACTGTCACGATCAGCCGTGACTATCACAGTAGATTTGTCAGCAACAAAGCGGGTGCAAACATAAACATAATTCAGACACTCTGTACATGAAAATTCAGCTTAGTTTCCTGCTCGGGGATTTGGTTAGGACAGACAACATGTGCTGCCACAAATTCTATTACTGTAAACATTTGTGTGAAAGTCCAATGTTCCCATATCCTCTTCCAGTTTGAGCACACTGACCCTTCACCTCCCTCCCTCCGGGACCACAGCAAAAATCAAAACATCACTTTTTCAGTTCTTGGGATGTCCATGAGAACAACTAAGTAAAAAAATGAAGCAACTCTTTGGAAACTTTTTATGGAAAATGGCCACATACTTTCACAATGACTGTATTAAGATGGTCACCAGTTACAATTATCACTTTATGTTTGAATATCAGTGTATCAGAGATTACATTATGAATTCTAAATTCAATTCTTAATTCTTCTAATTCATCTTCATCTTGAATCATCGTCACTCTCTGCTGTTGACCTACTAAACAACGTACGATGTAGTTTAATTTCCATGGCTGTAATCTTACATTAAATGTCAAACGATGTAACATGGTAACCCTGCCATACATACAATGCCACAGTTTGACATGACACAACACCATTACTACTGATGATGTGATGTAAGAATGTGCTGTATGTCAAAAGGTTTAACCCTGCCCTGGTAGATGACCCTCTTAAGTAGATACCCTTTCATGCAGAGGAGGGGCCCGCTGATGGCTATTGATGAAGTTGAGCTCAGCAAATCGACCTATTTTGGAAAATGGACAGTAAGGGGTAGAGCCTTGCTGAGGTGAATAACCTGAGCTGGCAAGCTAAGTGTTGGAGTGTCTCAGTGACGGGGAGAGGAGCCGTGGAGGTAATATATCCTGAAACGCAGCACCTCTCTATTATCTCTCTCTCCTATACTGCTATACTTTATAGGAGCAGTGAAGTGGTGATGAACAGGCTAGTCTGTACAGATACAGGTTAATTAGTGCTCTTACACTCTGTTGTGCAGAGATAAGAGCCTACAAATCCTCTTAAGAGACAGACACACAGCCTGAGCTACACACAATACGTATGGCACAGTGGGATAAATGTGTTATTATGAACTCGCCCAAAGACATCCACTCATCTGCCTCCTTTTACAGTACTGTCTATAAAGAGTCCACATCCTCCATTGTGTGGGAATTTGCCATGCCTTCCGCCACTGAAAATCCTTCATGTGTTCACTTCACAGAAATTAGAGGGCTAGTTAGCTTGTTCACTAACTCTTAACAACCCTGAAGGGGTGGCGAAAGTAAAAGTGTCAGGCCGTGAGGTGGGGAGTGAGACTTTCTGGAGTTCGAAAGGATACAATTCTTTTCAGTGATGAAGAGCTCTGCGATCTGTGAAGCACAGGGAGACAACCAAGGGACATGGTTAAATATTGAATAATTCACTTCCAACATCATTCCAGGGTGTGCGTGCGTGCATGATGTCATGCGCTCTCGGAACAAGGAACTCTGCTGTCCTCGCAGTAGCGGTGGTCTGGTCATCATCATGCCACACGTTCCAGAGTTCTGGAGTAAAGGGTTTGTTTTGACATCAGGGACATTCCTTCAGGCACTACTAAACAGAATTAAAACTGTAGCCCTGCCTTTGTAGGAGGGCCCTGTGAAGCACCCCAGTCTGTAATCTGCTAAGACTTTGGCCAGGCTGCACAGTGCCAGAACATAATGCCTGTGACCTCGAAAATAGCAAAACATAGCCCACACACAATGGGACAGACATGAACTGGATAATACAGTATTTTTAACAACATGAGCTGTCTAATAACACTGTTACTGTATATTAGTGCCACATCCGATAACTCATTCAACAGCATGCAGACTGTCAGTCCTGCTGAGGCTGACATTACCCCACAGAGTCAACACAGGGACACATGACGGACTGTTAGATGTGACATTGGTGTTAGGCATGGCAAGGTTGAATGCGTCCTGTGTGCTGAGGTGTGCCACAGAGGGGGTGATGCAAATGTGTTCATACAGCTGTGCAAAAGCATGATACAGCAGATTTGGAGGATGCATGTAATTAACATGTACATGTGTGTTGTGTATGTAAGACAAAGGAAGGGAGAGAGAAGTGGGAGTGTTTGTGTGTGTGTGTGTGTGCACGGTCTGCAGGCATCTGGCTCACCTGGTGTAAGCAGTTGGGCAGAGAGGTGAAGCTCTGCACATGGGTCAGTCCCAGCAGGCAGCTGAGGAAGCAGTGGAGGGCGGCCTGGTACTCCCCCTGCTGCTGGAGCTGCTGTCCCAGCTCAAACAGGCCCTCCCTCCCCCCGTTCAGCATCCCCAGTCCCAGCCAGAGCCAGCACTGCCTCCCATCAGAGCTCCACCGGCCGAGGACAAACGCTCCCCTCTTCGCCACTCCACTGAAGCACCACAGGTAGAGAGAAACAGCCACACACAGAATGAGAGATTAAAAAAACAGAAAAATGCTGCTGCCCACATAAACACAGAGAGCTGTCAGAGGGAGGAGTGAGCAGCAGAGCCTCCACTCAGTCTCGTCTGAGCACAATAAGTCAAGGACAGGTGGTAAGGAGCAGGCTGAGGGAGCTCCGGCGACTAACACAGAAGAGATCCATTCCCCTCCCTCCTCCCAGGCTGCACCAGGAAAGGAGGACAGAGGAAGTGGGAGAGTGTTTGCTGTTTGAGTGGCAGGGCTGAGGACCAATCTCTGCTCTGCTCATGTACAGTAGCTCCGCCAGCGTGTGTTTAATACATTGGGTCTCTCTCCAATCCACAAAAGGGAGATTGCAACGCTGTAAGTATTGATGATGAAAACCAAATATCCTGTGCACATGTTCTATGATGTACATCTTACTGTAGTATAAGATAAGACTTACATTTCACCCAGTATTTTGGCCTAATTTTTCTTGCTATTGTGCATTCACAGGGCAGTGCATAATGTGTATGTATAGTGGGTGGGAGATTCATTTTAAGTGTTACTGCGCTTCTTATGATTTATAAATGAAGAGTGCATACAAATTATGCACTAACAAGAAAACGAGGATACATGCTGTGTGAGCATGTTTCACATTACCACAGAGGGACCAAGCTTTTGTGCATCCTTTCAAGCGAACCAGACAGATGCAAACTCAGGGTCATTAGGAAAAGCCACTGTACCTTATGAGAGGGAGCGAGAGAAAGCACTACTCCCTATCCAAACAAGGACAACAAATATTTATTCACAAGGAGCGCCTCCTCTGGATGTTTGCTCGCTTCCCTTCACACTCTGCTAATCAACATTAGTGTGAGGCCAATCTGTACCCAAGGAGACGGAGGGGAGGAGGAAAAGAGGAGATATGGGCACAGCTCTTGACCCACGGATGATCCAGGGGATCGCGAATGGGTCTTGACTTGGAGCGCAGCACTCCTCCCCAGCTGCGCCCCACTTAGACATAAGCAAGGTAGCTGGAGGAAATGAATGGGGCAACACAAAGCAAATGGGCAGAGTCAGTCTCCATTAGTGTCCGACGCACCTAGCTAAGCACGATGGGATTTTAATGGTTGTGAATGCCAGTGGATGGAGGATCGGAGAGCATTAAACTTGCACTGGCAGGTCAGACTCAGGGAACTGTGAACAGTGCTCATTTTGGACCAACAGCACCTAGAGCAGCCGTGGGACTTGATTATGCTGATGCAGGGCCGCTTCACCACCCCCTTAACAGGAGAACAGGGGACCACAGACAGGTGATTCTATTCACGCTACCGCGGCGTCAGTGGTGTTGAGTTAAGACAGATCAAGAAAGCATGCAGAGCGCCTGATGTGATCGAGTCAGAGGGGCCTGCTGGCTGACACTCAGTGTTCGGTCCTAATTGAAAACGAGTGGGCTCCATCTCCTCATTACAGCCCAGTCAAGCCGAACAGACACACATCAGCTGTGAGGAGGCGGCACTGGATGTTCTCGTCTTCATGTTAACAACATCTGACAACAACCCAAGCAACAGGAAACCCACCCAGACAGGAGTCATTGTGCTTATTATGTTGGGGAGTAAGTAAAATGAAAAGGAGCCTTGCTTGCTGGATATTTGACGATTACGTAAGATCCTCGAAACTTTGATAGCAATCCGAAGAACAACAATGCTAGGGAAGGGTAGAAAATCATTTTAAAAAAACTACAGTGCTTATTTTTTTGTGTTTTGTATCTATTGCACTGGACACAAAAATCAATGAGAAAAAAATCATAAAAAGCAGGATGAAAGCAGCAAAATATGCACAAAATGTAAAACACAAGAAAATACAAATAATAAGTACATAAACGAATTACTGGTGGTGTGCAGAATGTCCATACATTATGTCAGTCAATACTTCTATAAATAAACTGCACATCTTTAAAGTGCAAACTGTAAAACTATGTCAGAACAAAATGAAAACACTTGTGTACCTGAGCATTCCTACAAGTTTACATCTGATATTGTCGGTCAGTCACTGTTTATACTGCACCACATGCCACAGACTTTCGAAATGTTATGAAAAAAATAATTTCAAGTAGCCCTTGGCTGAAAAAGTCACTGTGATTTCAGTGGTGATATTAATTTGAGTCAACTGCAAGTTTATAGCTATTTTATAGCTTATTTTATGCTGTGTTTTAATGCTGTTGGCAAAGTATCCAAAGCACTCTACACTGGCTGCAACTTTGCATATCATAGATTAGAGAGACGTTTTACATTTTATCAACTCCTGTTCTTATTTTACTTTAATTGTAAGTAACAGTCATGTATGTTTTGAAGACTAATTTGACTCACTGACACCACAAAGCTGTTATCATTTGCTGACATCCTGCTCCAAACACCTCTTTGTACGTATACTGCCAATCATTTTGACAAAGATATTGACTGATGTTGGCTATTCTACGCTGCAAGAATGGAAATCTACCTGTAATTGGAATATTGATCACCTGTCTTATGGAGTTGGTGGACAAATACATCAGTGTGATCAGTAAACACTCTGCACCGCTTCTGTTCCTGGTGTGGCCAATACACCGGACTAATGTGAATGAATGGCGAGCAGGTCCAGCAACAGAATGCAGAGTAGAATTAAACAGCGACCTATCCACTGATGTAAATTTAACATCTTCAGGTTATTGCAGCGCTGTAAACCTCAATATATTCAATTAGTACTAATGCTTTGTGAAATCTATATTTACACTGTTCTACCATGAGTACATCTTCAGCTGCAATAAATATCACCGTATATGTTAATACTTACTGAGATATTAAGATAATAAGATATGATGTAACTGTGGCTTTTGTTGTTTAATTCTGAAAATCTCCACAGCTCCAGTTCTGCAGAGTCTGACTATGCGGATATTTACTACAGGGTCATAAATCTTAGATGATTTCATAAACCATTTGTTACAATGATGCATTCTGCATTGTCCAGCAGCTTTGCAGAGGAACATTGCTTCTCTTGTGTCCTCTTGTCATTTCACAACGCTGTGCACGGCCCTACATCAGCATATACTATTTATATTTCCTGCATTGTGCACATACAGCCACTCTATGCAATTTTGCTGTGGCCGAGAGCCCTTTGGTATGGAATATTTTACAGCGTGTGAGTGACAGCAGCTACGTCCCTCGCTACTGCGTGCCAACTCCGGTGATGTGGGGCGAGGATCAAGTGCTCTTTTTGAAATAAAGATCCAGCAGGACTGAGACTACAGATGTGAAAGTTGCAAAAAAAAAAAACAAAACCTCACCATATGCACTGTTACAGACATGAAATCGTGCATCCTTGTTAAGATAAACATGCTGTGTGCCTGTACTCTGGATGTTGCAGTCTCCAGTCTCGGCCCACTGTTTAAACCCTCGACTCTACTGCCTGTGCAGCTGCATCCCTCTAAGATTCAGGCTCTGGCAGTTTAATAGCCTTGGACCTGACACCCCCAGCTACTGAAAGGCAGTTTATGACCTCCATGTAATCAGCAGTAAATGCTGCCACCATCTGTCTCTTTTTACTCAATTATCTGACCCAGTGACTTTTACTGACAAACACTGTCCAGGTAAACACTGTAACGCAAAAATCCCTCAGCTAAGATTATGACACATCTATACATCATCCCACATCCTTCATGATTTTTTCCTGGTCAGTTCTTATTCCTGCAATGCTCCTTCAGCTATGGGCAGAAATTTCTGATATGAATCACCATATATCTGCACAATTACAGCCGTGGGGGCGTTATGATTCGAGTCCTCATTACTGTTTCATTGTGAATGGGTCACATACAGAACACACTACACCCTCAGCATGACTAACACTGTGAAGCTACAGCTTTATTTAAAAGTCTTAAATGAAAACACCCACTTCACTGGGTGTATAACGATTCATCACAGTGTGTTAAAATCAATTCATTAAGAACTGTTGATTAAAGGGAATGCCTCACACTGCACCTCCGCTGGGCTCATTATCTTTTGCTCCACTCTTGCACCCCCTAGTGGGAAAGTCGTAGACGGTGAACAGTCTGAAATACTGTAGAGACAAAAAAAAGGTCTGCAAAACAGAGTGAAGCAATGTCTCTAACTTTAACTAAAGAAAAAGTGTTTGGAACGTGCGTCATTACTGTATTGCAGAAGACTCTATCCTGATTAATAGCTTTTTTCTCTGTCTTGTTTCAGGTTTTTGTATGTGTACCATATCGGGAAACATTCCTGAATTTTGTTATACACACTTGTCTTGTATTATGATAACTTAATGAACCCCTTGAATAAACACTGATACTGTATCAGTAAAAGTCCTGATACCTGGGTACAACAACAATATAAAGAAGTAAAAGTACTAACTATGAAAAACGGTCCTTTTCAAAATGTCAAATTATGGAGCTCCTAAAGCCTTGAAAGTTGTTGTAATCTTATCTGTAAGATAAAAGGATATATTTTAGGGGACTCCTAGTTTTGTCCTTTTATTACTTACATGATGACAGTGCATCAATTCCAGTATACAGAGTTTTGTTCAACTCCAACCTGAGTTGTTAAATGGCCACATGTAAGACAGAGCACTTGTGTGGGAGGGTTTAATCTATGATAATGGATCACATATTATAACTTGATATTTGTTATATATTTCAATGCTTTCTATGAAAAATCAAAGCAGTTAATAACTAAATTTCTGGATTCCTGAAATTCTGTGGAGCAGAAGTATAAAGTAACATAAAATGGAAAAAATCTAGTAAATGTGAACAAAAGAATTATTTAAGCATAGAACTTGAGCATAAACACAGTTACTTTAGACCACTGTACTTTGCCTCTGTTCATGCAGGGCACAACTACTGTAAAGACACAAGAATCAGGTTGAATCTGGACCAGTTAATTTGAGTAGAAAAGATAAAAATGCCATAAACCCTTACAGAACGACGTGTCTCACGGTCCTCCTTGCTCATTCTGAGAGTCCGGGGCCAACTGTCGGCAAAAAGGCAAAATCATCTCCATGTGGGAGGTTAACTGAGAGACAATAGCAAGTGTCAGAAGACAGAATTGACTTCTTACTGTTGAACTGACATGTCTGGGACAATTACATACCTTTAAGTCACTTGTGACAGGCACTCAGATCTGACTGCTGGCTGTTTGAGACTATCACCTACTCCCACTCGTCCTCTGCTACTCCCTGATCTGTCACATTTACTTAGAAGCCTCTCCTATCCCCTTTCTTTTCTCCTCTTTTCTATCCTTGCTTTTGTCTCAGCCCTTTTAAATGCTTATGGGACATGAAGTCAGACTGTAAGATATGAACAGTGACGTTCACGGCTGCTTATTCATTCGAACAGGGACATCATGGCACTTACAGTCACAGGATGTCTGCCAGACCTTACAGCCATAACCCTATTTCACACCGCTTTACACCGCATGGCCATACTGCGCGCAGTCATTACGAGCAGCACCTGGGTCTTTTGTTTGCTATTTCCTCAAGAGGGAAGGAAATAATAAGAACACCAAGGGGAAAAAAATCTAATTAACATCCCAGCTAAAGCGTATACTGGTGGTTAGATTTTAGGATGTAAGTGTCTTGTTCACACAGCATCAACTCACAGTGGGTTGCCATGCCAACTGGAATCAAGGGTCTTTCAAGTTGTGGAATAGGTCACGGGGTTAACATCCATGATGAATTCAACATTGACCACATGCCACCTGTCAATACAGCCCAAGTGTTCACAAGACACCTGCAGCCTCGCCGGCCTTGAAGATGCTCATCGTTTTCATCCTCCCATGTTCCCCCTCTTCCTGCGTAATCATGCATGCACAGCCCACTTCATCAGAGAGGTCGCGTTTGGCTGCTTTCTCCCCTTCAAGGAGTCTGAGTGGAGCAGCAATGATGAGTTCTGGCTTTCATAACAACACCAAAACTCAGTCATTTTTTCCCCAATATGAGCCAAAGACAAACAGATTCAGTCAGCAGAGCACTTTCAGGACAGACAAGAGAGGCGAGAGGGAAAGAGCTGTGGCCACATTTAGTGTTTTCACTTTTCTCCACTAGGAGTCTAAACTGAGCCACAGAGAACAGACTACTGTGAGACACCACTTTGCAGTGAGTGTCAATATGAAAATTATATGCATAACATTCATCACGTTAGAAGTCCAGATAGTGAAACAATATTGGATGGCAATTGCTAAATCATAAGGAATGCATATTATAGTCAACTGCAATTGGAATTATGCCTTAAAGCAACTGAAACCACTGGGGATGTTGACTCCTGCATGTATTGTACAGTGTGATTAAAAAAATGTAATATGGATGATACAACTATAGACAGTATCCTTTTTGCTTTGTATGCAGCGCAGGAGTAACCCTTTAATAATTTCTAATTTCTTTTATTTTTAGCCAAGCTAGCAGGACTTTGGTCTTGACTGCGCAGATATTCATGGTGCCCAGATTCTGCCTTTATTCTGACTTTATTATTTTTAATTCCATCTCCAGGGCCATCATGACTTTGACCTTGTTGATTAATGATGAAATGTCTCAACAGCTACTTTATGGATTTCTGGTACATTTTGTACAGGCATTCATGTTCCCCTCAGTTTAATTTGTAATGTCAGTAATCCTCTGATCTTGTGGCATCATCAGGCCTAAATTCTAATTAGTCAAACGCTGTGGTTCACCTCACAGCCTCACAGAGCTGTGCTGAAATGTTGTCTTGTTAAAACACACATTTGCATTTGCAGCCTCTTTTGTCTCTAATGTGAACGCTTTCCTGAGACAACTTGGGACTACTTCATGATCCTAATCTGATAACCTGACGCTCTCTGCAGAACATATTTCATCTTTGCTTTTGTTACATGCTGGTAAAATGGTAATTTGTTGGATTTCACTGTGGATCAAAGCAGCAGAGTCTATTAGACCAAATCTATCAGGCAAAACAGCAGTCTGATAACAGCTGCCACTTTTTAATGCAACTCAGAGGAAACCTCAATTCGATCTGTTCCTCCTGTGTGACTTCATATTGTAAGAAACATCTAGCAGGTTTGAAGGAATGCCACAGATAAAATTAAAGGTTAAGCGTCGTCTTTCCCCACATTCAGTGACCCACGCACGCGGCCGTGACTGTGTGATGCTGCTGCCACAGGAGGAGCTGCGGTCATTGTCACGGTCAATCAAACACTGATACAGACTTCACAGACACACACCTCGCTTTATGATAACTCAATAGGCAGTGGTTGGGGGGAGATTATTATTGAGGGACAGAGAAGGCCAGTGACCAGCAGGGACTGGCCACACACAGTAAATGTTTATGTGTCATTATTCATCCTCCTAGAGAAGCTCTCCACTTCTACTCTCAAATTCCTTTTTATTATAGTCCATTCAAACCCGGGCTAAGAGGCTTTTAAATTTAATTGGTTGGAAAATTTGGTCGTTTTGTTTTTGGTGGCGAACCGGCGCTACTGTACATACTTAATCCTAGAAATTTCCAGCCATTTTACATGCGAGTGGTTTAGAGAGAGTAAGGGAAATTGGCTCATCGCTCAATAGAGCTGTGAGATTTCTGCTGATGACATTTCCATTAACAACAGGACATAATATGTTTATAGATCCCTGTTTGCTTGGCCCTTTAATTTCTCCCTCTGCAACACAGTTTCTAACAGCTGCGTGGGCGTGAGGAGGGAGGACTTTATAGATTGTCCATACAGTGGATCTATAGGCAGTAAATTGTGCTGACAAAGCATGGTGAGGTGGCTGGGGCAGAAAGCTACATCTCATTGTGACTTACAAAAAATGCAGAGCTAAATTAAGATGACACAGTGACATCTCTATGCAATAAAATACTAGCAATTTTACACAATCGTGACCTCGGGGGAGTAAATAATCTAATACTGTACCATTGTACTTTTGAACCCTGTATTTGATGTTCTAATGAAGACATTTTCAGATAATGATAATGGTGTGATGAGGTCACTGTACAACTTTGAACAATCAGAAAATTGTTGTCACAGTTGCCAGACTTCCTGTTTCTGTGTTGCAGCCCAGGTTTCAGCTGTTCTGGTGTCAACAGATAGCTCCTGCCACATGACGCCCATTAATTATCAGCAAATTTGATTATTCTGTATAACCAGGTCTGCTTATTGGGTATAATTGGGTTTGTGAGGCCCCAATGATGTGTTCCTTCCATGCATTTTTGATACAAGAGAAGACTATTGCCTGTTTCATAACAAGTTAGGATCTATGATGATAAATGAAATCATATGTAAATTGTAAATTGACCAAATTGTGTGCAGAACCAAAAGACGCCACAGCAAAAGGACGTTTTGGTTACAATGGAAGCCATATGAGCAGAGAGAATTATCTTTTACTGTCACATTTAAGAAACTAGTCTGAGATGATTTTAGCTTTGAGACATGTCATCCTGCTGGACGTAGCCATTAGAACATGGGTACACTGTGGTCCTAAAAGAATGGACAAGGCCATATGTACCATTTAGTTGGCACTAAAGGGCACAAAGTGCACCACCACCATCAAAACTCTGAAACACTGATGCAGTTTCATATAATTTATGTCAAATTCTGACCCCGCCATCTGAAACTTGCACCAGAAGACTCATCAGACCAAGCAACATTTATTCAATTTTCTATGCTTTCATTTTCTTGAACTCATGCCCACTTTTTGTAACAAGAGGTTATTGAGAATGAGGGGTTCAGTCTGAACCAGTCTGGCCTTTGTCCTCTGACTTCTACCATCACATCATTTTCACCCAAAGAACTGCTGCTCACTAAATATTTTTTCTCTTTTTGGACAGTTTTTTGTAAATTCTAGAGATCCAGTGGATCAACAGTTTCTGAAAAATTCAAATCAGCCCACCAAGCACCGACAACCATGACATATTCAAAATCACATAAATCATCTCTTCCCTATTCTGGTGCTTGGTTTGGACTTCAGCTTTAGTCATCTATATAGCTAAATGGACTGAGTTGCTGCCACGTGATTGGCCGATTAGATATTTGCATTTACAAGTGCTGAACAGGTATACCTTATGAAGTACCCAGCGAGTGTGTTTGAATTATACAAATAAGACATTCTAACACAGCTGATCTTCGTGGCTTCCATGAGTAGGCTGTAACAGAATATTTATATGGTTTAAATTGAAAGTGGACGATATTTTTGTATTTTAAATGCACCAACCATAATGATTTGGTTTAATTAATAGTACTGAAACTGATATGAGGAATCATTTACATCTTTTTGCAAAACCTTCAAAAATTAAGATGAAATAAAGGAAAATGAGTGAAAAATTCAAAGCAGGTGCTGCCTTTGTTGCCCATGAATAGCATTTTGCCCCCTCATCATCAAAACATTATTCCCAAATGACAACACAGAGAGAAACTCACTGCACGTGTTTTTTTTCTCACACACTGACAATCGGACAATTAAATGACACTATAGAGACATTTTAATTTGTAAATAACACTTTGAAAGTGATGGGATTGGCTGGGGATGGTGGCTCACTTCCTCATTTCTAAAAAACATTTGGTAAATAGAAATTACAACCTGAGACACACAGACACAGTCCCTTAGGGTGGCGAGTGGATGCAGGTGGTGTTCTTGAGTCCCTTTGAATTGTTACAATAGAGACCTACACCTGGACAAGCACATCTGCACTGTGATGATTACACCAAAATAATTACATTGGACACTGGAAGCCAAGAGCTACTGCTCCGTGAACTGTTTATTTACGGAGTCATCAACCTCTGGACAATTTCATCATGGGAAATAAACAACCAGGGTCACGTCCTTCACTAGTGAAATATGTCAACTCGTCTGTGAGGCACCATGTTAATAAAACATTCTGGCACAGAGACATAAAACTCAAATATTGGGTGCACACTCACACACACACACTCGCGAGAGGTTTAGAGCTAGATTTAGCCCCACTTTAACCATCTCAAATCAGTGTAAAAAAGTCAAATGAGAAGCTTTTGCCGGCATTTCAGCACACCTAATTAACTCAACTCATCTGGGATGGCTTTGACACAATTCAGATGAACATTTAAGTGAGCAAGCACTGGAAATCACATCGTGTGCTGTCTCAATGAGCTTCAGCATGACAACAACACAGAAAATTCACATTTTAAAAAGTCTCAAAGATGTTAAAGTAAAGCAAGTTATCAATTTGTCTGGCATCTTATGTGCAAGTAAATTTTAATATTATATAACTAAATGTTTAAAATCCCCCTGATCCACATTGTACATGATTCTGTTGTGTTACTGGATAAATCCCGTGGTGTTATACATGTACTGTATGTGTTGTATCAGCATTGTGATCGGTTTGAGAAATCTTCCTTCCCACCCTACAGTAGCTCCCTCTCTTTTCCCATCTGCCCCAGTGTTGTAGGTTTTGATGCATGAATCAGGAGATGGATTAAAATAAAATTTGAGTATAATTGCTTGTCTGCGAAATGAATCAGGGCGTTTATTCAAAGGAACGACAGACATGATCGGCATGCCAATTTATAGCACGCCCCCTCGTTCTGTGCTAGTAATTGAGCTGAATCTAAGCCTTGCTCCCTTCTCTGCACAAACATACCTTTTTAAAAATGGTGTTTTAACTGTTTTCATCTGGCTGTGACGCCCGTAAAGCATGTCCACTGAGGACGCCGCGTGGGGGCCGGGAGCTCTCCTGGGAAATCTAGTAGTTTGTTTGGCGGGAAACAGGAGGCGTAAACAAATAGAAGGCGGTGGAGGATTTACAGCTTCCTGATGCATACATCTCCGTGGTGGGACAATCCCACCTGCTCAGCCATGCCTCATTCTGACAGGCGGCATGGAGGCAGTCAGAGAGACTAACCTGCTGCTCCTGTGAGTGGTAGGATGTACTGCAGCTTTTCTGTTATACAATACCGAGGTAAAACATACTAAAAGTGCAGAATTACCTTCCATGTAGTAAATTAGACTGAGGCAAAACATGTGGCTGGCTGAAAATACACGGCAGTGGATTTGTGACTGCTATAAAGGTTAGAAAAAATTAGTCACAACTGCCCTGTAGTTAGTGTAACATATATTTTAAGGGACATCCTTCACAATAAAAAGTAAAGCGTTCCCTTGGCTCAGTCGGCCATGATGCAGAGCAGTAATTCGGTTGTAATGCAGCTCAGGAACCTTGACATGTAGATCCTTCACTCCCATCATTCCTGTCACTCTCCTGTCACATAACAATAAAACACACATGCCGGTACCTTCAAGAATAAGAGTTATATACATATTTTATTAAGTTCTGACAGCAATCAAAAGCCAAGGTAACTGAATATTTTGAGGTTGAAACTTTGAAGAACCACTATGTGTGCAGAAATTCACAAACAAAAATACACTGCAGGAAGTGTTCGATGTTAGGTGGCTGACTTGAAAAAATGAATATTTCCTGTTTAAAAAAGGAATATTTTCAGAATCATTAATTGAATAGAATTGGCTCCAAAATTGCTTTTATTTTTGTATCATTAGTTAGAATGCAAATTGTCAGTAATTACCTTCAAATTACCTTTAATCTAACTGTTTGTGTGTAACATTCTGCAGTTTTTGAAGATGATGAGTGGATCTTTTGCATACCAAATTTACAGCAACAAGAGAATATGGACTGGATTATCTCTTAACATTATGGCCAGGTCACCATCCTCTCTGTGGGATGATCTGGACATTAGTTATATCTCACACATAAAACAAAATATTGAACATCAAACAACATGTCTACATACTGTATAATATGCATTATGTTGCGCATTATATTAGTATGCAACCACTGATGCATTTATTTATTTTTTTATAGCAGGTTCCCTGGACTATAAAGACAGGCTATTGTATTACATCTAAGATAGTAAGGCAGTGTTTTACTGTGAGCTAATAAAACGAAAAATTCATCTGCAAACGCTTGACGGTCTCCCCTCCAGGAGAAATGCACTGGGCATATTGTAAAATCCATGATAATTATCTCACAATATTAGTTTTATTACTGGAGGATGTGTCCCAACCACATGCTGTTTTCTGGTATAATTTCAATGCTTCACTGCCATATCATGAGAGGGGGATTAAAGCCATGAAGCAAACAGACAAAAGACCAGTCCAAACCATTTCTGTATGGTATAATACAGAGAGGCATGAACTCAAACTAACAATGTAAACATTAACTTTGTGTCTTTATAATGATTTATTATGTTTCTAACAATGCATGGCATACTTTCCTCTCCTCTTACTTCCCAACTACTGCATTACCGTACATCAGTCATATCTAATCTTATCTTGTATATGGTCTTGTATATATTCATTCAAAGGGAAATCACCTGATCTGAATAAGGTTAACATGTTTTTTTTAATGCTCTCTGGAAATGCTGTAACTAAATGTTAAAACATTAAGCTAAAGTTAATGGTGTAGGTATTTGTTCATAAATAGGCATTGCACAAATTAACTTTTGACCTGATGGTGGCGCTGGAGGAAAAATTAGCAGACCACCAGTTATTACAAGTTATTACAATTCACCCTGTGGAGAACATGAATGTCTATACCAAATGTCATGGGAGTCCATCCAATAACAGATGAGACATTTCACTGGAAACCATAAATGTCAACCTCACGGTGGCGTTGGAGTAAAAGTCAGGGGATCACCAAAGTCAGTCGGATTATTTATCTTGGAAATCACTGAGTCCATAGTAGTGGACCAATCAATGACAGGCTGACATCGCCACACACAAAGCCACGCTGCTATAGCCTAAAACATTGGAGGTATTCACACAAGGATTGTGTCCTGGGATGAAGCAGCTAATTTGTAGCCTCTAGTGGAAAAATCCCCTTCAGCTGCTTCCAAAACCCGTATACTCCATCCACTTAAGGGCCTAGCTTTACCTTTTTATCTAAGATATCTTGATATCAAGATATATTGCATAGCAACACCTTTTGCACAATTTACAGTGATTTATTCTTTGGCTAGTGTTGGTGCATCGCAGGGGGGAATTACTGAAGCTGCACGTTCATCTTTCAAGTCACCTTCTGCTCACCAGCCAATATATGTGGGTTTATCATGCGTCTTGCTTGATTAACCTCTTGTCAGAAGAGAATGGTCCCAACAGGAGGGAGATCTCAGCACGATCTGCACCAACTGAAACCTTCAGTGGAGCAATCTACTGTAAGACTCCTGATCCCCAGCCTCTCTCCTCGAGAAACTATCTGACTGTAGTGTACACAGAGATCGCTCTACAGATTCTTGGAGTTTATTGTCAGACGTTGGACTGATCTAGAGATTGAGGAGGTCTGTGTATAATCCTGAATGAATCCTCTTCCAGTTCTGTGTAGTCAGTGAAAGAATTGACTTTTTCAGTTTGATTTTACTTGTAAGAAATTGTGGAGGTATTGCAAGTTTTCTGTGTGTTCTATGAAGCTGTATTTCTGATTTGACAAGTACTGAGCTACCAGTTTTACCTTCCGGCTTACAATGATGTTAGATTGATGTCAATCCTGAAGGGATTAGAAGAGAAGAACTCCACAGTGCACATGCAGCCCAGCTCCGGGCTCTGCCTGGCTAAGAGCAGCCTGGTGCAGTTCAGCAGGGCATTTGGTCTGTCATAATTGCATCTGCTGTCTGGGGTCGCAGAAAGCCAGTGAGTATTGGGGTGAATGTGTGTTACTGTTACCTTGTGGACTGAGAGGAGCCCATTACTGCAAGTCCCAGACAAGAGTGAAAAATGAAATGGCTTTTCAAAAACTGGGCTGCTGTAACATTTTGGTGCCATATAGTGGTGGAGTAACTGTGTCAGTTGCAGTGGGGGGAGATGGTGAGGAAGTGGGCAGCTCAACAGGCTCTGGGAAGATGGAATGATATGAGAGCAAGGTGTAATTTCCTGGAAGTCCCCCAGAGAATCCCGGCCCGGCTGGATGGGAATTGTCACAAATTGTAGATGTGCGCACATGCACACGCAC
>JBAJHX010000115.1:12626624-12637759 GCA_037176925.1 Amniataba percoides
GGGATAGGCTCCAGCACCCCCGTGACCCTGAGTGCAGGATACAGCGGGTTAAGAAAATGGATGGATGGATGGATGATGAAGGAAAGAGACAAACATTTACATTAGACAGGCCGACATGCACTAAATCAAAATCTGCTGTAGCTACAGTTCAAGTAATGATCTAGTTTTTAAAATTGAATTTATCGTTTCTCTGTCCCGGACATGTGTCAATCATACTTTATACCCCCATGAAGTGGTGACACAATGGTGTCAGTGAGGTGACAAATCACAGGAATGTGGCGTGGAGCAAAGCAGGGTATCTGTCAGCACCTTGTCAGCGGCTGCTGCCCTGGTTTATCTGTCCTCCGCCTGTGACTACAAGTGATCGCAGTTTGATGGCTCAAGCCACGCTCCTCACAGGGACATTTCTTATTCAAGTCACAATGCTGTCATTGACATTTTAGAGCCTGTGGGGTGCTACGGTGATGATAGCGCAGTTCCTATTAGCAGCGAGCCGTCTGACATGCTGACAGAATTCTTATCATTATGGCCACAGCGTCAATATCTCACACCTCCAAGTACAAATCATGTGTGAGGGACCTCCCAACATCGAGTGGGAATATAGTATGCTTTCCTCCTCTCATCTCCACAGCTTCACTTCTCAATATCCACTTCAGATTTGGCACTGTGAATAAGCCTTCTCTCAAAAAACTGTGGACACACAGGGCGTGTTCTTCATGTTACGTCTGTAAGAATTTGGGGCAGATTTTTAGCAAATTGAAATACTTTTTATATTGACAGTAAAAATAAAAAAAAATGCACACAGTGTGTTTTTAGAGGCTGAAAAGAATGTGTTCTGATTGAATTTTCTATATATTAAAATGTAAGTTTGATATTTTGGGAAAAAAAATGCCTATTCATTTTCTTTCCAGGAGTTAGATGAGAAGATCAATACCACCCCCATATGTGCCAGTTTCGGTTTAAGCTTGATGTGAGAGTTGTACAATCAAAACTTTTTCTCCAATAGTCTGTAAATAGTCTGGGTTGAATTTCTCAACATTCAGTTGGTGCAAGTTTTGTTTTACTTTATGTATTATCTGTTCACGTCAGCAAAGTGCAACACTTTTTCTATTGCCTCCATGAAAAGTCTAGAAAATGCTGATATTATTTGACTGTATCACATCATATCACATTAAATCAAAGAGAAAGAAAGCTTTGATACGTGTAGCTATTGCCCAGATATCACAGTGTTTCAGGAGGGAAGACAGTGAGAGTAATGACACGAGAAATACATGTGAACAAGAATGAAATGAGAGTAAACTTTTAACTATCTCAAGATTTGTCCAGGTGAACTTTGTGTGCAGTGCCTCTCAAGATTATTTTGGTACTTTTTAAAGTCCTGGCTATATCCTTTAAAATAGTGAGCTCTTGGAGCAGTTTCCACTTGGCTGCTAATTGAATATGAAATCTAAACATGCATGCTTTTCCCCTAAGAAGGTGTATCTATTATGAATTAGTTTTGCTCTGCTGATACATGACATTAACCTTTGCCAGCTGACAAGTCATTAACTGGCCATGTTAAATGAAATGCATCGGCAGTCAAAGGTGAGTTTACCAACCTTTACACCTCAATATAACTTCAGGATAGGTCTGTTGGTGGCTCCATCAGGTGCATGCACATATGACATAAAAATAGTTGGATTGCTGGTGCTTTCACTGAACCCCTGGTATAAGAGAGGCGTATAGTTCTGCATCCCCCCACTCCGTGACAGTGACACCGTAAAAGGTCAAAGCCTATGAGCGGTGCCACTGAGCTGGCAGAGGAATTAGGGGCCTGCTGAAAAGCTGCACCACCAGCTTTCATGGCTCAACGCTCTCCTCCCATGTTCTCCCCAAGCAAACACATGCATTTGCATTCCACCCTGCTGATGTGCCCCAGACAGAAATCACAGAACAAAAGAGATTATAAGGGTGAAAAACAGTATCATCGTGTGTGTGAGTGTGTGTGTGTGCGCACGTGCGTACAGTTGAGACAAAAGGAGATATTGGAAAAAACATTAAAATAGGCTTGGTAATGAGTGAATCTGGGATTTTTACACATTCACCGTACAGAATACCTCTTGAAGTGCTCCCTCTCTCAATGTTAAGGTATATTGGAGGAAAGCATTCTGAGAATAGAGAATAGGGAATAAAGAGCAGCTGAGTGAAAATGCATCTCGTCTGAATCCCTCAAGCCCTCGCGTGCAGCCATTATCCTTCTTGTGTATGATTCTCTGATGCCTCATATGCTCTGGTAAAGTGCTCCTCTCATTAAAAAACAATGTGATATCTCCAATTTCTAATTAAATAGGACATTATCTCAAAGACAAGCTGGAGTGGGATGAGGCCCTCAAACGAGTTATGAAAAAGACTGCCTGCTCATAGCCCAATCATGCTTATGCTGATCTCAGTGGTGTCTTCGCACTCAGCTGATACGCGGGGATAAAGCAGAGTTATTACACCACTAATCTATCCAAGAGAATGGTTATGTTTTTCCAAATCTATTGGTAATTTGAGAAGTGCTACTTTGGAGAGCAGAAAAACCCATGTGGTTTGAGGCATTTGATGGGAGTGTGGTCTAAATAGGCCTTTGTTTTTACCCTGCACTTCAGACGGTTTTCAGCTTCACGCAGTATCATCACACAGGGAGTGTGTTTTTGAAGCTCAACTCATACTTCAACATATAAATGGCTTCGGCTGCAGGAAAAATAGCCTGTCACCTTTACTCAAGTACAGATAAGTCAAATAGTAAGGAGGAGGGAGGGGAAAAAAAGATCTGTAGCAAAACAGATTAGAGGTGAAGAAAAACAAGTGTGATTCTCTATATTACAGTGCAGTCCACAGTACAGAGGGAATCAAATCTCTCAGCTAATATCTACTGGAAATACTGGAGGTAAAACTTGTCTTTACTGCAGGTTCTCTAATGCATCATTTGCTGTTCTTATCTATTATTGATTTAATCTTTGTAAAAGTGTGTGTGTTTCTCAGTCTGTCCACACAGGGATCTCGATGATGTCATTTTTTTTTCAGCAACACAACCTCCTTTACTCAGGGAGCAAACTGCATTTCCCAATTCCTTTTTTTTTTCTTTTCTTTTTTTTTCCAGGACAGTGCCCTAACACAGCGGAGAAGGAGCATCCTGTTGCCACTGTGCTTCGGCCATGCTGACAACCAGAGCGACTCATTGGCCTGAATATTCCTGCGAACGCTAAGTGTTTCGCTGTCAGCTCACATCACATGCATCAGACATGATGGCTGCTTCCTGTGTGTGCGCGCGTGTATGTGTGTGTTTGTGTGTGTGTGTGACTAACTGTGCACAAGAAGCGAGTGGTAATGGGTTATATCAGCTGAAATACCAGTTTGGGCAGACAGAGGCTCCATTAAGGAGCACAGGTATAACAGTGAGATGTCTATGTTTACATCTGAGTGCTGGAGTACAGCTCGCGCACAGTGAGCACAAAAACTACTACCCCCAACTTTTAAAAGGCCACCTCCACCATGAGAGAAAACAAAATATATTTTTCCCTTTCATATTGTGGAATAAATCATATCGTAGCATGTGCTGTAAAAATAGCTGTGGTTAGTTGGTGTGAAGAAAAGCCGTTGCAGCCTGCCATATCGCATGCATCACTGATTTAATATAAAAAGAATAACTACCCTAAAAGGCACCTTTCCTGTCGCTGTGCCACGGGGCCGCACTGGCATCGTGCTCCTTGGCCGCCGTGCCATTCATGGAGAGATGACAAGGACACAGCCCAGGTGACTCCTTCCAGCACCGAGGCTGCCTGGACCTGATAAAGACACATAATTACACAGCTCCATTTATCTCTCAGGGTCAATCCCATCTCTACCTGATGATAGTAGGAAGTCTCATGCGCCAAACCCGAGTTCAATTTCAGATAACATTGTCTCCTGCATTTCATTCAGCGGCTTGCTTACTGTAGATGTGCACTGCAGTGAACTTGAAAAGAGGGGGGGGGGGTCTCACATTGTCACACTGGCTAACCAAGATCACGCGAGCTCAGCAATTATGTCTCCACCCTTCCAGAAATCATTTCTCCAGGATTCTTTTGCAACTGGTGTAAAACTCGAGCTATAATACACATGTGCATTGCCCCTTATTTAAACAAATGAATAGATATATTCTTCTTCGTGAATAGCATTTCTTTACTGTTTTTCCACGCGACTGTCTAAGTAAAGTCAAAGCAATTCTTGTTACTTTTGATGTCTGTCAGAAGCAGAGAACAGTTACTACAAAAAGGCCGAAGAAGAAAAAAGGGTTTGAAGGATTCATAGTTGATTCATAAGTTGTTTTTATTCTGTATGATTTAGAATTGTCTGTAGTTAAGTTGTTAAATTTTTGAAATTATACCTTATAATATGACACAATAAACAAATGAGCTTGTCGTCTTTCACTTTGTGATGAAACATGATGCGTTTATTGCATTTTGGTTTTGCCAGATGTTAATTCAACTCCTGTAAGATTTTCTCTGAGCAACTCCTGAAATCAAACCCTGCCTACACACCTTCTCAGTGGCCCTAATGAGATGAAATCATAAGCCAAGAGCGAATTATTGATCAACCCTAAATTGGTATTGATTGAGTCTGGAGATGGGGGAAATAAGGGTCACGCTGTCAAGAGGCGTCACAGTCCCAGCATGCCCGATGTATTTCCAGTCATCCTCTATGGAGCGTTGACAATCGCATTTCCTCTCACTTTCCCAAATGTCGGCTGGTATTTTCATGTGTTTGTCTCTGGAGTGGGAGATTTTTATGGAGGTCTGTGGGGAAGTTGCAGAGGGGCCCTGGATATATCTTCGACCATATGGGCCTCAATAGCTCACTAAATGTCATAGACTGTGTTTGAAATATACAATGAGGCCCAGAAACGCCGCTCAGTAAATCAACATGGCACGTTCAGCAGGGACACATAAGGGCTGCTGTATACTAATATTAAAATAAGCCATGGGTAAGAAGCTGCTGTTCGATTAAGAAGGTGCTAATTTTCACCTTTAGCCATGGACATCTTTAAAATGATGTACAGTGTGTAGGTAGGCGATATATTAGCATTCTTTTCATGAGCAGTAACCTATAAGTTTTAGAATCATGACCGGCATTGTAAATTTCCTCTAAGCTGCAATTTATATTCATAGACCTTTAAAAAGGCCTGTTACACCTTTGGAGGCAGGTATTCAAGTCTTATGAACTCACAGAGTTCAAGATCCCTTCCCAGATTCTTATTTGACAAAAGGATTGCTGTAAAATATGTTTAAGAAGAAATGGCTGCCAAGTCAAATCCAATTTCAAAGACACACAGCTGAATTTGACAGTTTTAAAATCTGGCAGCCGTATTAAAGAAACCTCCTAAGGCTAAAAGTAGCTCCTAACTGGCCGAGTTTGGAGAAAGCCCTGTAAATAAGGAGGATGTCAGTCTCAATTTTAGGACTCCACTTTTAGTACTAAAAGTAGGTCCTCGTGTCAGAGAAGTTAGTAGCAGCCCAGAGGACTCCTGAGTCAGTAAGACATGCTCACAGTGATTTAGTGCTGCAGCTACTGCGCCTTTTTTGTCAGTATTTTGGAAATCTACAACATTACTGAATATTTAAAATCACCCTTAGATGGCGGTTGACTTCATGAGAGTCAGCTCTTGTCTCTGATCAAAGACGTCACAGGAGATACTATAAGCTTTTACAATTCAATTAATAAAGTATCTGTCAATTTTAGTTGACAGATTTCAATTTTAATCAAGTTGCTAATTAAATGATTTTTTCTGCATTCATTTAATTGAATCTTGTTTTTAAGTGTTTTGTGTCAATCTGATATAATTCATCATTCATAAAGATGTTATTCAATTAAAAGATTAAATTATTTAAATTGAATGAATCCAGGATAACATGATGGAAACTAATGTAATGTAACAAACTTAATTCCTTTTCATATTTATCTGACTGTTTTGTTTTACATTCCCTGACACAAACTGGTTCACTGTTGACATGATGATTAACTCAACTCTGAATATAAACCATGGCAACTTCGCAAATTCGGGTAAATTCTTTTAGTGAAACTCTTGGCAGCTTTCTGAGCAGCTTTCAAAAAGAAAAAATAAACTTTGCTTATTGCTATTTACATAGACCTCTGATGTGGCTGTTAAACAGTCAGTTGCTGATGCAGCATCTCTGAAAACAGTTTGAGTGGAGGTAAGGTAAGGTAAGGTTTGAGATTTCTCTTTCCTAAAGACATGAAACAGGCATCTCATCCACATAAACAGGAAGCTCATCCTACACCATCAATTATACAACAAAGTTATGTTACCGACTCAAACACCGGAATTTGCTCTAGGTGAGCGGTGGTGGGTGTGTGAATGTGTGAATATTATTATTCAGATCATCTATTTCAGCATGCAGCTGTTCAGTACTGAGACCAGTTGGTAGTGTTTATGTAATCAGCTCAGACGCAATATGAATTCCCCAAGATTTTACATTCTAATTTTAATTCAGTCTAATTTAATTATGTTGTATTTGTTTAATTTAATTCTACTGTATTTGATTGAATTGAGTGTCTATATATACTCATTCAGTACTACATCATTTCCATTAAAGTTATTAAATTTTTACAACCTCAAATATGTCCAAAGATGTTTTCTTTTCTGAGGGGTAGTGAATTTGCATTTCATCTAGAGTTGGCAATATATAAATAAGCAAAACCGGTTCTCATAAACTTAATAAGTTCCCATGCAACTACAAGCATGCATGAGTGATGCAGGAGCAGAGACACACAGGAGCAGTTGGAAGATTTTCACCTTAGAAAAACAAACTTGTAACTTGTAAAATATGTCACTAATGAGCTTTTTTCTCTGTGGGTATCAACACGGGTATGTCTGTACCACATCGAGGTGAGGTTCTTGTTTACGTATTTTGAAGGTTCTTAAAGACAATGGTGAAGTGTTGAACAAGATCTTTTGTTCAAGAGTGTCACTGTGATGTTTCTACAAAAAAAAAAAAAAAAGGAGATTTCCAAAAGAAAGGCTGTAGATCCACAGACACGGCTCAATGATATTGCACATCTCTGCCCTACTGGAGTTCATTATGACAATATACAGAAAATGCTGTGTGTCAGCACAGTGATAGAACAAAAGAGATTCACCGCCAACGCTCGCATCATCCTCTCCTACTCTCAGACTAAATCTCAGACACACCATTGTCTAAGCAGTTGCAGTAATGGGTACTGTTACAGTGGATCATGGATGAATCAGACTTGACTGACAGTTTAAGATGTCACTCCACGTCTGAAATGAAAAGGTGGTACTGTCTGAGATAGATTAATAGAAAGCAGAGGCAGACTGTAGCGCCTTTGTTCAGTGTCTGAAACGGTCAGGTGTGAAATTACACAGGAAAAAGACATGACCAAGGGTTGTGCAATAGAAAAATGGATCTGCCCTACTGCATGTATAATTGATGAAAACATTCCAAGTGTGCGCTGCATCGAATACAAGTGAATATGATGAATCAGTGAATTATAAAATGAACTATGCAATCCAAGGACCAAGGTTTATGATATAAATGTTGTTGCTGGAGCGAAAAATCATGGATACAAAAGAAGCTGCCAATTTCTGGTCAATCAGATGAACTCTCTGATCCAAGCTTAGGACAATGAAAGAAATGGGAAATTGCAATTTACGTGCTTACAGCCACAGGTAGTCAGAACCACAGCTGCGGGAGATAAGGAAGAGAAAAACACAGAAGAAAATAAATGTAATCGAAAACAAAATGTAGGCGAAGATACAAGTCAGCTGTCAGTATGAAAACACATTCCCCACAAGCAGCAATCACAATCCATATATCACACTGTGGTGAACCCATCGTCTGTGTGTGTGTTTATATGTGTGTGTGTGTGGGTGCGTGTCTGCCCATACTGTATGTGTGTGTGCACTGAAGGGGGTGGGAAATGCAGAGCGTAATGAATTATTGAGTTGAATTTTCACGGGCTGAAGGTCAGTGAGCGAGGGGGAAAAAAAACATGGCTGATTAAAAATAGATGTTTTCTTATTGTCTGCCATGCCAAGTGCTGAAATATCAAAAATTGCAGAGATGATTACTCCCAGTGTCAACACTATCAAAATCGTCTCCCATGAAAGAATAAACATGGACAAAATTATGAGCAGCGGGAGTTTAACAAGAAGCTGAAATCTGCCTGAAACAAAATGGAAGTAAATCAGAATAACACTGTATAAGACTGGAGCGGGAGATATTACTCACTAAAAATCTATGATTATTAAGTAATAATTATGATTACAGTCTCCATTAGGACGTCATAATTGATCTTTAAGGAGCTTCTGAGATTTATACCTCCTCTGTGCAGTGAAACTTTACTCCAATAACAAAGATTTCTCAACCAGGAGAAATCCATTGTGGACTAATTGGATTATCAGTGGAGAATTACAAAATGATCTCACGGCCTTGCCAGAAGTCCTCTTAATGAGCTTCGTCCTCATAAATGTAGCATTGGCCTTCTCTTATGGCCTAATTGATATTTCATTAGAACCTTTCTATTTATGATTTTAATAGCTTCTCCTATCGCAGTACAAGGCAGCGCTGTTAGCGGGACTAGCCGGAGGTTTTCCACTGGATATACTGTCAGCTTCAATGTGGTTAGGATGGGATCTAATAAAAAAAGCGGGATTTATGCTTTTACCCTTTGGATACTGGTTTACAAGAACATGGAGTCATTAAACAGATCTAGATGTCCCTGTCCTTCAAGTACACAGACACACAGACACACACACACCACACACAGACATCCATGTACAGGTAAAAGGTGTATTAAATGCTTCACGCTTCGTGTCAGTACGTTAGACAGAACACAGAACTTGTCTTTTACACTCACTTGATTTGTAATCTGCTCCTATAGACAGCTTCTGTACTAACAACTTTCTTGCTCTGTCTCAAGGACTATAGTTGTACATTGTGATGGTACGAAAATGTCATGCTATGGTTAAATAGCTTAGCAAAATTATTGCTACCCTAATATGATAGTGAATGAATTATCATTAACTTTCCTGCTTCTGCTATTTGTGGTAAAAAATAATAAAATTGGACTTGATCAAAGCTGAACAGTGGATTTCACCCATGTTAGACTCCAGCATAACAAAATACCTCAGCCAGAGCCAAAGCTGATCAGTCTTTTCTTTGTCTGATATAACATGCGTGCTCTCCGTCTCCCTGAATGACCTGACTGCACATCTGTAGATCTGCTTTCTAATATTGGCAGAGACAGTCAAGCACAGAATAGCTGGAGCTAGATGCACAAAAAAAGAAATGGATTGCTTCTGTTTTTCTGGTAAAAAGGTGTATTAATACCATTAGAAGTTGTGGCTGTGTCTCAATAAAACCAGTATGCAGCCGCAGATTCAAAATGGTGCCTGCTCATAAGACTCTTAATTTGATGTAATGTATCTCCACCCTCATTACAGAGTTCGCCTGGACAAGTGATGGCTCCCCTTGCCAGACATGACACCACCTCCAGCTGCAGACCTCCGGCACTTCCTCTTTACAGCTTGATGAATGCTAATGGTGGATGCAGAGCTTGTATGTCGGAGAGGGGTCAGATAATGGTGGTGGTTGGAGTGGGGATTAGTGTGCAATGGAGGGTAACTGTTGAACTAGTTAATAGATTTATCCTCCTAAAAGGGACTTCCTCTCCCTCCTCCCCCTCCTACACCTGTCCTGAGACCCTGGACCACTTGACAATTTGTCACAGTCCTCCCTCTGTTCTCCTGCAGCCTCATTTGCTCTGTGAACAACAAGATGGAGCATAATGGCTCCATCTTGAAGGGGCTGTGGGTGGCTCTTTGACACTGCAGGTGTCATTAAGCGGGTGACCCATGGCAAAGAGACTACAGTGCAGTGAGATCAAAAATGTGCAAAGAAATATTATACTCTGCGGCGTTTGAAGACTTTGATTCATGCCGCCTCACTTCTGACAAATCCAGGGGTACAGAGATGCAGTCCGTCACCCAGTAACAAGCGCCGTACTGGAGAAACGTCGTTACAGGCCACTGCTTGTAACGACGCTTCTCCAGTACGGCGCTTATAATGACTTGTGTCTTCCAAAGCCCTTGTTTTGTTTGAACATGACTACTTATGAGCGCGGCTGCTTACAGGGAGGGTCCACGGCCACAGTGCAGTGGGGAGTGGGGAGCGAGGCATGGCGTACTGGATTTGCTCTGATCAAAGGGACGAGACTTTGATGAATGCTGTTCATTAGGCACACCCGAGCTGGTCTGAGGGAGAGGGCTCGGGGTGGGATGCGGAGGAAAGAAAGAGGGTTAGTGAAGGATGGAGAGAATGAAAGAAAGATGCGTTATTTAAAGGGTAGGATGAGTAATATTATGCAACAATATGGAAACACATCATCTTTTAAGTCAAACCCATTTCCAATGCATCTTGGCGTTGAGTGTCTATTCAATTCTCAAAGTGGCCACTGGGTGGAGACAGCTGTCTTGTGAGTAAAACCTCCTTCAGCTCAGTGCTTCATTCACAGGGTGAGTCCACACATCACCCTGACCTGTGGCAATTTTGGTATTAATCTAAAATAAATGGGGCAGTGTGTCAGTGTGGCGAATTATGTGTTAATCTGAGGGAATGAATAATGAGCAGCCATTAAAAACACGGCCACTCTGTGCGCAAAGCCAGCAGCCCTGCGAGCCCACCTGACTGATTGTTTCATGGATGGAGGCTGACGTGCACAAAATGGGGAATGACAGATGGATTCATCCTCCACTCATTAATATCTTCAACTGGATTATGAGGTTAAACTCTGCTTCCTCCGTCTGTGCTGAAGTTCGGCTCCTGATGCCGGTACGAAGACCACGTGTGTCGTTACCGAATCGTAGACTTTGGGTGTAGTGGCTTAATGGGGCTCAGAGGCTGACTTTCTTTGACTGCCAGAGGGAAGAAAAGGTGAACGACAATGTGGCTCCTCTGTTTGCAGCAACAAATTGATTTGGTATGCTGTCCACCTACATCTTTGCTGAACAATACGGCGAGAGAAGCAGATGCCATGTGAAGTTTTTGTAGACACCTGAGATTCAATTCCAGAGATATGAATACCATTTTCGA
>JBAJHX010000115.1:12642600-12729354 GCA_037176925.1 Amniataba percoides
TTTGTTGTGTGCTCAGCAGAAAACACTAGGGGCCACACTGGCTGCACGAACGCATGATGCATGCAAACACACACACACACACACAGACACAAACACACACATATGTATTTCAAGGCATATGGTAGACTGATTGACTTGTTCTACATGCATCATTCATAATTATGACTGTCTGCAAAAGACATATTCTTTGGGGGGAAATTCCCCACATCAGCACTCTTCGGTAATTTCCTGCAACGCTCGGGACATGCCACAGTTGAATGGCAAGCTAAATTGCAGCAGGGAGCATTACCTCCGAAAGGTGCCTTGCTAGCTCTTAGACAGGGCTATTAGCACTGGAGTGAGCGCAATGATACGGCAGTCCCCAGGGAGCAGGCAAAAGGAGGGGCTGTAATGATGACAGTCACCACTGCTCTACGTCTATTCCTGCTTCTGCTCAACTGAGCTGGTAAATGTAAGACACCAATCAAAACAGAATTTGCATGTCTGCACTTTATTTCAACCGTGCTATTCCAGATATCAGGTGACTTTACATCAGCTGAGTCCTATACCAAAGCAAACTATGAGAACGCTCTACAGTTAACCCCAGCGTTTGCCATCATGGTAGAAAAATAGCTAATGTTGCTCTGGATGTGGTAATATCAAACTGTTTGACATGTAAGATGTATGCCATATCATTTCATATCAGTTTCATAAGCGTCTTGCCTACATCTTGTTTCTTCTTCTCCCAAGTGACCACAAAGTTGATGCAGTTTTACAGTTAAATTTCAACAGCCTCATTTTGTCAGCCTTTGTCTGATTTTGTGTAACAATCCTCCGGGAACACAGACAAAAAAAAAAAGAAAAACAGGACACGACGCTTGAAAAGTTAATTAGTTTTTCAAAAATTATCGACAGAAAACAACCTGTGGCGCAATATGTCAGTCGTGCTCGTCCCTGTGCTGCTGTGCCCTAGAAGCCACCTCACCTTGCCTGGCAGTGACTGGTACACCTGCAACACACTCTGTCTGCCTTATCGCCATTACCCAGACACCAGCCGTAACAAACAACCTGTAATCCTCTTAGAGCTGTAGAAAAACACTGGCTCCACAGACCCCTATCACCATTAACAGAGTGAGACAAGAACTCTCACACAGCTAAATACACTACTTATTTCACTTGTTAATGTATTATCATTTAATTGTGTTTTTTTCTGGCTCGTGGAAACTGGATCAATAGGAATCTACAGCTGTGGACGCTGAGCCACATTTCAAGTAACAATGCTGCAACAGAAGGGAGGATGATGAATTTTTTAGGACGTGTTTGCTGTAAATTTGGAGTTAATTTCATGGTGTGAAACAGTATCTTCACAAAGCTCTCTCACAGACTTGCAAGACAGCGCCTCAGACACAACATGTGTGTGTTGGCACTCATTGCTGTGTGTGTGTGTGTGTGTGTGTGCGCGTGCCACTAATGACCTTGAGTATCTCCTGCATGCTTGCCACTGTCACCAGGCTGGCACAGTCTTTGATTGGGAGTAATTAATGCTCCCACATCTGGTGGGAGCTCCCCCATCCCCTTCTTAAATTTGGCCCTCTCTTTCAGGTTCCCCCTCGTGCTCGTCGTATACCATCTCTCTCAATTTGAATAATCTGCCTCCATCTCCAAAACCGTCCTGAGAATCATTCAATATCTGATATGTGTCTTGCTTCTGGGTATTGGAGGTATTCTCCATATCCCCTACAGCTGAACTTACCAGAGGCTTGTGTGTCAGTGTTGATACGAGCAAGTCTCTGTCATTGTCACTTTAGCTGTTGCCCAGCTTTTGATCTGCTTTCCATGCTAACCCGCGCTGCTTTGCCGTGCAGAAGATGAAACGGCTGTTTTCTGGCAACCTGAGCAAAGCAAGTCCCCCGGCAGTGATCCTTAACCAGTTTGGCCTCTCCCAGGAATTGCACATCACATGCTCACAGGGAAAAAAGAAATGGAGGAAAATAAACAGTTGGCCAGAGATCGTCTCCCTCCAATTACCAACAACAGATGTGAGACTTAGTACACACGGGACGGAAAAAAAAAGGCTTTACATGCTTATAATTTGCAGTTAAAGAAAATGCATGATCTGCTTTAAAGAGAACAAACTAGATTACTACTTCTTTCAAATGTTGATGTTAATGCAGGCATTTTTTCATGCTGAATTTGAAAGTTTGGCTTAAATAAATTATCTGGCCCCTCCATAACTGTGGCAAAACACAGTGGACCAGACTCTGAGGTCTAATATGTATGTTGCACACCAGAGAGCCTCTTGCAGTAGAGGCACCAGACCAGCTACAACACAGGTACCCACACGTTAACTCTCTCAAAGGGAAACATATGTGACTCTAATGACTGTCAAAGCTCCTCGTCAGTCCATGCTGCAGAGCCACAGTCAGTCTCCCCTGTGTGATGTTAGCCTGTGCTCTGATCTAAAAGTTCCGAACCAGTGGACAAATACTGTGTGGGTGTTATTGTGAATGGGGCATTTAAATGGCCTGTAATCACACAAAATAATGTAGTTTAAAATGCCACTGGGAAATAGCGCTGGGTTGTGTTGCTACTGTAGACAGTAAGCTAGTTTGCCAGACATGGTAATGTTTGCAGCTTACTAACGCTGACACTGTGACACACACACTGTTTAATCCATTCCTAATGCTTTCGCTGTTGAATTTGGGGTTTTGGAGAGAGAAACCCAAAGCTTGACAGACCTGCCATGCCTAGTTACAGTTGCTGAGCTGTGATTGGACAATTGCTGTTTTGGGGAGGGGTTTTGTGAACGGTCATTGGTTCCCTCCGAAAGTATACTATAATGCTCAGGCATGAATTTAAAGCAATTTTCACAGACACCCATTTGAAGTCGGAGTAGTTTAGGAAATGCACTGGGTCAGGTTACACGAGGTAAACCATAAATGGCGGGGTTTTGTTCCTGGACAGTGACCAGCTCAGCTGTCAACACCAGCCCATTGACTGCTGTCCACACAGCTACACACCCTGCCCTGGTCCCCCGGCCCCCCCCAGTTCTCTGGCTCAGTACAAAGAGCAGCTGACTGCCAGAGAGAGGGCCTTGTCCAGCCATTATCACTCCCAGCATGGGGCAACATGCAGACAGACAGGGCGGGGGAACTCCAGGCGCATTTATCTGTTAAAAGCTCACTCTTCTCTTTTTGTACTGAATTTATTACCATTATATTATTTTATCATTTATATTATCATTTTTATCATTATTATTATTATGTTTTCCTTTTCCTTCTCTTTCTTCTGGAGAAACTTCCATGTGGTATTTTTAAAACATGTGGCCACACATTGAAAATATATTAAATCACTAATGTAATACAGTGTTTTTGTGTCATGGTGTTCCTCGGTTGGAAAAACACCACCCAAGATTCTCTTGGCTTCACTGATATGGAGTCATGGTGTTAACGGTATGGTGAGGGTAAAGATGAAAATTTGGGGGATTGTATCTATGGATTTAGTCCGGCAGGGGATCTCAGCTGAGGTTTTCTGTGTATCTGGAGATCTCTGGGGTTGGGGGATGTGCCGAGATAAATATTCAACAGAGATGCACACAGGTGAAAGGCCGTCAATGCATGACTGCATGAATAAACATTGTCCCCTGTTCCGCTGCAATTACAGCCCACGAGCAAGTGGTTGAAGTAATTGACGCCCCAAAATGCTCTCAGAGCCACTAGACCAAACTGCAAATTGGGTTTCCACCTACATGATAACTAGTGATGGCTTGACCACTGGGCATATTCCCTTTCCTCCCTCTAATGGTCTGTTCTATTTAGGCTTTCATCCATGATGGTTGGCTGTGCGTGTGTGTGTCTGTGCATTACCATTTCTGCAAGTTTTCTGTGTATGCGTATGAGCAAGTGTGTGACAAAATGAGTTTACAGTATATTATTTAACAGTAATGAGGGAAGTTCTGACAGCAGAAGCAAACTTTGCAATAGTTAATGTTTATATAACCAGGCACTGCCGCCTCTGGGCTGTGTTGCTCACGGTCTTAGGCAGGCAGACAGTGCACCGGGCCCAGCAGGCCAAGCAGCAATCCCAGTATGTGGGCGGCTCCAGGCCCACAGTCACTCTGTGGCCCATGAAGAGGGCTGCTGAGGCTGATAAGACCCAAATCTGTTGGGTCCCCCGGAGCCAGAGCTGGCCCATGACAGAGCTGACCTGCAGTCAGAACACAAAGACGACTGTGGGGTGCACAGAGGGACACACTCCATTCCCTTTGCTTGAGCTTTTCTACAAATTCACAGGAAACTGTCAACAATAAATCACAGTCATCAACCCCGAGGAGGACTGAATTTAATGAAGTGAGTTAGCTCAGGAAAGACTGAGGGATATTTTTGCTGTAGCAATAGCATTAATGTTTCAGGGAGAGGAGAGGTTACGATTCAATTTGGGAATCTGGTCTTTTCTCTATCCCTGAATGAGAGCTAATACATCAATAGCACGGTGAGTAATTAGAGGTTCTAGGCTATCTTTAGATGGATCAAGGCATTAGCAGCCACAGGCAAAGGAAATGAGCTGAGTCAAAATCATTTATACTGTTCAAACAAATTGAAGCTGAAAGCGGTCGTCCACAGTGCGTCTCTGCATTGTTCTGAATGCACGCCGTCAAATGAGCACAGACCTGCATTCCAATTCAGAACAATCCACAATTACCGGGATTTCACAGCACATTTAAGTAGAATAAATAAACCTGGGAAATTTAAAACTAATCAAGCCTGTTGAATTATGCAGTGCGGTGCGCTGTGCGCTTGACATGACCAGCCATTTTACAGGAAAAAAAGACGGGCCAATTTTTCCATTCTCTGTGATTTATTTGATTATATAAAACAGAGGACAAAGGAAGAGCGGGCACGGGCAGCTGCTGTATGGTAGCCACATATCTAAAGCCCCGATGGTCCCCTATGGAGGCAGAGATAAAACCACAGCACGCATCAGAATGCAACATTAGTCATGTGTTCACCAGCTTGCAGGAGCATTAAACAGACACAATCTCTTTGCTTGAAGGAGCACGGTTCTGCAACGCTCCCTGCTTCAGAGCTTGAATCCATACAGCAGATTATGGTGACACATTCGTTTTGCCCAAATTTCCGTAAGGTATGGTTTCGTTTGTCAATGTTATTTCTTCAATTGCCCCCGTTTTCCTCAAGCCATGTTTTCCATCTAAAAGGCTAATATATAAAACTGAAGTGCATACCCACATGACCACAGCACACTGCACACTTATGTTTCATCTACTCCACTACTACCAGCATGTTGGAAAAAATAGAGAAGCTAACAACTGATCAAAAGAGGAATGAGACACACACGTTGCCAGTGAGGAATACATCCACCCAAGTATGCACAAGCACAAAGCCAATGTGTACATCATCCTACAAAGGAAAGACATCTCCCCGAGAGATTCCATTTCCAATTCCCAGATTACAGCCCTGCTGGTTAAACGCTGATTGAAGATTATTTAATCATCTCCCAGAGAATGTCTGCGCATATCTTAGACCAGAAAAGATTAAAATAAGATTCTGGTCAGGCACTCTAATTATGGAAATCCTGAGAAGAAATATTGAACTAATCACTTGTCATTTACACCTTCAAAGGAAATTACAAGTTACATTCACTCGATTCAACTGGAACAGAATTAGGAATTTATTAACCGCCGTGTATCAAAGCATATACATTTTTCCGCAGGTAGTGAGGAGTATTTTAAAAGATGACAAAGGGTGGGCTCAACATCTGAGCCTGTCTGCAGGAAAGAAACTCTGCGGCGTCTTTGCTAATAGGAAAAGTCCAGAAGTTGATGATGACTAAATGAGCAGGTGTTGGATGTTCCCTGCTAATGGTCTTGTTTGTTTGAGACCTAGGCAGCTCTAATGCGCTCTAGTCAAATGATAAAAACCACTTAAGCAATCTGAGCTGCAAATTTAGTCATTTTTTTGCATATTATTGGTGCGTTTCTGCAGTTAAACTGGGGCTTTGTACTAATAATTCCAACTCTGCAGGCAACAGAGGTCCAGGCCTACAGTGTACACTGTGTAACTATTACGAATGAAGACACACTTGTACAAGGTCAAAGACACAACTTTTTAACAACATTATGCGGCAGGTGCATGCACATAAATCTTGATGTACGAGAGCATTATCACATTAAAATCTTAAACGCACACCTGTCTAACTTCATTGTTAAGAAAGAAACCTTCAGAGAGAAAGACTTGCAGGAGGCTTTGAGTCTGAAAAGAATTACACATTTTCTACGAAAAAGACAAGTACATTTAACCTTACAACACTGAAATGACTTTTAAATAAATTGGTGTCCTTTTTCAAACAATAGCTACATGAAACTCCAGCAGTCAGTAGTTCTGAATGTTTTTCTTTGACAGGATGAAACACTTAATAGGGTTGCCTGTTGAAGACACATAATCTGAGGAAACCACCTCAGCAAGATCCATTTTATTCTTGTGATGTGAGGTTTCATCTCAAAACCACTCTTTTCTTGAGGTGTTAAAAGAAAAGTCAACCGAAGCTGGTTTTCTGTCTGTGTCCACAAGTCGGTCATAAATAGTGAATTGGTCCTCCATGAGCCACGGAGTTAAGATTGACTCTTTTCTGGCAAGTGTGGTCCATCTCTGAACCCAATCAATGTTTAATATTTGAGGTAGCTCAGGTGAGGAGAGTGCATGCAGACGGACAGACACACACACACTATCACAACAAAGTTACTTAAATACACATATGCTCACACATACTGCAACACAATCATTTACACCCGCTTCCAACCATCGCTTTGAAGCAATGAAAGTCACAGTCTAAAGGGAGAGAAAAGTAATAGGATTGCTCAATTAGGTGCCAAATGGCTTTCTGGGGGCCAGTATTTCATCTCCACTGCCACTGCAAGCAAAGTGGAGAGAGAAGCATAGGCTTCAGAAAGGTGAGTGCAGACATAAGCTGCATATTGGAGTGATTTTATTGCCTTTAAAACACAGGCCTGATACTTGCTATGGTTCTGGGGCTCTCAAGGTCTATCACCCAAATTACCTGGATAGCATGTATGCTGATGATGTCCTGAATCAACTAAAGCATCCGCTGATGGCGTAAAAGTAAGATTACATTTTTATGCAAGGCTGCACAATGCTATTTTATTTGTATTAATGGAGGGAGTACAAGGGGAAAAACAGCTTACAAATACAACACGGATGTAGCGAGGATCTACTTCACAGAGAAATGTGCCCGCTGCACAGTAGGCAAAGTCTGCTGACAATAATGACCACTCATTGCTTCACCTCCCTCCTTTGCATCAAATCCAACTGCTACTTTTAAATAACAATAACAACAGGGAGCTAACTGCGGCAAAGGCAATTTAGAGATTTAAGCCTTCTTCTGTAATCACCCTCACACATTCCGATGTGTTATTTTCAAGAACAAATAAGAGAGGTTAAAAACTTGAGGTTTAAGCGACTCCATTTTGCTTTCAATTTTGGTGGCCCACTAGTATTGCCTGAAGTACCTAATATTGGAAACATTGTAATATGGAACAATTTCAGGGAAAAAAACAGCGTTGGGCTAAACAGTATATAAGGACTGTGTTGTTTTTACAGTTTGGTTTTATATGTTCTATAGTGAGCTTTAGAGGTGTTAGTAGGCAGATTTTTTTCCCTCTGGACAACACCAGGCCAGCTGTTTCCTTCTGCCTCCAGTCTTTGTGCCAAGTTAAGTTAAGTGAGCCAGATGCTTTTGGTGGCTTTTGGTTCATATTTATGTACAGGGAGTGTGGATTCAGTTTTCTCATTAGCCCTCGGTTTAGTGAATAAGCATTTAATTTCACTAAATGTCTATCTGTTCCATTGATGATGAACAATATTTTGTTCCATCTGCATTTCAATGTGGGGCAGACGAAACTTCTCACCCAACACAGACATGAAACAGGCTATTTCCGAAAAATCCTCAAACTTTCAAATATCATTCCAAACAAAACACAAAGGTCAGGAGAGTCTGTAATGCCAACAGTCCCTCGGTTTCCAAGGCAATCCTGGATCAATAACATTCACACCATGTTTGTTAGGCCCCACAGATCCTCTAAACCTGAGTTTCTGTGACTCCAGGGCTCGGCATATTGGGATTTCCATCCTACCAGTGTTTTATTTACCATATTACTAATTCAGTATGGCCTTGTTATCCAGGCCCTCTATGTGGCCAGCTTCTCCTGGGAGGCACTGTCGTAATTGTATTCAGCCGATCTGTGGTGTAGAATTGCTGAAATCCCTGACCGGGGCAGAAATGAGAATATCAATAAAAACAGACCCTGGATGATCTTTGCTTGTGGCAAAACTGCACTGCTGCACAGCATTGGATGGTGAGGTTTGTAATTACATTCCTCTGAATAATTGAAATCACTGTCCTCCAGCTATAAGTTCATCTAACTGAATGTTCAATATTACATCATTTTATATATCATATATTTTACACGCTGTCTCTCTGGCAGTCGTTCGAAGAGACTTTTAAAATGTCACGGTGGGCTCAGTGAGGAAGCCTTAACAGCACAGTCAACAGATGATGATGCCAGCTTAGTCGAATATGAACCTTTGTCAGTCCACAGATGTTTGTGCTCCCGCCAGTCACACATGTTTTCACCGGGCTTTCTCATCTCATGTTAGCTGACACTACAACCAGTGATCTGCAAGGTTGTGGTAGTTATCTGTGGAAAGGGGGGGGGGGGTTCTGGTCACTCTGCACTCATAAATTGCCGCTGGGGTTTATGGCAGTGCAGCAGCAGAGCAGGTCTTGTCAGTTCATTATCACAGTAGTATAGCTTTCTGTTTTCATGATGTCTGCTTGCTCTACAAGGATTTATCCCCAGTGCTGTGGATATGTATAAGTCACGGTGCCTCTCCTTTCCAACAGAGAGGTAAGACACAAAAGTGTTTCAATCATCAGCTTACATTCAGAGGAGGCATTTTTGTTTTGTTTGAATTTAAACAGCTGTAGTGGTGATCGCAGTAGAACTAAATGTGTGTGTGCCAGCAATGCTTTCTGCCCTCCTCTTAACGATGTTCTGCCTATTCCAGCAGCATCAGATGCTGACCTTTACTGAAAAAAGTATCCCTTATCTCCCTCTCGCTTAATTAGCTATCCATGCGGTAACACCTTTACAAGACTATAAATATGCTCACATCATTATTGTCTTGTTATCAGACATTGCAGGGGCTTAATATCTTTCTCAATTCTCATTAGCGTCAAATAGCAAGCATATATGCACTACTGAGATAGCGTGAAAGTGACTTTTCCTTAAAAGGAAGACTCAGTGATGCTACTTGACTACCATCTGCGCACAGTAAGCTTAAATCAACTAGATAACAAAATGTGAAGGAGGTCTAAGGAGTAAGCAGTACAGTCTAGTTCAAAATAGTCTAATTTATCACATAATTGAGTGGGAATCCTATTGGCAAATTTAATCACAGGGCTCGATTAAACAGTGCTCAAAGTTCCCTGGACAACATCCGTGATCGTGATTGACTGAGCTGTGTTTGTGGGGTGTTTCTTTCCATGTGGAAATATAAAACTCACACCAGCTGAATCATTTATTGCTGTAAATCTCATTAAGTATGGGAAAGCAGTGATATGGGAGTAGCTCACATAGAAGTATTTATGGATTCCCACCACAGTTTACGAAGGAAACATTTCTACTTAAGTGCGTGTCAAACCACGACTGGCATATCGATGGAATACAGGCAGGAACCTTCAGAGGCTGAAATAGTTTATCTCACTATCTGATTCATAACATTCATGACACAATGCACTGTATACACATATATATATATATATGTATGGAGCACAACCTTGTAAAGGGCATAAAAGTCCTGTACATATCTCAAAAGTAAGGATTATTTAGCCATGCTCTGCCGATACTAAATGTCTCTTTCTTTTCTTCTTTCTTTTCTTCCTTGTTCATCCTAAAGCAATTATGGAGACTGTGGCCTGCATGAAGTGCTAATCTCAAAAACCAAATTATCCAGAATAATACTCTAATTCAATTGAAAGAAACAGCTCTGAGGAGATCAGCAGCTCACTTAATGACCTGACCGATGATTTAGAGTCTGAATGTGATTCTAAGCCGGAGATTTAATCGCGCTCAGCAATTCTAAGGAACATCCATTCCACATGCAGGCCGCGTGTGCAGCGTGTGTGACCTTGGTTAATATGCTCAGTCTTGCACACATATGGCCTTTCTTTTCAATCACCTGAAGGATTGATTCCGCACTATGACCCAGAGTTCAAAGGAGGGGATGATTGCTGTTTTAAACATGTCTCATTATATACAGAGGAGGGTAATGTTCCTCACTAGCATAACTCTGATGGCCAACCTTTCCTCCCCCACGGAGGTGATTCATTTTTTTATATCCCATCAGTCATTGTGCTGAGTGGAGGCACACATTGTCACCGCCAAATGGCTCTGACATCAACCTGGCAAAAACAACCAATGTCTTTCTGGTGGTGATTACATTATTGCCTAGGCGTTAAATTCTCACACGTTCAAGGGTTTAAATGTCGGTTATAGTTGAACAAGTGCAGACGGAGGCTTTGAGGCGCAGCGCATTGCCTTCTCAAACAGCTACATACCGCCACATGCAACAGCTATGCATCTCAGCAGGCGGCCTCTCCCTGTGGAGCTTTCCAGCTGTATCCTCCACAGACATGTACTGCAGAGATGGATGTAAACAAATCATGCCAAGGCATAAATCTACCAGAAAACAGCTGAATGTAAATGCAGCCTCTGATCCCTTGGGTTTCCCCTTAGAATGCAGCAAGAACACACAGATACTCTCCCTTGCCACACACACACACACACACACACACACACACACATACACTGGCTTTGAATCGTGGAGGGAGCTGCTGGTCACATCCTATAAGTAAGTTTGCACAATGTATTAGAAAGCCAGAACTCATACATATTTTAAATCTCAGCATCGCCTTATGCTTTATAGTGGGACACTTATTTTGCTATTCACACCAGGGGGATAAAAGGCGGCAATCTCGTGCGTTGAGCTGTTCTTCTCTGTCTCTCGTTTGAGAGCCAGCTCTTGCTTTTGCCGATCAGTGGATGGGCTACAGCGCTGGCCACAAAGCCCCTCAGATAAAAGAGAGAGAAAACAGAGAGGAATAGGGATTACCTCCTTCAGGTGACCTTCCACAGAGACAGGGGGAGGTGGCTGGGTGAGAGGCAGCGAGGAGAAAAAGACTCTGAAAGGCTAAGACACCTAATCCTACTTTCTCTTACAGTGAGAGCGGGGCTATCCATGCATGGGTGTGGATGCTGAAGGCAAGCTCCGACCGCAGAATCATATCTGTTATCTCCACTCAGAGATACTGTTGGATGGGGTTCTGCCAGATTCAATCAGAGCAGGATTGGGGATCATACACTCCTACGGTTAACAAACGTGGGAGGACATGGTGCGTAATGACGCCTGTGTGTATTGGTTTTCATCAAAACGGGCGTTATTTGACACGAGCAAATGCATGAGCACACACACGCTGACAGAGTGTATGCAGAATAAATTCCACGCTAAATACAGAGGTCTGGACAATGTTCTTTCCTGCATCAAGCCATGAGAATGAAGCAAACATACACACGCACTACTGTGTGTGTCAAAGTTATTTATTGCCTGACTGACAGATTAGACGTACAGCTGGCATCATGTCAGTTTTACAAGGCCTGTGTTCGCATCAGACTATAGAAGAATGAGCATCAGTGGGATGTATTAAACCTCACAGAGGGATTTGAATCTACGCTGAAATATTGTCTTCATTATCTGGGCCCAGCACTCCTGGCCTCCAACTCTCAGCTCAATAAATATGGATATGAGAGGAGATTTATTGACAAAAGTTGGTGAATACAGCCGAGGTGCAGGAAATTGGTTATGAAATATTGCTACTCGGAAGAGCGGTGATGCCCTATTGTGGAAGACGTGATGAAATGATTTGTTCTGCCAAAGCAGGTCTGTAGCCTAATTAGCTTGCTAATGCTGCCTTTATTACCTGGCTTTGTCTTTGGCCTGCTCCCACCAGGAAACATGCAGCCGGCTCTCGGAAAAAACGAAAAGCGATCACTTACAGTGCGGAGATGACAGCGCGGAGAGTCAAAACAAATTTGGGATTCTGTTACAGCGACTCCGCTCCATCGTTCACATGCATTCGCAGGCCTTATTAGTGGAGAGAGACAGCTAATGTAATTGCGCACACTGGTCGTGATCAGAGCAGGTGGGTAATCTGAGGAGTGGGACAGGAGCCAGGGTTTCATCCATCCTGCCTCGACTCAGTGGAGCAAGTCTCCCCACTTTGTTCATCGGCCCCGCAATAGCTATATTACGGGGAGCCTCTCAGGGTCCAAGATTAAAGTCTGGTTGCCCCAACGAGTGACTGGAAGTGGACTTTTAACCTGACTTAAACACATCCATCCATCACAGTGAGCCAGCCAGCGCTAAGAGGTTAGGTTGCAGTTACAGGGCTGACACGGAGACCAAAGACAACTCTGTGCAGCTGCGCCCTATAAATCTCCATGCCTGACAGCAGCCCAAAGCTTTTTCTCACTGGTCTCACTTGGTATGTATACAAACTACGCAGTGTGCTACCAGACATGATATGTTATTCCAATACATAGTGTGCTACATATCTCACTGAAACTAGATAAGATAAGCCATTTAAGGCTGAATCCTGCATCAGCTTACTGCATATAACTAACTTATACGTTCTATTATTCTACTGTTCTATTTTCTATGTCAAATTTCTCCTGAAAGTCACCTGTATGTCCTCTGTAAAAGGGCCATGCAATCACTTCCCATTTCACTTTCTGACCATCTCAAATGACACTCAGTAATCTAGAGACTAGGGCTTCATCTCTGAAGCGGCCTCAGTTGACCAGAGCACTACCACCCCTATACTTGTTGCCTACAGAATCTCATAATGTCCTCCTGCTTCAATGGCCAGCCGTACCTGACAGCATGTTATTCTTCCATCCATCCCAGACAGTGAAACCGCTCGCCTCCTGGTCGCCCGCAGCCTCCGATGAGTCTTTCATTAAGGCTACTGTCAGTTGCATGGCCCATCTTTTCTCTCCGCCTTCTCAGGCTCTGAGGGCACTGCCAAATTGTTTAAGGATGGATGATCTGTCAGGCAGGTCCAGAGGAAATAGAAACATCCCTATCCATCACCGGGGGCCTGTGACACACACACATACACACAATGAAACACAAATGGAGACGTACACCCAAAGTGAACACATACATTCAGACACGCATCCTGTGTACATCTAGCTTGCTTCGCCTGCTGAGTTTCTCAGGCCCCCGCCACTCTACCAGGACCAGGCTGAGTATTCACTGTATTGACTAACAGAGGCTCGGTGTCGTACAGCTCTCCACAGGGGCATCTTGGGCCTTTGTGCCGAGGCGCTACCACCTCATGTGTAGTCATTAGACAAACCATTCAAAGCAACAATGAATGAGCCAGTTGAACAAATAGCATTTCTTGTAGAGAAGAAAAAGGGATTTGTCTGATACTCTGCAAAGAGATGTTCTGTAAAACAAGGATATAAATTATTCAAAGACAGAGCTGCAGAGTATACTCAAAATTCTGCATCTGACTGATCCGTTATGAAGTTTGTAATATGAGTTCACTGTATTTTGGCTCATCTTAGTGAACTAAGATGATATAACACAGCTGTATTAATATTTTTTGCAAAAAATAATGAAAAGTGCTGGAGCAGAAAGGAAAATGACAAAACTAAACAAAGGTCCCAGCACAGTAGCTGCTTCTTGGCTTTACTGTGCATGTATATGTATGGTCAACCCGAGGGACATTAAAGAGGCTACAGAAAGAAATCCCTGCCTGCTTAGCTTTGATCTCCACTTCATTTCCAAAGGCAACACAACACAGCACAACATCGCAGCATGTCTCCAAACTGTAATTGATCTTTTTTTCAAACATCCCTCATGCACCCCCTCCCAAGTTTCCATCACCCACTGGATCTTTGTTCTGGTAAAGTCCCTTCAGATTTCTAAAAGAAATCAATCAAACTAAAAACATCTGTCTGTGAGGAAATGTCTGGCCTCATAATTTATTGGATTTCCCCCCCTAAAGTTTAATTACTTTAGATGGATAACATCCAATGGTAAACTATCAGTTACAAATGTCAAATGCAAAATAGGGACGGCAAGTCTAAACTTTACATATGACATGTGGTTACTCAATCTTTTAGCGGTGAGAAATGACATGGCAGGGAGACAGGCACGCCTTTCTGTGGTCCCCAAAGAGCGCTGTTATGTCTGAGACCCAATCCAGCATGACAGGTCAGGCATGACCTTTAGACCTACAAGACATTACTGGAGCATCTGAGCATGTCAGCATAGGAGGATGGAGGCCCTGGCAACGTTTGGGGAGAAAGGAGGGCGGGTGATGTGAGGGGACAGTCAACCTGGTCCTGAGGCTGAGATGGGGGGTGGCTGGACGAAGCGGCGCCTTTGGGGGACTCACAGAGGTCAAGCAGTACTGGTGGTTATTAAAGAAGCCCCCATAAAATGCTGTCCTGATCCATGATTACACTGTCAGGCTGTAAGAGAGAGGATGCAGGTGGGGGAGGAGATGCAGAGGGACATTTCATAGATAAAAAGCTTCTGTTTTTCTCTGAGGAGCTCCTTGGAGGGGGCGTAAAGCAATAGTTTTGTGATTTTAGTTAAAACTATAATTCACACAACTGGCAGATTAAGGTAATATAACAGTATTCTATTTATCCAATATGTGAAGGCAGCGGATAGATGGATAGGCTAACTATAATGGTATCCGTGGCCTGCAGACGTTATTTACTGTACTGTACCATTTGAAACCTGAAACAACATTCTTCTTGTCCATGCTGACAGATGAAAGTGTGACATATTCCCTCTCCAACAATCGTGAAGGACGTTGATAGGCAACCAAACCCTCAGGCAATAGACTGCTGATTCTTTCTGTGAAATATAAATACATGCAATCTATTCTCCTGTCAAAGGCCCCTGATCCGCGGAAGGGAGTTTGACACGGTCACTGGGAAAGGGCTCTAGGCAAACAATCTCTAAGAGAAGCCATATGGACACGGGAGCTAAAGAGCTGTTTTACACTGCTACAATATGGGACAATGAGCAACACAGTGGAAATGAAATTTAAACCCAAATGAGCTGTCGGTCCTTTGAGGGCACACATGTCAATAGATCAGTAATGTATAGGAAAGCAACCAGAGCTTGGTTGTCAAAACAGAAATTTTAATTGTAACAACAAAGAGCTGACAACATGTTCTGACCTCTGCTACCCTAACATGTACCTAATCCATGTTAAATGCAAATAAGCTACAGGTCATGATAGTGAATCAAACGAGCTTTTCATAGGCTTTATTTGCTTATGATCAATGAAGAAAATTGTGTAAAATTTGCATTGCTCCAGAAAATGTGTATAGATTGAGCAGCAAAATGAATTCTATACATCTGATATACTGTAATATAAATGGTTTATAAGGTAGTGTACAGTGGTTGTCTCTCAGAGGAATGGTTCGACATTTTGGAAAATATGCTTATTTGCTTTCTTGCCAGAGTTAGATTAGAAAATCAATACCACCCTCATACGTAAAATGAAGATGGATCCCAGAGATACTAGCTTAGGGTAGCATAAAGACTGAAAACAGAGGGAAACAGCTAGCTTTGCTCTACCCCTGTAAAACCAAATACACAGGTTTTGTAAAGAATAAACAAATGAGATATGTTTTAATCGTGAGCTTTAGGGGTGCTTGTAGGCGAGCTTTTGACAGATCCTGGCTGATTGTTTCCTGCTGTTCCTGCCTTTGTGTTAAGCATGCATGTCAACATCCATCCATGCTCTGCATGTCAGAGCGATACACCAGTTTAATGGCAGAAATGCAGCTAACATAACAGAGTAGCTGCAATAATCCTAGATTTACACAGTTTACAGTGATGGCAAACCAGACTTGGTTAGAGAGAGTTTGAGAGGAGTTGCCTATAGTATGTGTGGCTTTTACCCCTAATCACTCATTATTCAAAAGGCTGCTTTGTAGTGGTCTTGTAAGATTTCTGAGAGGCTCAGAGTGTCAGGGAGTTCACAATAAGAGAAAGTGATATATCAGGGCCTGGATGTGTGGTGGCACTGTGGGACAGGCTAGTGTTTCTGCAGATGTGAAGGGCAGTTTGAGGACAGCTACTTTTCCTCCGGTAGAAAACGAGCTATAAATACAGAGAGAGCAAACAGAAGCTCCAGCCAGGTCCACTGGGACTGACACTCAACTTGTATGTGAGCACTTACAGTAGCAGAGACACTGCGCTAAAGCACTGAGGATAAAAATTGCGTTATTGTTTGGTAACTTCATTAGGTTTGCGACGGTATGATGTCATATCCTCTAACGTATATGTATTATTTATAAGCTTTGCTGGTGCAACATTGCAACTGGGGCTGCATTTTCAGGCCACAATTTTCCAGCTTTGAATAAGCTGTGGTCCGCTTAAAATCAATTTAGAGTCGCAGTGCTACACCAAAATAGATCCAGGGAACATTTAAAAACATGCTTTCACCTTGTAGGTGTGGCTGTGGAAGACTAATGGCAACAGCTTAGGCACAAAGAGTTTCACACCACTCTGCTTAGAAATTACAATGCAGACCAACCACTGGTAGCATTTCAATGATTATACATTTTGAACACCCCAGGGAGAGGTGCATGAAGGCTTGCGGGCCAGCATTTAAGGGCTGGGGGATAGAGGGGGTTTGAGTGCGGAATTGACTTTTCACAGCACGCCCTCCGAAGTAATCAGTCATTTTGACTGGCAGTGTTTGTGTTAATGTTCACGCCTGTTCAGTGGCCTTCTGCCTCACGCATGTTCCACCAGCATGTTCCTTCCTGCCTGGAAATTATGTTGTGATCTCTCACTCCACCGACTGCCAAAAGAGACAGTGCCACAGAGTGATGCCTGTGTCCTCCTTTGCCATGGCAGCATGAGCAGGACTGTAACCGAATCCTCTAACCTGTGCCGGGGAGCAGCACACAAGCAGCCTTTGTCTCTACCCCCAACACATATCAGTATGTAATTTCCCCACATCGCATCCTCATTGGCTCGAGATAAGACAGTAATAGCAGAGTGAACGTCAGTCTTTAGGGCTGAGTGTCTCCGTTGGTGGTTTTAAGATGAACGAAAACATCTCCTTGCTTCCCTCTATAAACATTATTAAAAAGGAAGTGTGTCTCGATGGAGGATTTCTTGCCCCTCTCCCGGTTTCTCTGTGGCAGGTCGTTGTATCTGCGGAGCCTGTGCACTCTCACAGACTCTTATCGCCGCTCACTCCACCCTCAAACAGGACCTGTCAGCAAACAATCACGCCAGGAAGAGAGGAGGTCACCTACACCCACATACTGACTGCTCCCTGTGCCTCCGCCCCGGTAATGATATCCTAAAGAGAGAAATGGGCACATAAAGAAGATAAAGCCAACATATCAGAGTCTTGCACTGCTATATCTACAGTGCTGTAAAAACACAACATTATTTAGGTGCAATGCAGGCATGAGATAGACGGTAAAACGGGAAAATAGGATTATGGCGATAAAACAAAGGACAGAGAAAATGGAGTTATGGAATTCTTCCGTGCGATTTTTTTTTATGATTCAATCATCGTTCCCAGCAACCTCTTTACCACTGCTGCCTGGTGATGTCATTGTGCGGGCTGACACTAAACACTTAAAGTGAAATTAATTTGTTTGAGATATAAATGTACACACAACAGGCTACAAGCTAGGACTCCATGAGACAGCTAAATGCTCATGCCACCATGCTCACAGTGTCAATGCTGACATGCTGAAGTTTAGTGTGTATTATGCTTACCACTAAATTTGTACCATTGTATCAGGGGAGAGCATGAATGTCTCCAAAATGTCACCAAATTCAACATTTTCAAATGGACATCTATTCAATAGATGTAGACATTTCCTTTGAAACTGGGAATTTGGACCTGGCACTGGATAAAAGGTCAAGGATGACTAAAATCATTAGGATTCATCTGCCAAGATCATCAATGTCTGCATCAAATTCCATGATCATCCATCATACAACTGTTGAGGTATTTCAGTCTGGACCAGAGCGACAGAGTGATTGATAAACATTGCTATCCACAGAGCTATATGCCTTGAGTAAATGGTTATAAATGATCATTCAATCAAAGGGCCAGGGTGCCATATGTAAATAGTAAAATATGTAATTTAGTCTTTTTGTTGTACAGTATCAGGTAAAATGTATTTTTGTGACACTGCCACAAATAATCAACTAACAATCAGCAGCTGAGCCTTTGCCAGTCTCGGAAATGTGTCTTGTCACCTTGAAAATGGTATGGTGACAGACCATTACAGTAGTCACTTTATTCGGACTGCGTCACTGGGTGATCTGTCTCGGCACTGGCAGGGTCGAGCCATTTGATTGACATGGCCTGCACAATGCTGATCTCCACCACTCGAGGTAGCTCTCCCTCACTCTGTCAAGGACAATTACAGGGCTCCTGAGCTGCTTTCCAGCGAAGTGCTGCTATATATATCCAATACAACCAAGCCAACCATGGAGTGATGGCAAACCTCTAGAACAGAAAGAAGATACTCCAGTGATTCAGTGTTTCTGGCACACATACTGCTGATTGGTGTCAAAATTACCATTTGGAGAGAAGAGGGTTTCTTATGTTGATATCATTTACCAAATAGACAGTAAGAAGTGTGTACCAAAACTACAGTATCTTTTTTGTGTTTAACACCATCCTTTTGTATTTTTCTGTCCTTCCTTATATGGATTTTGTCCAGTTTCCATTGTCTGAGCATCACACTGGACAGACTAGCAGCACATATTGCTTTTACGCATCAAGTAAAACAAAGACCTCTATTCAGTGTGTGTACTGTGTGTGATCATGACCAACAGCAGCTATGCTGGAGAATATGGTGACCCTTGCAGGCATTGTATTTCCTGGCTCGAGAGTGGTAAGTTGGAAAATCAATTTATTTCCATCTCCATATAACCTATTTCCATCTCTGTATAATTTATTTCCATCTCTGTATAAAGACCTTGCAATACACTATATGATGCACTTCGTCATGTTGCCATGTACATTCCATATATTTAGCCGTATGTTCACTCTGTAATGTCAAGTGCTACTCTGAGAATCACATGATAATTCACAACCACAATATTTAGCCCTCAACAACAATGGTACAGTATTATTAGTCTGATGTCTGATAGAGGGTGTAATTCAGGGTAAACAGGCATAAATGCTGTTTACTCACCTGTCAAAATCTGAAATAATATTTATGCAGATACCCAGAGGCGTTTATGCATGGCCGTTACCAGGGGTTAGCACAGCCTCTCACTTTTTCTCTTGTAAATTTGGCGATCACTTGTTGATGGAAAACATGACCATAAAAGCACAAGGTCCACTTTTAAAAGAGCAGAAATCATTCATGTACAAATATTACGATTGACACACATTATGAAGAGCTTTTAGCTTTACACTGTGTAAATTATATAGAGAGAATGGATCAAAGTGTATTGAGGAAATGGGAATAAAGCTTTTTAAACATAACAAACAGCAACATATCTGCAAGTGTCATCACTGAAATGTCAAACAGATTCACTCACTGGTAACCCTGCCGGATGACTCACTTGCATAAATACATGCACTGTTTTTGAGAGAACATGTGTTCCCAGATGGTGGACTAATATTCATAAATACAGATTTTAAAATGTTAATGAACAGATTTAATAACTTGATCTACCTTACTGTACATTAAACTTTAAATATTTTTTTTTACATCTGTGTAATTGATGCATTCACTTTTTAACCTGTTTAAATCCGTATTATCAGTTCATTTTTCATATTTTAAAACACAATAATGTATCCCCAGCTAGATTTATTAACTTAAAATGCTCCAGGGCATAGTGTGAATGATAAAATTTAATTTTTTCCTCGTCCACTTTATTACAGTTTTGCTTCCGGTACAGTTACAGGTCAGAGAGTTCACTTGCAGGAATATCTGCCGTATAGATTCTCCTCCATGCCCCAGAGGAAGACTTTACCCTTTGTGAAAGTATGCCATATAAAAATACCTGCTGTGTTACAGAAAAAAAGTGCAATGGTTTGGATGAAAAGCCAGCTCATGCAATAGATAATGATAGTCATGAATGATAATTACAAATGTGCCATCTTGTTAAGTTGTCATTGCCTGTGCAGCTTGTAACCTCAGGTCCTGTTCCATCATGCAGCGCCTCTCCCTCCACTGTTAGTGGTGTCGGTACCTGTCCTCTATGAGAGGATCCTTTCACAGCATACTGGCACTTCCCTCCCAAACCTGCACTCAGCCCAAACCCAGATAAGTCAAACCAAGGCCCTGTAATCACAAAGTCCCTGCAATGTTTATGGCCCAGTGAATCAGAAGCATGGACAGATTTACCCATGGGCCTCTGAGGGCCTGTTCCCAGCATCCTTCTGACAAGAACAGACACAACCCCCTCTTAATGACAGCTGAGGCAAGCATCAGTGATGGATGGCTCTCCCTAACAGCGCCACCCTACACAACCTGGTGCATTGTTGTCAAATCCTCACATGGTTTTATCGGTAATTCAGCAAATATTTAGACAAGGAAGCAGAGCATAGGGTTGACTGTAGTTTCAGCTTGGTAGTAGAAGCTGCGGCATCCCTGAGCAGCCGGGAGCAGATTTCTCGCCACCTGTTATGAGAGCGGTCCCACATGGTGCATTTTGGCTGGTTGATGTTCACACTGCTCACCAGTGAGATTCTCTCCTCAGAAGCAGCGGACACTAACAGACACTTTCGCTGATCGATGCTCATTCTGTGTGTCACAAGGGAGTTGGAAGCACTTTCCTTGCTCTTGCTCTTCTTTTTTTTGCCATCTTCTCTTTTTTCTTCCTCCTCCCTCTTTATCTCTGCCTTTAGTCTCCACGGGTGCTTCCCATTAGACACTCTGCCTCCTTTCCAGTCTGCAGAAGTCTCCTTTTAAATCAGACTGTGGAGTGACTATAGCCTGGGGGCCTTGAGGGACTGCATCCCCACCATATCCATCTTCCACCTGGAAAACGGCAATCAAACGGCCTTGGAAGAAACTCATTACTGTAGTATTCCTCTGTGGTTCTAAATTGTGAATTTCTTATCAAGTTTTCAGCAGAGCAAAGAAGCATGGAGAGATGCATACCATGTCTCCTAGATTAATTTGGGCTCAGATGATCCCAGCAAGTGACAACGCCAGGCGTCTCCAAGACGCCAAGCACTTCAGCTCAGAGAGGCTGATAAACATGGAATCCAACGTACAGAGACTCTCACTGAGCTACAATATGGCAATGTTTACACTTGCTCCAAGCCATGTAATGGAAATCCTGCCCTGCATAATCAGTGCCTATCTGGAAGTTTAATTGAATTCCCAAAAGTGTGTATCACCTGAGAAAATTTGGAGCCAAACAAGTAGAACAAACTGTCGCTGAATTTAATAGATGAAATGAGCAGACTGGTTAATAACGGAGACAAAGCTTCATATGTAAATATTGAATTTTATGACAGTAATGCTAATTAGAAATGTTTGAAACGTGAGGTAATGGTTCAACAAGTCTGTTTCCTAAACGATTTCAGCGCACGGACAGGAAATAGTTGATAGACACACGTTTCAGAGGCTATAACCTGTAGATGATGCACCTGTCCAATGTACTGGAACATTAGGGGTATCTTTCTCTGCATACATACAGTACGTGCATGTAATTAGATACTCAAATGCTCAAACAGCCCATTATGGATCTTGGAGTAGCAGGGGGCCACTGAGGTACCATGTTGTTCACTCACAAATTCTAATGAGTGCTGTTTCAAACACATAAATTGTATTCGTGTGTCAATCAGTGCTACACTGGGAGCACTCCCTGTCCCATCCACTCTCAGTATCTGATGTGCCTGTCCAGCTGGAAGCAATTTAGTCTCTGATGCTTCTAATTTTTCCACAGGGTGCAGGCTCTTCTTGGAGGACAGCCAGTCCTCTTTATTTCTCATTTACCTGTTATTATTCAGTGGTTGTAGCTATTTCCTGTTCCTATGACCCTTGGATGTCTTTAACTCCATGTCATCTGACTTCATGGTTGCAGAATTGAATTTCTACACAACAGAGCATCCTGGCAAGAGTGTTAACAGATCCTATGAGGTCATGTTGTGGAGCTAATATGCAGTCTCATGCACTGAGACAAATTGAAAGTGCCAATTTCGGTGAGTTGGACACATTTACATCTGAAAATGCATCTTTGCAGTCTTCTATTTAAATGTTATGAGACAATAAGACAAAAAAACAGAAGAAAATATATACTATACCAAACATTTGTCCATAGATTAATAATTACATTAACAGCAACAAGAGGTCTTTGACCTGTAATAAAGCTATAGAGTAGCGTTTTCATGAACAGATCTCCATTTTGCTTGTCTCATTCACATGCATGAGGATGCATACATGCTGCTAACATAATACACATTCATAAAAATAGTTAACACTTGATCAATATGTGGCTATAAGCCTCCTAGCTAGCAAAAATGGATGTAAACAATCCATGATTTAAAAGAAAACCAGCCTAACAAATGTTTTATGAGAAAAGAAATTATTTCAAAATGTTAGACCTCAAGGGTGCACGGTTCTGTAACACTCAATGTAAACATAACTTTGTTTACAAGAAACTCCACAGGGAACCTTTCATTTTCTATGACGGTAATATTCATGAATTAATTCTAAATTATATCCAATGTAATCCAGAGAGTTTTAGTTATTAAACCACATGTCAGCTGAACATGCAAAAATGTGCCTGCAGACTCCCAATTAAACATTTATCTATACATGTATGTATGTAGGTAACTTCACTTAAACTTACTAATTAACTAGGTTAGTAAGTGGCAAGTAGTAAGTAAAGAAATTAAATCTTTCTTTCTAAAAACCATGTTAAAAAGTATGAATGAATATGAATTATGAAGTTACAAACCTGTAAAATAAAGTACTGTCATGGTTGACTAACAATAATTCAATTAATTATTTAGTTTTGATTCATTATTGAATCACAGAAATGACTCCGATGAAAAAACAGAATTATTTGGTTGAATTAGCTTGGATTTGCATTCAGTCACGTATTGCTTACCATTTGATTATACACATCACAGCCAAACAGAATACATTTGAACTGAAACACAAATGGCTGCATAGCATTATTTCGTTTTCTGTGCAGCCTGTTTAATTCTCAAGGGAAATCAGCTGTGAGAAAACAAACAGAATAATCTGCCAATAATTGAAGATAATTTACAGCTAAACTATAGACGTTTCCAAACAATAAAACTATTTGCTTCAATCCATTTGAAACTATTTGTTATGTGGAGGCTATCTCCTTAATTGGACCCAGCGTCTAATCGATGTGATTTCCAACCAATTGCCCATGAGTCATCATACAACTACAGTACCGGCGATCACAAATTTACAGGAGTGTCAATACACTTTGCTGAAATGATATATTTACTATATTACCATACGCATCAATTTTAAGCCTGTTGACACAGAGTATTGATCTATGTATGCCCTACGGAATATTAAAAGCTTCTTTCAGGTATGTGTTGTCATTTGGCTTCAGGCCCAAATACTGTATGACAGCAGCCTGAGGAGGATGCTGTGGTTTGAGATTCAGGGAAGTAATGCTGCCAACCCGTTCATCTGAATCATATTATGGAAGTGTCCTTCCCACGAGAGCGTCGTGCATGCTTTCATTCAGGATGCTCAGGTGTTGCACCACTATCATTAGTGGTCAGTGTTTCTGGGAAGAACAGCCCAAGCAGCGAGGGAATGCGGGGACGGCTGTGGTGGTGAACTGAAGGGCTGCTTTTTGAAATGGCTCATGTTTTCCACCTCTTGGGTAATAGCTATGGATCGCTATGTAATCATCACTCTTTGTTATGTGCTGCGACTTGGCTGCTGCGCCGTGATGGGGTGGGGGTTGCAGTGAGATGAAGCTGCCAGCACAGACCTGGACCGTAGTCTGGTTGAATAAAACCCAAAGGAAAATACAAGAAGTTAATTGTATATTAACTGTACATATAGTCTTGGATGAGCTTGAAAAAAAAAAGACTCCTCATCTGCACTTGAAGGGTTACAGCGAACATTTTCAGGCAGCAGAACCGTAATAGAGTCTCAAATTAGTTGTTGCTTTTAGGTTGCTTCTTTGAACATCAAACAAAAAAATAAGCACAGGTGACCCAGAAATCAGAGTGGATAGTGAGTGAAATAACTGAATAAAACAGAGCAATAATTAAAAAAGGTTGATGTTGGATTCATCATGTTGAGGCACCTTCCACTTCTGTGCCAAAATAATTTGATCATCATCACGAAAGAGAGAGAGAGAGAAAAAAAAAGCTCAAGGGGCACTGGGTGCACATACAACTATTTTCCTCTAACAGATTTATTAGAGGGCATGCACTCATGATGAAACAGAGAAGCTGCTTTTATTTACTTAAACTATGATTTACAACTTGGCAACTGTCTTTTCCAAAACTGCCTGGAACAATTTTTCCTAATTTTTATTCCCTTCTAGGACGGGCCAATTGATGACATGATGATTGATAAATGGTCAGACATTATTACGATGACAAAGTCGTTCACACGCTCATTTGAATATCTAGGTCATTTCTTTGGAAGGAATTTTGCTCTCACAAAATGTATCATATTATGTAAGGCTGCTTTTATACTAAACAGAGATAAACATTACACATACGTTTTATCTCGTGTCCTTGTACAGAGCCTGAACCTCCAGCCTTGAATGCTGCAATCAAAGGGGAAACACTAAAACTGTATAAAGTCTTATTTCTGCCAACAGCTAAGGAGGGATACAAACTAAAATTCTGAAGCTACTTTTTAATATCTTAAAAACTACTAAAGAAGGTGGTCTCTCTCTCTCGATTTTTTTTTTTCTTTTAAGGAAAGAGTTTTCAGAGCAAAACAAAATTAGAATGGCAAATTGGCAGCGTTGCCTCATTTTAAAAAGCATAAAAATATATTTTCTAGTTCAAGAAGAAAAAAATGCTGACCTTGGTTGGTTTGCCTCATTTTAGATTTCAGATTACCAAGATCAGTCTCGGTACAGCTCATTGTGCAGTTGGTGGTGCAATTGGGAGCCAAAGTTCATTTGAACAGCACAAGACCTGACCTGTTGTGAAAGAGCTTGCTGGCTGAAGTGAGGTGGTCACTGGTTTTAAACAACGTGCCCTCTCTCCAACCTTTGTACTCATGATCCTTCCGTGTCTCCCTCTCACCTCTGAACCTGAAGAAATTCTGCGGAGCTCTGATAACTATGGACTGCAGAGGCAGATATTGTTAATGTTGTTAAACAGTAAATTCTGAATTATGCATTAACGCTGACACATAGTTGAAGATATTTTACAGAATCTCAAGACCAATTTAAGAGACACTGCAAGTCATTCAGACAAGTATTTCTACTTTTTTCAACAATAAGAGCTGCTGGGCACACTGAAATTATGATCAGCATTGTGTAAAATTATACTCAGCAGAGTCCATAGAAAGTAGCAACAGCACACATACTAATACTGCCATATAACTTTTTACCACTAGTACTATGGCACACTGTGCATAAATGTCACAAGCCAATAAAGAGCTTCGCCCCTTCCCCTCTAGGATTATGGGAAAACCTGTTCAAATATCTAAATGTCAACTGCACATAAACACTTTCCAATTACGCTCTACGCAAGCAGCAGCTGGGGGTGGGGGTCACACACGCTTTGTCAAGCCTTCAATCCCCATTGGGGTTTGATCACACGGCACGCATACAATTCACGGACACAATAGAAACATCTCATCGTGCAACAATTAGCGATTGGAAATGAGATGGAGCAGAGGAGATGACTGAGACGTCAATATGAGATGGAAACAATTTAAAAAAAAAAAACTCTCATTTGGTTTTCAAAGTTTATATAGCGACCCCTTGAAAAACAAAAGCCCCACTTGTGACAGCAGCGAGCACAGTTCAACCACTCTGTATTCCCCCAATCTTCTCATGTGTCGTGGCGATGCTGATGATGATGATGATGATGATGACTGCTGGCTGCCTGTCATCACCACTCCACCAGCGCACGTGTCATTATTGGCGCAGCAGATGATGGGTCATTTGTGCCTCAGCAGTGCAACAGGCATGGCTGGACCTTTCCTGACCCGTCTCCTAATTACACCCTCAGGACACAGGAAGAGCCAATCGTGAGAGAGGCGCTTGGATCAATGCCGACCAACTGGGGGGATCTCCTGTCTAGTTGCCAGTCAGATATGTGGCTGCTGTTGTCCTCCTGCAGACATGACCGCAGAGTCTGAGGAAACACATGAGAAGCTCTCCTATAGTCCAGAGACGCACCTTGGGCCTTGAAGCAGCGAACTACTGGGCCTCTTACCAGATTGAGAGTGTTTGTGACTTCATGTCCTCTGGTAGGCTGTCTGAGGGGTTAATGCAGATGAGGTCTTTTTAGTTTTGTTTCCAGAAGCTAATTGCCCAGGTTATTAGCATAAATAGCAACCCCAATGCCCCAGACTGGGTGGAAGAAATCCCTGCCCAATTATTACAGCCACTGCTATGGTGGCAGCATGTAATCCCAGCAGCCTGGTTAATACTGGTGTTTGCTAACAGTTTAGTATCAGGCAACAGCTGACAGACTGATCCTCATGTGAAACTGCCACGAGATATCTGAAACTGTCAAGCTTTGGTAAAGATGAGGGTATGTAAAATATAAGTGGAAGAACTGTCCTTATTTGAGAGGGCCTGGTGCCAAAATAACACTGTAGTAAGATGATAATACTATAGTCCTACCCAATGATATCATCCGTATATTTGGATTGGATTTCAGTGGAATAATATAGAGATTTTATAATGTGTTGATTTTACAAATGTTTAATGACACTGAGCAAATTCTAATGAAAGAAAATGAGTAGTTAAAGGCCGCAACAAGTGTTTTGAGTTATTCTGGCTAATCAGCTCTCTGCTCAGGGCAAAGATAGGTAGAGCCATTTTGGGGCTCCATGTGCTAAATTATAAGTTTCTCATTCCACAGCCCCCAAGGATGCTGACGAGAAAGTCAAGACGATGTCAAACACAGCCTGTGTCTAAATGACCTCCACGCACTGCTGCCTGTGTAATAAACACAGTTTATTCTTTTTGACGCAAATCATTTTCATCGCTGACAGCTGCAGTGTTGCACAGACTGTAATGGGCCTTTTTCATAAGGAAGACATTTTGACATGTCACATTAGGAAAATCACAGGTATAAATAATAAAATGAATGATGTCTGAATTCTATTCAGCTGCTTCAAATTCAGGGTCCTGCTATTGTGTATACTTGCCCATTGTAACTCTGTCAAGGCTTATTGGAACAAAGACTTTGTTGATACTATTGGTAACACCTGTTTTTTCCTGCGACGACAAGTCAAATTATCTGCAGTGAAAATTTATTTTTTCATAAAAGATGACATGCTGTATTGTGAGATTGTGAGCAAACATCACCGCATGCTTTTGACAGCATTTTTTCTTTACACTTTTGGAAAGTTTTGAAGGCGCTCTGTGGGGGATAATTTTCCCACTGAGAATTTAGATTTTAATATAAAACAGATAATAGAAATAATTCAACACATAATAATAAAGAGTGATTTTGGACACAGACCGTGTTTTAAATTATGAGGAATGCAAATTGTTTAACAGGTGCTACAAAGCTAACGGAAAGTTAGGCCTGCTCCGTGATGAAGCTCCTGTGACAGACACTATTGACAATACTGAGGTGAATATTCCTGATATTTTGTCTATATTGAAAGTATTTTAATTCAGATATGTTTATCATTTATGTTAACATGCCATTTTACATCACTGATGTTTGCCAATTATTAATCTGGTTGCTAATAATTTCTAATAATTTGTAATGAACTGAACTGTTAACCATCTTCACACAGCTTAACCAGGGAATCTCCATTTTGCGCAGACTATTGCAAAATGCATCTGCTGCAGTCTGAGCTGTAAATAAATAATAAATCAATGCACACAAGGTTGCTTCCACACGTGTGGCGACACAATTTTACACATACACATTACAAATATATACAAATATTTCCCACATGTCAGCCTACACAAATGTGTGTATATATGGATAGTTACGGTAATGGATAACTGAGTAAATCTTGTGGTTATTTACAGTCATACTGCACGTAAGCAAAAGCCTGCAGCAGCAGAGTGTTATTCTGGTTTTAAAGACTCAGCAGGGAAAGATATTCCAGTGCTGCAATGCACAGAGTAAACACTTTATCCACTCCTCACTCCAAGGGCTGCATAGAGAGAGGAGAGGGAGGAGGAAAAACTAATGCTCAAAGATATTTTATTACAGTCAGAGGCAAGGTTAAATGAAAGGCAGGCTAAAGTATTTGTTACTAAAGTAGAAATATCTGACCTGATGTTAAGTGAGGGTCTGTGGCATGTACAGTAATCTGCATTTGAGCATTTCACCCCTTCTTGATAAAAGAATAGCAACAGGTCATCCAGGGTAACAAGAGGGGAATACACAGAATCGTTTTAAGAGGAAAGGGTGATCCAAGGAGAAAACACTTAGCCTTGTTCTTTCTGTTTTTTTCCTTTCGACTCTTGTAGTACCTCTTTCCGTAGGCTGCTTAAGTTTCTGGCCTTCTTCCAGATCAGATGTGCGTGAGCTTTTTCATGCTTCTCCTACAGTCATGCTGAAAATACAAATTATTCAGCTCCTCTGTCCCCTTTCCAACCTGCCCTAGAGTCCTTTGTCAGAGGGATCACTGAACTGCGGGAAAAATAATAAGCCTCAGTACGAGCATATTCTTGGGAATCAACATAGGCCAAGACCAATAGGACAGCCTTGCCTGCATGGCTCCTGTCATGTAAACAACAGCTAACATGCTTTTTCTGTGCAATGTATCATTTAACATCTTAACCCACACTACCTTTATTAAAACAGCAAATATATATGGCCGATTGTACCAATTTTGTAAGACACAAACAATTTGGCATTGCACATGTGCTTGGATGCATTCAGTGGTTCAGCTGCTGTGTGTTTGCACAAGAAGGCATGCTACACACCATCACTGTATTTCCCATTTGACCTTTTTGGTTTCATTACCTGTGGCCGATGAAATAGTGTTTTATATAACAAATCTCTGCTTTGTTCTTGATGCAATGTAGGAGGTAGTGAAGTCAGATAAAGATGAAGAAGAGTAGTAATTGTAAAGCAAGCTTCTAAAAATTAATTAAATTCAATTTATTATAGCAATCTGTTTGTACTTGTTATTGCAGCCTAATGTTAATTAGTGCGTATTAGATTTTGGCATCTCATGCAGTCTAATTATAAAACGATATTACTTGCAGAATCACAACAAAAAGAAACAAGTCTCCATGTGTTTACAGTGTCATTTACTCATTTTTACATGTGGCTTGTAAAAATCAATTCAACTTTTATACTTCCCAGTGCAAAATGCTTTCCCTCAAACACAATCAGCAATGTCCTTTGTGCTGTGATGAAACTGTAAGTCGAACATTACTTACGCCGCATTACTCTGCAGCACAATCTCTCTTTCAGATTCTCTTTCGAAACAGCAGAACCACTAGATAAGATCACTCATTCTGTGGCTGAAAGCTAAGCATCCCAGTCAGTCAAAGGACCACATATATCCTAATGTGTCCTACTGGAATATTGTGTTTCTGCAAGCCTGGGCAGTGTTTCTTGGACAATCTGCAGCCTACACGTCTCTCTATCGTTTAGCTCCTTTTCATTTATCTGTTTCAATATCCTGTATCCTGATGAGTCTGGGAACGGGGTGTTGACCTGACGTTTAAATCCTACGCGAGTCCATTACAGTAAGACAGCAAAAAGTGCTGATAGAGGAAAGAGATACAGCTCAGAGGACAAAGAACATACATGGCCACCTGGCTTTACGGTCCAGTAGGTCTATCTTTGTTATCATGTATACAATGACTGTATACAGTCTGTGTGTGTGTGTGTGTGTGTGTGTGTGTGTGTGTGTGTGTGTGTTCCTGTGATTGTCCTGTACTGACTGAGCCGTGGGTTCACCAGAATATATTGTATGGAGAGTTATGGTCAGCTCCACTGTGTCGCCTCCATTTCCCAATGCAGCCAAATCTCTCCCAGCGGACCAAATCTTGTCAGATAAGAGTGGACAGCTATCGCTCAATTTCATCCTTGCAGACACGCAAGCTCCATGGTGGGAGAGATTACGCCCAAAGGAGAGGGTGACAGCACTATCTCTAGGCTTTGGGGATCTTTGTGGCGGCATCTGGCTTATCAGACCTGCTCTGATGTCTCTTTACCACTGCATCAAAAATGACAACAGACACATTTATATATTTGTATAACAAATTCTTACTCACCAACAGCAGCTCTTAGTCAATTTCAGATGAAGACAAAATCAAGGTTTCTACCTTGCAACAACTGACTGTAATCTCATCTCATCTTGTCCCTTTGTATTATTTCTAACAAATTATTTCAACACATTCACTTTTGACTATCTTTATAACAATATATTCTAATTGTAGCATAATTAAAAATCTGCCAGTATAAAACCAAATATCTGCACTCACAACACACAAAAAACATCCTCTGAATGCACTTTATGTTATCCAAGAGCTCAATAAGGCATATAGCTGTCCTTTTTAAATAATGAATTAAAGCCTTGTATTCACCCTCATTAACTCTGGGGTTGCTGGAGCTCATAAAAGGACACAAAGTGCAGAAGCTTTTTACTCAGTTTCGCATATTCATTAGTTTCAATTTTCAACAATAAATCTGACCTTGGGACCACTGACCTATGGGCTTGTAAACATAAAGCAATTTCGAACATGCTCTTAAAATGAATAGCAAATTAGTAGTAAAAAGCTACATAAGGCAGTGAAAAATATTCATTGAATATTTAGCCTTTAGCTGGGCTATTTGAAAAGACAGTTACAAGGCGCTCTTGTCCATTTTGTGGAGCGCCGTATCATCTAGAGACTGACACCCAGAGACTGAAAATGACCTAAAGAACCACATTTGAAAAGAGACAAAAACAAGGAACAACTCTCAGGAGCTTTTATACCTCGTGCTGTATATTATTGCGGATGCCAAATTGCTTCTGCGGTGAACTAAAACAACACCACTCACACTCAGTTATCAGTATATTAGCTGCACTTGAGCAATTTAAAGCCACCCATTGCAACAGCCCTGCAATAACTCCTGTTTTTGTAAAGCTTATAATGTTCAAAGCCCTTGCCTCGGAGGTGGTGTTTAGAATCCATGGTCTTTTTTGTTGTTGTGGTATAAATTATATTGAAAGTGTCACTGTTCAAATACTTACAGGCAACAATGCATTGATGTTGACCTGTGTAACACTCACAGTGCAAGGTTTTTCCAGCCTCTAAATGTAATGCATGTCTAATGCCAAAAATAAGCAGGGTCAAACAAGGTTAGCACAGGGAGACGCAGCTGCAGAGGAACATTAGTTATAGTGAGGAACAGCAGACTTTTTCAGATGGTTGCATGCTGTTGTTTTTCTTCCAGTGCAGAAACCTATGTGTGAGCATGCATTGATCAACTAGCTGGGTTGAGAGCTATAGACATGTGTTATAGTTATATACCGCAAATAACAGCAGTTTGTTTCAGAGTGTAGTTTAATGGTCATCCATTTTTTTTGTTGTTGCATTATTACTTCTCATTCATTTTCATGCAAAACACTGGATGTAAAATTTTCAGACGACTTTCTATTGTCCCATGATTTTCAGTTGGACTGGAAAGAGGGTACAATAACTTCAGCCCCTGATGGTGCAGATGATAGGGTATTGATTTGTTTGCTCATTGTTCACTTGGCTCTATAAAATGTAACTGACAGAAGCTTCCAGACTTTGAGGAAAGCCCAGCAGTTCCTTTCTTCAAAAGTCACAGCCCGATGAGCATCCACCACTATATTCACAGCCAGCCACTGTTCCACATGTCAGATGACATTATTAAAATCTTTTCTTCCTCCAGTTGCTTTTGCACTAAAGAGAACTTCTTTTTATCTCCATGCTGCTAATTTATAAGAAGGCAAAGCAGCCAGTTCCCATTTGTGTTACATTGCTTTTTCAAAGCTTTGGCCAGCTAGAACAGCAGCAGCATTCAGTAGAGCCTGAGGGGATTTTATTAAAAACAGAGAACTCTCTGCATCCAAGCCGGTGACTGGGATAAACGCACATTTTTTTTCTGTCAATCATTATCTTGCTTTCCATTGTACATATTCCATTTACAGAGATAACGACATGTCACTACCCCCCAAAAGCACTCTAAAGTGGCTTTATGGATGAATTCTCTGCACCACACAGGTATAATTGCAAGTCTAATCTGACATTAAACCACTCAAAATGTATAATGTAATTTGTCATTTTTCTTTGAGTTCCATTTTACAAAAGAGTGGTGGAAAAAGCCCTCTGCTTCGTGGAATGCTGAGCTTTTACAATGTGCATGTGCAGTGGCTGAAAAATAAAAAAATAATATGATTCTAAAAATTTGCAAAAGCAGAAATGTATGCTTCTCCACAGATGCAAAAAGTTATCACTTTTAAAAAGATGAAAAGCAAAGTCAAAAACATCTGGCAGTGCCCATTAGATGGTCCTCTCTGAAGTAAAACGCACTGCACACAATTACTGCCAATTAAATCACTCCGTCACCCCATGGTGCTGCGTTTGATTCAAGGAAACCAAGGAATCCTAAGATCCTTATGTACAACATGACAAACTATTAAAGGAGCTGATGGATAGTAGAAAAGTACTAAGGTCTTATTGGAGGTAAGTACAGAAAAAAAGCGTAAGGAAGTGCTCTTTTCTAGCAATTTTCCTGAGAAAAATCCTATCAGATCCTATTAGGCGCTGGGGAGCTCTCCCCTCATAGCTGATGTTGTTTTATCACAGTAGAGGCGGGGGAACAGGGAAGAAAAATCTCAACACAGTGCTGTGGCTCTCTCTCTTATTCAGCAGGGAACCCAAAGTACAGCAGTGATCAGCATCAACTATCGAGGACCCTGCTAAGGGCAAAAATTTACAGCTGAGGTCGACATGCTCATTTTAAGGAGCATCCGTGGTGTGGTTCCTAAACCGTGTATCTGCTTTGTAGGATCCAGAGTGTCATAACAATTCATAGCTTCCCTAATGTTCTTGGTCTCTGCAGGGAAGAGGTCTACAGAAACAATGGCGAGAAATGGTGTAAAATGTTAAATCCTCTCATAATCTTGACAATATATCACACTGAAAATTATACAGCTGGACTTAATTTGTTGTCCATTTTTGTTTGCAGAAAATACATACACGGCATGACAGGCAGTTCCTTTACATGGTTTATATAATTTTTTTACTGGCACTGTCAACAAAAGCAAGAATGAGATGACAACCCATTAAGCACATCATTATTTTTTTCATAGATGGCTACAAAGACCATCTGTGATACTTTACTATGCAGATGATATTCTTACTGGTTTAGAAATAAAAATAACAGACACAGCTATAAGAATACTTCATTTGATTATGAAGAAAACATGCAGATTCATTTACTTCTTCTCATTTTTTTAATTTTACAGCTGACACAGTTCAAAGGATCTGTCTCCTCTAGTGCAGCAGGCCGCTTAAACCCTGCATGCTGCCTTCTCTAGGGCCAAGTCATCACCTCCAGTAAAGGTCATGGGCGACCATGATGGATGGGCACTGCTGTGGATTTAATTTAAAATAAAGAGCAATAAACACAGGGCTCATGCTAGTGGCACGGGGGATGATAAAGGATCCATTAGTTAAGCAAAGGTCGCAGGCTCTCTCCGTGACAGTGGCTGTCACCATGGCATCACAGTGACATGGGACGAGGGGCCAAAGAGGGTCACAGGGCGACATCAGCGCCACAGAGGTTCCTCTCTGTTAGAACTGTCTTGTTTATCAGCCGTGTCAGGGTGGTTCAAGCACATACCTATCAGCTGGCGATAAGGGAATGACCTCCAGGAATCTGTGAGCTTGTTATGAATGTCAGACATTGTTGTTAAGATTCAAAAACCGAGATGCATTTTAAATGTCAGTTCATCGGCATGCACCGGCAGTAACCTGTTCGCACTGTGTTCAGAGTCAGGAGGCTGGAATCCTCTCCCCTCTTTCAATCTAACCAAAGAATTAATAACAGCAGCTTTCCCTTGTGACTTTAAGTATACTTTGTGTGGAAGCACAGATTCTAATTGGTTTATTAGAGCGCATTTGAAGTATACACATCCCTGCACAGTCCTAACTTAAGTGAGTGGATGGCAAAAGCTAAAAATATGCAATGCTCATAGTTCACAAACCATGTCAAAGTAAACATTTTGAAAATACTAATGCAGAGACCTGTGTAGCACACATGGGTAATTTGCTGCCTTCAAATGCTCCTCACTAATGGCATTTAATAGGTTCCGTGGGCCAAAATTGTGACAGAATGATGTATTTGGCCAACGAGCCAAGCTAATGACTGCCATCAAATGTGATTTCAGTTTTCAGCCGTGGTTATCTCAGTGGAGCCCAATTTATTTAGTGTCACCTTTTAACTACAGCGTTTGGCATAGACACATGGCCGATGAAAACATGAGTGAAGGCTATCTCCTATTAGCGCTGCTGATTGGCTAGTGATGGAGACATCTCGAGTTTGTTTTCAATTTACAATATGAGGCCCAGTGGCACTATTCACTGTAGTAGGAGGTGATGAATACAAGAGGCAAAAGAGGCGAGTTTCAATGTGGCAAACAGTATCTAGATGGAAATTCTGGTTGGCTGTGAAGTTTAAATGTGATTGAGCACTGTAAGGTTGACTTAAAATGGTAAGTGGAGGATTATAAGGTCCCAGATTGTGGTCTCCTTACATATTCACACAAGATCAGTATTTATACTGAAAAGAGTTTAACTGCCAGATTTTACTATATATTTTTGACAAATTTCAAATGTCTAATACAGACTGCTCAAAAAATTAAAAACTTAAATAAGCTCCACAGTCTGTCCGCACACTTGCCTTTCACCATTCCTCCACCACTCTTCTTTGCATTGTTATTTGCAAAATACATAATTTGGGTTCCATTAAATGTGATTAAAACAACCCGCTCTCCTCTCTTTGTAAATGAATGCAAACAACATCTGAGCAAACAGACATTCTTTTATTGTCACAACACATTCATGAACCACGGCACATTGATTTCGCTCCTTTCCATTTGACTTTCACTTATCAGATGGCTTTTTAAAAGCAGGCCATTTTTTTTCAAGGCCCTCACACACACACTTGCAAGCCTTTATCAGCTTACCATTCATTTACATGTATAATTATTACAGGCGCTTCAGGAGCCGTTTGCTAAAAAGCTTTATGCAAATTGTAATTAACGGTAATTAAAAACCAGGCTGCCTTGAATGGGAGCCACGGTACCAGTGCATCATTTACAAAACCAAATTGAATCTTATGACTTTACTATGTGAAATCAGCAGGGGGTCTGAGATGGGGCCAAGAGTGTCCTGTCTGACATTAAGACCAAAGAACACAGCAGCCGAGTCACATAGCTACACATCTGGACAAGAGCCAACTGTTGATGCTAATCTTTAAATGCGTAATTATTCACTCAAATAATTAAAGATCCATATACGCAATATGTGAAGATATGAAACTCAGTGCCCTGGGTTTCTGCTTCAGGATTTTTCCTGCTGAATAAGCCCTTAAACTTTTAATTGATTATAGTAAATCATCTAAAGCGTGTTCAGCTGGTGTATGTGCTCTGTTTTCACAACAAGATTGTTCCTTCATGCGGTTCCTTAAAGAGGACTGAAAGATAAAGCAAACGAAGGATCATTACAATCGCTACATTCTTTCATGTAGCATTGACTTTAATTATGTGTGTGACAATTCACTTCCTTAACAGAAATTAATTTTACAAATGACTGCCAGTCTCTACTACAGTTCATTATTGTTTTGGACAGCATCCCAAAAGATTAAAGGCACGCACACAGCCTTTGTAGACGAGCACAGCTAAGTTGCATGATATATCTGACACAGCTGCAGATTATCTGCCTCTTTAGAGGAACATAGACAGATAAAAAGAAAACTGCAGTCTGACAGACCAATCCTGGATCTCCAACTGGATCATATCCTGCACAAATGCCACATTAATGTCATATCAGAATATAAAATTATCTCCCGAGTGGGGAGACAAGCACATATATGAACATAATGCAATTGACTTGATTAGACAGTGTCTCTACAAGCTTGCAAAGATCCTACAGAACTTAAAGCTACACTTTTCCTGCACAACATAAAGGATATGAACTTTAATAAAAAACAGCAACAGAGAAAATGGTTATGATTGTTTGCCCTTATAAATATAGAGCTAACTGTATATTGTCCCAAAAGGGATCAAAGTAACAACGCCTGTTAAAAGGCTAATAAACTTCAAAAAGAATTCTTTATGTGAACAATATGGGCCTCCAGTTGTGCTCACTGAAGAAGACATGCTTTTAAATTTGTTACAGATTTGCTGTAGATCAATTCCCTCAAAGGCAAAAACACACTAAACAGCATTATGGTTGTTACTCTTTAGTGTTACCGGCTCACACAAATATGAACACATGTAAAAGTCACAAAATGCGCACGTCTGGATGAAGCATGGCTAACAGGACAGGAAGCTGGATCCAGAACATAAACTTTAAACGTCCGACTGGAAATATCAAGCCACAGTGGAATGCACGTCTTATCTTGTGGCGATGTGCACATGCAGCATTATTGAGATTAGATGCATATGCTAGGCCGAAGCCGTCAGTCAGCTTATGTTAGGCCAAAGTGAGATGTGAAGGGAGAATCTTAAACTATGCAAATCCCTCTTAAAACCCCGGCGTTGCATTGCTGTAAGAAATCAGATTTGGATTTCTATGTTAATGTTATTCATTGATAGTTTGATGCAGCACTTTATGGAATTAGTAGAGTTTCACAGTTACTACTCTTCACATTCGATTGGCACACACAAGGCTTTGAAGAAATGTTGTTTGGCATTTCGGAAAATATGCTTATTTGGTTGCTTACAGAAAGTTAGATGAGAAACGTAACACTAATAAAAAATAAAAAAAAAAAGCTAACACCAACATTTTATGCCAGTTTGGCTTAGTATAAAGAGTATGGTTAAGGATCAGTGAATAACATGCCTGAAAGCAGGCAGGTCAGCTAAAAGTTCACATTTAGTCATAAACAAGTCAAAACCAAGCAGGCAGATAAAAAAAAAAACAAACTTACCCAAAAAGAAAAAAGTTCTCTGGCAGAACAAAAGGCTGGGCAGCTATACGCACAATTTACAACCTGGCAGAGAAGAGGAGAAAACAGATAGGCTGATATAGAAATGGAAAACAGGTGTGCAGGTGGGCGGGTAAAGTCAGGTGATGGGAGTGGTGGGACAGATGTTAATATAGAGCAAGAGAGAGCTGCTGGATCTGAAATGAAAGCAGTAGCTGACAGTTCACCTAACCACAGAATAAAACCTGAAGATATTTGATTCACAATGCCAACACATCCTCACATTTGACATTCTGGAGCAGGAAAATATTTTAATTGGCAAGAAACCAAATGTGTGACATTTCTCCCAAATTGGTGGTCAACCCTTGACAAACTATGTTAGCAGTCCTCTCACGTGCTGCTACATGAGAGAATCGGTCCACCTTATTTCCTTTTTCTTCCCTTTGTCCTGGACTGAACTTGGTTGCAGGCTTTCAGAAGAGAATGACACACCTCACACATTTCAGACGCATCTCCTATTCCTTTCAATCTCCCTTCCATCGCTCATCTGTCGGTGAGCTTAGTATAGATATCAGGCCTCGCCCCGTAGACTCTATACCCACACGTCTTAGGGTCATTAAACTGTCAGCCAGGATTTACTCAAGATGGGCAGAGAGAAAAGCCAAGAAATTATCTCCTGCTGCACATGTAAGGGGACAAAGAGTGAAGAAAGGGGAGCGACATAAAGGAGAAAAAAAAAGTGTGGAAAAAAATGCCTGAGAGCAAATAACGGGTATTGGAGCACGTGGCGGGCGCCTCTAGATGGCCGAGCTCACGGCAGGGGATGATGATTGCACAGTGGAACTGGGCATCAAGGACAATGAGGATTTTAGAAAAGAAAATGAAGAGAGATGATGGCTTGTTATGTCGCTTGCAATCAACCCACATGCCAGTATCCTTAAAGGCATGGTGCATGCAGAGATTCTCCTCCTTTTCTGTTTATGTCACATTAATTTTGAATTTTCTCTTAATCAAGATGTTGTCAAAAACAGCCAGTTAAGCCTCTTTTGATCATCCTAATCAAATTTTCATCCAATTGTCAACCACGCTTGAGAGCAAGTAACGCGTGGCAAGTACCTCTTGACGGATACAATAGAGCGAGTCAGTGATGATGTTCTGATAAAGATGAGATGGGGTATTGGGGCGTAGGGGAGGCACAGAGGCTCTGATGATTGTTGCACATTTCCAGCAGAAAATGCTGAAAGATCTCACACTCTGTCGATTTATTCATAAACCTCCATCCCACCAGAACACGCGCACGCGCTGGTGGAACAAGGTGTGACGGACTGAATGAGGCCAAGGATGTGTATATTGATGGCTTTATCAGGACACTACCTCTCATAAGGCATCATCTGCTCACTTACGTGTGTAATACTGACAGCTAGAATAATAATGGCTGTCACATGTCGGCGAAGGAACTGTTGGACCTTCACAGCCAAGAATCTATTGCGCTTGTTTACCTTGCATCTTTTCTCAAAAGTGGTGGGTCAGCAGAGCTTGAGGGATACTCATCATGCCTAAACCTGCTCTGTGAAAGATGATGTATGTTGACTCTGACTTAAGAGATGCTAATGATTCCGCATTTGCACATTATCTCAGATCATGCGGTGGCAGCTATCCTGACTCAAAGCACTGCGATGCCAGAAACAAATGGGCTAATTTCATGAGCTGACATGGAGAGACATTTGCTCCTGTGATTGCATTCCATAGCCTATACGGTCAAGAGAACTCTGCATTCAAGATAATAATGGATAGTCTTTCTTCAGATGGATTATCTTATGGGAATAAATATCTTAAGTTGGTCTGTTGGACTTGGGGTTTGATTGGACAACAAGAGTGTGATAGTAAAATATGGTTTGTACCACACAGAACTCATGCGGTAGGTCAAAAAACTAAAGAAAGTATAATTACTGAGGACAAGGATGAAAGGTCACTAAGGGTTTATATACCATTCTGACATTTAATTTTCAATTAATTAAAAGCATAGTTTGATATTTTAGAAAATATACTTTCTAGCCGAGAGTCCAACAAGAAGATTAATGTCACGCCCATGTCTGTATGATACATCTGATGTTGCTTCAAATAGCAGGTTAGCTTAGCATAAACTCTGCACATTTTTATCATCTGAATCATGGCAAAAAAAGAATTAAAATATCAAACTGGCTTCTCATACAGCTAATGTGCAATTTGTCAAAGGTAAACAAATCCAATTTTTATTACATAAAATGTGAAGGAATCTATTCTAGAACACTTTATTTTGAATACAGGTACACTTAGCTAAAACTAATGCAGTATAATACAGCAGTGCTGCAATAAATCCTAACTTTCATTGAAAGTGTTTTAACGAGTGTGTAGAGGGGATTATTGAAGTTTGATGGAATTAGAGCAGGAAGTTCCATTGACTAATTTAGTTTGAGCTGGCTGTAATAAACTGGATACCGAGCACACACTCAGCTTCCATCAACCTTTGAGAAAATACCAGCCACCTAATATACAGACATTGTATATTTGTTATTTATTGTCATTTTTGTTTTTAACTCTTAGTTTATTTTTATGCTTCACTGAACGCCTACTTGTTACTTTTATATCTACGTCCCTCTACCTGCTTCTGAAAAATAATGCTTACATGGTGAGAATTTGTAAGTTTCTGTATATTTTTACAGAATATACTTGAATTTAGAGTTTGCATCTGACTAAGAACGTAACTATCATGTCATTCTGCTCTCCAGATGGTCCTGAAACTCCACTACACTTACAGATATTAAATTACCTGTAGAAATACTTCTTGACTCTGCAGAGCTTGAAATAGGACAAACGGACACACCTTCAGGCTCCTCATGTATTATGTTTTTCTGTGCAGCTTATCACATGGATAGGTAGGAACAGGCAGATTTCAGGAGATCAATCACTGAGGCGGTACACTCTTGCATGAAAGAAATTATGAAAGTATGTAATTGTTATTCATGAAAAATACAATCTGACAAAGTAGGAATTTCCTACCCACAATAGGCTTGCCAAGAGGTGGAATGAAAGAACATGCGCCGCTTTACCGACAGCCCAGGGGAACATGATTCCCTTCAATGAATATCATTTGGCATATCCCCACCCCGCGCCTTCAATAATTTACAGTATTGATTTGAAACAAAGTCATACACTGTGAAGTGGATAGAGGAGTACAGTGCTTTCATTTAATGCTTTAGTGATCTGTGGCTTGGTACACAACAACCAACAACAATGAAACATACATCTGAATTTGGCCTGTAGGGAGTGGTGACACAGGCATCTGTCAACGTGAAATAGGGACTCAAAGAAGAAATATGATACTCACCACTGACACTTCACACGTGACATCCTGATAGCACCAAGCAGCATGATGAAATGCATTATGGGCCAAATAAACACTACATAAAAAGAAATCACTTAATCCACATTTTTGAAAAATACTACAAATTATTAATGATATTGCCGCTCGTCTATGACATTTCCAATCAATTACAGATTGTATCCAGGTGATTTAATTTGATTTGGTGTTGCAGTGGAGCGATTTTGGGATGTGCGGCATTAATCAAAGAATTATGCGGAGTGAAACACAGGGGAGGCCTGTTGTCATTGTTGCAGCCAAAATCAATCAGACTGCTGATCCCCCCCGCTCCTCTGAACACACAGGCTATTTTTATTCTCCCGATATCAAGGTGTCTCCCTCTGCGTGTCTACATACACAAGCAACAAAAGGTTTTCCTACTGTTTTGACACTGTCTTCATAGATCATAGATTAATAGACACATATACACTAACGTCACTAACGTCTTATGGGTGAGGTACAGAGGATGACTTGTATCGCGTTATGAGTTATTGAGTGAGCTGCTTCCTGTATCCCCCCTGGCACTTCAGAATAAAAGGCTTATAGCATTTTTTTCACATTATTGGGAATATCAAACATGTTACATCCTTTTCCACAAGCCCACCAGTGAATTAAAACTATCGCTCTCATCTTGATGGGTCTCATTCTTCTTTTTCCAGAAAGACTGATGCTGCTGCTCACCAGGTGAAAGTTATATTCTACCACCCACTTGGTGTATGTGCGGGCCTGTTTGTGAGTGTGTGTGTGTGTGGTTGCGTCTGTGTGGTTCTGCATGCAGTATGTAGGAGTCTCTTCAGTCAAAATATGAAACAGTTATTTTCCAGGTTCGACCTCCATGTGTTCAAAGTTGCATCAACGTGTAGGTAGTTAAATCTGAAGGGTGCTCATAATTCACGTCTGGAGCTTTTCCCAGATTCTTATCTAGCTACAGAGCAATTAGCACAACTCTCCCAGACTGTTTTCACTGTGCTGCTTATCTGATCCCACTGCTAATATTACCTTAAAATATTTAAATAAACTTAAAACAAAAAGGTTACAAAGGGGCAATTTCTTTCAGACACTGCACCTGATTGTCTCTTAATATATACAGCGAGGCACAGACCCTCACTTGGCTACCATGCAGCGTTATCACATGATACAAATCAGTGCAAGTGGAGGATTTTTCTGCGCTGTCTGGATCTGCTTCACGGCAAATCGTGTGGAAAGATTTTCTTTCTTTTGGTCTAACAGCAGAGATCCAACAGCAACCCCCCTGAGATCTGACTCCATTCACACCTCTGAATGACACATACTTCACCCAGCCTGGGATGAGAGATATAAATTATTAAATCCAGGCACTGCCTATCCTCCACACTTCATGAAATGTTGTACTGGCTTCATGAGAAAACCCCAGCGACAGCCAGACGCACTCACCAACACCAAATGATCTTTTAGTAAGTGTCGCATTGAGAGCGATAACGTTCTGACTAAACAGTGAGCTAATAACCCAAAGTGATCCTTTTTTAATTTGACTGAATGGTATGGAGTCCTTCTTATCAACAGTGTCATATGTTCTGTGTGATGCCTCTCCAACAACACGCTCCCAGCAGGGGAGTGGAGGATTAGAAAAGGATTCTTCTGACATCTCTGGAAAGCACACTACAGAGCCAGCTGTCTCCAGTCTACTGGCAGAGGTAGCAGCACATTCAGACCCAGGCCTCTGACTGAGGCACACGCAGGCTGCCGAGCCAGCTGCCCGGTAATTAGCCTATTAAAATGGAGATCCAGGTACAAGTAGAACAGCAATATGAAGATCAACCACGTTCATATCTTAAGCCCTGGGCAATGTCAAAATGGATTTTGTACGGCAGGTCTTTCTTCTTTTCAGCTGGAGACTGCAGTCACAGTCCAGCTGTAGGAAAATTATACTTCAATGTAGACTCAGGTCACACAGTTAAGTTTTGTCTTGTAAGTATAGGTTGTTTCTATAGACTCATCTCCAGATATGAGCTTTGGGATGCATTTAACATGTTTAATGTTTTTTAATGCTTGTTTTGTTGCTTTGTCCATTCATATGAAAATGCACATCACGTTTAATTTTTAATTTTAAGTTTTCAAGTTTCATCATCACTGTATCTAGCTAATGAATGCAATCTGATAGAACAGTCCTGCAGAAAAATAACGATTATAATGTCCCACATCTCAGAGCCCAAGTGTTTGATTTTTTTTAAACAGCATAAATGACAATTTGTAAAGAAAAAAATCAAAATTTTCTGTAAATCAATTAACACTAATTGTTTCAGCTCTAGCTTTGTTATATACATATCACATGAGCCAGCTTTAGGTTGATAATGTAACCAAGCATTGTGGAAAAAAAAAATCCAAACGACCAGCATGACATCATTAACTCCAGCAGGAGAGGAGACCATCCCTCTCCTTGAGGAATTGGTGCTCGTCTGCACATCAGTTATAGAGAAGACATCAGTCTCTGGTATAACAATGTTGAATCACTGGCTGTATCAACCGCCTGGAACGACAAAATTAAGCTCCTAAATTTCCCTAACAGTGTCTGATGAGTGATGAATCTCTCTGGCTCCCGGGCACTCTCATCCTTCACCAAAGACACGTTGATTGTCTTTACACAGTCCTCTGTCTGACACACAGACTGATAGACAGTACTCTTATTTAAAGGAGGACCCGAGTGGAACAGCTAAAAAAGCAAAACTGCCACAGTGTGATTCAAAATCATCCACAGTGTATTTTTACGTTTGGACTTGAACGGGCATCAGCAACATGTCAAAGTGGTTAAATGGTGGCGTGTGTGTGTGTGTGTGTGTGTGTGTGTGTGTGTGTGTGTGTGCGATCTGAATAAATTTCATCACTTCTAATGCTGCAGCTGTTCACAGTTCTGAGGCCACTAAGCCAGGTAGCTCTTATTAATGGAGGGTGCATTAGACTGTGAATTGGAAAGTGCAAATGAACAGAACACATACATTAAGTATTGATTTACGCAGGGATGCATACTAAAAAGCGCTGGGGAAAGGCACGTCTCTCTAATCGGACTGGGAAGGAAAGAAATAGACGCTTGCATAAAAAAAGATCCAACATCTCTGAAATGCACAGTGACAGCACAGAGCGAGGCCACAAGTTGTTCTTAATGAGCATCACGCCAAACTGTGGTGATAGTTGTGGAACTAAATGATTGTTTGGGTTAATTTTCTTCGGCCCTAATCTGCCCATGCTTCAGCTGGCAGTTGAGTGAGGGGCTGAAAGTAGAACGCTAATGATGTACATTTAACACATGACCTGCACAGGCACGCCAGCTATTCAGTTTGACTTCAGAACATTGCATGAAAAATTTACATTCCAGATCACCTCAATCAATATTCCCATTAAGCCCAAATCAATTGACCATTAACAAGCTGTCTCTGACTAGTTATGTAGAGCAAAGCACATGCACTGTAAAGCCATGAAGTCAATTAAAGACACAAATCTGAGGCCAAGCTGAGCATACGTTTTAAGAAGAGCATTAAGGCTTACCTATTCAGTTTGATTGCTAAAGGTCATCACATCAATTTTCTCTCTCATGCAAACATGCCAATCTTAACATGAATATTTAATGACCCTGAGAATAGGTCTGAAACACACTGACAGCGCAGACATCCTGTTATTACGTCTCAAACTCTGACAAGTTGCTTCCTAAAGATCCACGTATGAGACTTTTTCTAGTGCAGTCAAGTGGACAGGCATATTGTGTCATTCGACTTCCTGGTAATAAAAGGTTGAACTAAATAGCTCCCTGACAATACTTTTCTTAGAAGAGGAAGAACTTAAGACATAAACTAGAGTCATGTTCATTCGTCTTTTCACTGATAAAACTTTCTCAATTACCTGTACAAAAATGATTAAGATAGGGACAAAAAAGCTATTTTTAAGAAGAAAAAAAAATTCACATGTGCTTTTCTGCGTAAATGTGTACTTTGCCATTTGCAGACAAAAGTTCTGTCAGTTCTGTATCAGTCTTTTTCCCATTAATTCATACATTGGAGGTGCACATTAGAAGTTCTATGGCATTGTTAAGTTTTAAATTGGGGCACACAACCAACTAAACAATGGTTGTGCTATTTTGACATGTTAAGTTAAGAGGCATTAATAAAATCGATAATGCTGAGGAAGGTCATGCTTTTTTTTGCAGGAGACACATCAGGTTCAGCCGTGCTCATCATTCACAACAGTGGTGTCAAAACCAAATGTAACACAGTCTCTTTATATAACATCTAAATAGGCACAAGAAGACTAATTCCACACACACTGCGCCTCTAATCTCCATATAGAAGACAAGTACACAGAGAGATGGTGTTATCCATGGATGCACTCTTCCACTGTCTGCGCTCCAGAGGTGTGGGTGGAGAGATAAACGAGGTGGAAGAAGGATTAAAATGTCCCAAACATTCGGGCGGTTTAATTGAAACCACCCCTGGGACACCACAGAGGGGGCGGGAGGGCGGGAAAGCTGTCCAGGGAGCCACCGCTGGGGATCCTCTTAGGTGAACCCATTCCCACATCGACTCTCAATAGGAGATGATGAATTGTGTGACATCAGTATCCCGCAGGGGAGGAGAGGTGTGCCAGTGTCCGCTGAAAACCCGACCGCTATGTGGCCTTTATGTCAGAGATGGAGCATACAGGGGGTGGGGTCCTGCTTGTGATCAATAATTGATCAAAACATTAAAAGCATTTTCTTTTTTTTTTTTTGACAGGCCAATTGAAGCATCTGTCTAATAAAGGGGGAGGCAGAAAGAGTTCATTTCTTTGGGGAGCGTGGCACACTTCCCTCCCCCTTTAAATTTCTGCTGGGATAAAGAATATTATAGGAGCACCATTTGTAAAAATGTGAAGTACTGTTTAGCTAGTGAAAGCATTTGTTAAATGTCTTTTAATAACATGACCCCAAAAATACCACAAGCAGACGCTTGAACTGGGGTCCTACCAAGTTGCATTATGGGAAGTGTAGGATCCAGTGGTGGTGGTTTCCACATTAAAGCACATCTCTGTCTCTGCAGCATCAAATTGGACAAAATATTTGAGAAACATCATACAGTATAGTAAAAATCAACAGCGCTGAAATGAATTCTACCCTGTGTGGATGATAATGCTGAGTATTTGTTGACTGTGTCAGAGGGATGTAGATTCATCACTGATCTTTTTAGTGTACAATTTGTATCGTTCTTGAACAGAGTTGCATTATTTTGAACATGTGTTTATAACAACAACTATTTTTCAGGTGCTACAGGGAATTATAAGCTTAAAGAAAGGATAAGAAGAAATAAACGTTAAATGAAACTACCATAGTATCTGCTCTTTTGTGCTGCCCATCCCTCCTGTAATAGAGCACTGAACCATGTGACTGACACTGCTGAGTGATGGCTTTTGTCAAATCAATGAGATGTGAACAAGTGCTGTGATAATGTTGTTAGCAGCATCATTTTCTCCTGTTCTTGCTTGAGCTGGTGATTGATAGAGGTGGTGGACATTTTATCCAAGGTCAAGAACTGAGAGTGTTTTAGGCATAAACTTGCTGTGCAGTATGCGCCCTTGAAAGTGCGCCATGTGAAAACAGCTAAATTAATTTAAAAAATTCAAAAAAAAAAAAAAAAAAAGACTATCGCACCATTAGGATCGCTGACACATCAGTTTGAAAGACACCCTCTGAACTCATTTGATGCCAATTTTTCATTTCTTAAAAATATCTCTGGCATGAATGGGGGGGATCTGCCTTTCAGCCCGTGTACAAGGATGTGTTAAATCAAACAGATAGCGAGTTATTCCTGTGAGATTACCATCTCCACTGACACATCAGCGCTGTTAACTTGCCCTTGTGAAAAGCCAGGAGATGAATAAAGAAAAGCCTGGAAACAAAAGGCATAAACGGTTTCACAGATCCGTATTCATTAAATGCCGAGAAATGGCACTTAGCTTTGATTCTCGGTAGATGCGGTGACCATCAGGGAGAGAGTCACAAAGACTCACAGCATCAATTTGATGAAAAGAAGCCTCTCCCAACGCTTTAGTTTAATACAGCTTCTCTTTCATGGCGAGCCATTATGATTATTATGAGTCTGGGTACAGGTGTCAGAAGCACACAGTCGCCAAGGCACTGAAGTTGAAAGCTTTAAATTAATCTTTATACAAATCCCCAATGGGGTGTGGTTATGGATTCTGGTAATATCTTTATGGGAGGTCCTGTCCATCGAGTCCAATTTTGGAGACACAAGCGTCAAATCATTTCAGTTTAAAGAACACATAAAGCTCATCCTGTTCTTTGTGTTCTTATTATTTTCCACGTGGCTCTGAGTAGCACAATTATGTGGGTGCTAAACTCCTGTCACTCTTACTTCACACCAAACTCACTAGTGTATACTTCGGTTTAGATTTTTAATTAGCTAAACTGAGAATATTAATTAGGCGAGAAAATACTGTTTCTTTTTGTTAAACAGATTAGAGATGCTTACTCGATTCTCAATTAGCTGCTTAAATTAAGCTGTATGCACTTTGTTTGTGTGAAGCCCAGTTTGTTCCAAAGCTAATACTCTGTATGCAAATGATGCTGAATACAGCGGTGCCGTGGTAATTCAACAAGAGACAGAAAACAAATGAATCAGTCTGGGTTTAGTTCCTTTGATCAACAGAGAAGCAAAGCATGGCGGTCATTTTCAAAGAGAAAGTTTGACAAATCGTTACTGTAGCATCAGGAAATCATAGGCTTGTGTTCCACGGGGAAATCTTTGGATAAGCTTTTATCACAACAACGGGTTCCTGGGACTTCTAGTGAGGTGTGATGGGTGAAATGCTGCAGCCACACTACAGTACATCAAACATGATGTTCTCAAAATTCAGTCATTAAAACATTATTTGTAAAAAAAAAAAAAAAAAAAAAAAAAGCAATTGTTCTCAGGGTGCACCTGCAACTGAGTAGTGTTTCATTAACACAAATCCCTTAAACTGTAATTTTCAGTCTGTCAGTTCTACAGTTTTCTTTTAACTGAATTATGTTTATGTACTCTGTGATAGATAGACAGATCTTATTGTACTCAAAGGAGAAATTTGTTTCCACATAGAACACGTTATGTTTGCTTCTAGGACATAAATAACATGCATAACATGATTCAACATAACATAGGAACATTACATTATTGTTATTAACAGACAATGAAATTTAACAGCACCAAGTCAGAGTTTTGTTTCCAGTCCATTATAAGCTGAATGAGATACAGTAGACTGTAATGGATCATTAAAAAAGATGCAGCATGCAAATTGACATCTTCACTTCTGCTCTTAACCATCTGGTGGCACTCTTCCAGCTTTTAAAGACCCAGGAGTACGCTTCATGTACAGTCCCATAATGGGACCAAAAGCTGCTGCGCCCTCTGAACAAAGGCTTTTGTGATGGAGATCACATCCACTTTATCGTTACAGTAGCACTCTCACAATCAGAGAAAGCATCTACACACAGTACAGTTCCTGTTTACGCAGCTCATTCTTCTTTGTTCTCTGTTATTCTGAAACCTCTTTCACCAAGTTTCAAATGCAGCCAATTGAAAACTGCATGATCTGCGACAACCATATCATGATTAATGAGATGCATCATCTAATGATTATATCAGTGTTGAAGATCAACTCTGTAAATGACATTTCCACATTACAATTCATTAAGCATAACTGGTGAGTGGTCTCATTATTGTCAGATCGACAAAGATATTACAATCAGTCAGAATTTCCCTCAGATAGTATCTCTTTCTTGGGATCATCATTACCATGGCAGTAGTTAATTTTACCAAATATGCTTTGTGCTAATGATTGGTAGGTTTGCATGTTTTGTGGAGACACATCTGTGGTCAGAAAATATTAGTTAGCACTGAGATGCGGAAGAAATATACATCATACACAATGTGAACGCTAACTATGAGGTGAAGGATGAAAACAACACAATTCACCACACTACAGTGTCCAACTCGATGAGGCAATATTTTGGCACTAGAGCTAACGCAGCCCCTATTGCAGCTGTCCTTTGTGTGACATGATGATTTCACAGCAGTAAGTCGCACCATGAGCTAATATCTTCCACAGAATCAGAATGGCCCTTGTTGTGAAAGGACTTTGGCCGAGCCCCTCTCCTCCCTGAGTGGCAGCGACCCCCTCTCTCTCTCCACGCCCACTGTTTTGACTGTCAGCAGCCCCTCCTCTCCTCCCCTCCTCAGCCCTAATGAGCCATCTCCTGGGGCAGGGCTTTACCCCCGCTAGGGGTAAAGAGGCCATCATGTTGCTCATCTAAAGACGACACATAGCCATGACTTCCCCCTAATTGTGTGCCTGTGTTGGCTCATTTGTTTGCGTCGTTAAAAATTCACCCCCATATTTCCCCCTCCCCACTGATAGACCGGCTGTAAGCAATTTGGGGGAGCGGATCGTTTCTACTGGCTCGGGAGGGCTCTTGAGGCCTCTCTCTCTCTCTCGCTCTCTCTCTGATGTACGGAAACACCCACAGACGCATAAATAAAGGCAGACTTGCAAAGTACAATAAAAATATTAAACACATAAACACTCTTCATTATGCATCCACAGACAAACACACACGCGCAAACACGCACAAGTGGAAGCCCTTGGGACTGTTTGCGTCTGTGACGAATTTCAAAGTAGTAAACATCAAACCCAGACTGACTGCGACCTGTGGGAGAGGAGACCTTTAGCTGGCACATTAAATATTGATGCAGTAAAGTTATGCAGATTGTTTATTGACCAGCTTCAGAGAAGAAAAGGGGGGGAGGGGGAAAAAATCTTGTGTGTCCAGCCAACTCCACTCCTCGTGTAATTAGTTTGATTTCTGAATACTGTTTAAAAGCACTTCCTCTTTGTGACAGTTGGGTTGTAATTCCCGAAACAAACAAGCCATTGAGAAAATAATTAAAAAATATGCTGCCTTGCTTAAGTGCTTCTCTGGAGTAATGCTTCAGTTTGCGCAGGAAGGATCCCATGAATGTAGACACAATTAGTCTGTAATACCTCAATCACACACAATTACAGCTGATTCAATGTAAATAAGGCCCGCCCCTCCTTCACTTGACTTGGCTGTGACATTTGCCAGGTGGTGTTTGCCTTCGCCATGCTTAGGCTATTATTAGTCTAATGCCCTGGAAGCATCCTGTTTATTTGACTGAAGGCAATTAGGACACAAGAATGCTGCACCTTTGGACAGAAGCGACACTATCTAGACCTGAATTTTGCACAGATCTTGATTTAATTGAAACATTTTTGTTTGTTTTTTGTTTCCCACTAATGGCTGAAACAAGGCCCATTATTAGACTCTCTGGGTACATTTTAATTCATTAGTTCAGGTGTGAGGGCAAAAACAAGCATTCGGGACAATGGGATTATCTTCAATGTGGTATTTCTCTAAAATCAATGCAAATTAGCTCCACAGAGTTTTTTGTTCTTAATAAGACTTTTCTCTTGTCAATAAAATATTAGAAAACAATGATAATTTGTCCATCCCAGCTGCATTCCATGGGTGGAATGTAACCAAACAATTTTGAAATAAAAAGCAATAACCCAAACCACTGATCGATTATCAAAGTAGCTTAAGAATAATCAACTGTGGATCAGCCAATCAATTAATCATCTCATCATTTTAGCTCTAAAGGCAGCATACAGAAACAAGGTGATCAGATAGTCAGATTATCTCTTAATATAATCCCACAATGTTGACTCATTTCATTTTCTTTCATACCTTATTGGCAATAAGTTGCGGTACAACTCTTCTTATGCAAGAAAACTGCTTATTATTTCTACTTCATTTACTTCATCTACTGTATATCAGAAAGCGAAGGAGTGCAAATATTAAATGCTCGATTCAAGTCTCTATAGACGTCACAAGCTGTCTTAGATGCTTTCACACATGGATTTTACAGTGATTTGTGTCTCTCTGCATCATTATGTCACCGTCTGCCCAGTTTTTGAAAGGCTTCTGACTACATCATTAACTTCATCCACTCAGCGCCTTAACTGATCTTGGGCAGAGTGATGGTTTCTTTCTTCTGTCCAGTTTTCAGAGCTCTATCTCCTCTAATGAAAGGGTAATTAATTAATTACCAGTCTGTAAATATTAGATTACCCGATATTGGTAAAGCTGGAGGAAAAGCATGTGCAGAGGAGCACAAAGGATACGCTGAGATAGAAAAAATGAGAAGCTGGAGGAAATGTTCTGCCCGCTCTGACAGCCTCACAATGACCCGAGTAAGTAGCTGATTAATAGATATATGGATGTATGTGGATATCTTGTACAATGAGACACTTGCTATTTTAATAAGGACTTATAACTACTCAGTAATACAGGGGTGTTTAAAAAGTACATATCTACTCAATAGTACAGGTCTTTAAAAAGTACAGGCTGTATAATGTTGTATGGTTGATGAGGGTGCTACTAAATTTCGTGTTCACAAAAAAGGTTACATTTAATTTAAATTGAATTTCGAGGCCATGAGCATCAGACTCCAGGAGTCAGACAGATGATGTCAGCTTTCTGCGGAAAGACACGATCTGCTGTCAAACAGCACTGAGATGTAAATGAATCCGGTGGTGTTTAATCAAGGGAGCGAGGCTCTATTGTTTTAGAGACAGACTACCTGCCTCAGAGAGCAGGGATGTGGAGGAGGGACAGGCAGAGACATATAATGGGATGACACATACAGTGCACAGTGTAAACAGAGAGAGGAAGACAAGCACACTTCTTTTCAAAAAATATTTCAAGACTTAACTCATCGTCTCTTCCTGTTAATGGCACAAATCACAATGTAATTTGCAGTCATTGTGAAATTTCACATCTGCTATTAGGCATGGTGGATGATGTTACACATCAAATACAGCTCGCAGGAAAGATTTACACAGTTCAGGCTCACTGTGTGATACCTTGATGATGAAAATCTGATAAAACAAAATCCTTTAACACACTCAGGTGAGTCACCTAGATCAGATAGTGGGCTGATACTGGCGCCTGATCTGGTCTTCAGTGCCTGACACCGCTTGGGTGCCGTCGCCAGCCCAGCATTACACAGTGTTATGGCATGTCCTGACCTTCTGTTCATCCAGCCAGCCCGGCATGGACGCGTTGCCGGGAATGTGTCCAAGCTAGGCAGCACCATGTGGTTAATCCCTATGAAACTATGGTGGCAAAGATACCTACAAGGTTGGCACAGTGGAGGAGCGTAACAGAGACATAGCCCGGGTGCAAAATTCACTACAACGTTCCCGCTTTATCCCAGAGAGCTGTAACAATAGATAAATAGAGGGAGATAAAGAGGAAGACAGTGATACAGTGTTTTTGCCTTAGGTGAGACACCTGTTACTGTCTTGACATGACAGAGAAAATAGAGATCAGAGAAGATGCTCAGGAGAATGGGCTTGTGCTTTGTGTGTGCAAAGCTGAGCCCCTTTTGCTGACAGTGTTGTTCAGAAACCCCTTTCTTCCAGGCTTCTGTGATTTCACATACACACGCAAACAGTCATGCAGATGCATGCGAGTACGCTCGTATGATCGCACATATGCATGCGCGCTCACTTCCTCCAGCAAATACACCTACACGCACACTCACACACAGACAGCACCACAGACGATCACAGGCCCGAGCAAAAGGTCCGTTTTCACATCTCTTGCGTAAATCAATATATTTGAAAAAAACAGCAGAGAGAAAACTCCTCTTTCTCCCTCCTATCGCTTTCATTTACAAATGTTTCTACGGATGTCAGCTACTTTAAATAACAGAAAAACAAAATCCTGCTCGACACACACCCAACACACATTGAGAGTGGGTAAATCAATGCTGGCAGCCATGCTAGAGTGAGCAGACATTAAATAGCGTCAGTGTCAGTTTACCTCCATGTTTAGGCAAGACAGTCCGTCTGACAAAACACACTGATACAGGATCTTCCACGCTGAGTGCAAAGTACCGTACACATAGAGAAAATTTAATTAGTGCCTGTTTTCATGCGTTGTCAATGCGTGAATGGATGTTTTGATGGGCGTATGTGTCCATACCTACGGGGGATATGTGGTGAAAGAAGCGGTGGAGGAGAGTCAGAGAGTGTACGCTTGTGTGCGAATGCATGTAGGTGGAGGGGATTAGCCTGACAGCCTGATTGGCATGCAGGTGGAGTACTGCCTTCTCTGAATGCAGCAATATTTTTCAGCAAGCCTCTGACAAGTAGATGCCACTCAATCATGTGAGCCCTCTGCAAACCCATTCCTCAATGCACAGACGCTGCTGAACTGAATAACGATTCCACCGCTGTTACCCTTCCAAAATCCATACATGCACCACGATGAACAGTATTTTATTTAACAGAGACAGCTCACATGCAGCTTGGTAAAACAATAAACTGCTGGAGCTGAAGTTAATAATGACATGAAATAGGAAGTAGGAGTTCCCATGAAATTATGTCTTATCAGCAATTCATGCCAACATGACAGCTTACACTGCAACACACCCGTAGCTGATCTCTATGCTGCTGTTGCATTGTGCCTTCAGGGGAGGTTTTCCAGGGGTGGCTTCCATTCTCACCCTGCGCTCGCACTCGGTGTGGTGACACCGAACGTGTCAGAGTTAGGCTCCGCTATCAAGCGCCAGATAATTGCACGGCCTCATGGAGAGTCAGCGTGTGGAGTTTAAACTTGCCTTGAGCTATAAGCACCCTGCGGCCCAGTCAAAACCAAGAAGACAAAAAAGCAGAGAAAGAGACTGAGGACACTGAGTTTGCCACCTTGAGGGAATAGTGAAACCCTGTTTAACAAGCCCCTTGTTGAAAAGTATTTGAGGGAGTTTTGAATGAGCGCGGCTGTTTTATGACGCAGGTTACAGCAGGATATTTGGTGAACAAATCAGTTCTGGTTTGACAATCAAATTTATTTTTGTGCAGAGGTCCATAATGCACTTCAGCAGTTGGAAAAACAAATGATTTGAGAGGTGAAAAAAAAACAGCAGTGACAGTTGTATCAAAGGCTTTTTCTATCAAACTGCGACCGCTTCCTAAAATTGCAAACTGACACCTCTCCAGCCGATCTGACAGAATATAGCACCTTTAGATGTCCTTAAATCTACTTTATCATTATCACCCTTCTCCCCTTTCTTTTCCACTCTTTCACTCGCTTCCTTTCTCATCTGTGCCTAGACGATGAAGTGACACCTGACCCTGTCAGTCCACCAGGTTAACACAAAGCCTAATGACTCTGAAAACTGACAGCACCATTCCTACCCATGAAGCACAGAGAACGGGCACCAGTAATTGAAATTTCTAAAACTGAGCAGGATCAGCCAAACTGAGGAAAATAAATTAAACTCAGCTCTCTTTTCAATGCGATATGGAGTTTCTATCAACACCTCTGCAGCCTGCGATAACACGGTTTTTACCAAAGAACCAGTCAATACATAATGAGCCAGCTTTTTTTATTCATTGCCTCCAAAAGAACCCCTAAAATCAGCCTATATCTGTAAATATTTTCTGTAATACCCTCACATTAAGGTGATAAATGTCACTGCGCTGAATTGATAAATATTGATATAGAGGCACCCGGTCAAAAGCACCAAAAAAAAAAGTACTTTATTTTGTGATATTTTTTGCAATTGCTCCACCATTTCGAATGAAATCTTTCCTGATGGGAAAGGATACAACGTCTTGTCATGGAGTAACTGCCGTAGTTTATAGTCCTGCCAGTATTTTGGATCCTGAGGGGCTCGCAGTAACATGCTGACACCATTTTATCCATTTAGCTGAAAATGAGAGGAGAGTGCCTTGCAGTTTTATGATCTTATCCCACTTGGCGAGATTTCTGTCGCTCCTGGTATGTCTAACGCCCAAGGCATGGAAAATAGAAAATATGCTCTTGTGCTCTCCCTCTGTGTGTGTCTGTGTGTGTGTGTGTCCATGTCTATGTGTTACAGTTACAAACACCTACACACAAAAATATTTGTCTGCACACTAAAATATTTGTGCGTGGGTGTTTGTAACCCCTGAGTGCTTGCCCTTTGCTTAAAAAAAATAGCAAAGTCTCTGTGCAGCTCTACCTGTCATCTCCAAGCCTCTCAGCTACATTGTTTACCTCTTCCTGGTAGCTCGCGCCCTCCTGGACTGCATGGTCCAATGTGCAGGGTGAGTCAGCAGATCAGAGGGGAAGGCAGGCTCCAGGTTGAGTGCTGGCTAGAAACCTTGGCTCCATGATGAGTGACCTGTAAAGACGAGATGACAGTCAGACACTGTACTGTGCTTAATGTGCCTTATTATCCGGTGCGCCCTATGAATGAAAAATAGACCGTTCATTGATACTGCATTGACAGCCTTATATTCTGGCGCACCTTATGGTCCGAAAAATACGGTATATTTTAACATATAATATTGCTTTATAGCCACAAAACAGTCTTATCTACAGTATCACACAAACATTTATTTAATTTATCTCCACTTTTGTGACACCTAATGTAGTGGAAATCCAATCTGATAGTTACCTGTTAATACTGACAGGTATTATTTGAATGGCTAAACTGGAGCAGCAAGTATTAACTTTTGTAAGTGAAAATTATAAAAGGTGTAACATGTATAATTGAATATAGACTTAACTTAAGAGACGTTCTCCTTACCACTGCAAATGTAAATACTACCATACAAATGGCACGTAAACCAGTTCAGGCAAAGTCATTGAAGGCATACAGCGAAAGGCGTCCAAAAGCTTCAAACGAACTATATAGCCATGGGCTTGCAAGGTGAAAGATGGGGGGGGGTAGTGCTAAAAAAAAAATTGCAGAGAGACAAAGAGAGGAGTAACACGGAAAGACTATCTGTGATTACATGTCATAACACACCGTGCTGAAGACTGCGGGTGTCCTGCCAGAGTGTAAATCACTGCCTGTGCTCCCTTGGGCTCTCTCAATGGGTGACAGCTCCAGACCTTGTCTCACCTACTCCACACACCTCCCCCTATACACGGAAGTGGCCAAAATATAAACACTCTGCATAATAAATACTGAGACGGGGTGACAGTTAGTGAAATCCCATACCTGTGCTGGCAGTTAATCAAAACTTCCTGCATATAATCATCACAGTGGAGGAGAGGAGGGTGTTAAAGGTGAACACATTAAAGGCTCCTCTGGGGTTCTCGTGTACAGTGTTAATGAGGCAGCCACCATAAAGATATAATAAACCCATTTCATTATGTCTTATAGGAAGATAATGTGTAATAACTGTGTTGATTGGAGACAAAAAAAAAAAAGATTTACACTTTAAATGTTTGAAGTTGCTGTTTCATGCACAAGCTGCATCACAATAATGCAAATTAACCAAGATTCTCCCCCATAAGGAAGATCAAAAAGACCACTACTTAAACTGATCATTTCCGGCCTGTGTTTAGTGGATGATTATGAAATCCGGGAACTAAAAAATTGATTTTCTCATAGATAGTGACATACTTGTGGAGAATCCAGAGGTTTGATCCACATATGCTGGAAGTTCAGCAAAAAGAAATCATAAGGCAAAAGAATTCTGCCTTATGGGTCAAATGAAGTATATCAAAGGCTATGGTGAAGATTTTCTGTTTTCCACAGCAAGACATATGCACAGAATTGCCATGAAACCCACGAGACAACAGGCTCCAAGTCCCTACTTCGCCACAATCATTTACTGCTACGAGTGACAGTTCTGCTTTGTAACAGAAATGTATGTGCCTGTTTATCCTCCATCTGTGGTGGCATCTGTTTCATATTGTGCTCGCGCAGTGTTTGCCAGCGTTTGGCAACAACACATTTCAAATGTTATTTTTATCTGAACACACAATGAGAATAAGGGAGGAAGCCTATTTCTGTGTGCAAGGGTTGCTTGGTTGTATCTGCCAATTTTAGATGACAAATTTTAATTATATTTATTAAAACGGCGAGTAAGGATGACTGTCAAGCGGATGGCACGCATGTGTTAGCTCCAAGAATAAATGACTGCCCTCCTACTTTAATTATTGTGTGCTTCTCTCAAAAGAAAAGGAAATAAGCTCTTCATCTGTCAGTGTCAGGTGGAAGTGCATATAAAAATCACTTGTGTTGAAAGCCAGGGTCAGTGTGAACCTTATGTCTTCCACGTTCCATCTTCCACAAGGTCGGGGTCCTGTCAAGTTCAATGACCCTGGTCAGGAGTCAAGATTACGGGCACAGGACAGTGTTTTGGATGGATCTCCATCTGGGAACTGGACACAAGGGTCACGGACGAGACACTTTAGATTTAATTTGATAGCAACAGTGTGCTTCCCTGTGTGCAGCTTTCATATAGTCGCTTGCCTTGGATTGCAGCGTGGTAGGCCATGCAGTCATAAATTTCAACCCAAGACATAAAACTGTCCAATCAAGACCACACAACTACTCGAAAATCTGCACTTTTTCTCTTTCTCTTCTCCTTTTAAATTTAAGCCATAATTACATTTCAAATTCCAAATTTATTCAAAGCAAACTGTTTATTTCATGCTTTACATATTTTTCTCAGTTAAAAGTGACATTTATATCTATAACGGAGTAAGTGTGTACTGTGTACACACATTGTGAAGGTATCATTTTCCCCGATATTCTGGCAGCCCTTTATATATATTTTGCCTTTAAGCATGGTCCAGATTGAAGAGTAATGGAGCCTATGAAATCAAAAGGGGTGCTGGCCATGCTAAAAGAATAAGAAGTGGGATTCACCACACACCATTTCACACATACTGGTCTCAGAGCAGCTGCAGAATGAATGTCAGAGGTGTGTGCTGTTCAAGAAACCTATGCTTTTATACAGGCTTAACCCTCACTCAATACAGAGGGGGATGGTGCACTGTGCCAACCATGAAATTAACTATTTCTGAGACGTATCAGCTTGCAGCTCCACACACCTGTAAGGCTACACATTCCAGTTGTGTTAAAAGATATAGTACATGGCAGCAGTAAGGCACTATATATACTATTGTGGAGGAGATACAGCAAACAGGGAAACCTCAGATGTAATTTTGTTTTTTTATTCTGCCTGCTGACTATCCATCCTGATAGTGTACCCAATCAGCAATAATGGAGAATTATTTTGCTGTATCTACACCAAACCAACCAACCAAACCAAACAATGTACCTCTCTTTCAATATACTAACTAGCCTATTACTATGCAGACTTGTTAATGGTCACAACATCAGAGCAAACCTTTAACCTTATCCTTTTTAGCTTTTTAATAACAGCAATCCAAATGTCGCACAAGCCAGTAATCACAAACAGCCTGTTACCTTGATTATAATGGCTTACAGTAATACAGAGACAGTTAAAGAAATAGTTTGACAGTTTATGAAATCCTTTTATTTGCTTTCTTGCCAGCAGTTTGTTGAGAAGATTAGACAATTACCTCAGCAAAAAGATTGGAAATGAGGTGAGACAAAAAGCCTGGCTTCATTCAAAGATAACAAAACCAATAAGCACCTCTAAAGCACAGTGCTTTTTGTTTGTTTAATCTTTACAAAACCCAAAGTGCAAAAACAGCAAGTAGTTATTTTAAAAGGTTAGGAGTTGGGGGATGGAGAGCCTCATGTTAATCGTACAGTCATGAATGGAACCAATGTTCTCGTCTAACTACAGACAAGAAAGCAAATAAGTGCATTTCCCCAAAAATCAAATGAAAAGAGAAAAATAGAAATGTTATGCTACTGGACATTTTGTTGTGACAGTGGATCACCCAACATTTTATTTAATCTCTGAGAGCTTCTGATAGCTTTCTGGTAAAAATGAAATGCGACGTATTGAAAATGAGAAAAGGACGTGAGTTGTTTTGGGAGTTTTTTTTTTTCTAATCTGTGCTGCGGGTCAAACAAAGGCCACATCACTGCAAACTCAATAATGAATGCTCTGATTTGAATAGAGTCACGGCACCAATTAACTGGAAAGTTTTCCCGTAAAACAGAGGAAGTGACAGGAATGAGCCAGGCTTAGTTATATCAGCGAGGTGTAGCTGCTCGGCCTTCCTCTCATCTGTCCTCATCCAGTCCTGGTGTGTGTCGCTATTGTAGCACTCGATGTCATTACACTGCAGACAGTGTAAAGAGATGTGAAGAGGTCAGTTTTACTATGCAAAGCTGTAAAGCTATTTTATGGTGACTTTCAAGACTCTGTCACTCTTTATCTGCTTAACAGCCGACAGACCACAGCTCCACCATGACCTCTGATCTCGTCTGTATTTGAGATTTGCAACTTCTTCTTTGAAAGTCCAGCTGGAGTCCAGGAAGTTGAAACCTCAGCCTTTGAAGCTGAGTGTGATTAACACATCATAACAGCTCTATTTTCCTTTTAACTAATCATGCTCAAAATGGTCCAGTTTTTCAGTCACATGGGGGAAAAAAAAAGCACTATTCACTTACTGAGCTGGATTTATTTCATTTATGTGGCCACATCCTTGTGAATTCACAGACCCTGCTGCAATGGTGTTATTGCTTACAAAGGTGACTAATGAGCATGAGGTGAGAAGTGAAACTTGTCATTAGAGTGAAGAATATGAAAGGGGCAAGCTGAGAGGGTCAAACCTTCTGTGAAAGGAAACAGGGATTGTGATTGAAACTGCCAAGTAAAACTTGAGCTATGGGGTTGTGATTAAACTGAAAGGACAGGCATTATGGCCCTCCTATCATTTAACACCTTGATTGCATGTCTGCCATGTTCCTGTCAGACTGACTGCTTCATCAAAGGTCTTTGTCTGGTAAGGGTACTCCATTTGGTCCACTTCCCTGGAGACCACAGAAAAAACTGACCAGTTAAAATTGTCCAGTTATTTCTTAACTGTGTGCGCCAAAGTGACAGTGTTTAGTCTTCTAAAATCAAACTAAGATGGTGGACATACAGATAGGGGACAGATTAACTGAAAAATCTGAATGAATGAACTAATGAGATTGCTTCCATATAGATAAGGATTTTGCTGGTATGGTTTGGGTCCATGTGTGTTTGACGAGTATGAAAATGATGCGAATCATATGATATGGATTTCGCAGTCACCAGATCTCCCGTCATATAACCACCTATGGGACATTTTGGAGTGACGTAGTAGGCAGCACTCTCCACCACAATCATTAAAACACCAAATAAAAGAATATCTTTTGGAAGAATTGAGTTTCCAGTAGAGTTCATTGTAGAATCAATGACAGGGAGCACTAAGGCTGTTCAGGTGGCACACGGTGGTCCAACACTTCACTAAGACACCTTGTGTTGGTGTGTCACTTAATTTGTTTTTTTTTTGTACTGGCTAAACATCAGCATGTTAACACTGTCATTATGCACATTTTAGCATGCCAGCATTAGCATTTAGCTTTAAGCACTGTGCACCTACTGTCTCACAAAGCAGCTTGCACGGCAGTAAACTCACATAAGTCTGGATTTAGAGATGTTTATATTTCCATATGTAATTGTAAGTATTGTATTGCTGTTGTAAAAAAAAAAAAGCCCACAATCTACCTTTTTAAAAAAAAAATCAGGCTCCACTCACCCACAATTGTTTTTGCATTAGCATTCTAAGCTTGAACAAAAAAGAGGGTGAACTGATACAAAAATGACTGTTTTTAGTGATGTATTCCTAAGATGGAGATTAAAAGCCCATCTAGAATTGAGTCAGGGAGCAAATTATGTCCAAATCGTTTCTGCTCTTAGTACCTTCAATAAATTGCCTCACAAATTGGTAAAGGGTTATGGGGTGCCACATCAAAATGACAGAATAATTACGGCAAGGACTATTTCATTGGTATAGAAAAGGATTCTGAATGGAGCGAGGCCACAGAGGTGGACTCTGATGTACCAGTTCTTATATTTTATGCTGCATTCTCTCAAAATAATAGAGTAGATAACAGCTTGTCTGAACATTTCTAAAAAATTTTGGTCACTTTTTGGTTTATGTCTTTATTCTCTTTATCGTGGGTCTTAATAAAGTGCAGACATCCCATTCTGGTCCCCACCCGGGAGGTCTGGCCTTCCCGGTGACCCCAGTGTACCCCGTCAGACTAAACAATGATGCTGGGTCACCCTCTCATGGCCCAAGACAGATGGCTGGCTCCTCTCTGCAGTCTCCACCATGGCCAAGGTCACCTCCCCTGATCTCAGAGCACCTGCACCCCAACACTCCCACCATCATCATCTTTATTCCTGCTACACCTTGCACACGCCACTGCGCAAACCCTTCCCCCAACTCACCCCTCCTGCGTTAACAGAGGAGAAAATGAACCATTTAGATTCTGCCGGTGTGTGTCACACCATGCTGAGGCCTACATGCCACCTGCGAAAAACTGCTGTATACTTGTGATACAACAGTTCAAATACATACACCTCAAGAAAATTTCACCAGTTTATTAGTTAGTGGATTTATTTCTACAGTCTTTACTGAAGAGCTGCTCTGTTTTCACTTATGAATGCATGATGCAAGGTTGGCAAAGACAGCAACAGAATGGAAAAGCAATGAGAAGACACTGAAATAATGTTAAATTACAACAAATGCCTCCCATGCATCAGCCCAAATCAAGTGGCACCTGTGTCATTCCCAAAAATGCTCCACCGCAGACCACCGGAGCAGGGGAGCAGTATTGACGAGAGGCTGTGATCCATGAGACAGCCTACCTGTCACCATCACAGGAGTCCCTCCCTCACTCATTCAATACAGCAAGCCATCAGATCAATGTCCACAGACACAATCCTCCCCCTCTGCAAAACTAATTATCTGAGCATTTTATACTGCCAAGTCCCCTCCACGCTTTGTTTATGCAGGGTGCAATTAGTGAAATAGTCAATAAAAAAATGGGGGAGGTACCAGTGAAGGAGGAACAATAGCAGAAGGTGAAAGGCGGAGTCTCAAGAAAACTGTCACCGCTAAGGAAGCTACAGCAGGCGGGAGGCACGAAGGCAGGGCAGAACGTGTGACAGAGCAGAATGTACACTGGTAATGTCTCATGGCACGAAGATCCAACGCGCACTGTTCCTGTGAGTTTCTCACAAGTCAAGTCCGAGTGAGGTGCCAAAGGACTTCGGCAGCATTGATTCCCCAGAAGTGTGATGTTGCTGGGTCTTTATATCACTTCAGCACGCACAATTAAGTTGCTGTGAATATTTATGATGGGTTTAAAGACATCTTTCGGAGTCCCCCAGGTGTCACAAAGTGGCTGTAATCAGAATTCAGAGGAGTCTCCTGCTCTCTGTCGATAGCCTGCTCGTCTGCTGAGGGCTGTAAAATCCAGAGCTCCACTCCGCCTCTAAAGGTCTGGTTAAGTAGCAGAAAACTGCGTTACAGCAGCAGTTCAAGTTCTCATAGAGCTATTATAATCTTCAATGCTGGATATACACAAGAGAAGTGTCTCCTCAGAACAGTCTAGTGAGTTTTCACCAGACTAGAGGATATGCTATTAAACAGATGGCAAAATTGTTGATCCAGAGGCATCATTAGACTTTCAAAAGGTACACATTTTTCTTTTAAGCCTGTAAACTGCACCAAAGATAATATTATGGAACCTCTCCAATCACCCAATTAGCATTTCTATAAATAAAATATAACAAATATAATTTAACACACATTAATGGATATGAAACAGTCAGTTCTAACACGTGTGCAAGTTTTGCTTCCTGTGTGTGCATGTGTGTTTGTGAATGTGTGCTTAATGCATTTCTGCATGAGGGCAACACAGCAGGGGGGAGCAAGCAAAAAGATTCAAATTAGACTTTTTTTCCACAGGGATGTAGTGATTGTCTCTGTTCGCGGCAGGTCTAACGCCCACCATCTGTCAATAGAGCTATTTGGAGTCAGACTGAAGCTCGCCCATGTTGTTGAAATTCTGGAGGCAGATTAACATAGGGGATACAGATCCGCAGCAATCTCCTTCCAAGTCCTGATCATTAATGTCAGCTGAAGATTCAGACACAGTTGGGGTGTCATTGAACACTGCGATGCTCATGAATGGGGACACTGTAACGCCGCTACGTGGCAGAGCAGAGCCAGTAGATTTCCATGTTAACAGTAGGGCAGTCAGCATTTCATTTTCCTCCAGAGAGCTGCCGAGACTGGGCGACCAGCTTGTAAAACCTAAAGACCTACACATTGCAACTGTTCGTGTGCAGTCTTATCTTTAATCAGATTAAAGCCTTGATGTCCCTCAGTGTGGGGTTGATTTCCTCCCGGTATAATTATGTCGGTCAAACGTGTTCGCTGGTGTGTTTGGTCACTGGCAGATGATCTATCCAAAGACCACTGATCCCTGACCATCGTAGCCAGGAGCATTCATCACCCTGGTTTGCATCAGATTGGGGCATACCAAGCACTTTGATGAATCTTGACTTATAGTTACCAATAAGATGTATATGTGGATGGTAATGAAAAGAGTTCCTATGTACTATGGGAACTAATTGTTTTATAGTATAAACTATTTAAAGATTTTTTCATGTCATTGGATTATCTGTTCATGGCCAATTCCAGATCTTCTCTCCACCTCTATTTTTTGTCCAATGATTTTTAGTGGCTGAAGTGCCTAAAAAATATTAGTTGGCTTTAATAGACTGCCCCTGTCACTGGACTATGATGTATAGTGACTTACAGGATCCTCAGATTTTTTCTGTCAGGCTTGGGGTTGACATTTTGTTTAAAGTTGTTCAACTATTTGATAGATTGCAACACATGTACAGCCATTTAGAAGTAATACATCTCTGCCTATCTAATATAGAGGTTATTTTGATTTGGTATTTAAAGCAGGACTAATTTCGACTGGTATTGTCTGGTTTTGTGCCTGAATGATCAAACAAAAACAGGTTGCAGCCAACTGCCTGTTCAGCAATAAAGTAGAGATAAAACGCTGAACATAGTTCAGTGAGATCCTGGAGAGCAGCTCAAAAGTATGCTGTCTAAAATATTTTGTCTCGAAATATTGCTTTTCTTCAGAGACTAAAAAGATCTTTTCCAACTGATTTCTTTAATACTCTTGTGGGCATCCTGCAAAATGTTTAATTACAAAGCTTGCTTTCTTCTTAGGAGTAAAAACAAACAATAAGATTCATGCCAATCTTTTACATGAAATTTTAAACTTAATCTGTGTTTTTTTTTTAACCCCTTTTTCTTTAATTGTTTCCTTTCATATATAGTGAGTAAACAGTATGTGGCTAGCTGACTAACTTCCACTGCCCTACAGGTATGCAGACAATTAGGAAAAGCCTCTCTGTTTGGTATTATTGCCTGCAGCCGTTCTGCTGAGGGCAGGAGAGTGGTGGTGCCTTTTAATCAGCACCGACGTAGGAAGCTCCCATGTGTGACCAAAGCCCCCGAGACAATCTAAAATGAGTCAAGAAAAATAAGTGTTAGTTCCACGCTCACAATCACTCTGCTTTCTGTCTCTTGCTTTCTCCCATTTCTCAGCCTCTCTCCAATTGCTCCGTGGCATTGGGTTGGCCACTCTAGCCACTCGGCGTTATCTCCAGACAGCAGCCATGGCAGCGAGAGCCAAAGTGTGGAAAACACAAGATCCTGTCTCAACGCAACCTTGGAACGGAGCCTTCAAATGCCAGGTATGCCTCAGATGCCTCAAATGGGTTCAAAAACATTTAAAAAAAACTGCCAAAGAAGTGCTTTAGACATCTGTGGGCAGCAATCTTTTCATCGATCCGTTTATCCCTGCTTATTCGCTCTCAGGATCACTGGGGCTAGAACCTTTCCCAGCATAGACTGAGTGTAAGGTGGGTAAGCTATCCGTACAGGTCACCAGACCATCACAGAAACAACAGCACATTTGATGTTCTTTCCTATTTATAAAGGGTAGCGTGTATTCATCTTTGGCAAGGATTCACTCTTTCGTGTTGCACAGAACAAATCACAATAATAGTAAGGTTTTTGCTGTCTCTATATTTTGTTTTGGAACCAAAACAAAGGGTTCCCCCAACTCAGTTTCCTGACATCCTCGGCACAGCAGAAGGAAGCGTCCTCCTCCCCTTATCTCAGAGGAAGACGCTCTTTGTTCTGAGCACAGTAGTGAGAATCTTTGACAACATCAAAGACTTGCAGAGCGTTTCTCCAACCGGAGTGCTAATGAGAGACGACCATCCTGCACGAGTGTGATTACGGCAGCTTCATTAAGGGGTGAACCAATAGTGTGCGCTCTGGAACTGCTGCCTTTGGGAGCTCGTCTCCTACACAGAACTCACATGCACTGAAAATCAAGTCTGTCAGCGATGAGTGACTGGGTTAAAGCACCTCTCTGATAACTTTTGATCTTTTGAAAAAGATAATAATGAGTTGTTTCTTTTGTAAAATCTTAAGAAGATACGACAGGCGGGTTGAGAGAAGATGACATTTAAAATCGGTATCCCTCTAGGGCTGACAGAAACTTCCAGACGCTGGCGCAAAATTCTCCTCGGGGTGCAAAGATCCGGTCTGTGCAACGGAGCTGTTTATCATTGCCTCGAGAGCTGGAGAGCTCATTCGCTCACAACAGAGAGGAAAGGGAAAAACAAAAGGGACTCAGTTAGCATTATGTCACAAAACATAAACTCAACAAATCACCAGAAACCAACCGAGAGTGAGAAAGGGGAGAAACGTGAAGAACCTGACCCTGAATTTCATTCGCTTCACCGAGGGACACCAGTAAGAGTTTATTTCCAGCACGGTCTTCAGCAGCCACGCATCACAGCACCTGGCCGCCGTATTTACAGCCTGGCCACCCTACACTGATATTGTTATGGATTATTCTGTAAAATTGGTCTTTGTAATTTATCGTGGTTTATGGTTAGATTAATTGCTTGACCTTTTTGGCCGTGTGTGTGTGGGAGTCTTTGTGTGTGTGAGACGAGTGTGGGAGAAGAAAACTGTTCGTTTTTTTGCAAATTTGTGCCATTTCCGCGAATCTGATGACAAAAGATGAAAATGGATTCTATAAAGTCCAGTCTCTCACTTACCAAACGGGATCACGTGCTCACATTCACTGACCCATGTTAACAGCCATACGGGCTTTCAGCAGGATCAATTTAGAGGCAATAGATCTGACTCCACCTTTTGATATACAAACCACTATCTCCTCCCTCTTCTTTTCCTCTAAACGGGGGTGAGCGATTCAAGCCTCCCTCCACACCGCCACCCTTATGCCATCTTGCTATAATTATTTGAGTTGCATTAGGTCTCCCATTAAAATTAGCAATGTTTTATGGTAATTCCTTTTGAAAAACCCTGTTGCTGAGGGAGATAATTATCTCAATTATTCAGGCTCTCGTACCCAAGATGCATAGGGCACAGACTCCCATTTGCTTGGGGCCGTTCTTACCCACAAGTGGAAATAACTGAAATGTGGCAGATGTTTAATTATTTCTTTTTTTTTTTTAAACACAGTAGATCGTAATGAAGAGTGTATCATTCTAACATTACCAAGTATGATAATCACACATTACATGCAGGAAGAGTAATTACTTTCTTAGTAATCTAAATGTAGACCTACTGAAATGTTTATCAAGTTCATGATTCATCACACTGAGGAAAATCCCTGAATTTCAGCTTGCTGCAGAGGGAAAAAAATGTAAAAAAGAAAAGGGATTCTAGTCTCCCATTTATAAAGACATTGAGGTCTGACTGTCAAACAACAATTCAGGACAGCACTGGAGAAAATGTCAGACCCAAATGTTATAGCAGACCAAGAGCAGATACACAATATCATATATGATGATGTATGATATGTGCAACAGCATGGCAACATGATGGATCAGTGGCCAGTTTTAAAAAGCCTTTCCAGTAGGACACCAAAGGAAACGTGCTGGCCTGATATAATCTGGAATTCTCTTAATAACAAGGATAGGCACAAGGGCACTGGTCTCAAAGGAGATCATTTATTATTCATCTGAGGATCTCATGAATTAAAAATGAGATAATCTCGCTATATATGTTTTACATCATAAACAGGAAAAAAACACTATTTTTACTAATATTGTCTCATCTCCTTGCACAATCATAAATATAGTAATCAAATGGACAAATGCGTGCTGTTAGGAAACAATGTTAATCTTTGATTGAAATGGAAATAAGAGGGATATTCTGCAAAATCTTGTCACATCCATCTAGTCATCTTAAATTAGAGAATAATTTGTTCAGTTGATTGTAATTAAAAGAGGCAGGAGGCCTGCCGTGTCTTAAATGACACAAGGCAGATGTCATGTCTGCCAATATTTTGTTGATATATAGTATTTCTGAGCTTCATAGCTTTCCATTGCTGTTGTGCTGACTTGTCCCTTCATTACAGTCAGCATGAGTACTGCTGTTCAACTTGAGCTGATCTTACAGCCACTGTCCTGCTGACAAAGATGCTCACAAGAGGAAAAAGTGTAGTGTAGTGTGTAATATAAAGGTTAGTCTTTTGAAAAGATAGATAGATGTGGAAAACCACATTTTTTAATTAAATTAAATTAAGTGAATTAAAGGAACATGTGACTGGAAGGACTTGCTCATGATCCCAAACATACAGTGGAGATAATGTCATGGCTTGGGCTTGCATGGCTTCTTCTGGGATGGTCTCGTGAATAAATATAATCATTATTAATAAATTGTTTTAAAATTCTGTTCCAATAGTTTTGCTCACTTAAAAAAATATTTTTTTGGTACAAACAATGCTATCATCTAAGTTGTGTATCAGATCCAGATGTAAATACCAAGAAATAAAAACTGAAATGATGATCTCTTGTCTCATATTCATTTTTTGATGTCAAACCCAAAATTTTTAGAGCAAAAATAGAGCAAAAGCATCTAGAGAGAAAATACAGGTATTGGCCTCACTGTACCAGTACTTTTAGAGAGGAGTGTAGATAGCGAGAGAGAGAGAGAGAGAGAGAGAGAGAGAGAGAGAGATGTTTTGATATTTTCATGGGACAGAATATAGCCTTGTCTGTTCTTATCTGCATCAGATAAGAATTAGCCCTCTTATAGTTTCATACTTTAGGTCAGTAATAAAACACTCATCCTCATATTAATTAGCAATGAAAGGACCCCACAAAGGTGTCCATCTGTCTTTTTGCTTGGAAGGGCAGATGTCTCTCACCCTATGGTCCACCTCTCACCCTCTGAGCTGCCCTCCTCTGAAGCAGGTCTTTTAATTAAAACATTGTACTCTGACTGTACCATGCGTGTAACACCCACTCCTTCCATTAAAGGAGCAGGTCGAGCCCAGCATCAAGCCAGGGTGGATGCACAGGGCCTGCCGGGACAGAGATGTGATAAGAGTAGACATGATACAAGCGCCTCACTGCAGGGTGGAGTGAGGACATGGAGACATGGCTGTGGCGCAGCTGTCCCTCACATAATGCCAAACATTCAGTACACAAGCAAACAGGATATTTGACAGATTTGCTAAAGCTGAAATCCAGTTAGTCAAATGCAGGATATGATTTAAGGCAAATCAACATTATAAATCAGAAAATTACAGTTAATTTTAGTTTTATCAACACGGATTCCTGTTGACATTGTCAGAGCTTTTCACTTGTCAGGCTTTAAACTATATTGTAGACTTTATAATATCCCTTAGGTTTTATGAACAGTTTAAACAGACTGACAGCCACACGTGGAGTTGGACTGATGTGCCCCGCGGCTCTCTGCTCCTCTCCTGGAGCGAAGGCACCCTGAATCAGTCACAGCTACAATGTACATCTGTACTCTCGATGGTGTAGACAAGTTATTTGTGCTGTGCAGAAGCCGTGTTCAGAATAGCTGTTATAATTTCAGGCCATGATTCTAGGTACCTATAGAAAAAAATAGCTTTTAATAAGTCTCACAGTAATGAAAAATTAAGTAACACTCTGGGGTTACATAAAGACATGGAAAAGCTGCTAAACAGCAGGTTTTTTATTTTCAAGGAGAACAGATGTCTCACCTGGAGAAATGCAATTCAGTGTCTCACTGCCATTGTGGCTTCAGTGTAGAAATCTGGGAAGACACCAAATGGGTAAACCAGATGACGTCATCATGCCAGCATAACTGTGGTTGGGGTGGTGTGTTAAAGGCAGACACTCTCAATTAGTAAGCATATCTGCCATCTCTGAGAAAATGACACAACATGCCGTTTCGTTCTGGCAAATTAGACAGAGTTTGAGCTGTGCGTTTGTGTTGAGGAAAGACTGACATTTGCATAAAATTTCACAAATGCAAATTGTGCGGATAACCCGCACATATGTGTAGGTGTCACCCAGCAAGTGCATGTGGGACAAGATTTGTGTTCAGGATTTTCCCTGGAGAATGCAATTACAGACCAATTTGCACTCCCTCATTTTTCTATACTGCATTTATCTTTAGCAAAGTGCACTTGGTTTGAAATGAAGCATGGCAATGGTCTCTGTTTATGAACACTATCAAAACACAGTGGAATTGTCTGCCATATGCTCCACCGTGCTCAGGTTGCCCATCAAAATGACTTCAAATTAGAGAGAATTCATCCCTCGTGTTCCTATTTGATTTGGGCTTTCACTCTAAGTCCACTTAGCTTCAACAGATTACTGCTAATTGGAGGTTTTTTTTTTTCCTCAGCAGGATGGTTGCCACATTGCTGGAGCATCTCTCATGTCTTGTTGTTTGAATGTCTGCGAGACGTGCTTCTGTTCTCTTGTTAACATGCGTGCACAATGCTGCGTTTAACACAGCGGCCCATGGAATTGTTTTTCCACTAATGCTTCTTTGGTTGAGTAACCGAAGAGCAAGGGTAAATCTCCCGAAGTGGTGATATGTCTATAAACACTATTTAACAATGCCTGATGAATATTCAGAGATCTTTTGCCCTGGCAAGAAATCCCTATCAGCCATTTTACAAAGTATAACACATAATTATGCCACCTCTAAAATGGAGATCTTACGCCCAGTCTTGTCTGATGCCCTCCAGCTTTTAATTAACTAAATTACTGCATACTTCTCCCCCCATTGATTACTGCTATGGGGATTGATTATTTCCACCACACACACACGTGCACAGGACTGCTGCAGGTGGGGAAACCAGTTCTAATGAGAAGAAGTGTTGAAATTGTGGAAAATCATGACAAAATGAAAGTAAAATATAGACATTGTGCAAGGTTCAGGTTTTAGCGATTGTTTGACCTCATTTGCAAATGAAAGGTAGCACAGTGAGGGTATGAATGTCCTCTAAGTGCAGACAGAGGACAGATGTCTAGCTGGATCACCAAACCACAACGTATCTAAGTGTCCAAGGCCAGAGATTACCTGCAGCTGTGGGGGGGGGACTACATTTCCCCCCACCCTCAGTATGCAGCCATTTTAATTGTGTAAGAAGACGAGCAGGAGCTGGCAAAGTTACACACATAGCCCTTTATAAAGATTGACGTTTTGAACCGGAGTGAAATTGCACGCTTAAATTGAGTAGGACTGGATAGAAAATTGCAGGCAATGTTTTGCCTCCCAGTGCAGAGGAAGCATGTGGTGTGAATGTGATCGTTCAACAGAATTTCCTCTAAACTCGGAGTTACTGATCAGACTGGTTCTTGCTTCAGCCTCACCTCGAGGTCCTTTTTCAATTTCAAGAAGCATTTCTGCGAGCTGAGTAATGCACCTCAACCTTTAACCACACCTTAATTGAAAGGTAATCATTAAAAGGCAATTAATCAAACGTTAAACTCTGCTTGCTGTTACAGTTTTAGGCTCAGAGAAAAAACAAATGTCAAGAGATCCTATTTCATCAAGGTAATACACAAAACACTATGTGAAAGAGATTGTAATTCCAATCAGGGAGACTCATTTACAGCCCAGTTTACAAGTATTCACATCATCATACAATAGGAGACTCTGCCTGAGGCTTCCTTTGAGCGAGCTGCAGGGCTTGTGCTCTCTGAATTACTGTAACCCCATAACCACACTGAAAGGCTGATTTTTAAGACAAGCCCAAATAACAATTCAAAACTTGTGTGCCAATTTAAATACATACTCATACTCGTGTGCAGGCACACACACAATTTGTTTCCCCATCTGTAAAACTCCCAAGCGTTCCCTCTGTGAACCAGTCGACTTCTCTCCTGCACTGGATGGCACATCAGCTGCTGACACATCTGTCCAGAAGCTTGCTGACCATTATTTTTTTCATCCACAGAGCAAACGCTGCAGCTGTATGCACATGGCACCTTTTGTGACATTCAGAAGAGGTGATTTGCAATCTCTCCACCACACTGACATTCAACAAGATGGGCCCCATGTTTTGATAGGATCTCTCTCTTTCTTTCCTCTCTCCCTCCCCCCACCCCTCCTTCTTCCCCTCTTGGGCTCTCAGAGAGATGGTACAGGCTGCGGCTGCCACAGCCCTGCTGTCAGACTGCCATAGCAGCATCTCTCTCCCTCTCTCAGCCCATGGGGTACAGCTGACAACACATGATCCTCAGAGCCAGACAGCCAGCTCGAGCACAGCAAGAGAGCCTTCAGCTAGTGCTGACATATTCCAGGGCCCATTTCAACAGATGGAGTTTTTACAGGTACCGTTTGGGGTAAAATACCTCGCTTGAGGGTACAGCATCTGGTCCACCACAAATTGGATTGGTGTACCTCGCACCCCCTCTCTGCCTCACATCTTCAACCCCTATCACCTTCCTTTCTCCTTCTCCATTATGTAGTAGATAGGTACTGTCCATCAGAACAAACACAAGAGCCTTGTAAATGAAAAAAAAAAGCCCTGCTGCAGTGAGCAAACAGCGCCGGTGAAGCATTACTGTGTTGATTCATTCTCAGATAACGTTTCAGTCCATAATTCCAACCAATATAATGCACTAAACATCTCAAGCATTGCATCAACAGATACAATTCAGCTCCACTCAGGGTTTTTTTTCCCTCCTCCCGCTCAGCTAAGGTCTACGACATGACACAGTGTTAAATCTCATTTCCGCAGCAACTTGAGCCTCGTGGACCACTCCAAGTCTCCATCACTCACGCGGCGCTCAATAACCTTGGACTCATATTTCTCTGGCAGTGATTTAATGACTTGCAAAATTACATTGCGGTCGGTTGAGCCTGTGTTGATGTTGATATCTCTACTCTTTACTGTCCTGTGTCCTGTCAGACGGCTCCTGTTATTTATCATGACTCACGCCATGACACATGAGCAACGCCCAATCGGCCATTCATCTCTCTGTTAAATAATACGTGCCAGGCCAGGTCCAGATGAGAGGAGCAAGGTGAACTATGAGGTTTTGAAAACTGCAGCACGTGAATTATAGCCATCAAGGAGTTCCTCTGAAGTTGTGCCACAGAGATTCTTGCTAAGGCCTGACAGGCTGTAAAACAAAATTTATACATGCGAGGCAGTTACTGTGGTTAGATTAGTCAGCTGCTTAATCCTGCTTAGGGGGGTTATGTATTTCTATATCACAGAATGCCATGGAATTACCATTGTGTTACATAGGAGCTGATTCAAATCCTGAACGCAATACAAGACTAGACAAGGAGTATGCTACTATTATAGCCTGACTACCTTTTCACACTCCTTTGTTTCATATGTCACAGAACGGAGGTTCTCCGCATAGAAAACATAATTTGAGAGAGGGAGAAAATCAATATTTGAAGAGTCTCAGTCTGTGCATTTTAAGCAGTCTATGGGAGAAAAAGCATGCATATTCCACTATGTCTGAATTATTAACAATTCTATGGTTTGTCTCGGTATTGCTGAAGTATAATGTCAGAAATGTGAGGGGAGTAAAGCATCATTAACTGTTGGCAATTTCATACAAAGTCAGAGCAAGTGGCATTCCTTCTGAAGTCATTTAAATGTATGTGTTACTTTATACGTAGATTTGTTTACAACTAGTAGCAATTACTGTATATTCAAGACTGCTCTAAGTTAATATACATAAACATTCAGGCTGGAGTGTACATATTAAAAATCTATTGATCTCTTGTTCATCTTGGACCAACACTCCTTCCAGTTGATATCCTCGGTGACTATTTATTTATTTACTTACACATACTAATCATAATTCAGTCCACACCACTCCTTCATGGTAATTACTACATACTGCACATTGCTGGTAATTAATTCACTGAGAATGTGGCACAGCAGCCAGAGCACATGGATATATATACATTACATGAATACTGTATGCATGCAATGATACACATGCTGTGTGTGGGCATTTAAATAGACCCACCTTGCTGCAAAAACATCTCAGCCAACATGGTTGTGTGCAGCAGTGAGGGGAGTGTGGAGGAAAACCACTGTCATCGTGATGAGGGCTTCATTAAGGACTGTACATCTAGAACAACCTCCTTCTCGCAATTGTCCAATTTTAAATGGAGTTTCAAAGCACAATTCATGAACAATGCCTCTTAGAAGCACAAGCAACCAAAAAGAAAACTTAATTAATTATTTTTAATTGAACATTGCTGAACAAAGCAATGTTATTTTCAGGTTTTGTGAATTAAACAGGATGAAAAGATAAGGGCTGACCGGGTAGGCTGCATCTCGAAGGTGTTTAGAACTGGTCTCAAATATGAATATATGGTGTCCAATAACAAAGAAAACACTAACATCTCTGCAAAATGTTCTTTTATTTCTTTGTCCTTTGTCTGATGGAGACACGATGAGCAGCGCCAACAATGAGATTAACACTGATATGACAGCAAGACAATCATGGCAGACAAATGGCCAGTAATTCAATCACTGGTGCAGGACATGTCATGTCAGCCAGTTTATTGACTCTGACAGGCTGCACGAGGTGCTGGCAGACTTCTATTGACCCAGGGCACACAAAGTGCTGATGCATCATTGTGTAAATTACAATGAGGCTGGTTTCCTTCACCTTTTACCAAAGAAAGACCTTAAAAAAAAAAAAAAAAGACAAAAAACTGCACTGACTTTTTGAAATGTTCTAATACCACAAAAAGGAGAGGACTGTTCTGATAAGAGAAACATTTTCATTTCAAAATGAAAATCACCTCTAAGTTTCCTGGGTAACCGGTATTTGTGGTCTAATTCATCCAAAACAGTAACTACAGCTGCCACGGATAATGCACCAGACAAAACCATTTGCATATTAGGAGGAAATGTTAGCCTCAAAATGCTAAGGAGATGGCAACCATGAAAAATAACATCCTATACCCCTTCAGTTCCTGTCCGCATCACAGTTCGGATGTGTGCACAGCCACACCAGATCCAGATGCCATTCATTAAATAATTTATGTCCGGCTGAGATTAGCTTTGATTGAATTGATCTGGGCAAGCCTGGCGGAGACAAACTGATGGGCCAAAATGTTTGGATTCGCTTGCAAAACTGCAAGAGAGTCAGCGTGTCTAGAGGATTTATTGAACACATTACAACAGGAAGCAGAAACAAACACCTCTCACCAGCATGACTAATAGCATCACAGAACAAAAAGCATAGTTTGTGTTTAGGTAATTACTGTTCGGACGCGGTGATGGACAGAGTAAGCGCTGTTGATTAACGCCTACATCTATCCAGCATGATGTGTATAACACGCAGCATCAGTCAGTCTATTCATTTTACTTCCATCCAAGCCCTGTTTGTAATTAAAACACGATTTGTCCATTTTTTTTCTTTTCCAGGGGCACAGCTGAGTCTGATATGCATAGGTGCCCAAAAGGGACGATGATGTGATATTAGTGCGTGTCTATGTCTGTGTGTGTGTGTGTGTAGGGAGGTGGGGCTCAATCATTGAGAACTCTTAATCCATTTTCCCACCTTTGTTCAAAGGCACTTACAAATGGTTTATCATAGAGAGGACAGAATGGAAACTAACAAATAAAAAGGGAGGGAGGCGGGTACTAGAGGTGACAGACTGCACAATAAGTGGGGGCACGTGAGGATGAGTGAAGGTAGGTGGCAATACCTGTGCCATGACACCTCAGCTGCACAGCTTGCATGAAGCAGGTGTTGGCAGCCTCAGGGGCTGGACCGTCTTTCACCTTACTGTACTCAATATTATTCCCCCGCCCAATGCACGCAGAATAACACAGACACCATGCACACAATCATGGGCAAACAAACGTACACACAAAGAACAGAGAGGTGGATGGGGGTGGAGACAGAGGCAAGGCGAGCAAAGGAAGAAGGCACAGCTCAAAAAAAGCTGCTGCTGCTGCTGCTGCTTGTGTAAATTGGCTGATGCTGCCTCCTCTTTGCCAGATTAACTCCACAGGGCAAGGAAGAGATGGAGGGAGGGAAAGAGTGCGAGTGGGGGGCTGGGTTCGGTCCTTTCATCAAAGGGCCTTTCTCCCCCCACCCCGCCTTCTCTTTCTTTCTCTGTGTGAGGGAGTGCCAACTCCAGAGTGGGCAATCCATTCTGTGATTGCATGTCAAGAAGTAAAAGCTACATTGTCTATGCTGGAAATCACTCCTGGCCAAAATGGAAAGCTTTGCCCAAAGTCCTATGCATCAGTCGCACACCTTCAAATTCACACTTTTTGTTTAAATTTAGCGCAACAAAAACAGGTTGCAGAATTTGTATGGGAGTCAATTTGGTGAATGTGCTTAGAGCAAAGGCAGAGCACTGGAATAACAATGAGTTATATGGATCATCCACATGTCCCATTATTCTAATTCCAGCTCCTGTGTCCTGTTTTTGGGCATGCTGTTTCCAGGCCTTACAGCCAGGATGTTTTAATCTCTTGTGCCTGGCCCGAGGCCATGAGGCCGACCCTCAGCCCTGAGAGACAGGTCTGCTGACACTCCTCTGCTCTCTATTGTGGGGCTGTCACATCCCTCTCTCAAATCCCCAGCCCACTTCTGTCTTGGTCTCTCCCCAGAGTGGGTGTAATTACATTAAGGAGTCAATCCGTGCTCAACCTTCCTCTATGCACATCTCCATCCCGCTGCATATCTTAGCATTAGCTTTTCCATAATCCTGACCTTGGGCAATAATAATGACCTGTGTGCAAGGGGACACCCCCCTTTAGTTCCCAAAAAAGGCTTCACTCACCTCTTCTAGAAGTAATACACTCCTTAAATAAGTGCAATTATAAACTATTTGGCTGGTCACAACTTATGTTTCTTTACTCTAGCTCTGCTGAGTTTAAGATTTCATCAAATATCTGTTAAAATCTATGTCATATAGGTGGAAAAGAGATTTCATTTATTGGATAACATATAGCTGGTGAGGCAAAGTTGTGACAAAGGAAGGTGTAAGTGGATGTCAGTGAATGATATCTGAATATCAATCTTAGTGTAAAAGACAAGTCAAAGGCAAAGGGAGGCGTCGCCATGCTCTTCATGGAAAAATTACGTCTTATTCAATCCAGAGGGGTTAAGTTCACCACGCTAATCAGATTTGGGAATATTCACTCAGCTTGATAATTGCTTTAGCACCAAACCTGTAGTTGTAATTACATCACTTGGTTAATATCAGCATTCGGCTACTGTTAATCTAATTCTGTGAGAAGTGGGTGAGCATTGCTCCAAAGTTGTCTAAATTGAGTTATGGGCTATCATTTTCAGCAAATTTGCCCGGATTTCCACGACTCTAAACGGTTGATTTGCTGGTGTGCAAAGTCCCTGAGGAAATCAGCGCCTGATCAGACATGAAACTAAAGCGACAAAAGAATTGTGGCATCAAAATAAAACATTAATCATTGTGGTTTTTCAGATGCTTACAATGGAATATATAGAGTTAAAGAGAGATGCATCCTTGCTTTATCACAATGGAGAAGCTCAACTGAATCTTTGAGGAAAGCACTTGTCACATATTGTAATATGTTGTAATATAAGAATTTGACACTATAATGAATACTACTTTATAGCGTCAATACTCATTTTGTGTTACAATAAAACATTTGACAATAAATATTTGTTATAAAGCAAAAAGAAAAATTTCACATCAGTTTTATTTTGATGCCACACGAGTGAAAATATCCATTTTAAATGTAAAGCAGGGGTAGCTGAGGAAACACTGCTGTAACTACTTACACTTGAATGAATTATCTCATGAAAGATCAAAGTGTTGCAGCCACATGTTCAATCATGTACAACCTTACTGAATAATTCTCCATGACTCTGATTGATCAGAAAGAGCAGATCAGTACAGCAGGAACGATCTATAGGATCTCGCATTGCTATTGGAGGGCAAGAGAAAGAAAAGAAAAATACTCCAGCACAAAGCAGGAGCAAGACACTACTCCTCTCTTGTTCTTCTTACACATATGCTTCAGAAATATTTATCCATCCTCTGCCTTTGCAGGGGTGAAAACGATGAATTTTGCATGGCTTCTCTCCAAAGACTAAAGTGCCAGGTTTGTGAAGGAGGCTGGCATTGCGGTGCCCCCCAGAATCCACTCCAGACCCCCCGCAAGGAACCTCGTCTGAAGTTACTCTGAGAAGAGAGGAGATGCCTGCCTGCCTCATCCAGGCCCTGCTACTCCATATTCATGTGTGGATTTGGAGGGGGGAGAAGACTCACTCATCAAACACAACAAAAAGTCAAACTCAAAGCACCTCCTTTTTTGGATATGGGGGCCCGTTTGATGTGTGCAGGGATGCACTGTCATGGAAAAAATAACAGGCACTCCATTGTGCTCTCTTTTGTGGTGCAGAGAATTAGTCCCCCTGTAGTTAGTCTCCCATGTCCATAAAAAATAAAATTCCAGCACATAAAGGATCACTGCTGCATATGTTGTGTGTGTGAATCTGGTTTCGGTCATACCAACACAATAGTTATTCCATTTTGTGAACACAATTTGTCTGTCGAAATTTACAATAGATGATGTGGTTTACTTCCACATTTTGACAAATGCACAATACAACATTAATGCTGCCTGAAGTCCAGAGAAATTAACAATCCATTCTTCAAAACTCCCCAAAAAAAAACAAAAAAAAAAAAACACATCAGTGCAGAGCTGAAACTGCGTATGCATGTAAATGTACTTTACTCTAGGGTATAATGTCATATCGTAATCTAAAGCTGTGTTCAGGCCAGCAGCGTGTCAAAGAGACAAATCTTCAGGGATTTGGATGTCTTGCAACAGGTGAAAAGAAATGTTGAGAAAATTAAATATTTACCATGAAAGTTTAAAGGCTTATTAGATGTCAGGACACATTGCAGCAGTTAAGACTGATTTTACAATTTGATGTTACAATTCAGTGGTTGTGAAATCTTGCAGTCTGCGCATAACGCCACAGTTAGCACAGCTCTACATGCTGCAGTACATGCTGCAAGATATTCTGCATTGTAAGGTTATGCTGCAGTGTGGCAATAGTTGAGCCAGGAGCAACTTTTTTGAAGGTGCGTTTTTCCCAGGGGCCTCCTGGAAAGCGAATGAATCTGTGTGTTTTTGACGCAGTGCTATTGTTGGTCTGAACGTGGCCCAAGGATGCACATGGCATGTTTACACGAATCACAAACCAAAGTCATAAAGGTTCCTATTCAACAACACTACAGATGGTTAGAAGGTCTTTTAACGGGCAACAATACGCGCCTAGCATTTGTGTGTGTTTCATGGCTGTGTGTGGCTTTGTCAGAAAGGACGAGAGAGGGTGAGGCCGCCTGCCAACAGATTGTCAAAATGCCCTCGGTGCAGAGTCCAGCTGCTGATTGTGCCATTTACATGCATTTTGCCTTTACCCTGCCATCCTCTCCACACAGAAAGAGGGAGGTGATTTTTTATTTAAAGAAATATCTATTCTGAACCACTGGGCACAAATGTTCAGGTCATTGTTCCAAAACTATTTCATCATTTGGGGATTAACCAGAGAAACTGTGTAACTGGGAATAAGGTTTTTTTTTTGTCTTTCTGTAGTTCTATGGACCTTCACACTCACACATCACAGGGCTAACTCTGCAATACATCAAGTACAGTAGTTTAACAAAAGTGGGTACAGAGAGTTTAATATGTGCCCTCGTTTTTCAAAGTGAGAAGATGTCAGAGCTTTTCTTCCCCATGCTGAGGAGGGAGAGTCTTCTAGTCTATTGCAGCTGTGCATGAGTGCCTGTCAACATCTCAGCCAAGATAAACTGGGTGTGCATGTAACTGCATCCAGACTTGTCACATGAGATGTTTGAGGCTGTTAACACTACTACACAACTGCAGAGTAATATAGGACCCAATCAAATAGCAGAACAAGCGACGAACCAAGAAGCCGGTGTTTCTCTTCTCGAGAATTGTTTGTCTTCTTGACTCCTGCCGGTTGTTATCGTGTTACATTCTTTATCAGAGCATTTGGAGGTTTTATGGTGATGTGATTTATTTGAGCTTGTGGCACGTTAATGATGCCAGGGAGCCCTGCCTGCCATCCATATTCATGAACAACTGTGTTAGGGGAGCTGCGGAGTTGGAGGGAGGAGGAGGGGACCGTGCCACACGTCCGCCAAAAGTCTCCCGAGCACAAAGTCTGGATGGTGGGGCTGCTGGGGCCTCGAGTTCACATGCCTGTAGGCATGGGCCCACCTGTTCATCCAGACTAGTCACATTCCAAGAGAGGAGATCAATGATTACAAATGAACAAAGAAACACACTGAGGTCTGGATATTTAATGTGCAGCTGCCAAACCTTAACCTCACATAGTGGCTAGTTTACAGATTACAGATCGCAACACTTGGCAATATCTGTGACTCTTTAAAGCATTTCCTTCTTTTGTTCAGGAATTTTGTGGTGTTTATTCTTACCTATCAATGTGGGTAAATATTGGAGGAACTAAACCAAAAAAAAACGTTTACCAGTGTACTGTGACCATATATTAAATTATATTTTTTTAGATGGACTAAACCAGAGGCTAATATACATAATCTCCAGCAGCAATGCAGCAGTGCAGCAATAAGCAAAACGTGTATGGATATTAAATCTGCTCCTCAAAATATGTATATATATAAACAAATATTATACTGTAAAATACTGAAAGTGATGAGCCATAATTATATTACAAGGACAGGACGTGACATGCTTCTGTAAGGAAACGTAGTAGTAGTAATACCTTACAACCGCCAGTGATAACACATCCCTCCAAAATGCAAAGGCAGACTGAAGGATGAGTAACTGCTTTTGGACAGCATTACACCATATCAAGCCTAAAAGCTCTCCGTGAGTCAAGTGGGAGGACATCACCACACTGCAGCTCATGGCAACAGATTGGCCTAACAGAGATTACTGCATAATTCCATATTTTTTTAAATATCAGCATGGTAAGCACATCTTTCATAAATTCATGGGTTCCCCAGGTCAACAGACTTTTTTTTTTAACTTGCAATAATCAATCACTTTTAATAATAATCATTGACTCTATAAGTAAGTGATTCTAACAGATAAGCTGGTGAAAAAGGATGTGCGTTGAAAGTGTTCATAGCTGTTATTACATTCGCCTTTTCAAGTGCTTCACTCTGAGGTGTGGCACCGATTTAAACCCTCCATTCATTCTTGTCTATATCAATAGAGGAGGCAGCAGGATTTCACGTCCTATTAGCGATCACGACCTAATCAATGAGCTGTGCCTTAAAACAGCTGACAGCTAATTACGAGGGCAGCTCTCTGTGTGCCATGCCATTCAGGTAACCAGTGGTAATTAAAGAGGAGGAAGAAATATCTGTTGAAGGTTGTTCATAGCCCAACAGAGGCGGCGCAGAGTGAATTGCGCGGATACTCCAGGGTGAGGCCTAATTTGCTCCTGAGCAAATCAATAACCATTTCATTTCAGTTGCCATGGAACAACATATACTAAAACACAATGAACATTACCTTGGGGAAATTGGCACCAGAAATAATCTTCTCACTGCTGCTATTTTGAACGAGGTCTTGTTGTTTCATTTGGAAAAGAAAGAGGCTGTGCATTGTCAAGGACATTATGTTTTGTTCCATCCTCTGAGGGGGTTCAATCCAGTTTCATTACTGCAACAACAAGGAGCAAAGTCAAATTACTTTGTTGCACCTCTGAACAAAATAAAAAACATGCACTCTTTTGTAAAAATTATTCTCGCTATATGGCAGCTAATGAAACAGAATCACTATATGATTGTATGATCATCAAAAAGGAGGCTGGTAAATGTGATCTTAATACCTTTGGGAATACCTGTACCATCTTCCATATGGGGCTCCTCAAAGAAATATGATCATGAAAATAATTGGCTGGATCCTCCAGTAGAAGAAGAGCCATCCATGAATCTTGTGATATTAAGAGATCTCAAGTTTTCAGTATACTGCTTCAAAGGAATAACATATATACTACATATAATACTCAAGTTTTCTCACAGTTTGCTCATTCTCTGTCACTCTCAGAGACTCTCACTCTCGTTTCAGCAGTCCTGCTCATTACCGCGGTGGTGAGAGCTCCGCCAGGGTGTGACGAGAGTGGATGTGTGTGTCTCTGATGGGTCAAAGAGGTCAGACTTTAAAGTGAACTAGTTGAAAGCTGAGTTGTGAGTTCAGGCGGCCAAGTGACAACATCGTTGACATGGAGCGACCGATGGTGGCCATAAGTTTCGGGCTGTGGACGAGGGTGTTCGTATAGGACTGTCAGCACATGAGCGAGGTGGGGTCAGTGGAGAGTGCTCTATCTCTTTTCTGGCTTCGACTTCAAAGTTTCCATTTCTTCAAAGTGTGTGTGCGCGTGTGAATGTTTCGCCTGTTTCTACTTTGTGTTCACTATAAACCAGAGACAAGCATATTTTTTTAAACACATTTAGTAAAATACGCTTTTTGTGAAAGGGTCTTTCAGGGAAATGTTTATTCACTGCATGTAAGATATTTGGAGAGAATGATAATACAACTTGTGTACGCACTGGAAAAGAAGAATACTAAACACTCTAGGTATTCTGCCATATTGTTTACTTGAATAGTAGACAAATTGTTTCTATTTTAACATGATTGCTAGCTTTAATGAAGCACACACCAGACACAAATAAGAATGATTCAGTCCATCAGTAATTCAGAGAACACACATTTATTCTCCACCTTCTTTTGGCGATGAATGAATAGCCGTAAAAGAGACGGGGGATTGTACCAGCCTGCCAAACAGCGCAAATAGGCAAACAGCAGGACGTTCGCTCCCTGCCAGACGAGCCGCCATCACAGCAACTGTTGCCACGGCGCAGAGCTGCCAGCCTACTTTTGATTAGCGAGCATCTTGGACGTGATTGGCTATGGTATGAATGGTGAGGCAAATAAGGGTCTTAAATGTTGTGTAATTAACCTCTTCACTTGCACATATTCCACTTCAGGCATCACAACTACTGACAGCCTCCTGTCAGCAACCTGCACCAATCAAGCTCTAATCTGGGAGACGGAGACGGAACACAAAGACATAGTTTGGGCTGTCACCACTGTGGTGTGTCTAAAACTGTCTGATGAGACAATGCATTGTATCTCACTGTTGACAATGAAGGGGCCCCTCACTGCTGCGAGGGGAAGCTTGACGAGGAAAAAAATGCCTCGCAGCTATAATCATCATCATCTACATGTGTAAATGAAAACAGCGCACATAATCAAAAGGTGTGAGTGAGGGGCAGACGAAAGCATGATGGATAGAGCGAGGCTTTGTCTGATTGGTGGATTAACCTGGAGGGTGGACCATGACAGTTTGAGTACATTGTTTTCACTGTGAACGCAATACAATTGGTACCACAATGAGGTAAAAAATACAAAAAGATGGCAGAACGTCAACATAAATACCAGACTTACAGCTCACTTTGCAAAAATAGAACTAAATGCAAAGTTTTCTATTCATATGACCTGCAGTTTATTCCACATAGTGTGTGAGAATCTCTGTGTGACAAAGTTTGCTGGAAGGATCCTTTTTAGCATGTAGACATTTCTTTAAAGCTGTAATTTACATCTAACAGCCTCTGCTATTTTTAGGCCTGCGTACAGCACCACAGTTTGGTGTTGCCAATTCCATAGTAAGCAAACAAATCAAATGAGTGTATTGTGTTCAGATAGTACTTGAGAGAGATTCCTCACACTTTGTGCTTGTTTGTGTGCAGAATGCCTTACTAAAGGCAGGCAGCTCCATCCAGTGCATAATGGCTTCTGAGCAAGCAATCAAAGTCCTGAAAAATCAAACACCCCTCTCTAACAACATGCACAAACTGATTTTTTCTTGAATAAAGGAGAAGGTAACAAAATTCTGCCATCCATGAAGAAGAAATCCAATACAGCTTATCAGCAGCCAAAGCAGAGCCTTGAAACCACGTTAGCCTTTGCATTTCGGTTCAGTTGGAAAAAAGATGGAAAGTGCCATGCTCTTACACTTTGAACATGTACTGATCTACCCACCAAATGGGACAAGATGTAAGAAAAGTGACTTGCCAATCAAAGTGAAGTGAGTGTGCTGCTGGCAGAAAGAAGATGCTTTACAATCACTCTCTATAATCTGCTGATACAAGGATCTCTTATGCGGGCGGTAATATTTCTGAAAGTATATGCTAGGTGTGCAAGTATATGGTCTTACTGATAACAATGACAAGGGGGAAACATATAAAAACTTCCGAAGAAGGGACATTGTGTTCTAGGGTTTAAGAAATGTAATTATAAATCTTCACCTATTAGGTACGTTTGTTTGTTAGTCTGACCCCTGAAACTCACACAAATAGTATCAGACTAAACAGAGTAAAGACTCATCAACACAAGCCTTTTCCCATCCTTGGGCTACGTGTCAGCTCAGTGGAGTGGGGAGCCACCCTGTAGTCCGGGTTCTGCTGTCCACCAGATGGCTGCCGCTGTGAGCCAGCTAAGAGCCTGCCTGGTGGCCGCCGAAACTTAAACGTAGAGGGGCCTGTCGGTTATGAAGAAACGTCTTCAGACAGACTAATTAAAAATGTCTTTTTCATCAAGCCCGCCCATCTGTTAAGAGCGCACAACCTGATGGAATGACTGGCTATTCGGTTTCACTGTGCAATTAACAGCAATATCTCAGTGAGCACCTCTTTTTTTCTGTATTAAATTATTCAGCTTCTTCTATGGGAATAATGATTTTTTTTTTATCAGCGATCTCCTGAGTGCAATTTGCAGATCTTTAACAGAGCTGAAACCTTTAAAAAAATACCCAAAGACTTCATGGAAGTCATTAACCTGACTACAGTGTAGTGCAACCTCCCCAACAACTGATGTAATCAAGGATTTTACACCATCTATTTTTTTCTATTTTATCATGAATATTCATTGTGCATTAACTCCTCACATCAGTATTCCAAAAGCATTTTAAAACAGTGTTTCTAAACAAAGCCTTTATGTAAATCAGTGGTTATCTACAAGCAATCTGAACCACATGACTACAGATAGAACAAGGTCAGCGCATGTAGTGGAGAAAGTAGTTCTCCTCATCATTCTTTGACAAGGTCAGTGCATCACCGACTGACCAAACATGATAAACCAATGACTGTTGCATGAATTAGCATTTAAAAAGAAAAAGGAAAAAAAAAAAAGCACTGCGGTCAATTCTTTTCAAATCCTGGCCAGCGACAGAGGAAATGCAACGCTTCGTCTCAGGCAAAATGATACAACATCCGCTTCTCGAGTGATTCACTCCGCCACCAGCACACTCAGACTTCATAATAGGATGACACTGCCAGCTCACTGTCAGACAGCATCAGAGACCGGCTGCGTGCGCGTGTCTGTGTGTGCATATCTTCATCACCTAGGCACTCATTACCTTGGCAGCTTGCAGGTCAACACACAACAGGCCGTTTGAACTCATGACTCACATCCTGCTCCTCATTACAGTCCAAACCGAAGGGAATAACAAGGAATATGATTCACATTACAGTTTGTACCAGTGCGGTCAATTATTAGCCCTATACATCATTACAACTTATATTGGCGATGCCTGTGAACTCCCTTGCCTCTCTCACCCGTGATGCTTTCTAAACTGCACTCAGTAAACAAGGTTAAATCTTCAGTGGTGGATTTCAAGATGTCTCTAAGCAGCTAATTAATTGTCTTTCACATTATGGATTGCAGTGGTTCTGACTTACTGCCTGTAGCCTTGTCTCAGCTCTGTGGCATGTTGTTTGGATTTGTATGGCCACCCATCCTGAAATTACAGTACATTCGGGAGAGAAGCCTCCAGGACTACATCTTTTAAAAGGTTTCTGCCTTGGTGCAAAACTCCTCACACATGCAATCTGTTCTGAGGATGGAGATGTCAATGGTTACGACCCCCCTGAAGCGCGGCCACGCAGGCAGAGAGACTGCGTGTGGGACTTGCATCGTGCCCAGCCGCTGATAATTTAAGGACTTTTCTACACGCCAGCTTGTTTTAATTACTGAGAATAAGTGGCAGCATTTGGTCAGGTTTATGGGTCTTCTTCAAAGAGCGAGTGTGGTTTAGACAGACCAATCTGTGGGACTGCAGAGCTGTAAATCCAAAAGTGAGCAACAACTACCGCTAACAATGCCCAGGGCAGACGCAGGAAGCATAACACACTTTTTCTTAGAGATTTTCACTGGCATCTGTGGGATTTAAACTAATGCTGAGCTAAATTAGAGGATGCTCTGACTCAGTCTGAAGAGAACAGTTTGAAGAGTACAGGCTGGAATGTAACAAGACCATAATAGAAACAATGACAATAAGACATGATGAAAGGGAGAGATATAAAACGGACTGGTAACTGGAATGGATCGGGACTGGTTTCAGATTAAAAAAGGATTCCAACGCAGGAGCACAGGCTCAGTGCTGGGTTGAGGTGACGAAGGAGGGAGGGCGCTCCTGACTTTTTGGTGAACTCATTCCTGTTCTCACACAAATGCCGACTCCCTGCTAATGATGTGAGCCCTGAGGCAAAGTGGGCTGGAATACACAGGGCCGACTGCTGTCTGCTCAGCACAGACTCGGCAGCCATCAGATGTCTGCAGCAGCCCAGGCCAACTGTTTCCACTCAGACACCAACTTCCTAAGAGCAACGAGGTACAGTCTGAGCTGACAGGCTCTTGAGTGATTTGTGAAAAGGCTCTTAGTGTCTGCCAAATCACTACAGACTTGAGATTAACTGAACAAAAAAGATAAAGTCTCCTACATTTTGTTTGTCGTGTGCAGAGGCACATCTGGGACCGTCTTCACAGAATGTCAAAGAGCGCCAAAAACCACTAAGCCCGAAAGCAGCAAACCACCCAAAAGAATTTGCATTGAAACACAGTGACCAGCTGGTCTTTCCGGTCAGCCAAATTAACCTTTACGCTTTTGATCAAAACAGAATTAACAGGGAGGAGGCAAGATGTTATTGCACAGCAGGATTCAGTCTCTAGCTGAACACGTTCACGGATCTACAGTATAATACTCCACAGGACTTCATGTATCACACTGAGCAGAAGGCCCACCTGATACACAGAGTAATTAATCACTCCGGACCTGCACCTTCTCTTTTTATCTCATCTCCTATATATCAAAGTCAATGTTTTAACAGTTTTTCCAATTTTCTGCTGTTGATTCAATTTAGCAGAGACAACTGTTCTTGCACAAGCAAACCATCGTGCAGTTTGTTTGGGAGAGAAATGTTTTTTTAAAACACTCCACGGATTTTGGGTTCTGTCACTGTCACCTGCAGCAGTTGACAACACTAATAATTTGATGTTTGAAGCTGCTACAAAATACATCTTTGAGTCAAGAAAAAAAAGTAATATGGTGCCAAAGCCACCACTAGTAGTCATTTCATTCTTGACTGGCACCCACTGTTACTTTCTTTTCAGATGATGTTGAGTGATCTGTTGTTGTTGCACGGTCACATATTACATTTGAGAAATTCAGCTGAGAAAATGTCCCTGTTGTTCTGGTTCAAAGCAATATTTTGCTGAGATCTACTCACGCAGAAGAAGTTGTGGCACATGTCCGCAGTGTGCTCAGGTGCACTGAAAGAGTCACTCAAGCACACTCTGCCACACCCACACAGTCCTGAAAGGTCAAATCAGGCAAAATAAATGAAAACACCTGAAGTGGCACTAATACCGCTTTTCCACTAGTACCTGATAGTACCTACTCGGCTCGCCTCG
>JBAJHX010000115.1:12729454-12761263 GCA_037176925.1 Amniataba percoides
CAGGTACTAAAGCGTAGTGGAAACACGCGCAAACCGTGCCGAGTCGAGCCGAGTAGGTACTAGTGGAAAAGGGGCATAAGTCTGGTGTCAAGGGACTTCATATGGACATTTCCACTCCACATTGTTTAGAAAATAGTCATGTCAATTTTGTCACATTTATAGTACATAGTGCATTCAGAATCAGTCAGAAACATTTTTTAGTTTTTATTTTGTGAAACATAATAAATTCAAAATGTGTTTGATAGCATACTTTGTGCCATGTTGGAAATCAAGAGATTATACATTGCATGAAGACTGAAAGTAGTGCAAAAGAAAGTAAGTTACATCAACACCTGTCAGATAGTGTACATATCTGTCATCATCCCATTTTTTATGATAGACATAAGACATTTAATAAAAGGAGGTGCAAGTAGTAAAGAGAAGATGTGGAGCTGTGTGATTTCAATGTTTGGATCTCCCAAGAAGACTGGAGACGTGACAAAGGTTCCCTCCTGCTGACTGCAAACATGAACAATCGCATGGATATAGACTATGCAAAATGAGAATGATGAAAAACATTCAACTCTGAATCATCAGTAAGAAGAAACATTTTATTCACAGGAACTGTAAAAGTAAAACACAAGCTGCCATATCATACATTTATACACAGGGTTTGAAAATCCTATACAAAAACAAAGATATTCGAAAATATGGGTTTTGATATGAAATATGACCTTACATATAATAATTTCTTGGAAAAAGGTCTTGGTTTGGTAATAGGTTTTTAATTCATGAGCCTCACCCCACATTAGTGAAAACTGAAGTTATTGTAAAAAATTAGAATGGTAAAAATGGAGTAGAAATCATCCTTAAAAATGATTAAAAAATCTCATGCAGCATCTTCAGAGAGGGCCTGAGAGAGTACATCTTTGTAAAAGAAAGAAAACAAAGTCTTATTTGTTATAGATATAGAAATCAAACATACCAAAATACAACAAAGCCAGTTTGTTTCTCGTAACAATCATTTTCACCGATCATCTTTGCTCTCTCCGTGTCAGCCGTTTGATTCAGAACAAGCACATTCTGACAGCTACAAAGAGCTGATATCATGATTGAGTTTCCTAAACAATGTCGTGATCATTTGCTCTTTTTCACTGCATCACTTCAAAGGAAGCTAACAATTCTTGAGCCTTTCTTTGACACACTGGATCAACTTTGTTAATTTGCTTAAATAAAATAAAAAAAAACACGGGGGGACAAGAGAGGCCAAACTGTGCTGCCGCCCTTAAGTTACTATTGAGGTTCCTCCAGTAGTTGCAGTAAATGTATTGGAATGCATAGAGCTGAGGCGTGGCAGCACTGGAAAAAAGAGACCAGTAGACTTGTGCTACCTCATATGTGCCTCTTTGTTTTACAGTGTAAAGAAAGTACCCAGTGCAAGCCCATTTGGAGAGAAATCGGGCACACTAATGAGCATTGCTATAAGTGTAACTATGTATCCTCATAGGCTAGTGTATGTAGGGTTAAGTCTCTCAGGGTTGCATGACCACATACTGAATGAGGCACCAGAGAGAATGGCTGAATCAAGAATAATCACTCACTATCCATCACAGTGGCCCTCTGATTGATATGTTTTGGCTTAATCTCTCATTTTCAGTGAGATAATCAAGGGCAAGCACAGCTTGAATAAATCCTCCATCCCCGAACATAACTGCTGCTCTACCTTAGTGCATCCACTGAGACCCATTTTGATCAAGGCAACTGGGAAAAAACATTCACTCAGCCCTGCTAGCTTTCACAGGCCAGCTGGCAGATGATGAGTGACAACAGCAAATGCAGTCCTTGATGAGATAACATAGTCCGGTTTGAAAATCTAGAAAACTACAGAACCAGAGAACATAAGGCGCAAGAGGCTGAATGAACATGGATAAAATGCTGACTGAGGTTTGAAACAAGAGAAAAGGCAAAGTTTGGGAGCGCAATAACATTAGCTTATTGCTTTTTCTTTTTTTCCTCTTTTTTTTTTTCCCTTAAAAGGATATTTGTACACACCACATAATCATATAAATACACTATACAATGCCATATAAAATATTTTTCTTAAAAGCAATATGTTCAGGATCTGCCTAGGTATGCTTAAGATACCTGCACCTTATGAAAAATAATGACTCAAAACAAAACAATAAAAAAGGCACTTCCAGGTGTTGTTCATTGACTCTTGAGTAAGTGGTGGCCACTGCCTCGCCATACAGGCAACGGCATTTGTGCTCACGTTTAATTTCTCTGCCACTAAAACACGTCCTGGACAACGAGGCACTGTAGCTTGGTGGTTAAGATTTCCTCTGTTTTCATGCAAAGATCTACTCTCATCACAACTCTGTCGCTTTGTGTTTATTCATTCCAGTGATATTTATAGACTGGCAGCTACATTTCATCATCCTTTGTTTTCTCACTTCCTCGTTTCTCCACCTCGACTTCCTTTTGTCTTCAGACTTCGACTTCACGCAGTCCCTCCTGAGAACCAGGTATTGGCATACTGATGTCAAAGCAGGTCACCATCATGACGCGGGACTTGCATAGATTGACACAGAACTCCAGCTCCTCTGTGGCCTGTGCCAAGGCCTCAAGGTACTCCGGAGACTCTTTATCCAAATTCTGGTCTACCTCAACTGTTGGAAAGGAAAAATGAATTTTGAGTTGCACTTTTTGTCCTCAACCCTCTTTAATCATTCAGACAACAACTTGCATTAAAAGAGCATTTTGGAGTTACTTACACTCTCCGATCCACTTGCTGGGGTCCATCATCAGTCGGACCTTGGTGTCTTCTAGCTCCTCCAACAACACTTCATGCTTTGCCTTCAGTTCCTTCACTTGCTGTTGCCTTCTCTCCAGCATCTTCAGTTTACTGTTAAAATACTGCAGGCCCTGAGGGAGAAGGAGATTATTAATAACAGTGACTTCAAGTTAAAGTTGAATGAAGTGGCTGAAAGTAAACTGTACAAAAAATGTTAATGAATGTGATTATGTTTATGAAATTACTGTAAAACCAAACCAATGCAACAAACAATTCAATCTTAGTCACCATGAAAAATGAGCTCACCTTGTCAACATCCTGGAATGGCTGCTGAAGATAAGAGTGGAGGAGACAGATAACACAGGTTAAACAGAGACAGAATACTTAAGGTTAACAGTCCATAATTACAGTAAGTGATGAGTATGTTAATATACACGTATACTGTAGACACAAGCTACTGATGCACATGCATAACATTCGAATACTAATTTTGCAGTGACGAGGGAAAGTCACAGAGAGGCAGTTTTGCCGTTCAGGCAGTGATGGCTGAGGGAGAGAAGTTGAAGATCATTTTTATTCTAATTGAAAGTAAATCAAACCACCATCTAGCTGATTTAATATCTTCTCTTAACAAATTCCTGTCTGGCTGCGCCGAACTTGTGGGAGCAGTTAATGATCCACAGAAGAGGGGTCGGCTATAAAAAGCGATCAGGCAGCCAGCGATGAGTGCTAGCGGTGAGCTGATTTGGGCTGGTGTTGGGCGCTCTTGCATTTATCACAAATTCCCTGACCAATCTTCTCATACCATCATCTTTTTCATTTTTACCCCCCCCCACCCACCCCACCCACCCCCCCCCACCCCACACATCACCACCACCATCGTCAGCAGTAAGTCGAGTCATCACTCACATTCAAACCAATTAACCCTCGTCAGTAATTGCCTCCTGAACTCTTGACATTCCAGAGGATCGCTGCCAAAATACCAAGCTCTGGGAATCTGGACACAGACGCTTTAACTCGGGGATTTGCCACTGAGCTGACTGAAGGTCAGATGTCTGAGACACATTATTGCTGTCTTGTTCTTTAAAAAGAAACTGGGAAGAAGTGAGCTAAGACATTCCCACAACGCAAGTCAATGTGGCACATCTCGAGGAATCAATGTCACACATGCAAAACATTGCTGAGGCTTAGCAAGTCGGCTTCACAAGACCTTGACCCAGACATTATCTGAAACAAGTTAAGCAAGATGAACCTCTGTGTAGAACAAGTCGAGAGTGTCCCTCTACTCACCTCTGCAGTTTCCTCCTGACGGCGCCTCTGAAGCCGCTCCACATCATCGATCTCGTAGACCTTGATCTCAAAAGGCTCCTTCAGTGGGCCTGACATGGGAGGCAAGTCCACCCACTGGCCTGCTGTGCCCACCTTCTTCCCCAGGGAAGAGGTGTCTGGCAGGGGAGCCGGGATAAGACGTCTTCTCTGGAAGCCTGCAAAGCCACGCATGGGGTCAGACAGGTACCAGTTACGGTGATGACTCACAATAGTAGTATTTGCTGGGATCTATGACTAAATATGTATGAGTTTCACTCTGAGATGTAAAGTGATGCAAGGTTTTATACACGCCAGTCAAGGTGTGGTGATTGCATATTTATAAGGGTTTCATGAGTTGCTATCTTGTATACACACGGCGCGAATGAATTCCAAAGGTTGGTTTAGCGCACATGAATTCAAATGTTTATATATACAAGGCAACAAAAATCTCAACCAGGTCACTGCTGCTCATGTTCAATTCATCTTATTTGATTATCGCAGTTCGAAGTCATCTTGTTTGAAACATTCATTATCATTTTCCCATATATGTTTGAATAATGTATGCTGCTGATTCAGGGGCAGAGAAAATCAAATGAAATACCAATCCGTGAACGTAATAAGAATGGATTCATAAAGTTAGAAACACTATATGGCTAATTTCCTAGGAGATAGGATTCATTTATGGGTTGTATTTCAATGTGTGTAGCTTCATTGCCAAGCACTGCTTGATAGAGCTCACATGCACTGCTATCACCAGTATGATATATGCATATAATATATGAGAATATTACCTACATTTAACCACGTAAAAACCTCAAAACACCAATTAGTTTCTCACCATTTGCTCTCTTTTTGGGATATTTGGAGCTCCTTGTTCTGCCCGAAGATGACATGCCGCTCTCACTCATGGAGTCGTGTGCAGAGGAAGCGCTGCCTGTGGCTTCACTGTCACGGATCATGCTTTCATATCCGCTGCTGCCACCGCTGTGGTAGAACAGAGCTGTGCGGCCCATTGCTGGAGGCAGCTCCCCACTCAGCACACTACTGTTGTCACTGCCATGGCCACTACTATAGCGTTGAGGCCGCCTGGGTGCTGTAATTTTGCTGTATGGAGAGGGCAGCATGGCCATGGGCAATTTGTCATCACTCACGTTCACCCCACTGTCATTCCCGCTGTCTGAATCTCCTGAACCTCTCATGTGTTTGCCTGATATGTTGCCTGTTGCCAGTTCACTCACACGGCTGTTGGCAGCTCTCATGGCCTGCTTTGTACCCATAATAGTTCCTCTCCCAGGCTTACTGCTGACAGCAGCAGTGGTTCGAGGAGCTGATGTCCGTCCTGATGGAGGGAGGTTGGCATTGGTATTTCTGGTCACGGGAGTAGCCAAAGATTTGGTGGAGGAGCTTAGGCCTTTGGAGTTGTTGGCTGACAGAGAGCGTGCTTTACTACCGTTGACCGCTCCTAACGCTCTGGGATTTACAGAAGCTTTGATCTGACCAGACTTGGTAATACTTCCGCCACTAGGGGATGATGGGCAAGTAGCTATCGGAGAGCTGGATGAATTAGGAATACCAAATCTTGGAATTGACTTGCTGGATTTGCTACTGTTGCTCCCCAGACTTGCCCCACTATTCTCCCTACTTAGTGTAGATCTGGAACCCGATAATGACAGGCTTTCACACCTTTCTAGGGACATTTGACTGCCATAATGGTGCCCAGCCTCTCCTCTAGGCCCTCTGGCCTTCAGGCTGGAGGTAACTTTGGCTGTGTTGAGACTGGAGGTTTTGAAAGTGGTAGAGTCTCCTCTGTGACGTACCTCAAGCTCATCCTCTGATACAGCTGTCCTTGCTCCAGAGGACCTTCCTGCCTCCCCATATGCTGACTTTAAGGCACTTTGGGGCAGCAGGGACTTAGTTTTATGGTCAAGACTGGACTTTCTTACTGGAGGGGGTGGGGGTGAGGTGCAGCCAGGTGTGGGAAGATTGCTCGCTTTCTGTGAGTTAGCCTTGTTGTTTTTCCCCAGAGAGGAGAATTTAAGAGAATGGGTCGATGTAATAATATCTTGCGTTGCCTTGTAGTCTGCGGAGGAATGGATGACAGGCACAGTTCCCAGGGTGGTGGCACCTCGTCTCAGCTGAGGCATTTTGCTTGGTGGATTCTTACTGGCTGACTTCTCGCAGCCATCGACCACCCTCTGGGATGAGGTAGACCCCTGCACCTTAGGTGGGCGAGGTACACTGTTGCTGTTGTTGGATGTTTTGCAGGAAGGGATGCCACTGGGGGGATTTCTGAGAAATTTGCTGGTGCTGTTGGAGTCAGAAAACTGAGGTTCTGAGTGGTTGTCACTGCGCTGCCAAGGATCCTCCTGCTTCGCCTCTTGCCTTGGTGGCTCTCTACTGCTGCTGCTGCTGCTACTGCTACTATGAGAGATGGATGAGGTAGGTTTGATCTTCCTGGGAAGACTGGAGTGGACTATGGAGGGGCCCTGTGGGAGTTGGGAGGAGCTAAGCGAGTGAGCTTTAGTTATTTTAGATGTGAATCTGAGGGAACCTTTGGCTGATTCCGGAGATGGGGGGCACTTTGTTAAGGATAATTTGCTTGAGGCAGCACTATCACTGTCTAGGTCAGAAAAACTAAATCCACTGTCATTTAAGGAGTTCTTGGCATCTCTAGGTGAGGACGCACAATGAAACATATCCAGGGAATCGAAGTAAAAGGTGGCCTCTGGTCCCAAGTTTTTGGCCTGTGGAAGGAAGACCTCTGAAGAATGAGCTCCTTCACTTTCCAAGGTGCAGACGCTAACCTCACTGAGCCAAGAGCTGATAGATGAACCCCTGCTGTCAATGCTCTCCATTGCTCCCTCCTGGAGGGGTGTGACCACTGCAATGTTCACCTCTGATCCTCCCACGGCTGATGTGTAAGCATCAAATTCATCATTGATGCTGCTGATGATGCTGACAGGTCTGGAACCGGATGCCAGGGCCTGAAGGGAGCAGTCACTGTTAAAGCTGATGATGCTGGATGGCCGTCCCTTTTCTACAATGCTGCCAATAGATAGCTCCTCCACCACAGTAAACACCAGCTCATCCTCTCCATTCAACTCCACGGGCTGCTGCAAAGTGACAGTGGCTCTGAGGATGTCCCGATCCAGACATCTTTCCCTCAAGGTAGAGCGCACCTGGCACACCTCCACTGGAGCTCTGAGCAAAGGGGACACGTAGGGATCCCTCCTTTTCACACCTTGGTGGCTCATTCCTACAGGAGGCATTCTGGTGCTTGATCTTTCCTCACCGTCTTTATTTTCTTTGCTGGAGTCTCTCTGCTGTGATGGAGGTGGGGCTGGTTTTGGCAAAGCTTTCTTGTTTAAGTAGACCTTCTCCCTCACAACAGGCTCAGAGTTTGCCCCCGCAGCAGTTGTTTGTTTGTTAATGCCAACTCTGCTTTCGGAAACCAAGGCTTTCTCACCGTCAGCACTGGTTCTGCACACATTTTGAACACTGTCTGATGGTGCCCTTTCTGTCGGTATGCTTTGCATCTTGGCATTGTCCAGTTTAGCTTTAGTAGTGGGACTGCAGGACGGTTGCGTGGCAACAGATTTAGGAGATTGTTTGGGTGAGATTCCCTCTTGGCTGTATGAAACATTTGCAACAGTCTTTGGTGAAACAGAGCCTTGGCTCTCCTTAGATTTGTCCATCTTGGGGCCAGCCTGGCTACGCTTGCCCTCTCCAACAAAGGCAGAAGGTTCTTCACTGCCATCGATACACTCTAGCCTCTCTTGCAGCTCAGCAAATGTGTTACATTTAAAGAACTGGTCTCTGTCCAGAGGGCCCTCTTTTGTTGACTTTTTCTTGTTCAGGGAGGGGATGATTGGAACAAAGGCAGGTGGGCCCTCGTTGTCACTAAGCTCCCTGTCAGAGATCGCAGCTCCCCCCGGGCCCACATAAATGACTGTATCGCAAGACTGTTCACTACTGGAGGAGTAGTCTGGGTCACTGAGCATTGAGGGCAGGTCTGGGTCCAGGGCAACCGTCCGAGGGTGGAAGGGCCTGAGGTGGGGTGGCCGGCGGATCCTCCCTTCCTCACAGGAACTTTCCCCACCAGATGAACTGGACGCATACTGCAAAGCAGAAGCTAAATGAGTCTGGGTTTTTTTTAAAATTACCTCATTAAATGAAGACTATATGAGATTATATCTTCTTACAAAATTAATGTAACAATAAGTCATTTTACAAAACCATTTTACTCATTAGTTCTAACGGATTCATTTCTTTATTTCATAGTGAAATCAATCATATACTAATTCGTATGAAACTACCCGTCGATATTTATCTTAAGGTTAAAAGTGCACATCAATAGACACACAGAAATTAGTGTCAGTAATACAAATTGCTGTATGTGGTCTGCATTATAATCATGCCTGAGACCAATGCTGAATAAATACATGCTGTCATTCCACCTAATTATCTGAAGCATATATTTCCCTAATCCGAGGAGCATTACACACTTCCTTGGGCAGTGGTATTGATTACATGATTATGTGTTGAGGAACTGAGAAAAACTAGCTCTGAGTTACTGCACTAATAATCTTTCATTTGCAGAATCATTCACACATTCATATGCTTAATAGCTCCAAAATTACAGGAGAAGAAAAATTTAAGGACTAGAGTCGTGGCATGAAATATGATGAATGCAATGGGAGTTTCACGTGCACATGATTGGACTGTGCAATAATGGCAACACTCAAATGTAATATTAAAGAACAATTACTCTGCATTTATCATTTATAAACAATGAACAGCATTAAATGGAGCATTTATTTATACTTACATACTAAATACCTCTGGTCTCAAATGGTAAAACAGTATTATTACTGCAGCCACTGGATGTTCACATGTTAATTGTTTAGCAGTTTATTACTGCATATGTGTACCTCATTTATCAGAATTAATCAGTTTATCAGTGTACCTTAGACTTCTTCTTCCTCATGCGGTGGATGCGGGATGCCAGCTGGATAGTGGTGAGTGAGTCAGCGTAGTTGGCGGGGGAATCTGAGATGTGGGCGATCATGGTGGTTCTGCAGTTGATATTGCCAAGGGACTCCCTCAACAACATTGTCAGTTTGCTGTCCCTACAGGACACATTTACATTGTTATTAGTAAGTGGCACAGTAATATTTCAAAGGGGACAGTTAAGGTAGCAAACACGATTTCAGGAGGAGCCATTTTGAATTCTCTGAGCTGGAAAATACTCCCAAATGACGAGTCATTAGTCTTTTCATACTTGAGTGACTATAATCTTGTGCAACACCAGTGAAAGCTATTATATGAAGCTAACTAAACAAACTAAATAAACAGTCACACAGCCGACCTGTAAGACTGACGACACATGCAGCAGCTTGCCTACAACAATTACTTATAGATATACCTTAACAACAGTGAAACACAGCAAAAGAGACTGTAAAACTAATGGTGAATTTCTTACCTGTAAGGTACATGTTTTGCTCCATTTGCTAAAGCCATGATTACATTTCCCAGGGCGTTTAGAGAAAGACATAAGCCTCCCCCTCCGTCTCTGCTTTTACTCAGGACTTTTTCACAGCTTCCCAAGTCGATGAGGTGCAGCCTGCTCCGTCCGCCTGACACTGTGCCAATAACAAAAGAAGAGCCAGGTGAGTAGGAGCGCAGACACTCCCTCTCTTGAAGTCAGTCAGCTGCACAGTGCCATGATGACAGGAGTGGCACAGCTCTGCACAGACTAGACGGGTCAGGCTGTCAGAGCTGCCTGATTTATTTATGAGTAAGATTCCCACACTGAAGTGATTCAAAATGCAGCCAGACTGGTATACTCCCACCAGATGTTTAAGACATGGTAACAAGAAGGCTCCATTGGTTAGACACATAAAAACCAGGAATCCACTGACAATCAGAAACACATACACAGTCCCCCTCTGATGATTTAAAATACAGCGAGAGGGAATTGGCTGTCATTATAAAAATCACAGGGCTGCACATTGTTATGTGGGTGACTGATGTAATTGCAACAGCGGCAGTAAAACATTAGATTCCTGTCAGTATTCAGGCTTCAAATCTTTATGCGCATTTGCCCAAAGTGTAGTACATGCATACAAATGAATCTCTGTCTTACAGTGGCCACAAACGACTCATCATAACCATTTTAGTTTTAGTTTCAGTTTTAGTTGCATGAATGTGAAGTAGCAACTTTTTGAAACACTCTAGAGTTGTAGATGTAGTAATGTAAAAGTACTAACTTCCTCCTCCCTTGCCGCTCTTCTCCATGCGGTACTGGTAAATGTGCAGCGTGAACAGCATGTGGGAGTTGCGTCGGTCTTCCTCATCTGCACTGGGTCTGCTGGTGCTGCGAGCAGCGATGGCCGCATCCAGGAAGAAGGCGGCTTTCTCAGCCGTCGGGGCACGTAGCTCACTCTGATTCTGGAGCTGCGGGGGGAGGAGGAGACAGAGAACTGGGTTAGGGTGAGCAAAGGCGACCACATAGGGCTTGGGAAAGAGCGAAGATGTGGAAAGGATACCAGGGGAGGACAGGAAAGAGAGGGGAGCTTGTTAATTGGACCCAGGCACACATTTTTTGCCCATTAGATTGGGTCTCGGGGGCAATTAAAACAGCAGATATGCACACAGAGGGAGGAGGATTAGGAGAGGTAATGGTGAAGCAGGAGGCAGGGGCACTTCCCATACTATGGATGTGATGAGGGTGGTGGTGGTGGGATGCAAAAAGACAGGAGGGGAAAAGAGGAGGTGGAAGAGAGAGAGAAGGTGGGGGGCATCCTGAAGGGAGCCCACGTGTGGCTGACGAGAGGAAGAGCAAGAAGGAGCTTCACAGAACTGCACAGCCTTTGAAGTCAGAGTCCATACTGATCCCCAAAAAACAACATCTGACAGCAACACCTGTGAGTGCCTTCAAACCCACCGACTCCCACCATCCCCCAAACAGTGCTTCTATTGTGCAGTAGGGGGCTAGCACTAACGCACTGGTAATAGATGCTGATGGATGCTGACAGGGGAGTCAATACAAAGGTAAGAAGCAAGCCATCAATACCACAGATGGGTTTGGTAGAAATATAAAGCAAAGGATTTCAGAGGCTGGTGGGATACAGTGAGACTGACTAGGAAGTCCTCTGAGATTTAAAAAAAAAAACACACACACATGCACTCACAAAAAGTCAAACATCTTTGGGAAAGGAAGAGGTAGATCATAGACAGAAAGAGATCAATACTCTGGCAGACTAATACTGTATAACCCACAAAGAAAGTGAAAGGATCACTGAACAAAGAAAGAGTGGAGAGGTGGAACGCCTCTCACCTGAGTGCCACAGATGGGATCCTCCCTCAGGTGGATGCCCGGGGACTGGCCGTCCTGCAGGCTGCCCGTCGACACCTCAGACAGCAAGTCCTTCAGCTCCTCATCTTTCCCGAAGATTTCCACGGCAGACACTCGGACGGAGAATCGCGTGCCCGTCTTCTCCTTGCGCTCATTGATGAGCTTGAAGAGCCAGGAAATGGCACAGGGCACAATGCCGAGGCTCTGAGTGCTGCTGTCTTTGCCAATCATGGTGTATGTCTTGCCTGGGAATGTATGAAAGAGAGAGGGGGATGGAAATGGAAATATTGTCTGGAAGCCTGCTACACTCACTATATGTTCAAACTAAAATTACTTCTTTCACCAAGCTGTCGGGACTGGGCAGTACGTTGACAACGGAATAGACACCTGCATTTGATATTTTCTGAGGGTTATTGTGTTTAACAACTGCTGATGAAAAAAAATAATAATGGCTGATGTGGGGCTTTGGAGGTAATATCCCGTACATGCCAAATAAAAAGCGCTAATCCTTAGACCCATTCCAGAAGCAGTAATTCTGTTGAGAATTATAGGTAGTGGAAAGAGCAGCGTGAGGAGAACAAGCCCTTCAGCCTAAGAGCACTGGCCAGGCCAATTACTAAGATTTTAATTACAGACTGAGCCCTGAAGCCTGGATGCAGCACTTTACCCCCCTCCTACCCCCACCCGAGACTCACTACCCATTCCTTTCCTCCAATCTCCCATTCCTTGACTCACCCCAGTGCACCGCTAAGCCAATTGTGGACATCAAGTGTAGCTAACAAAGAGCAATGAGAGTTTTCTTTGGCTAACAAAGGCTCTTGTCTAATCTCTTGCCAGTGTAGGAGCTTACCGAGCTTGACTTGGCCGAAGCAGAAGATGCAGCCGTCTGCACCGTTCACCACAGACTGGATGACCTCAGCTACTGTCCCTGAGCACACCTCCGCCTGCAGAAAGCACAGAGAAATGGCCCCCTCACAGTCAATTTACAATTCAGCCGCATCCAAGAGGTACCTTCAAACAGGCATAGAGAGGACGATGAATCCAAAATGATATCCTATAAAGTGAACGGTTATTGGGTGTTGCTTACACCAAATCCCATTAATGGTTTCAGTATTCTTCATCACTCGGGAGTGCGTGTGTGTTTGTGCGCGCTGCAACGTGTGGCTCATTTTTGCAATCTGTTTCAGCATGGGTCCTCTGGGGCAAGGCTTCTGCAGCAGAGGCCCCTTTCCATACATCACACTGCAAACAAGGCCTCTAACAGAAGAACAGCTTGCTGTTACTGTTAGCCACCAGCAGTGCCGTCCCAGCGGCGCAATCTAGCAGCTTGGCCTTAGCTCTGCAGCAGCAACATTTAGACTTCAGCTATCAGCAGCTTACTTAGGAAAATACTTGCTCGAAGTAGGTGGTATGATAGAGGATCTGAGGCTCTCACAGCTACTCAAACACCGTCCTACACTAGTGATGACAATCTCCTCTCCTCTAGTAGCTATTTAGAGTTTACTGCACCGTAGGGAAATGCATAAAATACTTGACCTCAGAAATTTAATATATTATCCAGTGGCTGACAGAGGTTTAATCATTCCATTAAAAGACTACAGTGTTTGTTTAAAGCTGTGGAGGTAACAAAACTGGCTCACCCCCAAGTCACTATATAGTAAACATGTATCTGACCTTTGTCTCTGATCTCAGTGGGTATGCCTGCTGTTGGCTGTAGAGGTCTGAGGTTAGATATAGCCGTTCTATGAAAGGAGAGGTTAGATATAACTAGTGTGGATTCAAATCATTCCCCCGAGGGCTTAAAAGGCCCAGCTGTTAGGCCCACACTGGTAAGAATGCCCCCTGACCCAAGACAGGCATATTTTCTTTAAGCCCCTGGCCACACCCTGCCAGCATGAAGATGTCCCTTTGCCCTTGTGAGGCTGAATTCCCACACAACCCCACAAAACATACACACACACACAGAAGACACATATAGTACACATCCCCCCTCGGCCCTTACTTGAGAGGCATCCTGGGTAAAAACAGCATCGAAGGCGAATATCTTTGGGACGGCCACAGTGGCGGATCTCCTGTGCCCTGAACTGGAGTGCGGGCTGGACGCGGGGTCGTAGAGGGTCAGCTGCTTCTTCCTGCTGTCCACTTTCAAGAAGGACTGAGACTCGGAGGAGTCTGCAGCCTCCAGAGACGGACAGATACGCATCATCACTTTCACCTGAACCACAGAGTGAGACAGATAAGCAAAAGGGAGGTTGCATGAGAAAGTGAGAGAGGATAAAACATGAAGAACAGGCACACACAGACTCAGCAGAGGGATGTAAGAAATCACTTTTCAGGTTCAGCACAGAGGAGGAAAAATCACAGGCTCAACTTTGACTTACAGTGCATTTACAGAAGAACAAGTAAAAACATAGGGTCGGCATTCTGAATACAGGTTAGGATCTAAACTGAGAGCATAGCTCAGCTGTGTGCATTAATACGTCCACTTTGTCAGAGTTGATGGACACCGAAGGTTGCCATGGAAACTCTAAGTCTCACACTGACTGGCGAGCCCAACGGGTCAACACATTGCCTAATGGTGTCAGTGAAAGGCAGTAAGGTGGGTATTGAAAGTCATAGCAGAAAATGGTGGAAATTAGTGTCTGTGAAGCGCCATGCTGGGGGATTATCCCTTGAGCGGGGGTTGTTTTTCTGGACCAGGAGCAGCTCACCAGCATGGGAATGCAGGAGCATATGCCCCCCCCCCTTATCCCACCTACTCAGCTCTTCCTCCTTCTCCTCTCCCTCCCCTCTGTCGCCTGGAAAAATGGCAGCTCTACATTGGAAACCCAGCCTGTTGCATTCTGGGGCTTGACATTCACAAAGTGAGCTTACGGTCTTAACACATTCCACGGGTCATGGTACAGTTCATCATGCACGGTACGCTAAATACGATGACGGCTTATATGCAAAGGTGTTGATCTGGCACTGCTCTGACAAGCCCATTCGTGTCTAACGGCATTGCCGTGGATACAGGGGGACGTCACTCTGCCAGTCGTGTATAGTGGCACCTCTTACAAACAATGGGAAAGAAATTTCATCATTTCCTTCATCTACCATGGTGCACAGATGCACTGTGTGTGTGGTCTGCACGGGTGTGGTTATGCATGTGCATGTCAGGCCATATGACACCTCCATTTAAAATCACGTTCTTTTGAAATTCTGACAACTCTACTGTGTATTGCCTTACAATCTGATGGTCAGAAATACATGTGTACTGTATCTCCAAAGGCACTGCGGGAATATATCTGTGACTGACAGGAGACATAAACGGCTCTCGGGATATGTATAGCAGTCTTTGGAGTCCCCGTCAACTCCCTGAGTGTTTAGTGTTACGCCTAGCATTATATCAGCTGAACAGTTCCTATATCCTACAGTATACCTGATAGGCAACTCAATCCTGAGCCATTTCAATGCTTCTTGAAAACATACCTATGCTGCCTCTCAGGCATTGAAATAAAAACCTTAAAATACAGCTTACTCCCTTCCCTTTTCGAGGGAAGACTGTTTCACTCAGCCTGGGACTCTCCACCCCCTTCAAGGCTACACAAAAGGCCCATTCTTCCTCTCACTAGTATATAAATATTGCTACAGATCCAGGCTCCAGCGCTCTGAAACAATGTCAGTGGAAATCCCTTTCTTTCAGTGAGTGAATTCATCTTGGATTCTGCAGGCCAAGTGCAAGCTCTCTTTTTATTCCACAGGGAGCTGTTATCGTGACTGACGTGTGCATATGTTGAGTAAATTACATTTGCTATGACATTTAAACTGGGTTTCCACATATGACTGCTGAGTCTCTGTCTACCAGACAGCGGCTACCAGGCGAGCTAATGTCTCAGTTTTATTTATGTTGGCAGAGACCAGATACTGGAGGCTACAGAGGACTGGCTACGATATTTTCACACCTCAGACTTCGTGCTAATGGCCCCTGTTTCCCTGTCCCTTGATCCTCCACAAAACCCATTAGTGAGGCTTGGCATTCCTCCATCCACTCAACTGTCTATGCCTGAAACAACCATGTCTAGGTCAAAAGTGGAAAAGTGGAAATGACCCACAAATGGTTGATGGAAACAAGACATCCACCCAAGTCTCAGGTTGAATTAATATAAAGCGGACACAGGCAAAGTCTAAACATGTGTAAGCTCCTGAAAATGTTATAGCACAATGATTCCACAATCGAAGGAGAGACAGAGGCAAAAAAAAAACAGAGAAAGCACATTGGAGCGTTTGATTTATAATAAGGAACATGAAAATCTGACATGATAGGCTCAGAGAAATATCATGAATCATGATAACCCCTTTAATACCAGCCCCTTCAGCTGCACAGATGTACAGCATACCTCAGGTGTGGGCTTGAGGAGGCTTGTTAATAACAAAGCTTCTTTTATGAAGTCCGTGTGTCGATGGGAGATTTACAATATGTGGCAAAAATCTCAACCGTCTGGATACCTGGCAACAGAAGCGAGCACTTCCTATCCAGGTGGGATCTAATCTTGTTAGGGGACTTCTTCTGCTTTATAAATACAGGACGCCGGCTCAGACAAACAATACCCAATAAACCACAAAGGAAGAGGGATGTGTTTATACAGCTTTGTTTAATGATCGTCCTATTGCTGCCAGCCCCACTTTCATCATCGTGCACTGCACCTAAAATGGAATTAGACATCCTGCTGTTAACGTGACCGCGGATTTGTGAATTACAGTTTTTGCTGTCTTTCTGTGTTCAGGCAGAGGAATGCTTGGTCCCACAAACTGAATGAATTCATGACATTCCAGGAGGCTTATCTGACTACATCTGCATGGACTGGACCAGACGGCACGCTGCCTGCGGACCAGTGTGTCGCCACCCTGCATTCTCCCTTTCAAATAGGGGTCTGTGTGTATCTGTGTGTTTGCATGCGTGTTTGTGTACGGGTGTGCGGGGTGGGAGTTATAGGGGCTTACACACCCAGAGCCTACATGTATCAGTTGTGCATTATCTGTACTTTGCAGGGCGTTAATATCATACATTCAGCTTGGAGTCTTTTGTATATACTGATACAGGTTGGTTCTTACCTTTCCCATCCCTGGGTTTTCTTTCACTTTGGACACGGCTCGGAGCAGGCATGGCGGGGCAGGAGGCGGCGAGACCTGCAGGATGCCACTGAAGTTGGTGGGGTAAATGGAGGGCTCCTGTGGGTGGAGGAGCGAGGGCTGGTGCTTCTTCCTCTTGGAGGACAGGTTCAGCTTCTGAGCTGCCCTGCAGTGGGGGGGGGAAGGAAACACTGAGATTGAAGCTAAAATTTGAAAAACATCATTCCACAAAATTCATTCATAAGCAAATATTGTTTTGCTTTCACGCATCCAGCATGGTACCCAACGAGGAGCTTATTGATTTTAAATGTGTAGCTTGAGATTTTTTTAAGGGTGTGCTGCAAAGCCTTGTAAAATCCCAAGCTGAAAGCATAACATAAAGGTCAAGAAGCTCCTTTTAGCTTCCCAAAGAAAACAAAGCCAGCAGGAGAGCCACACTGAGCACTCTCAATCATTACCCACTCTAAAACTGCTTTTCTTCCAACTCGCAACCCAAACCCCCTACCATCAAAGATATTGCTTCAGCCCTCCATCCACTTCAACTAGAGCAGGTAGTAGAGTCTCTTATACCTCGATTTTTCCAAGAGAAAGTGCAAATCCACAAGACAAATGATTACCAGGCAAGGCTCCTTGACTGTCAGGGATCAAATATAGGATGTCATGGCAGAAAAGCCCAGTAAATGCATGCATTTATCTTGATCAAACATTAAACAACTGTGATAGACATGACAGGCGAAACTGTGCCCTCCAGGATACAGTCATGTCTATTGCTGCTATTTCAGCTAAGCACTTATGACAGTTCACCCATCATTTTACACAAAGCTGGAGCATACACTGTGTGTTAGGAGTTTTGATCATTTATGTTAGACAAGCTGACCAGCACCAGCAAATGAGAGGTAAAGAGGTTAAACCCCATCTTCTTTAGTTTAGATAGACACATGCTGTGTTGGCACCAAACAAGGTCCTCTGCTGTAACTGAATCCAGTTTTATGACAGCCCTCTAATTAAAATTCACTGTCAATTTGGCCCCTTGTCTCCTAGACTCAGTCGTGAGGGGACACAGATTAGTCACAGGGCCAACTGAGTCAGGCAAATGCACTCCTTTCTGTCTAAAGTCCTGCAACTCAAAAGGACTGCACCAATATCTCCACATAGCCTGCAGGGAATCCGGCCAGACTGAGAGTGGTTCCAGGTATGGCACCGCCATGGATCAGCTAACACTGCACCTCAGCTGGAAATTCAAGGTCAGGCAGGAAAGTAATACTCAGAGGAAATTTAAATGCACTCAAATGCTTTTTCACTCAAGCAGTCGGATTTCAGAGAAATGCAGGGAAGACAAAGAGGCGGTTGTCAACATGAGTGAAAGAGTGGCACAGAGAATGAGAAGAAAATTGGAGTGAGAGATTAAAAGATGAGAATTCTGCAGAGCAAGGGGATTTCGGGAGAGGTAAGAGAAGCAGAGCATATGAAAAAAAAGCGGAGAAGAGAAGGAGCAAGAGTAAAAAAAAGAAAAAGAAAGAAAGAAAAGGGCAGAACCATGCGTGCCCTGGTGAGCAGCAGTTTTCTAATAGGCCAGCCTGAGCTCATTAGTCCTGCTCTGGGCTCCTCCGGACAGGACTGGGTGGGCTACTGCCAAAAAATTACCCCCCCCCCCACCCGCGCTCCTTCCCTCTCTCTGCATCCTGGAGTGACAACCAGCCCCCCCTCTACTCCTCAATACGCCCCTCTCCACTGTACGCCCCCTGCAGCGACAGCCCAAGAGCACAATCAGGGAACACACTGCCGGCTGATGGAATAATTATTGCATCCAAGTAGGCTACAGGAGAAGGCTCTCCCCAGGGAGCTGCCTATGTGTGATAGCATGCGAGACGGATCGTGTGACTGAAAAAGAAAAAAAAAATGAGATGGAATAGATGAATGTGAGATGGAGAAAAAGAAAGGGGAAACTACACCAGAGTACACGTGGCTGTGTGCGACTGTGTGTGTGTGTGTGTGAGCGTGTATGCGGGCTCATGAGTGTGTATGCACATTTATGAGAGGTATCCGCAGCACATTCATTCAAGATAAATGTATCCTGTCTCCCTGTCTCTGTCTCTCACTCCCTCTCTCTCACCTCATTCTGTCTCTTTCCTCTCACGGCAAAGAGATAAATCAGGCGTCAGGAGTCACCATAAGACACCATGAAGGGAGAAAAGCCACTACACTGATTTATAATTGTCTTCACCGGTGAGAAGCGTTCACAACCTAAAGCTGAGCTTGTAACCTTGAGGTTTAGTTTGTGCTGCACAATGACAATCGGCGCACATGTGTTCTTCAATGGAAGGTGATGAAAAAAAAGGATGATACTGCTGTTTTTTTCCCCCCACCACACATACACAGGGAAATTAATTGCTTGTCGCTTTCTCTCTCCACCTCTCCCTCCCTCTCTCCTCCTCTCTTCCTCTCACTGCTTTACCCAACTACATGATCAGTCAATGGAAAATAGTGAGCAGCGAAGAGAGGCTCAGATTTCTTTGCCCACAACAGCTTGTCCACCTGTTTGCTCCCAATTTCCATGCTAATGAAGCTGTTTCCCTTGGTCTAAATGCTCAAAAGGGAGACTGTACGCCTAGTGGAGCAAAAGCTCACACATCAGTCAGTCAGTTTTAAGTTTGTTGCTAATTATTCACACACTATATTTGCTCCGTTGAGGGCTATGCAAACTGAACCAGAGGTTTGTTCCAACATGCACATGTGAGAAAATGCTGCTGTGTTGTACTTACAGCTCTTTCCAATCCATTATCTAGTTTACGCTTATAGTCAAAAAACAGACAACTGATAGAGTTCAACTTTGCAGTCCATGTCTGTGTTGTCACTGTTCTCCATTACTTGCACATCTGATACGCCGGCATAGTCGCCGAGAACACAGCGAGGCGGGGCCGCTCGCTAGTTGGGGCACAGGGGTCCTCTTTCCTCCGATCGCAATCATCGAGGTTCCACTTGATTTCACAGGGGTTTGTAAGAAGCTGGGAGGGCGGAGGGAGAACCAGGAGGAGGAGGAGGAGGAGGAGGCGTGGGCGTCATAGTAACTAAATGGAACAAGCGCCAGGTGGGGCAGGGTGGATGTGGGCAGACAGGATGAGCACCCTGCGGGAGAAAAAGCAGTGCGTTCAGAGTGCGAGGGGAGCGGGTGGTCCAGGGAGCTTCTCCGGAGGAGGTGAGGAAGAGGTCAGGATGAGAAGGAGCACCTCCTCTGTTCACGCGCCACCAAAGCACCTCTTACTCCTTCCATGCTTCTCCAGCAGAAAAAAAGTTCACAGTCAGTTCAGGAACGCAGAAAACCAACAACAGCTTCCCCTCCAACTCAGTTTTCCGCTCTTTCTTTCACGTCCAATTCTGCATTCATCCTACCGGCTGCGGGGTCGTCTCTCATCCAGTTAATCCACTGTGGTGCATTTGCTGTGCGTAGCTGCAGGTCCTGATGCCCAGGTCCTTCCCAGAGTCTCCGCTGCTCACAGGCAGGAGGAGGGGGAGAGAATCGGCACGCCTGGCTGGGCTGGAAGATTTCCTTGGGTGGCTGAGAATGAGGAGAATTCCTACTCCTGTTCCGCCTCTTGGTCTTTCTCCTGCTATCGGAGAAATGCTGGCAGCTGTCCTGCCGTGTCTCTCTCTCTCTCTCTCTCCCCCTGCCTCTCTCGCCCTCTCCCTCTCTCACACGCACACACACAAACACACACACACACTCTCCCTCCTCTCTCTCTCCTGGCTCGCTCCTCTCTCTCTCTCTTTTCTTTCCACAGCCCAGCCCCTTTTCCCTCCGACTGCCAGACGAGGTGTCAGCGCTCGATTGCTGGCTGCTCGCGGCGCAATTTGCGAGTACTCTTTCTCTCTCTACCCACACACACACACGCATAGACACGCACACGCTGTCTCCTACAAACCCCAGCACACACACACACACACACACACACACACATATGCACCCCACCACACGTCACATGAATACTTAATGCATACAGGAGCCTTCTCTTCTTTTAGGGTCCCACACTTCAAACAGATTTGGTTAGTATGCCTACAGTGCATGCATGCATGAGTGTGTGTGTGTGTGTGTGCGGATGGTGAGTGTACACTTGTGCACGTTTGTGTTGTTTTTTTTTGCCTTTGTTGAAGGATGTAATTAGCCAGATGAATGAGAGTGTTATTAATCATAAGGAGTGACACACAGATAAGGAAGGATATACTTAAGAGCAGAAAGATGGATTGCCTGAATGAGCGATGCTCTGACTCAATTGGAAAGCGGAGAGAGATTAAAAAAAAAAAAGAGTGCGAGCAAAAGAGGGAGAGGACAGACAATGAACAGATGACATCTTAGAAAGGCAGATTTATGCCGGCCAGTGAGACAGAGTGCAGTCAGTCAATGGTCAAGGGTAAAAAGGGGAATGAAAGCATGCGAGTGGGCGAGCGCCGGGGTGAGAGTACCCTGTATTCCCTGGGCTGCCAATTTACCAGTAAGCCCTCTCAGCCCCCGACCAGCCAGCCTTGTTTGAAAGGCTGCTGCTTTGGCTGCAGAGTGCCTACTAGAACATATCGGCAGACAGAGTGGGTGTGAGACTTGCCAGATGAAAGTACATTCAGCACAAACACACACCAAGCTCTCTCTCTCTCTCTTTCTCTCTCTGCCTCTCTCCTTCTGACACAGTGCCCCTCGTGTGAACTCTGCTGGATTAAATTTGGAGGCAGAAAAACCCAGAAAAAAATAAAAAACCCACCACAGTCCACCTACCTATTTGGAAATCGCAGTATAGTAATGAAGCGGTCTGATATATCACATAACCTTTACCGTCCTCCTCGCCACAGCACGCTTACCTCTGCTTTTCTGCACTGTGTCCAAATTAATTCGCCTGAGGTGGGCTTATCTTAAAGAGCAAGAGCCATCTCTGAAAGCTTTGCTGTGCGCTGCTCGTACACTGAATCCCTTTGAATCATGACTGGCAACAGTCGGGGAGAAGAAGACAATACTAATGTGGACATTGACAGTGCAACCCGTCATTATTCACATGCTCAGTGCTGCTGCCCTCAGTGTGCTTTCAAATGTTATCTATCAAAATGACGTAATAATACGGCACAGTCACAGTTGGAACTGGCCTGATAGCCTTTCAGTTCCATCACTGTCTCCTTATGAACAGGCCTTGGGGACAGATAATGATTGTAATATATATAAATGAGCCAAAGCGAGACAGATGTAAAATCAAGGATCGTTTGAAATAAAAGGTCTCCTGGTGCCTTTGTTCAAGAAAGGACGTCTAGATTTCGTCCTTACCTATGCGGCAAGTGACAGTGAGGGGGGAGGAGAGGAGGTCAATGACAGGAGAACAGAGGGAGAGGAGAGAAGCTGTGTTCGCCCGCTGCTTTCAAAGCCTCACTTTGGCCTGCTGTCAATAATCGCCCCAGCCCTCTTTTCAAGCTTTGTCAAATTAACAAGAGAAATTCCTCTGCCCAAGAGAATCATTAGCTGGCACACCCATTAGCTTGTTTGTGCAAATTTGTCTCTGTTCTCCAGGCCAGCCATACAGCTCTTTAGGTAGCCCCTTTCTGTGGCTAATTACCATGTTGGCCACATTTACTATCCTTGACATTTCCTTTCTGTGATTCTCCTTTTTTTTCCCTCCGCAGACAAGATAAGGTTGCTCCGGCCATTCATGCAGGGATCAGATCAGCGGGTCTGATATCAGACTGCTTTATCCCCCCCACAGTGACTCTGCCTCACACTGCTGCTGATTAGCAGGCGGGCATAGCTCTTCATGAATGGAGACGGGAATACTGGGCTCCCGCCAGCCTCAACGCCGCGCAAGGATAATGACTACACCACAATGAGTCAAGTTTGCACCCTGCTGGAGACATGAACAATTTATCCCGGCGTCTGTAGTTAAGGTGTGTGAGATTTTTAGAGTGGAGAGACGTGTGTGTAGCCATGCTGTCGGACATATTGCCGAGCCCTTAATGCCACCTCACCAGATGGTCATGATTGATTGGGCTGGATGTGTGCTAGGTCTATCAGGTGAGGTGCTATACTTTTGAGTCATAAAATAATCAATAGGAAACCTCCCCTGAGCTAAAATCGGTACACACTGTCTTATTGATGGGCCGCCCTTGACACGATCAAACAGCCCTCTGCCCCAAAGGTGTGGGCGGGATGATATAAATCTACCAGCAGAGCTCCCCTGTTAGAGAAACACAGACTTTGTTCAGCGTCCACAGCGCTGACAGACATTGCTGCATGGTTTTCTCTTCGCCGAATTTTGGGCCGGATTAAAACAAATCCGCATCTCTGCGCTGGCCTCGATGGCTGTGCTCCCAGGTCGCCTGCTGCCTGACCCGGCTGCAGTTTAGCTTCAGCGGTGATTAAGCGACCATGACATCAGCCCTTGAACACGCACAAATTCATGTGGTGCGCAGACAAGGGGAGATGATGTCATACTCTGCCAACCGGCCCTGGTAGCAATAAGGCCCACCCTGACTAGATTTACAAGCGAGGTCAGGATGCTGATCATTAAGTATGAGACAAATGCTTCCATGCCATAAAGTGCTTTTTCTCAGAGTCATCCAGTGCAGCTGTATCGAAACGGGTCAAAGACTGTTTGCTGAGAGTGTCAGCGCCCCTCAGATGTATGGCTGTTCACATATAAATATATGCATTACCCCAACACTAAAAGCTGAGGGGGTCACAAAGGCTGGCCTCTTAAAATAGAAAGAAATATGCAGAATCGGGTTACCTTAGCCACAGCATTAGGCACATGGGGACAATAAGAGAGGTACAGGCTTGTTGAGTGTATGACAAAGCAGATCCAAGCCTCCTGTGTGGCGCTGAGGTTTAGTCTGGTAATGAGCCTGTCTCCTTTCTAAAGTCCCCCTGCAATCAAGAGACCACTGGTATAAACATTAATTTTGTTTTTCTCACTTCCTGCCCCTCATCCTAAATCACTCAAAACAACTAACGCCTGAGGCTGCAACATCCTGAGTGCTGAGATTAATCTACGAATGTGGTTTAAACAAATGTTAATTGTGGCAAAAATCTGCAATTTTACTTCACAGAAGTGGCAAAAAAAAAAAAATCTCCCACCTCAAGATACAGAAACAGACGTTGCCGGTGCAGCGTGTTTATCTTATCGTTCAGATTCAGATTGCCATCGACCAAAACCCAGATCTTTCCAGTCATTTTGAAAAATGTGCTTCCCCTCTCCTTCTGCAGCCCAAGATACATTAAAATGGAAAAGAGAACCAACAGGCTTATCTGGCTGTCAGTTGAATCTTATCAATCCAAAGCTCTTTGGCTTTCAACCGACTGCCAGCCAGTTTCCTCCCGCTTGGCTGTTTTAATGGCAGTCTGAAGGTAGAGCTCCTCTCTCCTGTGTCGGTTTACACAACAGCAGTTTGCAGGAAGTGGCCAAACACCTCCAGGCTAGGATTTATACACTTTCTATAAATCCTCAGGAATAGATAAATGGATCCCGGCTAAACCAGACAGTAATGAGTGTGTTGTCCAGTTAGCTGAGAAATATCCTGCCTGGCACGTTCCAAACAGATTGGACCAAGGCCTTTAAGAAAACCTCTTTGTTCCAACAAGGTGTTCGGCAAGCCTTTTGTTCCTGCTCGGTGTCTGGCCTTGGACACAGAATACCAAATGGGGCATCATTTGTGTGCTGACTGCTGACAGCCCAAGGCTGCACACACATCTTTACTGCACCAATCCCCGGCCAATTAGGTAAGGCCAAACGCATTCATGTAACATCTGTGAATACAATGTTTAGAAAAGAAAGGAAAAGAAAATGTTCCCCCCCAAAAAAACTGATGTCACTTTATGCAACTGACTTGTCGCATTCAAGTCAGAGATTAAAAGAGCTCTTCCGTCAGAGCCCGAGAGAGAGAAAGAGAGAGAGAGTGAGAGAAAGAGAGAGAGAGACAGATTTGTGTAAATAAGGTCCTAAATTCTACCCAGGGTTTGTAAACCTGTTCTGTCACGGTCTCCACAGAACTCTTTTGAAACGGTCTGTGGACCGAGGTGGAAAAGGAGGGATTAGGGCATCCTCTGAAGAATAGCTTGAATAACGGGGGATCATTTGAAAACAGGGGAAGAAAGAAAGGGAGGGCAAGTGGGGAACAGGAAAGAGCCGTGCAGAGGTAAGGATGAAAAAATTATAAATTAGAGATCACTGAGATGTAATAGGAGAAAGAATCTCCAAATACAGACAGGATGAAAGACAAAAACAAAGAGGCAGTGAGTGAGGGAGCAGCAGGGTGTACAGCCAAGGCCTCTCTTCGATCAGCGGGCCTGGCTCTGTGCCAGCGAGGCACTGTCCATGAGGAGGTAAATCATTTTCTGCCTGAGAAAGAAACAGGAAAAAATGATCGTTGGGGCTATGCCACAGCCAGCTTGGAATTGCTTTATTCCCAAAGATGGGAATCCCCAGTCGGCCAAGAATAAATGGAACAGTTGGCGCCAAAAAGTGAAAAAACTCATCAATATTCAAGAAAGCCTGGTTTGGTGCTACGGTGTTGTAAGCAACAGTAGATTTAAGCACTGGCTTGTATCAACACAGGGGTGAAAGCATTTTCTTCATTCATTTGCCTCTGATTTTGTTGTGAAACATCAAGGGAACCACATTAAGCAGATTTATCTTCTGCGCCTTTAGACATCAGATCAAGAAGAAAAAGCTCACCTCCCAAAGGACTGTGCAAAGAAGGCGCTCTGTGTCTATGCCAAGGTTAAACTCTCAGTGATGGAGGAGGGAATACTTTTGCTGCAGTAAGGGAGTGTGTGACCAACCCGTCTTGTGTGTAGTGCTCTGCCCATAAAGCACTGCATGTCTAAACACCCCGCACCCATCTTTCCCAGTCACACACCCAGCAAATCCCCCCATCCCCACCCTGAAAGGCCACAAAGCTCTCTTGCCAAGTTAGGGGCTTAAAGAGGGCTTAAGATGAGCAAAGAAGGAAATTTAAGAGTAAAAGTCAGGGGCTGTAATTCTATTTACACTTCATTTTATTGTTCTTCCTAGCATTCAGGATCACATCTTGCTAATATGGCCTTAACTATCTTGGACATTAGGCTATGGAGAGGTGAACAATGCAAAGGGCATTAGCTCTGCAGGACCCATTTGTCAGTCAATGAGATGAAGGGGCCAATTTAAGGCCCCTAAAGGAAAGAATTGGAAATACCTGCAATGAAAGTCAAAAGGTCCTCTAAGGAAAATATCTAGCAATTGACCCTAACTTGTTTACAAGAGACTTCCAGAAAACTGCAGCTTTGGAAATGACTGGGGGAAAATGCTTAGCTATTACATCAAAATTGGTTCAGGCAGGAAAAATAAAAGTCTTGGGAGAAAAATTCACTTTTCGGCTGATGGGTGACAGATGATAATGAAGACGTGTTTTTCCCTGCCTTGCAGACTGCAGCCTCCCCACCCCTGGCACTGCTGACAAAGATTAACAGCTGCTTTCATCTCTTCCAGTGCATTTTCACTCTGCTCCTAAGACACTGCTGCAGGTATTCTGCTACGCTCCTCTCCAAGGCTGCAGAGGCTCTGGAATAACTTCGCACTCTCAGTACACATGTTGAACTCCGATTCACCCAACATCCCACCCACGTCTTCCCTTGAAAACCTCAGGAAGGCTGCTCTGCTCAGGGCATGCACAGAAGAGCTCTTGGCACTCGCGTTGAGTCACCCCTGACGTTTCCTGTCCCAAAAAATCAGTTCAGCAAAGACTGGAGGTAGGATATTTGATATACAAGAGACAAATGATGGCTATCAACAGTGGACGCCTCCCTGATCAAATATAATGCCCTCTTACATTAACACATAACACCATATTGGAATGGAAAATAACTTTAAGAGCCTGATGAGTGTGGGAGAGACAGACAGAGGGGAAGAAAGCCAGCATACTTCTGCTCCACTTCTCGGCTTCATTAATCACTTGCTGCCATAGTAAGACACCTAGTGATTATTTATTTGCACTTCTCCGCACAGAGGCTATCACAACAAACAGGCCCGCAGGCTCCTGAGAACATTTGGGAGTGATTAATCAGTGGGCCGTCCGGAGAGACAGAACGCAGGGGGTGGGGGGCTCTAACATGTGTTTCTTAATCTTTCATCTATATTCAAGTCAATAGGCGACCCAACAAAAACTAGAGGGGGTCCAAGTCGGGTGAAATGAGCTGCACTGCCAGGGAGATGTCCACGACAGCAGTTCTGAAATTAGAGGATGAAATGATCAGGCAGATCAATGAACACATCATGGATGTACAGTCAGCGTCCACTTTATTAAGTATGCCTGTACAATCTAATGCATTCAATGCAACAGCTCTGCTATGAATTCTACCTCTACGAAGTTTATACGGTTCAGTTCCTGTTAACGTAGAAATGTATAAATTCAATTACATTTATCACTCAGGTCATTGTTAGTCATGCGGTTGTACCGGATTATATTATACTCAGCGGCGTTGATTTTTATTATATTCTGACCCCATCATGATTCTAAATAAGAGAAGGCAAGAAATGTGTAACACCTCTCAGTATAATGCAGTCCAGGTCAACACCACCTTTAACCATGACCTCAGTGCAAAAACATACATTTGAATTTACGCACTGGATATGGAAAAAGGAAAAGGGAATGCTGATGTAACTGCGTGTCGCTGAGAGCAGCCAGTAAGACGTTAGCGACTACAACCGCATTATTCCAAGTTAAGCAGTTTATCCTGTATCACACACTCATAAAGTCAACCGCAGAAACACACACACGGCAACGCTCGCTGGGCCACATAGAGCGTATGGGGATAATGGGATTTTTAGCACACTGCAGCTGGCTCTCACGTGCTGGGTCGTGAACCGATTACAGGCAATAATCCTCTCCATTCAAGACGATGTGCATGCAAGGAGCAGCGACAGAAACACAGGGAAGATAAACCCTCCTTGCTACTTTTGGTTTGATACAGCCGGTTTTGCACCGACTCGACTGTCTAACTGGACAAGAAAAGGTCGAAGGCATAACATCTGACACAATAACTCATAATCTTTACTAATTCTCCTCATGGAAGCGTGAATATGATGAAATACGTACTAGAAGACCACTATTATGTTTCTCCAGTGGCTGACTGATTATGTATTTATTGCACCAGCTTACACTGAAGCCAAAGATTAATTTTATATGTTTGCAGTTAATAAACTCTGTCAATAATATACAGCACGTTTAATCAGTCCCATAATTCATTGGTTTTAATTTCTCACAGTTGAGATAGAAAAAAAAGGAAAAAGAAGACAGTGTGATGAAGGTGAAGCATTTCAGTAATTGAGGCTGTGGGTGATGAGGTAAACATTTAACCACCTGTCCTGACAATGGCCTTATCCTCTGTGGTAATCTGAGCTCCATGCGTAAAAAACCTTGGCCTTCCCCACTGACAAACAGACGGACAGGGGTGCATGTGCACGTTTCTGAAAAATAAAGCACTGGCGTTTGGGGAAATCAACGCACTACCGCTGATTAGGCAGCTATTAGTTATTCATGTTGAATAGAAGGCCACAACGAGGCTGAGCACCAAGGAGCAACGACGCCTGAGAAGCCCCACCAGGAGCCATCTTTGTTTCTCTGGATTGTAAGACATAAAGGCAGCTCATGGGAGCAGAGGCCACGGGCTCCATTCTGCATCTGCACACAATAGGTCATAAAATTCCTCAACGCGTATTCCCTGCCACCAGCTACTGCACTTCAGTCTTTCTTATTCCACAACACCCTCACACGGTGTCTGTGAGTCTGCGGCTGTAATGGCTAAGATAATAGACTCCATTTGCATGACACCTTTCGCTGAGGGACACTAAAGAGGTTTAGATGGCATCCCTCAGCCCCCACAGGCATGATGCATAATATCCATTCAACAGGATGGGGGTTAGAGAATTGAGCAAAGTCGAGCATGATAACTAAACGCTAATGCGCTGATCATGGAGCCCTGTGGGCAGCTATCAGAGCCGTTATGCAGTCGGGGAATGCCCGACGTGGGCAGGCAAACAGAACTGGAAATGGATTGATTCGGAGGGCATGACCTCTCCTGCCCACACTTAACTAGTTTCACACAACCTGCCCTTTTTGATCACCCTTACCAACACAGTGCGAGACAAAGGCAGCCTTATGTTAGGTGAGAAGCCACCAGGACAGAGGCCTCTGCTCCACATCCTCTCATTTCTTCCACGTGTGAAAGGAAACTGTCAGGAGTGGACGTCGGCGCTTTCCCCTCTCCCCGCAGGGCTTATTACATGTGGACCCAGGGTGAGTGCACAGGCTTGAGTCAGCGCTTCAGCTCTTTGTCTGTCAGCCCCCCCTCCGATGCCCCCCGGCAGGCAATGTGAGTGGGCCAGACAGACTTCCTGACTCAGGGATTTATATGGGGGGACAAGGGAAAGGGCAGCGGGTTATCCCTTGCACAGGCTGTGACAAACCCTTCTGCTTTTCTTTGCTCTATCACTGGAGCTGTTTGCCATTCATGATGACAGCCGCAAGAGATTCTACGCTGCCCGTCACCCTGGTGCTGCAGGGGCACGGCACTATCACGCCTTGTTATCATATCCCAGGGAAGACACAGACACCCGGACAGAGCCAAGGAAATCCACCACATGCTACTCTGGCTCTGCAGAAAATTCTTCCGAACACCGACGCAGAATCCAAATAAGAATTTCTCATGAAATATTCAGCATATACCATGTGCAGCATGCTATATATAAGAGTCACTCAGGCAGTCTGAACATGATCTTTTCTGTAGCAAAGTGGGTAAAGTCAAGATCTGTTTTCTGTATCTCTGGATCAGAAAACAGTGACATCTGTTACATGAGAACCATGGAGGATTATGAGTCAGAGGGAGGCAACATATTGCTGTCGGTGGATGAGAAGGCGCATGAGGGTAGCAGGATGTATCTACCTGCTGAAGATCCCCGAGGCTGCAAGGATAGGCTGAATCTCCATCAACACCTCAGCCTTGACGGCGCCCGACAGGCCTTGGTTGGATTCACACCTGGGCTTATCTACAGGCTGCAGCCCCTCCATGGCCTCAGCTGGTGCTGCCACTGTGTCTGCCGCTGTCATTAGTCCCATCAGCCTGATTATGGCAGGAAAATGCCAGCTGGTGTTTTATCCAACAGTAAACAAAGACAAATACCACGGAGCAGCTCAACCATCCCGGCTACCACCCACTCAATAGTTCTGATGAGCCATTCGCTGCTCTAGGCATGTGTTGCTCAGATTCAACAGATTGATATGAATCAATTCTCATTTGTCAGGCTCTGGAGGCAGAGGTAGCATTAACATTTCATCTCCACTGTGGCTGTTTCTTCAGAATGGAGCCAGCACTTCAGCAACATGTTTTCTGCCGCGCTATACATTCCGCTCACACTCTCGCTTTGGTGGAGGAATCCATCTCGCTGCGGCTTGACAACAAAACCATTACCCTCTCACCTCCAGGGAGCAGACAGTCCAACTCCGGCTGCACGAAACTGCACGATCCACAGAGCGGAAAAGAGAGAGCGGCACAGAGAGAAAGACAAAGAGAGAGAGTGAGAGAAGAAAGAGAGAAAAGACAATAGACAGAACAGCTCAACGGGCAGAATGAAAATCAGACACAAACAGTTGGCTGCACGTACTCAAGCAAACACACAGCACACATCCAAGTTAGCTCAACGTTGTCTGTGTACAACATGACTTACTTGACTCCCATGGTAGTGAATCCAATATTCTTCACGGCGGGTACAGACCTCCTGCTCCTGATGCTGTCAGAATAGAGCATCAGCCCGAGCACTCTCTCTGAATGACAACATTTACAAGCACGTTGGTCCCAGGCAGCTACCGCCCTGCTCTGTATCTTTATCCCTCTTCCAATGTGGAGGCCAGACCCACTGTGCTGTGTAGACCCCCTCTGCTCCACATAATCTGTCCTGCCTGCTTTGTCAGTGACAGAGATCCCTGCTGTCAATCACAGCAGAGCCATCCAAGCACCGCCCTCTCTGTGAATCACCACATACCGTGAAAGAAGTTAGAACTACTGTATTTCACTTTCTTTACAAACAAACTCAGTGGCCTACTTTCTCATGTAAACTTCAGACTACACAGTGATTGGACAATGGACTTCAGCAAGTCATCCAACATGGCACTTGTGATTCTGCAGTGTTTCCACTTTACACACAGGCCTCATTATTAAAGAGATGCTTGTCCCTCCCTCTGACTAAATTATAGTCCAGTGGAGTAGAGAGGGCTATTTCAACTTCAAGATTTCCAATCTCCACTTTTTGAAAGAAAAATCAGTTGCATTTTATTCCCACAAGCTAATGACTTGTTTCTATGGTTACTCAGAGCCGCCTGGGGGATGAAGGGCAGAGTGAGTGTTGCTGACACAAAGGCAGGGTCTTGTGTGTGCAGGAGAACAGGGGCTAAATGGCCCTGCTGCCACAATTACAGGAGGATTCCTTCTGCACAATCACAGTCATTACTGCACAAACACTCACCTGGGCAGCAGCTGCAGGGCGGCGATGGACAGCCATAAAACCACTTCCTCCTGACACTCCTCGAGGGCCGCATTCCAGCAAACAGCTGTCCGCCCTAACACTGAAGCAGCCCGCCAGCTTGTGTGCCACCTCTGAAGTCTACAACATCCATGAATCCTCCTCCGACTTGTCGTGTCTCAGAAGTCTTACCTGCATGTATCTTTAGAGTGAGTAAATCATCCCTCTCCTGAGTATGATTAGTATGATTGTAGTGGGGACTACCCAACCCTCCAAACAAACATAAACAAGGGACCAACAACAGATGATGGAAACAGTTTAATACTGCTCTGCAGAAATGATCACACTGAGAAAAGTAGACTGCAAACTGAGCAGTCGACTCCGCTCAGCAGCGTGCATCAAAAAATCCCTCGGGCTCGGTGGGTAATAAACACACCGTCACAATCAGCAGGTGTTAATGGAGCCAGAAGATGGGTAGAGGGATCTGCAAGGCACCAGTTAGCCACATCGGCTAACCCCTGCTGTGAGCTCCGCCTGGTTTCATTACACAATGCTGTGTCAATACACTAATCATATGCTCTGTCACAAGGCAATCAGTGCTTAACGTGCAAGTCAGCTGAACACCCGGCTCTAAATTCATTACCCCACCCCCTCCAGTGATACTCTCACACACACATAATGATATGCACACATGCACACGCTCACAGACCATCTAGTCAGAGTTTGACCCTTGACTCTTCCTGTCT
>JBAJHX010000115.1:12770706-12813671 GCA_037176925.1 Amniataba percoides
CTTATTACTGCTTTTAGAGACGGTGTCCAGTGGAGTTTTGTCCTTTCACTTCGTCTCTAAGAAGGCTCCCTAGGGTGTCTGTCTCTGCTTGGGAGGAATGACAAAAGAAAACAACAGCTGAGGGGACTCTACTGCCCAAAGCCATACAATTTACATATGATAAGTGTCCCAGCATGAAGACATATGATAAGCCACCAAATGTGAAAATAAGTACCTCCTCCAGGAAGCTGGAGGCACACAGAGTTATTAGTGAACTACACAAATCCTAAGCGAGAGTAAAACATACACTTTCCCTGTGTTTTAGGGAAATAAACACTCACACAAACACTGACACACATGCAGACACACAAACACAGACAACACAGTCTCTTAAGAGGCATAAAGGGGCACTAGGCTTCTGCCCGGTGGAGTCGTGGCCTAAGACAGGAGCCCGCAGCCCATACATAAATGTTTATGAGGCCTTTGCTCCCTGGAACCTCCGAGGTGATCAGGAGGAGTGAGGCAGCGGGGAAACAACAATCCTCTGCCCTAATGCAGTGCCACTTAATACAGCTAACCCAATAGACCCAGAGACCACAGGGGCAGGCTGGGGGACTCTAAATCTCCTCCCCACAGCTCAATACAAAGACTTTTAGATGACCTTTCTCTGCAAAAAGGCAACAGAATTAATAGTATGATCACGCAAGCTTCCACAGCCTCACAGAGAGCGATGGATCCGCATATCATCTGTGCATTTTCCTTATTTTCAAAAAATTGACAGAGAGCGGTATTTGCTGAATTACGCTCGACGCGCCCAGGCTGGGAAGCGTAATCTCCACATCATACTTAAAGGACGATCTGAGTGGCTGGGGTTAATGATTTACTATATTGGCTACCAACTTTACAGGATGCAGGCACAACTAAGAAATACACTCTGGATGTAGAAAACACCATAAATCCCACGATGAATGAGCAACTGTGATGGGCTGACGAGCGGCTGACGGTAGATCAAGTGCAGTATGGTATCATGTGAAAGTCGATAGGGGAGTGTATCTCAGTGAGGAATGGATTTAAATGTAAGGAGCTTAGAATACTGTAGATATGACGATGATACAGCTTTTAAACAACAATATCTAATGCTGTGAGATCCTGACAATGGAGCGATCTCCACTGATGCGTTTAGGCGGGATTATTTATGCGCAAGACTGGACAGCTGCAGTGAAATAAGGTGAAACGGTCCATAATAAAATTGGAGTGAAATGCCCGCCAGATCTAAAGAAAAATATCACTGGCTGCTATTTTCACAGTCTAGGCTGGCCTCATGTACATGCTTCCTAGACAGGAAATTGAAGCAAAGTCATAACCAGTCAGCTCCGCCCTTTCATCACCCCTCACCCTTTACCCCTTAGACCACCCCTTTACCATCCTTAGGGCACTGGTAGATAGAAGAAATCAATTTCCCTCTCTCTCTCCATGCATTGTTAGGTGTTGATTTAGGGGAGCTAATAAAAAAGACACACAAAGCTCAGCCCATCTGCTATTCAGTTAGGAATCTGGAGGTTAGAGAGCGAGCTTCTCCTGTAAAGCTGTCTGTAAGCTTTATGCCCGGTGGAGTGAATAAAGGGTCAGGGCCACAAGGTGCGCGAGGTTGATGGGGTTGATGATGAGGATGACGATGTTGACGTTGGGCATGTGGAAGAGAATGATGAGGGTGTGAGGAAACTCAAGGCCTTGGTGTCCATCTCTATATGCTACATAAGAGGTGGAGAAGAGAAGATGAAAAGGGACGTATAGATATTTAACACGTCGGTCATCGCAGGTTTGGATATAAAAATCTAGAAATCTAATGCTTGCTGGAAAGACCCACGTCGATGCAAGCTTAAACAGTTTACACAGCCCAAGAGAGCAGCTCGGCAGCTTGTGCATGAGCATAAAGTGGAAAACGTGAAACTCATGATGCACGAGTGCACCCAGCCCTGAAGCCATATTGTTTCTTTTATCATCTGTGTGATCTATTACCGACAGGTGCAAGTGGGTGTGAAGAGTAGCACTGCGTCAGAGAGGTATGTAACGCGCGGCATCGACACAATCCAAACGTTCAAAGCATTCCCGTCGGCGGAGAGAGGCGTGGAGCTACTTCAGGGCTCTGACTCCTCGGCCATTGTTCTGCACAAGTGGGAGATGGTTTCGCTTTTCAACTCGAGGTCTATCCGTAGAGAGAGAGACAGTCAAACTGCACGAGAGAGGATAAGAGGACAGAGAGAGAAAGCGAGGTGGGAGGAGGTAGGCCGGGGTTGTGGCCCTTGCCTGGAGGCCTGTGGGTGGTTGTGTTGGTTTACTGCCTGTCAGCACTGATCTTTATTAAACTCTGGGGACAAATGCAGTCAGATGCTATGGCCTTATTATGGAAAGGAGGTGTGCCGAGTGCATAGGGGGAGAGAGACAGGCCTGCCTGTGGAATCAGTTCTTTGGGACCCAAGTTTTTCTCTGTCCCTCACCCTAACTGTGATGAAAACCAGGCAGCAGCAGCAGCAGGAGAAAAGAGCCACCCAACTAACTGACTGTCTCTCTGGGTTGATGGAGAGTGTCATCACAGACAGCTCATGCCCAGAGGCTGATGGAAACAAGCTCAGCCGTAACCACTTATGGATGAGGGGACAGGGAGAAAGATGTGCATGATTTCTCTCCCATGCCTCCTTGGGGCCCAACAGAATCGGGCAAAGTCACACAGGGTTTTTCCTCAAATCACACCTCATTTACTTTGTCTTGTCAGAACACCTTTTTCCAAGCAGACAAAGCGAAACTGCCATGTTTCTGTCTCCACACATGCCGTCTGATGTGCCTCTGATGTGGAGTGCCAGGCCCGATACACAGCAGAAAGCTGACTTAAATCAAGAGAAGGTCGTGGTGATTTGAAATGCATGAGGCCTCTAGCTAGCCGAGAGACTTTTAGGCATGCTCCATTGAAAGTAAAATACTTGGGGAAACCGTATTTTCTATTCCAGTTGAGCTCAAGAGATATTTCCTTGGCATAAAAGCTCACACATGACCCTCTGCAGCAGCAGCAGAAATAGAAATGGAGCTAAATTGTTTCACCATACATCCATGATGAGAAAAATAAAGTGAAAAGTTCTGACACACTGGAAGTTGTCGCTTTCATGTCTGAAAGCTGCACACAATCTGTGGCATTCTGTTGAAACTGATTCACTTTCTTATATGTGACATCAGTTATAGTACAATTTCAGTCCAGAACTATGTGTGTGTGTGTAAGTTCATTGTAACTGCTGTGTGAACGGAAACACAAGCCGGTCAAACTCCTGAAAGTTGACTTCAAGATTAAACTGCTCAGTCAGTCTTCCTTCCCTTCCTTCCCCTTCCAGGTTTCTCTCTTTTATTATTCAACCAGCATGGAAACATTCCTCAAAAAGAGTGAGTACAACACCATGCTGCTTTATATCTGTCCTCACTAAACTTTGTTCTCACCAGCAGCAGTCCTGTTTACACATTACAATTCTTAAGTACTTCCTATGACTGCATTTCTTGTAAAATCAAGACCACACAGCAGCTGCCAAATCGAATGCCCTTTCAACTCCTGACTTTCCCTTCCCTGTAAGGATGTGAGCGAGCCATCTCTGTTTACTTGGCCTGAGACACTGTTGACCCTAACCACACACCGTCTCCGTAAGTCTCAAAGGGATTGGCCCCCCAATAAACTGCAGGAGCCCCGTCCAGATCCCGGGGTGAGGACGAGAGCTTCCAGCCGGCCTGCTTTCCCACAGGTAGCCCGGCGCTCCCTGACAGCCAAGCGGGGAGAAAAACGAGCACAGCTGCTGGCCTTGCCCCGGGTGAGCACAGGGCATTAAGGCAGATTACATTCCCAGGATAAAAGCAACACATCCAGCGGTGTAATCCCTCTCTGCCCCCTGCTCCTTCTCAACTATCCCCACCACCTCCACCTCTCTCACCCGCTCTCCAAGCAGGCCGACTCGACTCGGATCCCCCCCGAGGAAGCGGAGGGCTGGAAGGCCTGCGACTCTGATTAAATATCAGGTAGAGCTTTTAGTGCGGCAGCAGATCAAGGATACAGCCCATTAAACTTAACCACTGCCTGCTCGGAGGCAGAGAAGACAATGACTCAGGATGTCACACTAGCATGCTATTTAACTCTGTGGGAACGCCTTTGGTAGGACACAAAATGGGACGGCTCGCCAAATCACATCAAACAGATGTTCGCCCCCCGTTTGCTGACTTGACAAGATTAAACAAACCTGTAATAAGACTTTCCCCAAAACAAAGCAACGGTTTCTGCAGCAACACAAGCACGCTGTCATTACCTAGCTGATAATATTGCCTCGGACAAAAAGCACACACCGCCACATTAATGAGTTCATTCATCCTGCTGAGTGAAAAAAAACTGGGGCTGCCTCAAGTTTCTGTCACTCTCCGGAGGTTTTTATTGGAGCACAATGAATACCATCGAACAATGATGAAATATCTCTGCTGCTTCTCCAGCATCTCTAATGTGAAAGTTGGCTTTTGTCTAAGTGAGGCCACATTTAGACTCTTATTCCGTTATCTGAATTTAAGCCTCTGTGAGAGGTATGGTTGCAAAAATCAATTCAGCTCTTGTTTTTCATGTGCTGTTCTCCCACCACTCCTTTTTCTCTTTCTCTTGTCCAACAATTCAATGCAGTCTAAATAAAAAAACTTTTGAAAAGATCTTGAATGTCATTAATGTTCCAAATCATGACCTTTTCAACTCTGGTTTTGCAAAAACGTTTCATAACGTTACATTCCTCTCAGATAGATAAGCTTACATTACCTAAATCTGCAACTATCTGGAAGACAAACTGCTTACTTAAAAAGTCAACAACACATTACAATAAGCAAACTTCCTCCTATTTCGATCAAACAGATGATTACCTTGTTTAAAGATGTGCATCAGACTTGAGGCGCGTCCGATTTTGCATCAGTATTCCCTCAAATGAACCGCCAGGTCTCCCTGCATCGGGCATCTGTTCACCAGGAGCTTACGGGGACAGATGTCAGTCTGTCTGCCCTGTGCGATTTAGCCCTTTCCTCCCTTTAACTGTCACTGAACTGCCGACGGAAAATGCAAATAGGCTTTAGCCCTTGGTGACACTCTCGACACATGATAGCCCCACCTGTCCTGAATATCACAGCGACACGTCCCCCTGATGAATGATAACAGAGGTTGAGCAATTCCGACATCCCGACGAGCGTGCAAGATTTACATCAAAATACAGTTGTGACCCCTTTTTTAAGAATATGTTGACGAGATCTGACGTGACACGCGGCTTTGTTTCAGACTGCCTAACGCTCATTGTGTGCTAAAGTTGTAGCCCACAGCTTCTCCTGTCATCCTTAAAAACAGATGTCACTGTCCATCAAAAGCAAAAAGGCCATAGCTCCTGCTGACCCTCAGGTTAAACATAGATAGAGTCAGATGTAATCACTCATGAGCCTTTGCCAAACCGCCCCGCAACCATTAATGACCTCAGATAATGATGTGTCACCACTCCATATGGTCGACCCATTTATCAGGGTGTGAGTGCTCGTAGCTCCTCTTACTGAAGGCAGACTGAGACTCACATACATGTTTTTATAAAACAGTTTAATTACATAAAAGGTCCAATAAACTAGGCCTTGGATGAAATACGTGCTTAAGTGTGTGCGTGTGTGTGTTTGCGTGTGTGTTGCCCCTTGTGTGGCTGTCTCTTTACACCACACCCATCCATCACTCCAGCCTTTCGCCACTTGGCCAGTTAATTACCTTTTCCTGTTCACTCACGCACATAAAGAAAACAAGCCCCTTTCAGACTGTTTGGACAGACTTCATTCTCCCTCTCTGACCCACCCCACCCCCCCCTTTTCCCCTTTTCCAACATCTCTCTCCTCTGCAGGCCCTCGCTGTCTCGGCCCCGCAGATTCATCAAGCTTTTATCAGCTTTGGCCGGGGTCAGACCGTTGGTTGGTCCAGCCTGTGCTCACCGCAGGGAGAGAGTCAGGGAGCTTAAACAGTTGCCAGGAAGATGTGTTCATTGGACATCTGGTGGCGAATGATCACTACTTCAACTCACAATGCTCGTGGTTGCAGAGAGAACAACATCCCTCCAAAGTTGCCTCAGTACTGGAAAAAAAGCATTGTTCAGCTGCATCACTATCTTAACTAGAAGGGATTAAAATATTTTTTCTGCTCTTCAAATATTTTCCACTTCCCTGCCCAGAGCTGCTGTCGAGTAGCAGGGCTGCTTGCTATGCTGTCCTCACCGGGGACGCGGCGGATTGTGTTTATGTACACTTGCACCAACAATTGCGCACTTCTAATTAGAAAGGCTGATTTTTTGGCTCCGAGACGCTCTCGAGGTAGTTTCTCTTTTTCCCCAACCGGGCTCGGCTGTGGAAGCCAACCAAAATGAGCACATAATGAAAAATTCAACAGGCAGACTGGATAGGCAGCAGCCAGGTGTTGCCGTAAACTGCAGGTGAAAGAGAGGGCAGGAGTGGGGAGTGAAAGGTGGGGTGAGGGTAGGGAGGTTGAAAACAAGGAAAGAGGGTTAAAAACCAGCTGACATGCTTTAAGAGTGCATACCTAATGAAAGGTGGAGATTAATATTTGGTCCTCTCCTCTGAATCTGCTACCTTGCAAAAAGATGTATGAGTAAAAACATCCAAAAAAAAAAAAAATCAAAGTGAGATCAGGCTCAAAATTCCACCACTGTTCCATAAATTTGCAAAGTCCTCATTAGTGTGCAGAGTGAAATTGAACAAGTATTCGTTCATCCATCCACTGGAGCTCGTCAAGTGATCTATTTTAGTCCAAGAGCCCACTCTAAAACACTCACTGCAGAGCACAGGATCCTGATACAATAGTTCCTTCCAACAGCTCAAACCGCTGTTTCACTTGTATTTCAAACCACTATTCAGCCTATGCGGAGTGATGACAGCCACCTGCTTCTCCTCTGTCTCAACTGTCACGCCAGGAGAGCTGCACTGCACTGTAGTTTGTTCTACGGGATGACTTTATGTTTCTGACAGGGAAAAGGAGCAGCTCCCAGTTCCCTGCAGTTTATTCAAGGGGAAAAAACAAACTGCTTCTAAAGCTTGTGGCAGCTAATCTCCATCGCAGGACTCCCTCGGCCGCGCGGAGGATAAAGTGTGCAAGTGCAAGCGTGCATGCGAATGGTTAATTATGAAGGAAAAATGCAAAGGGAGTTACTCATGCTCAAACAGAAGTAATTGCGTATCTTCATCAGCATCCTCCAGATCCCATAATGGAAAAAAAACTCAGTCTATACATCAGCAACATGATTAGAATTCATCATTTTTAGATCAACAATTTTATTTTTTCATGCCAAGCAGCACAGTTGCCGCACACATAAACATATGGATCCGCAAGGAGCATATTGGCCTCATTTTATATGGTTATTGCAATATTTCATCCCAGACACCTTTTGGGAAAATGCACAGCTACACATACTCCTAGTCATATAAAATAGAGCAGTATGAAAGTGATGACAAGGTGAAATGTTGAGTATCCTACAACAATTATTCTCTCCACTTTCCCCTTGGAATGGACGGTACAGTAATTACGTTGGCAAGCTGCCATATGGATAAATATTCAAGTTTTCTGTTGCCGCTGGAGTTTCGGTCTCCCTCCCACTCTCTCTCGACACATGGAGTGGCTCTATAGATTTGGTCTGTGAGGAAGGCACATAATGAGACTCTGTAAGTGGTTATTGTTGAGCGCAGCACTTTTTTATTTGGCAGATATCTCAATTTTCACTTATTGACCCGTGCGCCAGAGCCAATGTGTGAGCAACAGGCTCTCCGATTAGCATCACAAAGCCGTGGGGACTATAGGACGAGCTAAAGGTTAGTTCCCCCATTTTAACTGTGCTCGCACAAATCATCCTGAGCCAAGGTGAGCTGTGCCGAACGTCCCCATCACATCCACTCCCAGTTTGCAGAGCATTATCTCAGAGAGTGACATGCTTTGTGTCTCACAAAGCTGCTGCGTGTCGGCAGAACAATGGAGCAGCAGAGTTGCGAGCGGCAGAATCGGTCTGGTGCAACAGCCTAGTGTAGGTACAGCAGAAAGAGGGGGGAATGCTAATTTATCATGAAAGATGTCATTACCATGCCAATGACTTCTCACAGAACACAATTATCACTAATAATAGAAATTTAAACATCAGCCCAGGGCTTTCAGCCAGGAAGGGCTGTATTAATGGAAAACTGTTGTCTGTTTATGAGAACTAGACACTGGAGGCTGGTGAGAGTACTGGTGGAAAAAACACACTGAGATAAGCACTAACCATTATCTGTTTTTTGTTTTTTTTTTTCCTCGCTAATTGAGATGTCTAGACACATTCAATTGAACATCAGCGAGATAAGGAAGTAGGCTGAACTATCTCGGCGGAGAATAGTGCACACTAATCCACTGACTGAGTCTGAAGGATTTTCATTCACCACCCTAGAAAACACTTGGCTTATCAAAATTTTGTGACATGCACATTTTGCCACTTTGTGTCTAAGGAACAATAACATCCTGCAAATGGCCTTATGGCCCCCAACAAAAAGCAACACTTACCATTTCACTTAATATTCAAATGAGGTGGTGAGGATTGGTTGTGTTTTTTATATTCACTTTTAATGTTTAGGTAAAGAAAACATTTTAACATTTTATCATGCCTTGTTCCATAATGCTTTACCTTTCAGTGAAGTCAAATGGAAAAGTTGCTTCTCTAATACTGAACAAATGGAAAAACTTAAAGTCTACATTTTTACTTTCCAAGATAAGCCAGTATGTTCAATGTTCACCACCAGGTATTTGGTCGTAAACCAAAGCACTTGACATTCTGAAATTTTGAGTCCAGGGATCACCAAAGTAAGGAGGATACTTCATCTTTTTACCACGAATGTCAAAATTTGACCACATTCCATCTTATTGTTGCTGACACGTATCAGTAAAAGCTGTAAAAACTCTAACCTGCAGGTGGCGCCACAGTCATCAACAAAACCATGAAGGCTCATTATGCCAAATTTTACACAATCCATCCAGCAGCTGTTGAGGTATTTCATTCTAGACCCAAGTGGTGCACTGACAGACAGACTGAAAGACCGACATTGCCATACCCAAAGAAAGACTGACAGAGGTAATGTTCAAACACATTCAAACGGAGATGGGAGGGAGCAGGCCAATATGTGAAGGCTTAGTAACTTATATCATCCGTTACATCCGTTTCATGAGCCTCTACATGACTAAAAGGTTAAAAAAAGGTCACAGTCTAGGGAGACACAAGCTTGCTGTACGTTACAAAACTGTTTCTATTCTCATGTCAGGGACGTCAACGTGGGCGGACAAGGACATCGGTGCTGTCATTTCACATCACGAAATGAGGAGACAACCTTGGAGTTGTTGGCAGCTTTGTCGAGTTCTGATTTCTTGTCTTGAACTGCGCTTTTCACAATCTTCGGGGGGCTTTTTCCTTTCTGCCTGCTCATACGAAATGTCACAACACTGCAGAGCTCGGTGAAAGTTTGAAGAATTCATCATGATGGACAGACACGCAATCCTGGGAGAAACGGAGAGGAAGCTGCGTGTTTACAGCTGAACTGCGTGTTCAGAGCCGCGCTGCAAGGACGGAACACGTCAAACAAAGTGAAAACGGAGAGCTTGAGTCGGCAATGAGATTTATACTTTGGGCTCAAGGGTACAATGGTGTTCATCTGAGCCTGTCTGTCTGCATAAGTCCTGAGTGATGCCCTTTAATTGCACTTAAGAGCATGAGAAACACACAGTTAAGAGCAGTTAAATAATTGTCACTCAAGGAAGGGAAGATCTGTACGCTCTGAGCAGACAGATCCAGACTAATGGATGTTTTATATATTTATGAGTGGAGAATGGAAAGTGGCCAGATATATCATTAAGTTGGGGGTGTAATTTTTTTTTATACACGGTTGTTAATTTCATGAAGTAGACTGAAACAAGGAGAGGGAGTTCAAAGCTGTTAGATTGATCACATGCTGTGCCTGTGCCTTTTTCAGCTGCAAACACCCGTCAGATGTAAAGTGGGTCTGGGGATGCAGGAGCATGCCCGGTCCGCGCTCAGGGTTTGTTTGTGGGACTCGGGGGGTCAAAGGGTAACTAATTGTGCGACTCATGGAGGTCAGCATCGGTGTGGCCTTCTGCCAGAGCACTGGAACACCACCTGAAGGTCTGTCAAGAAAGACAAATGACCTCCGACCTCCCAGCTGATGACATCGACCCCAGTCAGCGAGCGCATGACCATATCTTAATCTGGATTCGGGGAGACAGGAGCAGACAGCTGCTGCCGGTCTGGACGCTACGTGCTGTAGAAGCCATTGGTGATGTTTACCTGTCTGATCTCATGTTCGGTTGCTCATCAGAGATCACAAACAAGAAAAATCTCATTCACCACGAGGTCAGACTCAGCAGTATGAAGCGGTGGCAGTGGTCTGCTGCTTCTTGTGTAGATAAATAAAAGTTGCAGTGACTCCGGCCTCAATGTGCACACAAATTGCTGGGAAAACAAAAGTGGAAAAGCCAGCTTGGTGCAATCTGGTCAATCTAACAATGGCATTTTTGTGAAGCAGCTCTTTCTTTTTTAGAGACCCCATAAAGAGCTAAACTTAGCTCTGCCTTTAAAAGTCTTGGAATTCCACTGGAGCAACTCTCAGTTTTACACAGTGACTCCCTACGCAGAGCAGAGCAGGAGATGCTTATCATTTTTCAACAGTCAATAATTAGCTGACTCCCTAATCAGCTGTTTGTGCAGCACGCCTGTCCGTGCCTTCTCATTTAGCCATATCGGAGCAGACGCCGGGGCTTTTACCTGCCATGCCATCAGCAGTAACCCACCGCCTGAACCTCACTGATAGCTAACTTAACTGTCTGGAATGCACACGCAGTTCAGTCCCATAAAAGAGCATTTCCCAGGTCTACTGTGAATGTGTGTGTGTGTGTGTGTGTGTGTGTGTGTGTGTGTGTGCGTGTGTGCCATCCTGTTGTAAAGAATTAACAAATATGCGTGATGGATGGATAAAATCACATGACAACTCCAGCCTGACGGAAAAGGCATTGTGATGGAGGTCTCGGGATCATCTAAAGAAAAGGAGTGTCTCGCTTTCATGATTAACAAAATGTCAAAAAGGATTTCCCTTCCTAAACAGAGACTACAATCATGTGAGGCTGCCAGCCAACGGGACACGGCCAGATGGGACGTCTCCCTCTCTTTCTCGGCCTGCTGCTCCTGCACTGTTTTTGGAGACAAAAATGACCCAGTCCTGTGTCAACAGCTGGGAAAAGCATCCCTCGCTGTGCTTTGTGAAAGTGATAAAAATAACACCATGCAGTATCCCACTGCGGGTTACGCCCTGGACGGGTCTGTTTTTCCTGACCAGGGGGTTCACTGTCAGGCAGAGCTGGACCTCCAGCCAACACACATCAAGGCAGCACTTTCCAGGCCTCCATTTTCGCCCCTGTCTTTTCCTGTTTTGACAGGAAACAGGAGATGATAACATAGTCGCACAAACAAGCAGAGATTGCCTCCGACCTGCTGCCGTGCCGTCCTCGTGTGGCTGTCTGTTTTTTTTAGAGGGCCTCGTGTCCAAACATACCAAAAACAACACACTCACTGTCTAGTACAAACATGGACATCAAGCCACCGTGACGCACAGGCATGCACACAAACACACCTGACACACGCACACACACACTTCGCTCACACACCTGTCTTCATGCCAAACTTGAATAACCTCTTCAGAGCCTGGCACCGTCTTCTGTGAGTCGCGCACTTCTTTGCCGGCTCCCAGCAGCGTGCCAGCATGGCGTCACACAAAGGAAACGCAATAAAACAGACCACCAAAGTCACGGACGCAGGACTTGGAAGAGGAGAGATGAAAGCCGCTGTCGCCACGGGGAACCAAACGTACACTTGCGGAGGTGAGCCGAGGAGCAATGTCAATATCTAGCAGAGCGAGAGGAACGCTGGCATGGGGGGGGGGCAAGGGAGGTGTGGACGGGTATCGTCTCTTGTCCGAGGCTCTTTTTTTGGAATGCAAGCCTTTTATGTTGTCAGGAAGCACACCACAGTGAGACACAACAAGTGGAGTGATGGGGCCATTAGAGAGCCTTTGTTGATGGCGAGAAAAGCTCAAAGGAACGGGACACTTTGATTGCGCTCTCTGATCCCCCACTAGCCTTTGTTTATGAGCTAATTAAGTATTGTTCAACTGCTCCAGGAGCCTCGAGCCCTCCATCCCCATAGCGCCACCGTGACTTTCAATGGCTACTGTAGGGCTTTTACAGCACCCTCTATAACTTAACAACTCGAGCCGGGATCACTTTCTGAACCGCTTTCCAGTGTGGGAGGCTGCCTCTGATGAAAACTAACTGTAGATGTGTATGTTGCGTGTATTCATGCATGTGTGGAGCGCGCAAAAGACATGGAAACACACAAATGTAGGTGTAGTACAAGTGTAGGTGTAGTCTGACAGGTCAGTTCCAGTTCAAACGTTGTCTCCGGTGACCACTTCTGTGGGAGTTCAAGTGTGCCCTGCTTTCACCCGCTGCAGCCAAAACAGCCGCTCACTCACAAAGGAGCGGAGACATAAATGCCCAGCGTGGGATGAGGGGAGGCCGAGGGGTCAGCGGATGGCCAGAACAGGGAGGAGGGGGTAACGTCTTGCTAGATGGATGTGGTAATGACCGTGTGACAGCGGTGAATACCTGTCGGTGAAGGAATGCTCACACAGACAAAAAGATAAAAGTTTTATAATAAGAAAAGTCATGTGTGTACAAATGCATTTACACGTGTGTGTGTGTGTGTGTGAGTGAGTGCTGAGAGGTCAGGATCAGCACACAAAAAGTGTAAAAAAGGAGAAAATGATGATTTGTGCATTAGAATCAAATGAATGTCACAAACTTGAGCCAAGAGTCAGCATTGCTTTGTATGACCAAGTCCTCCCATGGAAACCTGCACATTGGTTAACGTCAAACTGAAGCTGACACAACCTGTAAAACGCTGTGTGTAAATAAAAGCGCACATTTAAGTTGGACCACATAATAGTTTTACGGCCAGCTAGCTGTCTGGACTTGTAGTGGACATGAGAGAAAGACCCTGTGTTATTTTTTGGGGGGGGTTTTGCAAGTTTTGGCTCTGAGGTGCTGAGTCGCCGCTGTGGAGGGGAGGGTGAGGGGCAGCGTAGGGGGTGAGGCGGACATGGCAAAGGGTCAGTGGACTGAACACAACAGCAGCATCCACCTACACTGCGAACAGTAAAGCTATGCAGGAATCCACCAAGGCCAAAGACACAGGTGTGCTCCCCGAGAGCTTCCCTCCTCTTCGCTGGGCATCAGAGGGAGGGAGGCATTTCCTCGTTGCACCGACACGTTCAAAGGCATTCCAGCAATGTTTTTGTTTCATGCATACATATAGAGCAGTAAACAACAGCTACTATCTATCAGGTTGATTTAAATGCTGCTGGGAGAGGCAGCTGAGTGCCTAAAGCGCAGAGCACAAAGCACCAGCATGTAGGAACAAAATGCGAATTGAAAGCAGCACCGAAAGAAAATGGAATGCCGAGGCAATCTTAGCTAGTCCAAAAGAGGCAAATCTATGAATAAACCTGTGTACATATACACACATACTTGTTCATTCTCCCACAGGCTTGTTCTCACACTCGGCATGTGATTCAGGCACTTAGCCGGGGGTCTGCACAATGAGGCCCAACAGCGAGTTCCCAGAGCAGCGAGGATTTCTGGGCTTTTATAGGCGATGCCGGAGCTGATACTGAGAAGCAAACGCAGAGGATGGAGAGGCAGTTTGGGACTCGTAAACAGAGAGGTTTAAGTTTAAGTGCCCGACACACACGAAGGAGATAAAACAGCCCAGAGCTCTTCAGCAGAGAGAGTGACATCATAAAATAGAGCGGCAGTAACAAGAGGGGAAGCATAAAGGACGGATATATTAATGGGAGTCGGTTCATGGGAGAGAGGCAGGGGAAGGTTTACTCCACAAGCATCCGCTGGGAGCTCAAGATGGCATCAGTTCTCAAGACAGCGCATCTCTGCTCGTCTGACTGTTAATTAATTATCCTCGTTTAGCTGAACACCGGTGACCTCCAAAGTAAATGCATTTACCGTAATACTTTGCAAGCAGGCGAAAATGCCAGCCAAGTTCATCGCCGCACGTAAAGAGGTGTAACTTGCAGTGAAAGAGGAGGAAGTGGCTTTACTGTGCAGCTGTTTCACAGAGTTCAAGGCACGATGTGGCACTTTTATCAACTGTGAGGACATAAAGCACAAAGGGTTGTTGCCTCTCTCTCTTGTCTTTATTACTCTGGTGCTGCCTATCTAGTTGAATCTCTGGATGTGACAAACAATATTACACTACTTGAGGCTAGAATAACTACACTGCAACCACGAGGGGATGAAAAGTGACCAGTGTTATGGCATGTGTGTAATTTGAGCCTTGCTGCTTTTGAAACTTCTAAACCATTTCCCCAATAGTGCAAAAAGTCTGAGAAAAAGACCTCACCTGCCAATCAAAGAAAAACAACCTTGCTTCAGTGTCTTGATTGAGTTTTTTTTGTGTCTGGAGAAAATCCATTATGAAAATCCATACAGCTGAGGCTGACCTTTTCCTTGTTGCGCCCACTGAGAAATTCAGTGACACAGATTTCCATGGGAATAAAAGCAACTTTGCTGCCATTTCGTAGAATGCATTGCTCTGCTATTTCCTTTAAAATGTCAGCAGGCGAATTGCTAAGTCAAGTCACTCAATAATGAAAAAAGATGCACACGGAAACACACATTTTCCTTTTTCAACCTGCACTTACTCTGCCTCCAGAAAACATTCATATTTTGGAATCTAAAGATTCTAGCATCTATTAGATGATATGCTGGGTAATAATTATCAACCTTTGACTTAGTAAGGTGTAGTTTAACAGTATGATACTTGGTATGTCAGAGTGTGATATAAGCACCAAAACAGCAAAAAAAGAAAGAAATAGGGTTACTATTAGAGCTAAAGAGAGATTCTCATCATATTCACCCTAAAGCTAAGCCCACCAAGTACCAGAGTAATGGCAGTGGCCAGTCACCTTCTCCATCACCTTCTCCATTAACCAGACCACCACCAGGCCTGCGTGTTGGAATGAGGATAAAACACTGGCTGTAATAATGCAATCATAAATTGGTAGCAGTTAAGTTCAGAAAGATGGATGACTTCTGCGGCAAAGTGGAAAAGATGGAGGGACTCTGAATGTGCTTCATCTCTTTCTTTTTCCTCCGGTACTTACACGCACATTCGCACATCATCAATACACACACTCATCCTCGCTCGCAGAGCTGGACACTCAAGCATGAAATGAACATGAGCGGCGTGAACTTTGACTGGCATTTTCACACTGCGGCAGGATTTATGGAGCACTATATACATATCAGAATGAGCTCCTGACGATAAAGAATAGCCCAACGCATAGCTGGGGAGCCCAGTAAAGACGAGTTAACACAAGCCATCTACCAATCACAACAGCAGCCATCACAATCCATCTGCTATTACACAAACACAAATAGAATCACACAGAGATGCATGCATACTGTCACCCGGACACATATATAGAAATATGACAAGAAAGCATGTCGGTGCACTCACGCAGCAGCTGCACACCACAACCACACTTTACGACTGTTAGTCACAGAGGAGATGCTCTGGAAATGCTTTTAAGAAACATCCAATTGCATCCTGTAGCTACAAACAAAAATGTAGGTGTTTTTTTAGGTGCACAAATATTACTGAGAAACACCGCGCTTGTGACTGAAAGTCTATTTACCCACCTTTGAGGAGCTTCTGTGGAGTCCTTAGACATCCATAAACTCTGACTATGACTGAACTATGAGCTTAGAGACACAAGCCATGCAGTTGTACATAAAATGAACAGAATTCATTGTAAGAAAGCTGCTTTGATGAATCATTTTATTTCAGCAATGGATGAACTGACCACAGGTGTGTAAGTTCAAAGGGATCATGTAATTTGGGCATAACTGTATACATCAATTGTGCAAAAATAATCACTTTAGCAAATGTATGAATTGTGTTTATTTCAGCAATACTCACCCATTCCTCCAATCTCCAATCTAAACATACCTTCACACTGCATGCTCAAGTTCTGTATATAATCAGTCATCTTTTAGTTTATTTCACTTTGTATAGATGGGAAATAAAAGTGCCTTGTTCTTGGCACTCTGACAATGGTTGCTTGGAGAAAGGGCTGTTCGTTCCCTGTAAACATTTCTCACAGGTTTTATAAACCTGCCCCTCTCAACATCTAACACTTAACATCTGCCAAAGAGGAAAACAAACAAGGCAATGTCAAGTCCAACTTAGGCACCATACTCCACTGATCCACTGTTTGCTGTGAGCAAGGCAGCCACGCCCAAACAGCCCCGGAGTTTGCTGTCTGCATATCCATCTTGGCAGGGATACACAGCGCTGGCATTCTCTTTCAGCACATTGCTATAAGCCAGGCGATTTGTCTGCTACCACAAGGCCTGCTGTCAATTGAGCACGTTTTATGGAGCCAGCAGGAGATTACCTCCAACTCGGTGCTCCTCAGTGTCTGTGCACAGTCTTGAAAATTTATCTCAACAACTATGTTTTTCCAATACTCTGAATCAGACTCAATAATGGAGCGCAGTCTGTCTGGATCGAGCACATCTCACTTCTCAGTGACATATGGAGCCAGGCGGTAGAAGCCCCGAGACAGCATAAAACAAACACGCATGTACACACATATTCAGAATCCCGTACACAGACGGCTTGCCCCCGAATTAACAAGTCAGACTGATTCATTTCCACCGGCTACGCTTCTTGTTGCATTTGTGTTCTTTGCTCATTGACATTTGTGCCTTTGTTGCTCAGTTCTCATGCTCTGCAGACCTGTGCGGTGCTGCAACACATCGCCCTGTCAGCCTCGACTGCAGACCCATTGTTTCATTTAAGTCTGGCTCATTGTAGCACATGATCCCTCACCAAACAGCAGTAAACCCATTCAGACGAGTGCTATTATACTTGGCAATCGTTTTTCAAATACACAAACAATGAGAAACAGCTAAAGAATATAGGTGTTGTCACAATCTCAGCATTACCTGGTGCTGTTGTTGAAAGAATTCTGTAAAAATGATTGTTAACAAAACAAAACAAGATCCTGGTCTCAGCTTTGACTGACTGAGTCACGTCTGACGTTTAGAAAAGTATTTACTCAGTTAATAAACACCTATCGGCTATTGACAGGTGCAGATTGTCACACCAATGGAAACATGCTAGCTAGAGTGTTGCTAATGAACCATGTTGTTTATAGTAAACTTTTAACACGTATTCACTTTTTGACAAAAGTTAGCCGAGAAGATCAATATGCTTCTGACAAATGGCCATATATAATGAAGATATAGATAAGTTAGTTAGCCCAGTTTAGCTTAGCAAATAGACTAGAGCGGGGGGTAACAGCTATCAAACAAATATCTGTATACGATATGTGCACCTGTTGATGTCAACACCTTCAAAGGTGCACTCAGTCGTTTTCACATGTCTGTTTTTCCACCACCTGATCAAATGAGATTTTAATTTGAATTTTTTAGGTTTGGAGATGCTAGTAGGCACCTGTGTGACTGAGTCATGCTAGCTGCTGATAATGCCAAATATTGCATATTACCATCTATAAAATATTATTTTCGTATTTTATTATTTTAGTTAATATAATGGTACTATTTCTTTGTTAAGGTTGCATCTCTTTATGAATGCAACAGGCCATTTCTGACCAACATTTACAAAGAAAAGCTCTCCCATGCGTGAAGCCTCTTTCTTATCAGCTCATTATAAGGTAATGGAGCAGCTGGTCTCCTATGGTCACACGCTTTGATTGAACGTCTTTACTGAACAGTTACTAAGGATAATAGGTCGGCTTTACAAATTTGACTTTAGTGAATGACAGACCCAGTGCAACCTTTACAATACGTAAATTTCCAGGTCTAAGCAGCTCTAAATAGCTCCTCTCACCTTGACAGGTAACTGAGGGAACATCTTGACGGCTCTCTGTAGACATTACAGCGGCATGCAGCCGCGCCAGAAAGGGCCAGATGGCCAGAAAAGGACACATTCAGGTAAACTCTGTGCATATGTGTGTGCGTGTCTGAGCTCATGCATGAGTTCAGCTGTGTGCATGTACCTGTGTATGTAGATTATGTGTGTGTGTATGTGTGTGTGTGTGTGTGGATTAGCGAAGTGCAGTGGAAAGGTATGGTGGTTATTCCAGGTGGAGAATTCCTCATCCTCCTGTAACAGATTCTTTCTTTCCTCCCGATGAAAGGCGATGAGCATCAGCATTTCTGCAGCTCAGTTTCCATCCAGACCCATCAGCCTTTGCATCTGTGCGCCCTAAAACCCATTTCCTGCACTCTGCCTCGTAGCAATTTACCCTGGCAATTTCGATAAGTAGCAGACTGGGCAGCAACAATTGGGGTCAATTCACTTTCAGCTCACCAAATTAAAGATGTAAAATGAAACTGCAGCAGACACAGTGAAGATGTGGCCTTCATTCCAAAGCTGCCTTAAGGATGGAAAAGGAGGACCAGCTGTGAAAATGTGGAAGCAGGAAAGTGAACAAGGAAGCTCTTTACGGTCCTTTAACTACTCACAGAGTTGTTCCACTGTCCACATTTAAAGCACCGTGGCTGCAATGTGCAGCTTCCAGGTGGAGATAGAGGCTGGAAAATAAAAGAATCTTCTTCAAAGGCAACTAAAAGTGGAACCGACGAGTCCTGCAATGTAATCTAGAGTTTACTGTATTACTGCATTGTGTAGGAAGGACTGCTTGGTATTGTCTGAAAATTCTTAATACAACAGGCAATATTCTGAGTTTCATACAACCACCAAATGATAGGAGTATTCATTCTGTACTTCAAAGGAATACAACCATGTTTTTCAGCAATACCTTTCGTTATTTACCAAAAGAGCCCAAACTCTCAGATTTTAAATAAAGAGCTTTAATACAACCTGGAAAAAGTCAAGAATCAAGACCTATCTAAGAGTTAAAAATGACTCCAGGCAGGTATTTCAGTTTAATGGATGGTGCTTCAGTCACATTTATATATCAGAAAGCATTAAGGTTCAGTCTTCATCTCTAACAGTGCGAATAACAGGAGCGAACACGAGGCATGCAAATCTGTCACATGAAGAGGTGGCTGACAGCTGCTGAAAGACGGAATGAATGAAGCTGTGGCAACTTGAGGTAAAGTGGCAGTGAACAGCTGCATGCTGCCGAGGCTCACAGATACAGTACAGCACGGCAGCGCCATGACTGATGTCTGTGGTCTCTGCACCACTTGACACCAGATTATTGCTCTGCGGTTTAATACAGCCACAAGCCATAAAGCAGAAGTCACACCGCATGCAGGGATGAAGCCAGGAGGGGGGTGGAGGGGAGGACGGCTCAGCCCAGAGTCTCCTCTATTCTCCCCTTTCGTCTCTCATCTCCTCCCAAGCTCTCTGGAGTGCACGCACTGCTGAGCAGGCACACAGGCACGCAACACACACATCACATCACAGAGCCTCGGGGGCTCAGGTGCTTAGAGGTGAATAGAATAATATGGTCATGCTCTGTTTTAACTCTGCGTTAGCTCAAGTTTCACAACCGGAGGGGTTTTTCACACAGCCTTTTTTTCCCCCCCTCTATCCTTCCCTCCATTCGTCTGCCAGTCACTCTGTCCTGTCGTCCGCCCTCCTGCAGCGAACCTGGCAGCATACACCTGTTCCCAGCCCAGGGAAACCCTAACCCACCTACCATAAAGACTGGGAGAGCTGACAGAAAGGTCAGAGGTGAGTCAACAAAGGAGAGGTAACACTCCCACCCCAAAGACTCGCCTGAGAAACAGAAGCCAGGTAGAAAGATTTGCAGCTATTAACCAGCACCCACTTCTTCTCTGTTTCTCCTGAACCATTCCTCTTGCGATTACTTGTAAACAAACACTCATGTGTGCGCAGTACTTTTATCAACAAAGCAGTGTTCCCGCTGGCTCCTTGGCAATGACAACCAAACACTCTGCCCCACTTCCTGTTAAACACCTATACTAATCCATAAGTGGGCATGCAGGCTCTGAATACATCAGGAAAATGGCTGCAAAGCAAGCAGCATGCAGTTAATACGTGAGATTTGTGACCGCACACACAAAGGGCTGTGTAGAAATAAGTGTTTATTCCACACAAAACAAGACTCTGATCTTACAATGACTCCGGCTTTTTGGCCAGGAAATATTTGCAGCATGACGCAGGGGTTGATTAATTAACTTTCTTCAGTGCTTCAGGAAACAAAATCTGATTGTCGCTAACAACTCTGCAGTTAAAGAGGATCAAGGGTCAAATGAGGAACAAAGCAGAAACAAATCAAACATGAATCCAAATGACTCGTTTGTGAGAATTACCGGACCCATAATTTATGAATTCAACATGAAAAAAAAAAAAACTGGCAAAAGGCTGCGTGGTGCAAATTAATTCCTGCAGCCCTTTCACAGTCACACACGCCATCCATAATAGGCTCGGACACACTGTGCATACATCTGCAGCGCGTGATATTCCTGATTCGCTCGTTCGGTGTCACAGAGGTTTAACTTCATTACTCCTTGATCTCCATGGTAACCTGGTTAGCTTGCCATCCTACATTCAGTTTTCTTATATTCAGAGGTCAAAGGTCACCAGAAAAGGTAAAGCCTGCCAGCAACTGACCTCCAAACTTCAAATCTTCAAGCACTCGCAGCCCTGCAGGACGTTCTCTGTTAATCAGTCAGTGTACTCACAAGGTCCAAGACTGCTTGTATATTCATAGGCCTGAGTATTTATGAGCGGGCGTTAGCACTGCTGACTTTATCACTGACCTGCAGTCTCTGCAGCACATTATATCCTAGTGTAACTGTGAACTATGGTTTCAAAACCGAAAGACCCAATCTCGAGAACAACACATACAATGTGGTCCTTGAAGGCAGCACACACAAATAATGGCCAGTTTACAAAGCCAGCAGCTGGTTAGTTTAGCTAGCAGCAAGCGTGCGGTGTTAGTCTAGGAAGAGACTGCGCCTGGCCAAAAAGACTCCCAAGCACCTTAATGTGTCATTTTTACACTTCAGTTTTTAAGGTGTTAATTCGTGTATAATTAAGGTGTATTTTCTTACCTTTGGAAAGAGCCAGGCTAGCTGATTTCTTCTGTTTTCTGTCTTTATGCTAATCTAAGCTAAAAGGTCTCTGCTTCCAGCTTCATATTTAGCATACAGACATGAGAGTGGTACCAATATTTTCATCAAACTCTTAGCAAAAAAAAAAAAAAGCAAAAAAAACCTAATTATTAATTATCAAGTCACAGTTTCCTAAAATGAGTTTAGTATACTTCCAGATTGTTCTACAATAGGTTCTTTGAACATGGGCGGTAATGTACCTCCTTGCATATTTCATCAACAAGATCCAGTCTATTTTGGCTCCTATTCTCCCTGAATGTCATCTCCCTCATGGTTCAGCGAATACAATTAAGGTTAGCCTTCTTTTAAAAAAAAGATATCAAGTGACAGGGCTCCTGTCTAAACTGTGACAGGGGGCTTGAGCTCCTCCAGCCTGGCCACGGGTGAGGAATTATAGCCTCTTCAGGTCACAATGACTCCAGGCTACTGTCTCTTAGCAAACCTAATCGGCTATTGTTGTTGCTGACAGTCTCTTAACTTTTTCATGAGACGGTCAAAGGCATGGGCACAAAAAAAAAGAAAAGAAAAATCATCGCTGTCATCTCATGTCATCAGTGCCAAAACGTGAAGGTCAGAGAGTTCACAAAATGCAGAGAGCAGTCAGCATTAGTGAGTTGAGTTTGGATCTTATCCAGCATGGTCGTATCTGTCTGTGTTGACAGAGCCTCTGATTACAGTAAGACACTAATTGGTTTCTCTGAAGTTGAGGTTGAAGTGATCATCTTTCTTTATATCTTACCTCACCTAGCCACGGTGTCCAGCCACAATAAGCACAGTCTACAATTACTGAATCCAGACTGTCTGCTGTTCACTTTTGAAGTAACTCCTGACTGTAGGTTTTAATTATGCAAATGAAGTAGGTGAATTCCCTTGATTAGATCCAGCCTGGAGGTTGTCAGTGTCTCCACTGTTTCAGCATGTCCTTTTAGTAAAGGGCATTTTTTTTCTCCCTTTTTTAAAATCATCCGCTCTCTGAATAATATAAAATATGCCCAGACAGTTGAAACTTAGAGCTTCTGCCTCAAGGACATAATTTCAGTCAAGTTAATTTGGGGTTGAGCCCTTCAACACAATGTCATGAAATATTTATAATTAGAAAAACATTGCAAATGACTTGAGTAAAGGCCAGTGAAGTCGCATGTGGAGTTTGAATAGTTTCAAAAACTTGTCAAACACAAACAAAAGATGCTGTGTGCTGCCGCTCTTGGAATGAAGCAACCACTTAGAGGCAGGAGGCATGAAAGATATTTAATTGCTGCCAGTGGATGTGGACGCCTAAAGAAATCATTTCTCAACCACAGTTTTCTAATGCTGGCCAAGTTGTTTCTGTGCAAAAAAACATGTACACCTGCAACTCTAGGCAAAAGTGTGGAGGGAGAAGGGACTTTTAAATGTAGAGTCAGCAGGTTCCTTTAGACCCAAACAGGAAAACACAGAAGCTGTTTGGGAGACTTCAGTGTGTGTGAACAGTGAACTTTCCCTCTAGTAGACTCCGTGTATAAAAGCACATTCACTGTACCCAAACACTCTTCCTTGAATTTTTATCTACTCGCCACTACTACTGTATTCAAACAATAAGTCTACGCCAGGGCGAGGGGGAGAGGGATGTCTGGGGACTGAGCCGACTTCCTCTTCGCAAAAAAAAAAAAAAAAAAAAAACGGGGCGGCAAGCGGATGGGGAGGGAGGGGAAGTGCGACCTCGGGTAAACAGTCTCCGCTCTCGTTTTTCCCATGACAACCCCCAGACACAACACTGGCCAGACCGAAGCAGGTAGCGTGATCCCAGACGCACCAGCCGGCCACCTGAATGGCCCCGTTGACCTTACTCCCTCCACGGAGGAAGCAATTTGGAAGCGATCATCCAGGGCCGCGTCCATCCTATGGGGCCCGACAGGTGGGACGCTCAAGCTCACAAAGACAATGGCTTTATTATACCTCAGCAGAAGTAGCCCATAGCGAATCCCTGGTACAATGACGGCATCCTGCCATCAGCGTTTGATACCCCAGAATTAAGGCCCAATTTAGCCATCAACAAGTGCAAAATAGGGGGAGAAGGGGCTGCTCCCATCTCTTTCTATGACCCAGAGCACCTGGGGAAGGCCACAAAGTATTGCTGGAGGGTCCTGCACTAAAAAGGGGAGGTCAGTTCCCAGGGCAGATAATGGCAGTCAGGGGTAGACTTAATGTGTTTATGGGGTGGACTTACCTGATACCTGAACATAGATCTGATATGCTCAGAACAAAGATTAGACCACACATGCAGACGTCTCACAGAAGGAACCCAGGTGCGTCAAAAATGCCCCCTTGTCCCTTGTCTACCTGTTCCTCATTGGGCGCTCAGGGATTTGGGGTGAACCCTGAAGAGCTGTAATCTAATCTGACTTTGGGACTCTCTCTCTCTCTCTCTCTCTCTCTAAAACGGGACAACAAAGGAGTACCGACCCGAGGGGCAAACCCAGCCTGCCACAACAACAGAAGTCTCAGGGCCTATATTTAACAGCGGTGGGAATTGTGGGAGCAGCCATACAGGAACACTTTCAATGCACAGCGAAGGTCGACTGGGACTTTAACTTCCTCCTCAGTCTCCAACATGAGCGGCTTGCTCATTTCAACTCCCTTGGACCCCCCTCCCCCCCTCCTCCACTACCACCACCCCCACCCACACCCAACAGCAAAATAAAGAGATAAGCATTGTTTAGCCAAACAATGGGCCACTTTCAAAGTCTCAAAAGCTTCCATTTTCACATCCAAGGCCAGCATTTGAAGTCAAGCAAGCAATAAACAACTTTACAAGTGGATGGTGAGAGCTTTCTTGGTACAGTTATAAACCACAGAGTGGCTCCGATTTCATTGTCCAGAGATATCAGCATTAAGAGCAGGTGCCGGTGTGCAAGAAAAGCCAAAGGACATATGTGGTGCAACAGAAATGTTACAACAACTCAAACTGAGAGGCTGCTGCCAGAGTCTCCCACCACTGCACTGAGATTTTAAACTTAACCTGACCATTTTGTTAAAGAGTGAAATACAAATAGCAACTCGTGCATCTGCAGTATTTCAAACTTTAAGGTGTGTAACTGCAAAAACAATCAGAATCTGAACATGAGTTTGACCTAAAAGGAGGGTGGAAAAACTTATTACACCAACCTTAAGTGAGTTTTGGTCAGCCAGGGCTTGGGCTTGCCTCTTGAGCTCCGTGACTTTCTTCTGACATTGCTGGCAAAAGCCCCCCTTCTCCTCCGACTCGGAGATGGAGACCGAGCCGGCGCCCTCGGGGGGAGGCCGGCTGCTGCAGCGCGCGTCCTCCGCAGAGTGGAGCCTCTTCCTCGGGGTCACCGGAGACTCTCCACTCGGACATCCCTCCACCTTGAGCATGAGGAGGGGAGGGAAGAAAAAAAAAGTTAGGTTAACTTCCACTGCAAGAACGACAACGAGGTCACACCTCCAGCTGCGTGTCTGTTTCGTGTGCGCCTCGGCGACCCGCTTGCGCGCAGAGCACCTGTCCGAATGCGCGCAAAGGAGACGCGAAGCTGATCCGGATTAAACCCGCTAAGTGAGACACTCACAGCGAACATGCGGTTGTTTGGGTCTCTTCCATCCGGAGCCGCATCGCCCCCGAACGAGCTCATTCTCCCAGATCAAGGGTACACCTTTGGAGCGGGGTTGGGAGAGAGGTGGGAGGGGGCGCGTCTCCGTCAAACGCCAAACTCAGAGCTGTTTTTCCCCGCTGAGAAACGCGGGACAGAGCCATAGGCTGGACTGGAGACCCGACTGAAGGTGACCAGTCATCTGTCAGATTGTACAGGATCAGTGAGTGTGTGCCATTAAGGTCTCAGCGCAGGAGCTTTTTGGGGCAGAGGAGGCTGCTCGGTGCGCGCAGGAGGCGGTGTTAGTGCAGAAATGGGAGGGCTGAAGGAAACTTTTCCTGCACAGGGTTGGTGTGTGTGTGTGTGTGTGTGTGGGTGGGTGGAGGGGGTGTGTGGATGAGAGTTCAGAGCTGTTATTATGATAAAGAGCACTCTGACTCGTCTGTGTGGTGATCAGTGATACAATAGTCTGCTAATTTAACACCACATGCACTTTCTCTTTCTCTCCCTCGGTCTCCTCTCTTACTTTGAGGTGATCTTGAACTATCACAGTATCAGCGTACTCTGCCTCGGCTCACCCCAGCTCTGAGTTACAGCTGTTTACACCGGGTGAGGCATTTTCAAACCCCAAGTTTCCCCTTGGTCTCATCCTCATCATCCTCATCATCATCATCATAAACACGTTTCCCCATCACTCTGCTTCACTTCGTGGTCATCTCTGGGAACTCTGGCATCTCCATTGAGGTTTTAAGCGAAGAGCTCTGTTAGAAAAACCTGATGGTGTTTTTCCAGTGAGTGTGAGTTTGCTACTAAGATCATGAGGCAGTTTCCACATTGGTCACTGTGTTGGATGAATTTCACATGAAGCACAGTTTTCCAAAGTAAATGGTGGATCGATCGAGTTCAGGGTGGCAAATCAAGTTTCTCAGTTTGTGTGTCGGGCCACCTTTTAGTGGAAGAGGAAGGACTGAATCATTTCCATCACTGGGTTTTTCTTTCAGCTGCGACTCATCAGCAACTGTTGCCTCTCCTGCCGCGCTGCCTCTGTCTGTGTCTGTGTGTGTGTGTGTGTGTGTTGGTGTGTGTTGTTGGTGTGTGGCGCCATCATCTGGCGGAAACGCGGAGCAGCAACTTTGGCCAACCTGGACGGGTGGGAGCACCGAGGTTAAATATTTAATTGGTAAACTTTGAATATTTCATGCGGGTGATGTAAGCGACAGTGGCTCCTCTTTTCCCCCCTCTGCCCTCAGACGACCCGCTGAAGGGAGCTCACAGTCTTTTGTCTCCTGGTTGTTCCACTCACACACTTACAGACGATGTGAGGGGGTGATTGGAAAGTAGATGTGTCAAACGTGTTGTCTTTTGTCATTTAAAGCTGTTTTTTTTTTTTTTTTTTTACAGTGGGCTGCACATTTTTATGAAAAATGATGCGTAAAGAGAACACAGAAAACCAAAAAGATCACCATTAGTAACTAGAAATCTTAAGACAATCCAAAAGTGCCCCACACTAAGTTAAAAATCACGTTTAAATGATCCTCAGTTTCTCTCAAAACCCTTAGGAGCATTTTTTTCAGCCCGAGCTCTGCGCAAAAAGAGAATAAAAATTAACTCATTTGCTGCACAATCTGAAAAAGTAGTGCTCAATGAGACAAACTGGTGACTGGGTGAGATGCGAGGATGCAGTCAGAGAGTCAGAGAGGAGGCTGAGGATGCTGCTGTTCGGGGTCCTGAACATCGGTCGTCTCCTCACATGTTTCTTACCATTAAAGATGTGAAAGTTGAGACACGCGGCGCCCTTACCTTCGTTTTCCTCTTCAGCAGGTGACTTGTAAATCCAAATATGATGTCTGAGTCCACGAAGATTGTCCCCAGGTCTATGACGCCCGGGTTGGGCTTCCCGGCTCCGGGAGAGCCCGGCGAGTTTGGCAACGCCATGTGGGCTGCGAGAGTAGCCTAGAAAATAATCCACTCCTCGGGAAACCTATTCGGCTTGTACATCCATCTACTTCACTTCTCTGGTGCCCTCCGGAAAGATCCACAAGGTGTTTTAATCCGGACATCCAGCGGCTCACGGTGCGCGCTCGCACGTGTGCGTAAAACCACCCCTCAGATCTCCGCAGGTCCGAGAAGAGACGGGAGACAATAAGGCAGAGCAATCCATCAGGCGTGCAGAGGGAGAGCGAAAAAAAGCTTTAACATCCAGTGAAATACTTTTTATTATTATTACTGCTACTATTTAAAGCCACCGTGATGCTGCTTGTGCCTGATCCTCTGCAGGTCTGAGAGCGAAGGAGCACCTGGTGCGTCTGCTGCTCGCTCTTCTCCAGCCCCCCCAACCCCTCTCTCTCTCTCTGTCTCTCTCTCTCTCTCAGTCACTCACTCAGCCGTCCCCTCTCTCTCTCTCTCTCTCTCTCTCTCTCTCTCAGTGATGACCTGCTCTCCCACCCGATTTGTTGGTGCGTCGTTGTCAGCCCCCACACCAGGATGTAAAACAGGAGGGCAGCCCCGGCCAGAACCCCCCCCCCCCCCCACCCACCCCTGTAATCTTCCTGTAATATTCATGTAGGGACTGACAGTGTGTCTACAGTAATGACCTCATCACAGCTCACTTTATGGTGTTTCTTTCTCCCGGATAATGTCCCCGTAGGATGCACTGTGTGCACGCTTATAATGTTGCAGGATCATCATTTCTCACAGGGGAATATCTAATGGGAGACACTTGATTTCTTATTTACTCACTATGATGATCAAGGGTATGGTTTTTCCAAATGAAAACTCATTTTATTTTGATTGATTTTAATATTCTTTATTGCAGGCCTGCATTAGAATCAGTCAATCAAAATGTGCTTTGCCATGATCAGCTAACAGTGAGTGGAAGTCTCCTGTGACCTCTGTGTGTGAAGTCTCCTGAGAAGCTTGATGATTTGAGGTGTGTGTGAAGGAGGTGATGCTAAATAATGCACCCCCTGTCTAAAATTCAGCAAGATCTCATGATTGCGAATCGATACTGAATGAACAGCCTCCATCGTTTCCTGCAGGCTGAGGCTGGTTATCCCACAGATGGAGAGTGGGGGCCGGTGGGTGGCTGTCTGTGGTTCAGGGGAGCCACTCTGCCAGTGTAATTATCTGACCGTGCAGTGGTAAAGACAACGTTAAAACTCAGAATAAAGCACAGCTCACAGAGCAGTTTGTCAGCTCAGGTTTAATGTATGAATTTGAGGCGGTTTCTCCTGAAGCTCAACAGCAGGGAGACAGACTGCAGAGATGATGTCATCCACAGCCTGTGAACAGTGGGACAGCGAGACGTGGTGATTTCACTGAGACATGTGGGTCATATTTTCTGATTCACAGCTGGGAGCTGCAGTTAAATCACACTCATCTGAATTATGACAACTTAAACTGAAAAAACTATTTTTTAAAAAAACTGTATGAATCAGTGTCTGGTTCAGTCATTTTTTTGGATTAAAAGGAGATTCAAGTGAGTTTGTGATGGATGGTTAGAGGGCTCCCTAAAGAGATTTTATTTTAAAATCTAAGTAATTGATGCCAATATATGCTGAATTTATTCCCTGGTGTGGATCAAACTAAAAAAAACAAAACACCATAGCCTACATTTCCCACAATGCAACAGGCCAGATGACTCACCAGATGAAGATACAGGTTCTCTGTTATAAAATATTGTAATATAGTATACATAGTTTCCAAGTCCCCCTGTGACATCACTGTGACATCATCAGGATTTCAGAGCCACAGTAAACTGATCTTTAAGTGTGAGACAGGTGCAGTAAGAAACAGAACAGTTCAAAGGGAAATGATATTTAGATTTTTTTTTAAATATTTTTCCCTTTGATGCTTTGATACTTGTGATTTAGCCTCGCAGGTCTGAGTCCTTCAGAAAAGTTTTATTGAACTACTAAACTTCAGTTCCTGTTTGCAGTGGGAGAGAGTGAAACACACGCGATCAGACTCTAAACTTGCAGCTCACCGGGACAGAAAGTTGTTTTTTTTATTCTCCAGCAGACGTAAAATCATTAAAAATCCAGATTGAGATTCTCAGGCAGTGGTGGGGGTGGGGGTGGGGGGGGGAGTTGTTATAATAAATATTCTGGGGGATGAATGAATCAGGTTTGATCCCACAAACATATCACGTGACTCATCGGCACGCACACACACGCATCTTTTTTTTTTAAGTGGGGGGTGACAGAGGTTGTCAGCAGACCGATAATTACAATCCACAGTGAGGATGATTTACCACGTCCGTCGCCCGGCTGGAGGAGGTCTGGGTCGGGAGTCCCACAGGCCGCTGATGATGAAATTCCGAGGAGGGGGGGTCCCCTGAGACCCTGAGACCCTACATCTGCTGTGTGTGTGTGTGTGTGTGTGTGTGTGTGTGTGTGTGTGTTTGGGAGGGGGGGGTGATCGCTCTGGGCATCTCATTAATGCCTCTCCTATGTCTTATCCTCTTATCCCAGAGACCTCTGCGGCTTCTCCCGGTGCAGGACAGGCTTTGTGAGAAACGTTTAGCAAATATTGATAGTTCTCGGCGCAGGGAGGAGATCAAAGCCGTGAGAGGAGGAGAGAGAGAGAGAGAGAGAGAGAGAGATGGGGGGGGGGCTGTAATCGGTGCACCGTGCTTTCATGAATGATTCATGGAGTGAAGTAGCCTGTTCCCTGGAGAGAGGGCGCTCGGATTTTCTTTGCAGGAGTTGTGTCATATTTAAAGTCTTTAGGTCAGGCAGGTTTTTTTTGTCAAACTAGTCCCGGAAAATAAAAGATCTGAGAGTGTGTTTGGAGTGAAAAGAAGGCGTTTGTGGTCTAAGTGGGGCCACGTTTGAACTAAAAAAAGTTTACAAAAATGTTAAAAGAAGAAATGATGTAACTGTTCATTTACTCTCTTGACTTTTGCAGATCAGATGCAGGATGACAGATGAGGTGATTTTTTTTTTTGCCATGTTTACCAGAGCAGAGAGCTTCAGTACTCTGGACAGCGACCTTCCTCACGATCCCTCACGGACCCAAACAGAGACAAGAGTTTCTTTATTGACCTGTTTTAATCAGAGCCTCTGAGTGGTGGCAACACATGAAGCAGCAGACAGAGATGCAGAGCTGTTAAAACACTTGTCTGTGTGCCAGGAGAGTGAAATTACTGAAGCCTGGTGATTTTTAACAGCCATCCCCCCCACCTTCCCTCCACCAATCCCAGCACATCCTGGATTGCAGCTGGCTTTGTAACACAAGGGGGCACAATGGCAGCAGAAGACAGAGGGAGGCATTTAAGGAAACAGAGAAAGTCACACAGTTGTCTTAAAATCACTGGAGAGCCGAGCCTTGAGAAGTGTTTGCATTTTTATTTTGTCTCCTTCTTATTTAAAAGAAAAAAATCCATTCAGAGGCATTTTCCCCAAGCTGACAGCATTTGTCTGACTGGTCAAGTGGTCCTAAACATTTCACAATTTTCTCAAAGAACTGTTGAACTGTTGAGAACCACTTAATCAGAGAGACCACACTCTTCTTCCGTGCACAGTCCGTCCTTCAAACTGTTTGTGATGACTCCACTGGTGAAAGGGGGAGGACAAAAAAAAAATAAAAAGACAGCAGCCAGAGTTAGTTTCCTCAAGTGACCAAGTGGCAGCGAACGCGCCGCCAAAGCAAGATTTCAGAGCCTGAATGATAAATCTACAGAAACAAAGCAAGAGGGCCTCGGCCGACTGCGAGCTCTGTGTCCGAGCGCTTACCTGGAGAAGGCGAGCTGTGTCCTTGCGGTGGTTGTTTCCTCAGTGTCATCCCTGCCCAGACTGACTGACTGCAGCAGAGTTAGGAGCTCTTTATATACAGTTTTGGGGCTAGGTTCATACAAGCCTCTCATTCAGGCAGGAATGAAACCCATGCTGGTCCAACCGGATGAGCTGGGTTCCACCAGTGAGGAGCACAACGGGGCAGCCGCCCTGAAGACAGATAGCAAATACCAGCTACTGCAGGCTTGGAAGTCACATGGACTTATGGAATTCATGCCCTCTTTTGTCTCTCTGAGTTTGTCTTATTTCTGGTGAATTTGTCTTCAGAGTCAGGCAGTACAAGCACACATGAAGGTGTTACACCAGCTCCATGTTTGGGTCTCATTTCATGTTTCACCTAAAGGGCCTGTTGGAGCCACACTGGATCCAATTATTATTCAGAGCACATTTCTTCAGAGAACAAAGAACAGCTCTGCACATCAAGAGAAATGACCTCCGCCAATTGGTTGGATGTGCGCTAATTCATACAGAAAAGCACGTCAAATCAGAAATTGCTCAGGAGTCTTTAGCCAGGAGCGTGGTTTCATGGGAGTTTGGTGCAACACAGAAGCAATCACAAGGAGACAAACCGCTTTGAAACTACAGATTTATTTCTGTCGAAACAGACCACCAAAGAATCACCGTCATAAAAACACACACTCATCTCTTCACACTTTTTTTTTCCCACACAACAGTAACAGGGTGACAGCATTGGAAACATGACATGACAAATTTCAAGTCATTAAAAATTTGTTTGTACTTTAACATCACATGTAATCACAGAAGATTCCCTTACAAATGATAATATTAAAGTGTGAAAAAAAACTGACCTAGATTTCAAAAGTTAATTATAATAAAACAAAGTATCACTCTGTAACGACATTTCCTCGTGGCACAACAAAAATAACAAAGTATTTTGTTTGTGATATTGGACGCAAAGAATAAAAGAAAACATTAAAAATACATAAAAGAACAAAGAAACTACAGCAGTATAAAGTCTTTAACTTGTCTAAATTTCCCCTTTCCATTTCAAAAGGGAGATATGCGACTCTTCCGGCTCAACAATCAGAACAAGAAACAGGCCGGATGAGTCTAAAAGGTAACTGCTCATTTTTGTTGTATCTGTTCAAGCAGAAGGAAATTAAAAGCTCTGCTTCTGGGACAGAAGTACACTTAGACCGAAGGGGACAAGTGCTACTGTTGGATCGGAGATGATGACATTGCTTTCAGTAGTTCACACACACTTCAAACATCTCACTGTGGAAGTATGCGTAAAATAAAATCTGCGAGTACCCTGTAGTTCCAGATATCATGGATATATTGCAAAAGGAAAAAGAGACACCATTACTTTATAAAGTAATAACACAGTATTCAGAGTTCTTTAACTCTTTTGGTTTTGCATAGAGATTACATTTAACCATCATCCTTCACTGTTTAAGGATTAATGGGAGGTTTGAACACTCCCCATCTTAAAACAGCGTAGGTGAAATTCACCCGCAATTCCCTGGCTGGGCATCACAATAACCATTTGCTTTAGTAAAACCAAAAATATTAGATTAAAACATTCAAGCTTATAATATTTACGGCTACTGTGCAACAATCAAACATACATACATCTAGTTTTTGGGCACTCAAAGCAGGGGTTGTGATGTGTTGCTCTATTGCGTTTGGGTTTTGGAGTGAAAGTCCAGAGGCAGTGGCGACTTTAAATGCAAATGTTTGTGCAGACATTCAAAGTGAGAGAAACTCTGTGAAATTCAGCAGGACGTTGGACGGCGTGAAGGGGACGGCTTGGCGGGAAGTGTGCGCAGAAAGAGGACGATTCCTGTCGGTTGAGGTAGCAGCAGCTCACAGTCCTGACGGGGTGGCGGTGAAATGGATCACTCCACCGTTCTGCCACAGGGACAAAAAGAAAGGGGGTAAGTGTGGACCGGTGGAGAGGTGAGCGGGGTGTCTCAGTGCTCTTGACTAACAGTGTGCACACACAAGCACAAACAAACACACACACACACACGGTCAGCCTAGCATAAAGCAGGCTGCACAGGTTTGGCAATCACAGGCATTTGTGGGCAAGCACTGAAGGTGATGGGGTTTCGATGAGGAAAAAAAGAAAGCTCTGAGGGTTAGCTTAAAGTTTAAACTAGAAAATCTTCCTCCCCGAAAACAGGGCTGAAACAAACTTACATTCATATAAAAGATCAGGACTAAAAGATCAAATATTATAATAAAAGTTAAAAATATGACAAACTGATTTCATGTGACTCGTTTTTAGAAATTTATTTTTTAATAATTAACTTTTTTTTTCTGTTTCATTTCATCTTTTGAATCTCTTTTAATACAAATGTGTTGTGAGAGGTGCCCCAGGTGCCTCAGTTTGAACCCCAGCAGGGACAACTAAGCCCTTTCTGTTTGGAGTTTGACGTTCTCCAACTGGTCCTCTGGGTGTCACGTGAACTGGTTGTTCTAAATTGCCTGAAGGTGCAAATACACTTGTTGTATATACATTTGTGTGTGTTCGTTCTGTGATTGTCTGTAATCTATCCTGCGGTGTAACCCGCTTCTCATAGTGGGAAAAACAACCCACAACCCTGTGTGGGACAAGCACTTTATAAAATATTTGGATGGGTGGATTGATAAAAACACAATGTGTACAACAGATGAAGGGGAGCCAGATGCAGCAATGCTAAAAGGGATCTCATGCTCAAAATGAAAAAACTTGCTTTTTGGGAAACATACACATTCACCATATGTAATTTACCTCATCATCATCATCATCATCATATTCATCATATTCATTAAATTCACCAAATACTGTCTGAAATCAAATGAGACAAACATGAAATTGAGAGTCAATTAAAACAGAGAATCATTCCAGTTTGAGTGTTATATTAATGTGCATATTAAATTACATCTGTGGGTGTTTGGCATGGACGTAATTAAAGAAATAAAGCAGCAAGAATGGAAAACAGTGGTTACCTTGGATTTATTCTTCATGCGTTGGACTAAAAAGGCCTCCACATCCTTTTTGCCAACAGCTCTTGCCTGTGACAGGTGTATAATCATTAAAAGAATGAATATAAAAGGCTTTTTGCACTTAATGAAGTGTTATCTAAGTGGAATAGGAGCGCCTACAACCCACCACTTGAATTGCTGTCTGTCCGTCATAGCCTGGTTTACTCAGATCAGCTCCGGCAAGGCTCCAGATTTCCAAGCCCTCCAGGTCACCGCTGGCTGCCAGGCTGACACACAGGAGATGACAGAGTTATTGTGACAAAGGGGCTCAGTTTGGCCTAAACCAGTATTTCTGAAACAAGCTGACACTGGGTGAAGCCTTTTATGTAAAGAGGCCTCATGATTCACGGATGTTTTCGTTCCATCTTGATAGAGAGTCGAGTTGTGCTCACTGTGCCACGCATAAGGCGTGTTTCTGAAACTGGAAATTGGAACTGTCTTGACAAAACCAGTCGAGTATCTCGGGCAGATAAATAACAGGGGCCAGCCACAGTGCTGTAAACTTGCCGACACGAAAGATCAGAACTGATCTGAAGCTATGCTGTCAGGGGGCATTCCTACAGTTTGTGCAACAGCGGGACAACTGGTTGTGCCTGTGTCAACTATGTAGGATGGGTCTCTGTGGATGGTGAGAAATCTGTGACTGTATATGTGTGCGGTTGTTCGAAGATGCGCTTTATGAGTGCCTCACCTGCAAAGTTCTGTCCCTGCTTCCTCCAACTCGTCTCTGGAGAAGTGGGCTCCAGTCTGCCTCAGCAGCTTCACAACCTCCTTGTGCCTAAATTAATAAGAGGAGATGAAACAGAGTTATATGTTTTAATGACATATGTAATTTATAAAGGTTGTTAAGCACATCACTCAGGAGAAATCAGCCTATACTGGACAATCCTGATAAATCTTGTTAGAAAAGCCAAATGTGTTTTTAAATGGTTTCATTTAGAATTGTCAATTCTAAATTTTAAGAGAGTTTCATTGACTGAGTGACTGTGGCAGTGATTGTAGTCTGGCATGTAAGGACATGTTCCTTATCCCTTGCCATGAACTGCCCACGCAGGAGTCACCTTTAGTGACATTTTCCGTGACAGGAAGTGATCACCTAAAGGCTCAGAAACCACTGGCCAGCTGAGTTTCTAGGCAAAGTCGTGCTATGTAATAAGCAAAGTTACCCGAGAGTTCAATTTGGTGCTTAATTGTTTTGAGGAATGTAGAGCTGCAGCCAAAGACACTATTAAAAGGACTTAGAAGACTTCCTGTAAAGTGTTGAGAAGCCAGTATCTCTCATGTGTGAAACTGGGAGCAGGTCGGTAGGACTGGTTCAGAGGACACTCCCCATATTTGTTCTTCAACCTGTCTTTTTCTCTGCTCTCTCCCACTCCTTATATGGGCATATGGGCCTGCGGTGCACTGTGAAATGTTGTGTGACATTCAAAGCGCGTCAGTTATGCCGCCGTCCTCAAAACGCATAACTCCAGTACTATTATCTCTTATTGTCATTTCATCAAATACATTGAGGGAGGGGGAAAAATGGCAGAGGTGTGTAGCATAGGAAGTGTGACGACAGGTGTTTGCGCGACAATGCATCCCTCTACCATCACAAAAGGAAACAAGTCCGTACTCGCAGTGCCAACCGTTAAAATAGGACAACAGCCATTTGGCACAGCTTTGACGCATACAACGTTTTCACCCTGAGGCTCAACATAGCAGTAAAACTGAAACATTAAGTGTGGCTTTTCCCTGATAGACATTTAGAGCAAAGTCAATGAATGACAAAAAAAAACAGCTTTGGTAAAAATAAACACCATCTAAACTGTCAGATGACAATTAGCCTAATTAGTTTATAATTATTGCCTGGCCTCTAAACTCCATTACGAGTTGCTCCCCTGGATTCAACCCCCCTTCTGACAGCCGCTGTTCCCGTCCTGTCATTTATGTGGAGCCAGATTCCCTACCTTGCAGCAGCTCATTTAATGAAGTCCCCACTATTGCAGCTATTAACAACATATTTTCAGGAAAACGCTCAGTGGTTGCTAATGGCCAAGGGGGGAATTTTAAATGTCGCGTTTGCAGCTTCATAAATGACATTATTACTTTAACGGACATAAAAACAAACGCAGCCTTTATTGTTTAAAATGAGGCGAGCCGCACCTGAAGCGTACAGCGTTGCACAGGGGTGTGTCCCCGTAGCGATCTTTAGCATAGACTGTAGCTCCATGACTCAGTAGGTACTGCACCAGCTTGAGGTAGCCCTCACAGGCGGCGATGTGCAGGGGAGTACGTCCATCATAGTCACCCAGACACAGGTTGCTGCCCTGTGCCGAAAGGAAAACATGAAAACATCAGAGGTTAAAAGGCAGCCCTGGTGATATTCTGTTTTTCTTACTCTCAGCAAATCTGAAATAAACACTGAACCGATCATACTGTAACAGTTGTAATTATTTATCTTTTCTATTTATATTTTATTTCTTATTCATTTTTTATTCCTGTTTTAAATGTTTATATTTTATATTTATTATAATTTCTTATTTTATTCTATGCCTTGCATTTCGGACTGTCTTTTTCCTCTGTGTGTTTTTGCTGCTGTTGCACCATAAATCTGTGGGACAAATAAAGGAATCTTGAATCTAACACCCCTCCATTATTGCTTGAAAACACATCAGTGAGCCACACAGTCAAACTGGGTGACTTGCTTCTTCAATACAATGACCCTTCTGGCTGTAGATTACCTGAGTCCACCCTACATACACCATCCTGCTGCTGTTAATACCCAACAGTGCATCAAATTTGCAGCTGAAAATAGTCCCCTCCAAATAGCTATAAAGGCTTAGTGTTTTCAGCCGGGCAGTTTGAGGAAATTACTGCGCCCGGTAAAATAAATCTATGGGTTAGTGATCCGTCCTCATGTCCTCAAGATGTATGTCTTCAGTAGGATCACATGGGAATGAGAGTGCCACAGTACTTTAAGATGGCACATTTTCTTTTGTTTTTTTTCTGTGGAATTAGTTGACAACTAGAAAAAAATATTTAATGTTACCAGACTTATCCTTTAATAAACAGTGCAATTTCTGTAACAATCTTTATTACTCTTCAGCAGCACTTGTGGAGACATGAGCCAAAACCCAAATAAATGAGGAGTATGGGGATAAATGAAATTAAAGTCAAACTGAAATAAAAGTTCATCAAAAGCAGGGAAAATGTATTAAATGAATGCGAACATGGCAAATTTCTCCGCTATCAACCGCTTGGCTTAATCTAATTTTCCAAGTGTAAAGATAAAGAGACGGTACTTTTAATCCTTACAATCTGTCTTCAGAAACTGAAGGGTGAATCAAGCAGCGACTGCACACCAGTCGAGCAGCATACAAACATGTACACGTGACTGTGACCAGGCCTGCCTTACCAGTCTGGCCTCCTGTTTTGTTTAGCTGAGCGCCTGTGTTTTTTCCTATAGCCTGCCCCTCTAGTACTGTAAGAGCGACCCTGAAAATCTGTTAGTGAACCACCAAATGAAAGATTAACCTGAGTGCATTGACCCTAAAAGACAAACAGAGACAAACCAGGGCAAACAATTTATCTGGTATCGAAGTTTGGCGCTAAGTTGTGCCTGCCATGTTGACCTCAGAGGGCTGAGCAGGCCCGTGAGGACATTTCCCTGTAAGACAAATCATAATAGTAACAGGGCGTGGGAATGACGGGGTTATTACATTCTTCACAAACAATCCAAAACAGGTCATGATTAACAGCTGTGCGTATGTGTGGCAGAGACTGCAGGGTTTCTTACCATTTCCTTCAAGGCCTCTAGGGCCTCTATGTCTCCGATCTTAGCAGCAGCACATGCCAGTGGGGGAGTCAGGGCATCGCGGATTGCTTCCAGCTCCTACAAACACCACAGACTTCAATGAAACTACTACATGTCTCATTTTCTTTAACTCGATGAATTTCAATTTTTTTTTCGCAATTCGCAAGTTTTGGAATAGTATAGCAAGGCAGAAAGTGTGAACTGAACAGTGAACTGTTTTGTTGGGAATACTAATGTCTGTCTTTTTAAGGAAGTGATAGACTGTCACAGTTCAACGTACAACAAGTATGACAAGATTGGGCTGTTGTTTATAAATGCAACTTTTTTTGTCTTTTTATTTATTTATATAGGCAGTGTCCTCACCTCCTTGCAGCTGATGCTCAGAGACTTTGCAATGACCTGAATGAAGCGGCTATCGGTCAAACACAGCTTTGCTCCGGCTAGGTCAGCATTCATCTCACCTCGCAGGTTTTGACTCATCATCTGAACAGTGTCACACACAAACAGATATAAACGCATCTATGCTTCACTTTTTGCATGTTATTATCATCATTATCAATGGTGTGACTCTGTGGAGGAAAAAAAAAAAACTTTACACATAAGAAAGTATTAAAAGCGGTATCACTTTTAAATGTGGACGCCAACCTTTTTTTTAGCTTCTAGGCTGAGCTCTTTCTTGGCCAATACGTAGGACAGCTTGGACAGCGCAGCCTCTGGAGTCATGTCACCCCCAGCTATCAGCCCAGCATCCTTCAACACCTGAGAGGTCAAACAAATCTGTGATCTGGTGGATTCTCAAGTCTCAAAAGTGTCATAAAACAGTGGTAAAAGTGGGTCAAGATTGACCAGTGGGCGGCATGACGTACCTTGCCGGTGGCGTACGACGTGGACACCGACCCCCTCAGGCACTGGGTGCAGTTGATGATGATGACACCGGCGTCGGTGGCCTTCTTCAGCTCGTCCAAAAGATCTTGGCGGTTATCTGGGGCATTTCCACTGCCGTAGGTCTCCAGGACTACACCCTCCATGGGCGGCTGCAGAAAAGCCCTCACCTGGACGCAGACATACCGAGGATTCACGTTGCAAACTCCCAAAATTTATGGCTAACTGAAATGACTGCTCAACTATGTAGGATCAAATTGAGGAATTAGCATTCCGTGTTATTTTTTTTTTCCCGCAGCATCTCTCACTCTAATGCATGAGACCATCCACTCTCCTAAAAGCCCATCTGGTGCTGCCTCTGCAACCAGTACCTCAGTCACTGGTTGGCTGGCACCAGGAGGCCCTATACCACATCATTAGCCATGGCATATGACTAGAATGGCAGATGACTGAAATGGCAGGAAGGAGAGCAATTAATCTGAAGGTGTTAGCAAGCATAAAGTCACTTGGCAAGACCGGGGCAGTTACCGTAAAACGCAAGGAGAAGGTGACATTAAAAGTGCCGAGTTCAGTCACTATTTTTCTGATGCGATAAGCAGTTTGACATGAAATGTTTTACACAGATTACCAATGAAGCTCTCGCATGGCAGCGGCGGCGGGCACACAAGAGCCTGGTGCCTAATCAAAGCAGCGCATCATAAAAGGCAGTTAAACGCTGTAAGGAAGTCTTGATAGCCGGGCTGGGCAGCGGGAGCAGATTGAGACAGTAAAGTCGCTCTCCCGGCAGCCTCTGCGGGGGGAGGTGCGGCTAAATGTTACAGTATCTACGCCAATCCCCCCTCTTTACAGGGTGATTGGTCATGGCCCATAACTCCTTCTCATCTTTCTCTGGGCTGAGCTTTGATGGCAGTTTACATGACCGGGAAAGTAACGGAAGACGGGTAATAGCACAATTCAATTAAAGTTAACTATATTTTATTGCAGTTAGACAAAAACAACCGTTACCTTTGAAGAACATCTTTAATCACATTTTGATACACTGAGAGAAGGAAAACTAACTCATAACAATATTCTTGATATAAAGATGTGCATCATGCTGGTTAAATGTAAAATTATAATTTGCCTAAATATGATTTGATGTTGACTCAAACTGTGTAACTGGCAATTAATGATGGAATTACAGATTGTACACCTAAAGTAAATAAATAAATAACGTGAACCTTCTTCATCAACCAAAGGCCAATGGGTCGGAGGTCAATAAGTAAGCTCTTGAGACTGGGTGACTGTGGCACAGACAGAATAAACATCTCGACTCCGGCTCAGGGTTTGAGGGACTTACGGTGGCAGCAGTGATTCCTGGGAACAGCCTGAGCAGGCCAACGTTCCTGTTCAGCTCAGTCCAGACTTGAAACTTCGCTGTAGTGTTTGCCCTCCATACTGTATCCCAGTTGACTAAAGGAGAAGAATGGAGAAAATGGATTATAAAAAAAGAGAAGACGAAGAAGAAAAAGACTCTTCTCAACATCTGAAGTAATGTGACACCACCAGCTTACTTGTAATGTCCACTTCAGCGGTGGCCAGTGGAGCCAAGTTAGGAGAGCTGAAGGCGTTGAAGCTCCCAGCATCCACCTTGGTCACACGATTCCCTCTGTAGAGTTTGTTGAAGAAATACAAGCACACCTGAAGAGGCACAAAGATGTGATTACTGCACATTTACTCTTCTTGCCTCAAATATGTATAAAAAATCATCACAAAATATCGGTTATTGACATATTAGTCTGGTTTCAGAGCACAATTCAATTCAATACAACGGGCACACTTTTGACTGCACTTCGATCACAGAGATAACACTTTTCAACGTTCTTCCTGCTGAGGTAGTTGTTGTTCAGTATTGCGAAACACCGTCGCTCAAAAGCATTCTCATCAGACAGGTCGTTTATGAGAGCTTTTCTACACCGATACCGGTCTCAGCGTATTTTCTCACCGCATTTATCAATATATAAAGTATTATGGGATTACATATTTTCATTCATCAGTTCATTTGAACTCATCTATTATTTAACAACCCTACATAAAAAAATAAAATAATAAAACATAGTCTCACAAAAGAAAGCCACCACTGTAGATCACCTAGTCTTCATATTTCACACCACCACATTTCTGCTGAATTTTTCTCTCAGATTCACATTGACATATTTTCCTCATTCAGTCTTTAAGGTTACCACATTAAAGTTTCTCTAATAATCTTGTATTCATAAGAAGCATGTATGCTGTCTGTGTCATCTCCATTTCCTCACCTCAGGAATCACAAACTGTCCAGCGATCAGCAGCGCCCCCAGCAGGTTGTCTCTGCCGTCATTCCTCATCTCGTAGATCGGCACCTGAGGACAGAGCGCGTCACATTTTAAATGGGGGGAGCTGGCACTTTTTGTCTTCACACATTTTGTCTGTTTGCTTGACGGAGCCACGAGGGACGGCAACTCTTACCTGTGAGCCGGTGAGGATGATTGGTTTGCCCAGATGTTCACACATGAAGGACAGGGCAGAGGCTGTGTAAGCCATAGTGTCTGTGCCATGAAGTATCACAAATCCATCATAGTTTTCATAGTTTTTCTAGAGACGTACAAGAAAAAAAAAACAAAAAAACACATAATGTGGTCCATAGCAATTATGTTTTCTTTTTATAACCATATTATATGCTGTATTTTATGACCCACAGGAATATAATAGGATTAACTGACGCCAAGCTTTTAAAAGCATATATTATGTGGTTTTAACAAAAAAATGGATCCAACAGAAAGTACCTCAATGTCCTTTCCAATTCTGCCCCAGTCATCTGTGGTCATATTGGAGGAGTCCAGCAAAGGGCTGTACTCTAAAACAGTGTAGATTATTCTCTTATTGTCTTTACTGAGCCTGGAGGAGAGAGAGAAGTTTATCTGTGAGTTTCCGGTGTTACATACATACATACATTTATCTTATCTTATACATACAAAAACAATGCATGCAAAACACATAAAGGACACATGGTTAAACAAATGATTATTATCTTCACTGTGCTCATTTAACAAAGTTGGATCAAGGTCTGGTTAAATTTGAGAAGTAAGGGAATGCTAAAAACCAAGCTGACTTTACGAAGCGAGACAAAGTCTATTTAGCCGGGCCTTCTGTCTCGGCGGCAGGCTGCCAGAACCTGTTTCAGACACACACGCAGAATTTTGGAAGTGTAGAGGGGAGGGGCACATTGGAGCGTACTCTTGGAAAGAGCAGCCATTTTTTTCCTCTCTACAGACACGTCTTAATGTTCTGTGTAACATCGCCACTGTGTATTGTAAATATGGGAAAAGCTGAGGGACGTAAGGTGGCAGATATGATATATCTTCGGGGTTATTTGAAGAGTCACATCAAGCTCGAGCAAACGCCTGCATGTCTTTTTCATTTCAATTACAAGGGAAGGAGCCTTTAACATATACATATTAATATCTCCTTGGAGCGGAGTTTAACTCAGGCGTCCCATGGCCCCACCTGCGACACTCCGCATAAGGCAGCGTGACTGGCTTAACAGCCATGGAAAGATTTTCTTTTTAATCTCCCTTTTAAAGAGACAGGGTGGGACACCCCCCACACACACACACACACGCACATTACCACAGGGCAGCCTTATAACACGGAGATAGGAGCTGAATGGAACAGCAGGGGGAAGAGCATGCAGGCCCCGGTCCAGCCGACCGGGGGTCCTACAGACACTCTTCTAATTAGCCTTAAGTCCACACACAACCCGCGAACATATGTTGATGATGATCTTAAAGCCAACGTGCCACGAGAAAACACTATTCAAATCACCAATTATTCATCTATCTGCCAGTGTACCCTAAGGTGTAGCGAAGCTGCACATTAGCATACCCGCACTAAGATGCCTCATAGCTTAAGAATAATAAATGCCTGTGTGTGTCTGTTTGTGCATGATTGGGAGGGGGATTCAAGAAGTGTAAGAAGAAAGCTAGAGGTGGGGAGGGAGGGGCAAAACGGCCTTGTGGCGCTGCCTCCCAGCATCACATGAATAAAGCTTTTCAATAAATCAATAAACTAATTCCCTCCTTCAGCACAGACTGGGCTTACTATCCACAGCATGCACATTAGACTTGCATATGAGCCAACTACAGCTGATATTAGCACCACACAAACTCAAGGATGAGCAAATATTAAAAAGTACATCCTGCTGAACACTTGTAATGTAATGTAATGTGTAATGTAATTAGTAAAAACATGCTCATAAATTCATGCTAAAAAAATAATAGCAAAGGATTAATATTAATCCAAATAAAATGTTAAGTGGCTGCTGGATAAACATTGGCGATCAAATGGGGAGCTGTTGTGTAGTTGCTGCAGGTGTGGCTATGGCGTTAGGCTGAAGACAGTTAAACTTTCTAGAGTCTAACAAAATGCTCACACACAATCTGCCACCTTATCTTTACCATGCACCCCACACCACCCAGCCAGCTGTTACAGAAGCAGTCGACATGAAGGGGAGGTACAAAAATCGTTGAGCGAGTTTCTCTGGTAGAGGCGCCCCCACTATGGCTGCATACTGGGGCCCCATAGAGGCCGTT
>JBAJHX010000115.1:12820019-12860842 GCA_037176925.1 Amniataba percoides
TGGTCATAACAGCATCAGAATCAGCAGGTGTGTACACATACCAGGACTTTGACTCCAGTTTTTCAGCACACACTCAGTACATACACAGAAAACAAAGAACTGATTGCAGCACAAAACTATAAACAAATTTAAACTATTATTACAAGTGTAACTATAGAGTACAATACAGTTATTTATTCCAATTATATTAATAGAGGAATGGTTATAGGTAAGCAGCTTAATAATGTGGTATGGGCATTGCTGTCACTTATTGATCTGATTTGGGGCTTGGAGATTGGAGTTCTTCAGGCTGTAAAGATCAAGTTGTGGACAGAGCTGCGAGATAAGTTAAAGTGTTCAGGTCAGAGTCTGACTGAGGGGCCGAGTGTGTTAAAGGATCTTAAAGGTATGTTTCTATCTTTCCCTAGACTGCACCTGTTCTGAGGACTGTGACAACTGCACCATAGAGGAGCACATACATCCTAAAGCTTTCCAAATAAACTTAATCATTTCCAGCATTTAGCAGAGTCCAAATGAAAATAAAGATTAAGATTCAGATTGCTTTATTAGTCCCACAGCGGGGAAATGTACAGTGCAACAGCAGCAGAAACACACAGTGGTAAAGAGACAGTAAGAAATGCAAGATATGTAATAAAAATGTAAAAATCCAATGATTAATCATTACAGCTATAATTGTAACTATACCTGTACATAGTACAGAGGGAGTGTGTCTGAGAATATACATATAAGAAATATATAGTATCTCAAACATTTATTAACCTTTTTTTTTATTCATGGCATGATTTCATTTCTACAAAGGTAAACAGATATCACAAAAATGCCCTCAGAGATGTTTATTGTTTCTTCTAAACGAAGGCTAATATTTTAACCAGTTTGGTCTCAATGGAGAGTCTAAAGTTATAATATTACACAGCCAGGGTGGACACTGATATGGTGGAATTTCCCTTTAAAGGTGATACCATATCTGTGTTGTCATCACACTGAAAAAAACTTTCCATCCTCTGTCCCAGCTCATCCTCAGTGATGTCATCCTTGCGCTGACCCACCACGTCCACCGGGACTTCAGGGAGCTGGCTGCGATGCTGCAGATCAGCTCAGAGGGGAACCAGTAAAAAAAATATTACACTCTCATCAGACACCTCTGTGACCTGAACATTTTAGGTTTACAAGTATATTTGATCACCTTTTAGTAATAGCTGTCTAACCTCCTTCTGTTTTAATTGGTATTGATGTAAACTTTGCTTTTCTTTTTCTTCTTCTTTTCCATTTGAAGGCTTTTTGTGTGAAAATTATAGTCTTGTAGAATCCTAATGTTTCTCTTTTAGTGTCTGTCTTCCAGAAACATATTGTCACCATTCCATGTGTAATCTGGCCTTTACTTGGCTTAATGATGCAGATCATGCATCCATGATGAAACCTAGATTAGGCAAAAGAACATTCAACAGCCATCCAATTTGAATTTAAGACAATACTTTTTAAAGCCATTTATTTGAATATTATGAACACTAATTAGACATGACTGTTTCTGCAGGATCTGCAGGCACCCAAAAATTGTTTTCTGCTCTTATACTGTAATAGGTGCCAATAAAACAGCTCACTAAACAGAGCTTCAGTAAATCACCTGACTATGATGTCATGCATCTGCTAAGAAAAACTATTGCTAGTGATTCAGTTCTGTTTGGCTTACTGTGTCAAGTGCTGAGTCATATTTCTAGCACAACCTATGTTTTCTGAAGGCAACGTGACAGAGGAAGGTCTTAAGCATTTTGCTATGCCTCACTCACGACTCTACGCCCTTTGCAGTACATACCACACCCACCACACCAGATCAACCCAAAGGTCCAAAGCTGATTAAATAAAATCTGGAAGTAAAAAAAGACATATGTATGTATACATTGTATTTCAAGATTGTTCAAACTACACAAAGGTCGACGCACAGAAACGTCCCAAACACAGCAAAATAAGAAAGGCTGAGGGCAGGTTCCAGATACAGACCCCACCACACATTTTTAGTGGATCATAAATGATCACTGAGATTTTAGTAAAATCCTACTCATTACACCTTTAAAATGTTGACATTCCCATTACAAACTGTATCTGACTGACTTTAGATTACCTAAAACTGCCACAAGGGGGCGATGCCACTCTTCACCTACATATAGAGTAACTAGAGTAAGCAGATGAAAACATTTAGAAACTGATAATATTATTAATTTCATGTAGTTAGACCTATATTTAAATTAAAACCAAGCTATGCTTAATGTGTGTTTCAAAATAAAAGCCTTAGATTAAAATAACAACATCTTTGACAGATACAATTTCGAATAAAATACTCTGAATTGCTTTTGTGTGGAAAGTTATCAAACAAAAAAATACATGGTGTGGAAATAATGATATTTGGGTTCTTTTTTAGGTCGTTTTTTGTGTTTAACTATCCCCCCCTGTGGGTCGTGAACGGCCCAGACAGTGAGGGCTGCGCTCGGCTGCAGAATGAAGCAGACGGGAGGAAGTCGCGGTTCATGCAGCTCCACACCTTTCCGGTGTAGCAGCGCTGCGACCAGCTCGACTTAAAGGAGAAAGACGGGAGCTGGGTGGATTTATCGCGGCAGGAGGGGGAGACAGGAGGTAAAAACACACACATTTCAGCCGAGCCTTCAACTCACAAAGGCGTCGGCCAAATATTTTGACAGCGCCGCGCGTGTTTGGTGTCCAGATGTGAGCAGTTTTTCGGGAGCGAACCGCCGTTACCTAGTTAGCTCGATGCTAGGCAACAAGCTAGCGCGCTAATGTTAGCCTCCTTTAGCTTGCTAATTTGGCATGTCTGACCCTCCTCCTAAATCTGCTTTCAGGGGGGACGAGAAGCGGAGTTTGGCGGGTGGATACGTGCGTCGCTGAGTCACCGAGGGGGGCTTGGTGTGTTTTACTTCCAGCGAGGTGAAGTTACGCTTGATGGACTAGCCGCCGCGGGGGAGAAAAAAGCTGCTTTTCTCCTCCGGTAGCCGCGAAGAGAACAAGGGCGCAGCCGGCGAGGAGGACCCGCCACACGGAAACACCAGGAGGAACTCTCAAGTACCGCAGCTGTTTTAGGGGCCTTATTCTCGCAGACACACGCACACGAACATACATCTACACCCATACAGTGTCCGCCTGTCTTTGTCGGGCAGCTTAATGTTGGTTTGGGAAACAAAATGAACGTCCTGCAACAGCTGCTGCCAAGTTTCTTAGTGTGACCGTGCCATGTTGTGTGCAGGCCCCACAAACACTGTGATACTCTGAACACAAGTGTCCCAGCACCTCACTGGAGCTACAGTTTAAAAAGTCCCAAAGTACTGTTCCTTTTGCTTTAAGTGTTCATTTTTCTTTTTTCTTTCTTTCTTTTTTCTTTTTTTTTACTCCCTCACATTATGCTCTTCACTGAGTCATGTTTTCACAAGTGAGCCCATAAACTGAACTTTATAGTCCCAAGTGAATAACTATCACCATCAGATTTTTTTTCTCTCTTGCAAGGAGTATTTATGCACAAGAGTTCAACATGGGGAAAGTGCTCTCAAAAATCTTTGGCAACAAGGAGATGAGAATATTAATGCTCGGACTCGATGCTGCTGGAAAGACAACAATCCTTTACAAACTCAAACTGGGACAGTCCGTCACCACGATCCCCACGGTCGGCTTCAACGTGGAGACTGTCACCTACAAAAACGTCAAGTTCAACGTGTGGGACGTCGGAGGCCAGGATAAGATTCGTCCCCTCTGGCGGCACTACTACACGGGCACCCAGGGGCTCATTTTCGTGGTGGATTGCGCGGACAGGGATCGCATCGACGAGGCCAGGCAGGAGCTGCACCGCATCATCAACGACCGGGAAATGAGGGATGCCATCATCTTGATATTCGCCAACAAGCAAGACCTCCCGGACGCCATGAAACCTCACGAGATCCAAGAGAAGCTCGGGTTGACCCGCATCCGAGATAGGAATTGGTATGTTCAGCCATCCTGTGCGACCACAGGTGATGGACTGTATGAGGGCTTGACATGGCTGACCTCGAATTACAAATCTTAATGATTGAGTGCAGACTGTTTTAGGTCAAAACTATAATAACGTCGCAAGTAACAAATAACTTCTCAAAATGAGTATGGTTAAGGAAAAAAGTTGATTATCTCCCATTTATTTTTAATACAACATTTTACCCTGTGACTAATTTATCTTTAACTGGGTTCGCTGGCTTCAAGTTTGCTTGTACTCTGTAGCAGGCCTTTATCACATTCAATATTTTGGGGCTTGCTTGGTGAATATTGAATGAATTGGTCCTAATGTTAAAGCCACAGAGATCACCGTCTTTGCCTATTCTTTTCCCTGTTTGATATAATTTTTCTATTGAAGCTGAAGTTTTTATCTTCATTCTTGGACTAAAGCTTGTTTCGAGGGTTTTCAGTCTCTGTTGCATTGAACTTGGATCTCCTTTTTCTTTTTTCTTTTTTTCTTCTAAGGTGGGATCTTTAATTTCATGTAGCCTACGTGAAGGACTTTGACATTTGTCTTAACACAGTACTGTGATGAAAAGTATTTCTTCTCAATGGTATTGACTGAAATTATTCAGCATTGCTTACATTTCACTGTCATCAGTCTTGGCATCGGAGAAAAAAAAATACTTAAGTCATGTTTCGTTACCCCTCCCCACCCCCTTATGTGGGCTATATATTTTACTGATTGACCTTTTGTGTCACGTCTTGATACTTACTTGTGCAGAATATTCAACGAATAGGCCTCCAGTAACTCTTGCTTGTCGGGATGCATTATTAATTTTGGGTAACACGTAGTCAGTCAACTCAATCTTTCCAAAGGAATGTCATTCAGCTCTGAGCTCTCTCAATCTGATACCACAGTTGATTAGTCTCAGTATTGGGACATTATATGATAGCCTATATCTGTAGCATGAGTACGAAAGTACAGTAACCCCACATCAGAGTCCATCTGTCGTGCAGTCAGAGGGAGCGGTTCACCGGTGAAATGTTGAAGACACCCTGTGGTGCAGCTCTTACTCCTATTTTGACTGGGGGAACCATGTACAGAACAATGTCATTGTAATGTCTTATTAAAAAAGTGATTTTAAATCTGTTATGTCTGGGGTTTTTTGTTTGTTTTTTCAAAGAAGAAGAAGTTAGCTTGATTAGCCCTGTAAGCTAACGCTTAAGTTGGTGAAAGAAAGTTGTATTTATTTGCAAGTTGCGGAGCTCAATACATGAACAGTGGTTTGAAACTAACTGAAAGCTTACAGTTCAAAGCACAAGTCTGCAGTGTTAAAATTCTCCTGGGTTTTTAGTGCTGTTGGGTAGATTCTTCATAAATGGTTTATGTCCACCCTCAGACTAAGTTGCTGGCTTTAGTTCCCTTGCCAGTAAATGGGGAGAATGTACAAAACAGGAAGTCCAGCTGCTGGTCTTTTTGGAACAACAGAGCCACATGATGGTTTGCATGAGAGTCGGAGGGGCAGCGGAGATATACAGCTGAATTGTGAATTCTTTTTGAATGTTGCGTGTTGGTTGCGAGCCACAGTTGAGTTGTCGCTAAGCTGTCAGCTGCAACTTCCTGAGTTTTCTTTTGGTTGGGACTGGTATCAAAAAGAGAGTCTCGGTTCTTTTTATTCAGCAAGAATTATGAACGATGACTAAAGCAGGGCTGGAGTTGAGAACCGAAAAGGAAATATATATTGCTTTAAAAAAAGTTGTGAGTAATGCTTTCCTTTGTTTTCATGAGTGAAATGTGAAGATATACCAGGTACCTGTTTGTTAGTTTTTGAAGCATAGAGCAAAAAACATGTACTGTCCACATAATCATGAGCAAAGTTAAGAGTGGAATAATTCTACAACTGTAGTCATAGTGTATTTTTGTAATCTCTAAAAAGTACGTATGATTTCCATCCAGTATACAGTTTTAAAATAACACCTGCTTACAGAGTAGGAAGATGAGGCCCACATCCTTTGGTGTCTGCATGATGCCCCTTTTCTACTCTTAAAATACTGACCTCATTCATTTCTCGCTGCTGCTGAATAGTCATTTCTTCCTTGTTTCAAATCTGTATAGCTATGTCACATATCCATTGCAAGTAATTTTATGTCTTTAATGAAATGTACCTTTTTAAAAAATTGAAATTGAATTTGTCCGTTGAGTCTGTGAGAGACACTACTGCAAAGGAATGTTTTAGTTTCTATTAAAGCTGATTAACTAGAGTGTTTTCACTCCTGACAAAGACAGGATTGATGGTGACAAATGGTCTGACTGCTGTGTTTAGGGCTACAAAAGATTACTTAGTATTATTCTGCAGATTTTGAAGGATTTTTCCACTCAGCACACTGAAGGGCACTGTGTCTTTGCCAGTGTTTTACACGTCCACATGAAAGCTGGTACTGTGTGCGCTGTCCAAGAAGCGCAGTTTGCTTTTTGGGTTGTTTTTTTGCATTTACAAGAATAGGATGCACGGTGTGGGTCTCAAGGATACGGGTAAAACATTTGCAGCACTCACTGACAGTCGGACAGTGTGTATGCTGGGGTGCAGTCGCGTCTGCATCCAGAGACGTTTGGCTGCGGGATCATGGCGGCATTTCGCTGTGTGGAAAATCTGGTGCTTTGCGAGCTGCAGTAGAGGCCTCAGGATGTTTGCTTTAGCACCACAGAGGTTTCCGTCAGCCAGGTCAGGTGACACAGACAGATATGACTGCCGCTACAGAAGATGCTTCAGACAGCCCACACACCTCTTGCAGTCGTGATTTTTGAACACTCCATTTAAGAAAAAAAAAATACATAAACGATAAGCCACAGACACTGCAAGTCAAGAGAGTATCCGAGCCTCTGAGAGAATTTGTAAATACTTGCTGTCAGTGAGGGCTTGGTCAAGGGCCTCCATTAGAGGCTGATGGCAGTTTAATTGGGCTGTAATGGCCACTTTGGTTCCCACCACTTCATTACAACCATATGATCCTCGCAGCTTTATTGGTAACACCGGGGGCCCCTGGGGCAAGGACAGAGACTGTAAGCAAGGTTTTATGACCCCCTCCTCTGTAAAGATGAGACCTCCTGGCCCTTCTGTCAACTCCCTCTGTGCTGGGCTGGAATTCCTCACACTTCCTGAGAGGAAAGATTCGGAATGGGTCTCAGAAGGAAGCTCATCAATAGGTCTCATTTCTCTTGCGTGTAAAGTTGCAGCACTCACCGAAGCGCAGCAACAGGTTCTTTTAGCGTCTCCGGATGTCCAGCACTTGATTCATAACTCTTTGGTGTCATCGTTTGCAAAATAAGTTGGCGGGTGACTTAATTACTCCCACTGGTTTGCACAAGAATGCGTATGACAGATTGGTTTTAGGCAGCCAGAATGCCTGTTTGTTGGGGCAGTTCCTATGACGACGGGCCGATGGGACGTCTGCCAGCGCGGCCTGGTGTTTTTGGTATCACATAGGTGGCTGACTGCGCTGCAAGTTTCCAGTCAGTTCCTCTCTTTCTGCAACGGAAAGAGGAAGAGTGGGAAGAAATCGAAAGAGACCCCGCTCTCTACCAGCAAAGTTCTGCAATATTGGAGCCCTGACCTTTTTCCCCATTTGTCATGCTGGCACCTCGCCCTTCATTATTCAACTTAGGAAAGATTTAAAACAGCTCAGAGTAACTTGTGGCAAGTGCTGTTACGGCTACACTCCTACAGCCTGAATTACTCTTGTGGGGATTTTTTTTTTCAGGGGTGTGGTTTGTCTTCCTCACTTGCCTTCACTTCCTCTTAACTACAGCTGCAGAGCAACAATTTTGCACAGGTAGCACAAAAATGATACAAAATGATCATTTCTGGCTGTGGGTTGAGAGTGCAGTCATCTCGTGGCTTAATGCTGGCCTGCAGTTCAGCAGCCACACCCAGCTGGATAATCACTGTAGGATTTGTGCTGCACGCAGACACAGATATTCTCGTGCATGCAGGCGAACACCATTATTAAAGCAGTTTATTTATCTGCCAAATGGTGGGAGGGAACACCTACTTGCAGCCACAGTTCACACAACTTAGTTCAGTGGTTGCTTATCCACAAGGGCAGTAAAACAGCCTCTACTGGTTATGAAACTTTTCTTTCCCTCCCTCTCTGTCTCTCACTCTCTGACTGTCTCTCTGTCTTATCTGTTTGTCCTTCCACTGAGTCCCCTTCACCTTCGGTAGCCTCGTCGAGCAAGCTGTTGAATAATGAACTCACGCAGAGCTCAGAAAACAGGTCCGGAAGTTGTTTCAGGTTTCCTGCTGAGGTTAAGTCTCTTCAGTGCCACGCTAAATGCAAACCCCTGGTCGCTTTTAAACAGATGTACTCTCTTCTGTCTGTGGCGTGGGTGTGACTTGAGTTTGTTTTGACTGCAGGTGTTTCAGTGCAGGCTTTACTCATGAATGTTATGGTTTTAATAGGGGCAGCGCTGTGGTGCAGGCCAGCTAAATATGGTTGAAAATGGGAGGCTGTGAAGTCCAAGGTGCACTCCGGGCAGCCATCCAGAACGCATTCCATTCGTATCTGCAAGTGAAGGTTGCTCGCTGTGGTGAAATTACAAATTCAGAGAAGCAGAAAATGATCATGAAGTGTTGGAAGTCCACGTGACATAACCAATTTGTTTTTTAATGGCTAGATCAAGCGCGCACGCAGGCATTAGCTCCATAATTTAAGCCACAAACCATTCACTCCTGTTAGTACAGTTTAGCTGGCCTATAATCATGTTTGTTTTTCCACCTTAAAAACCATCCAGTCTAAGTCCCATTACATTTTTCAAGCCTCGGGGCTTCTATTTATATTCCATTATGTGAAAACCTAAAATTTGTCCACATGGTTCCCCTTGAGAATTGCAGGATGTTTAACGCAGCTGTGTGAGAGTGCAGACCAGTTTGTCCCTGGACTCGTGTGCTGTGTTTTTCCAGCTGTAACACACGGAGTGTAAAGAGGATCTTAGCTGAGTGTTAACCGTCTTGCCTTCAGACATAAGCAATGCTACAGTATAAGAGAAGGAGGGGGCAGTGAGGAAGAGATATTTAAGTGCGTCTGTCTCAATAACTAAATGAAATAAATTAGATGCGTTTTGAGACTGCCTTAGGCCTACTCATACAGTACACAGAGCACTGACCTCTGTCATGTGGCATCTGTAATTTGGTTCTACATAACCTCAGCATTCGCAGAACCACTGAAGATAACAGCCACATAGAGAGGAGTCTCTGACCCGGCAGCAGTATCCACCAGCCACATGTATTCACTCAGCTTCCACACACCAACTGACAGAATGATGAAGATCCACGCCGAGCGACCTCAAAGGCTTCCCTCAGCAGCCTGCCACCACGTCGTCACGCTCCACGACTGTGCCTGAATATCTGACACGATCGCTGTAATTACAGAGGAGTCAGTGTTTCGAGTGACAGCGTGTCTGGATTAGACAACAGTTTGGGCTTGGGAGGAAATCTCAGATCTTTGGCAAGTCAGGCGCTATTGCTACTGCTCACACACACACACACACACACACACACACACACAGTTCAGATTCAGACTACTGAGAGGTAATGACTCAGGGAAACGCTACACGCACACAAGCACACACTTTTGCCATCCCCTCTGCTATTCTCCCCTCGGTGCTAGGCTGCCACACGTCCTAATGATGACAAATACATCATTGCACTAGAATGCCGTAGGGACAGCAGTCACAGTCGCACTGAAGTCTTCACGAGAAAACCTGTGGTATTTCAAGCAAGGGATCAATACACCATTACATTTTTACTGATACACTGTTGAAGTCAAAGCCTCATTGACCTGCACGCTGAACTATAGATATATAGTGTATATCACCAACTTGACACACAAGGCTCAATATAACCTGACAGCTACAAAAACTAATAGGAGTTATATGTAAATGAAAATGAGGTTCAATGCAAACAATCTCTGGTATGTCATAGTGCTGATACAACAATGTGAGTGAAAGAAGGGGGCAAACACACACAATATTCTCACAGACCTCTACTGGATTTGTGTCCCCTCTCAACTGCAGCACAGCTGTCGTAACAGCACCCCCGCCCTCCTCTCGTTCCCCTGCAAGGGTGGAGGGGGGGTTGAGGATTGGAATCATCAGCATTGTGTTTCTATAAGCTAGTTGTCCTGTCAGGCTTCGCTTCACTGGCACCACACCGCCTCCTTTTCTTTTCAATTTGCCGGAACAAGAGTAGCACGAATTATTAGTTAGCTTTGTTTGCGCCACATCATTCGGGATGGGGATAGAGAGTCACAAAACAACACCAATCACATGCTCTGTTTTGGAATGGAGCTCGGCCCTGGTGTCTCTTTGTAAAGTTCAGCAGGCTCAGTTTGTCATGTGAAATAGAGAAGGGCGCTCTGTGTGTGTGTGTGCGTGTGTGTGTGCGCGTGTGGAAAGGGTGGTAGTGTTAGTGGCGGCGGTAGGCGGGGGCCAGGCACATTTGCAGGATCAGAGGAGTCACACACTCACGGAGCCTTCTTCTATTTTTAATCAGCCCAGTTTGATGTCTATTCTTGAGCCACTCCCTAATAGTTAGTGAGAAAATGAGTCCTTCCTTTCTGGAACAGTGTCCCTTGGCTCCAGGCAGCGTGATGATGGTGACACAAAGGATCTTCTGTGTCACTTGGCTGTGATGCAGCAGAGCGGAGCGCACCACACGGGCGTCAGACTCTCCTCCACCCATCTGGTTTGGAGGAGCGCTGCTCACCCACCCACCCGCTAACTCCCTTCATGTTTTCTTGTTTTAAGACAACCAGGTTGATGCATGTGGGTTACTGAGACTCATGTGTAGACAGCAGGGGGTTGAATTGCACATGAATCTTAACGATAACACTAAAACTAATCATGCACAAAAAGACAAAAACAGCCACAACAAATTTCTGCTATAATTAATAAGCTGACTGTTAGAGCACGCAGCGGCCTATTCAGCGATTTATCAGGGCTGTGTTGTGCTTGCTGCAGGTTTTTCCACACAGGTAAGAGGTATTTCTACTAATAGCACCATCTGTTGGCAGAAAATGCCCCCATTCTGTCTTGGTGCATGCAGCGTGCACACCACACGTTCAGTAACAAATGTTTACAGTCACCAGAATCAACTGTGATGCATATATGATAATAGATTAGATACACCGCTGCTTCGCTGTGGGCTGTCCTCATTTACTGCGAGCCTCCCTGCTTTCCCCTGTAGTGCCAGCCTAATTAGCCAACCAGAAGAAGACGATGACTACGTTATTTTAATTATTTTTTGGTAATATTTAAGGAGCAGAGAACACCAGAGAGACAGGGAAATGGATTCCAAATGATCTGAGTGAAAGAGCCGCGCGTAGGCAGGGGGGGTGAAATGTTGACACAGAATAGTGGAGCTCCCCTCTGCCCCTCTAATCTCCCCAATAACCCCTCCGGGTCCCGTCCCCGCCACACTGGGGGACGTGGACTTAATACCAGCTGTGAGTCAAATTAATTAACTGAACATATCCCGGTCAAAGCCAAAGGAGACCTCAATAGCAGGCTGATTCTGATCGTGGTGGCCTGGCTGCCCCCAGCAGAAGTGAGAGGGCAGAGGAGGACCACGGGGAGCGATTATTTTAAATGATCCGCTCTTAGAATTTATAGCAACAGTACACAAAAAAAGGTGCTTAATCTCACTCTGTTCCTCTTGTGTGTCATCGACCAAGGCCTACAGAGACTCAGGGGTCAGACTGTCAAACAAATATGATTCAGCCCAGCCACACCTCTCGTCTTTCTCCACCATGTACACATTTCAGGTATTTCACAATCACAGCTGTGATATTGGTCAATAATGAATGTGTTCCTGCATGCAAGGAGCAAAACGACAATTTAATGTTAATTAACTCCATACAAGAAGCTAACACATCTGCTGAAAATGGGAATCATAAAAAAGAGTTCTGTTTAAATAAAAAAAAGTCTTATTAAATTCAAGGAATATTCATGGTTGTGCGGCACTGTGCCATGACAGATGTTCCTGCCTTGCAGTAGCAGCAGATTTCAGGCAAGCAGGTTAGCGTTGCACTCCTGGATCCCACTAGAGAAATATTGGGAACAAGCGCGAGCAGCATCTTATTAATGCATAATCATACTTGGTTCCCATTGCATTCTTCTACAAAGTGATTTGATTTCATGGGACCTTTGGCATGAACCCCACCCGGTCAACTTCAGCATTAACGTTTTTATTTGGTCTGAGCGTTGGAGGCCACCCCGCTCATTACACTACAGCTCCACTGTGTAAACAGCGAGCAGCATGAAAGGCTGTGAGGGGCCCCTGCATGCCTGTGGGAGTGTGGGGCGTACTTCATGGTTTATGCTTGAAAAAGGGCCGTAATCTTCCAGCTAATCTGGGGCTTGGAGTGGAATTCCCCTCGCATGGAGGGCAAAAGCTCATAGGGGAGCTAACATATGCTTTGTTGACTTCAGTTTTTTAAAAAATGGATAAGCTTCATAATAATAAACATATGGATTGACAAAATTTAGTCCTGATTTATTTTTCCACCTGTCAATGTAGTGCATTCTGTTAATGTCTTAACAATGTTGTCTTTACACTTTAAATTAATATTTACTTTTGAGACAAGCATCTTCAGATGAATAATCTCAGGGCCAAACTACTAAATGTTTACACAAATTAATACTTTTTTTAAGTGGGGGGTGGGATTCAAGGAACTATTGCCCCCTAGTGCTCCAAATGGGCAATGGCTAAATTTATATAGCTCATTCACAAAGAACAGAAATCCAGATTAAAAAAAAAATAAATAAAGATGACAGAAATTTGTGACTGTCATTAGGGGCTTATTTCTGGTGGAGGGTCTCAGGAAATAAATGTGTTCAACAATTTTAATATGCCATGGTGTATATGAAACTAATCTAATAACCCACTGCACTGAATGATGAATCACACACAGTGGGAACAAAGAAGCAAGAGCAGAAGCACAACCAAGTCTCAGTTTCTCGCAGTTCACTGAGCTGTAAACTCTGTACTTTCGCTATGTTTTGCATAAAAACGAAGGACAAAAATTTGCAAAACTAATCCTCTGCCTCAAACATCCAAATGAACAAGAAGCAATTGCTCAGTCCCTTCCTTGTCTAAATTCATGACCCCACCAGCTCAACTCATTTTATTAAAGATAAGCACTGTCTGTCCATCTACCTCTGCAGCACTACAAATATACAAATTATCTGCTGGTATAATTCTAACTTGATTTATAGTTTGAAAACATTATTCTCACAATGTGGCCACTTTTTAAATATGTTTATTTCAATCACATTTCAGGACACTGTTGAATGATATATCAGAAAATATTTTGCTGTAAAAAATGTTTTTTTTAAAAAGTGAAGAATTGAAGATACATTGAATATTCCATACATACCAATACAGGCATAAAAAACATATTAGGCTGGAAGACATTACTGCACACACAAATTTCACCACAAAAAGTCAGACTTTTCTTCGTATGTGCAGGATGTGGATGTCTGGACTGCTAAACTCTGGGTCCTGCTCCTCTGAGGGGATCTCCTCACAGATGAAGTTTTGTTGCAGCAACTAAAAAAAAATAAAAACACATAAGACCTCAGTGAAGGGTGATGACAAATATCACAGCTTCTTGATGCATTTCAGATGGAACACACGGCTGGTTTCTTACCTCAAAAAACTGCCTTTCCACTCTTGGGTTGACGCCCTCGGTTCGTTGCTCGTAGCAGCAAATAATGCAGGTCTCCGGTCCAGAGAGCAGCTTCAGGCTTTCCACCAGTGGAACAATTGACTGTGTGGGAAGAAAACAATGAGACACAAAGAGAAACACAAGCACGACGGTTGAGGTTTGTCCTGTTTTGCAGCAAAGGTGATGCAGTGCAATTTTGCAAAGGCTCGCATTAACACAGAAAAGTCTAAGTAGAGAACTGCAGTGAGTTACCTGCTCATAATAGATGCAATCTGCCATTAGGACATAATGTGGAGGAGGCTGGAACTCACACACATCCTCACCCCTTAAAGAAGAGCAGAAATCAAACAGTTAGGTATTAGACATGCTGATCTTTCAACTTTCTTGAGTATTACATTCAGTACAAGAATATTGGAATTTTTGGAAGATGAGAAATTACACACTAACAGGAAGTGAAATTACTTACATACACACATACATATATAATCAGAGAACAGTATATAAAACATTCAAGACTATATATTTAGCACTTCATGGCTTATAGTTTTTGGGGTTAGGGTTAGGGAAGATGATTATTTTAAATTGGAAAAAATTTAAAAGCACTCTTAATGTGCATTATTCTGTTTATGGGCAATGTGAATAATCTGTAATTTAAGCCATTTACTGTAAAAAAATATTTTATATATTTTGAGGTAAATAGTTGAGGGAATAATTCATGGGAACATAAATGTTACTGCACAGGAAGAATAACCCATAAATAAAGAAATACAAGTACAAACCATTTCAGTACCTTGGCAGTAATGGATCCACTGCTGATGAGCGCCTGGTTCTCCTGGATGTTCACCTTCAGGAGTCTCTGCAGGTCCTCCAGGTCAGTCACAGTAACCTGAGCTCTGCGGGGTTTCAAAGCTTGAGTTTAATGTAGACCGGGACATGCTGCATTCATGTGTACAGAGACGAGGTGAGCTGTCCTCTCACCCCAGCGTTGCTGCCATCAGACCCACAGCTCCGGTCCCGGCTCCCAGCTCCACCACCCTCCTGCCGCTCCAGGCGTTCACTCCCGACGGCGGGTCGTAAAACCGTCTCATCTCCAAATATTTCGCAAGCACAATGGCGGCGTCCCAAACCACGCAGCCGACGTCCCCTATGTAGCACTGCTTCACTTTCAAACTACGACCGTCGTTTTTTTCTATTTCTCTCACGAAATAGTCGCTCTTGTCCGCGTAGGCCGCCATGTTGGCCGCGACAGGAAGAACAAGAGGACTTCCGTTCTTATTTTGTTTTCAAAATAAAAGACAGACGGGAGGAGGAAAACGCTGCGACGCGCTTTAAGTATTTAAGAGCAAACAGAACTGTTGTCATTATGAAAGCAGCAAAAGGCTTCAGCTGCACCGTAAAATTGAGATATAACATGATACAGTTCATGGTGTTTTCCTCACTTTCCTGAATTTTCACAATAAAGGCCTAAACTGTGAGAGTAAAAATTAAACACTCTTATGCTCTCAGGTTTATTTCATACTTGCTTCCTTTTTTCCTCCCAGCTTTGTTGGCCCTCTAAACTCTTGTTGGTTCCCTTTCTTGACAAAACTAACCATGGGTTCAGTTTCTGCTTCTTCCTTGACAGATGAAGATAAAAGCAGTCATCAACCAAAGGGCTGACTGATTGACTGGTGAGTGTGAAAACGACGTGAATAAACCAACCAAAGTTACAAGTTACAACATCTTTTTCTAAGGAAACCCCACAATGACACACAATGACGTAGTATAAAGTTTAATCTCAAATCTGTTTAGTGATGCCTGACTGTCTCTGATCTGTGTTGGCTCTATTTCCTTTTTCTCTCCATCTGCTGAACTCACACAACGGGTTTCTGTTGACCTCAGTGAGATTACTTCGCTAAATAAAGGTGGTTTATATAAATTAAGGACTAGTAAGGAGCACTGAAGCTGTTATGGAGGCCTGGCAACATACTGAGACACCTCATGCTGTTTTTCCTTTAATTTGCCCCCCATCTGCACGCGGACATTGGATCACATAGATAAACGTGTCAATCATAAATTCTGGTCTCTGTCTGAAGTGGATCTGACATGCGCAGAAGCTGACAACGTGGCCGCGCGCGAATCGAGCCGACCGGCGCGTGCGGTGGTGGTTGTCAGCTAACTTAGCCGCCATCTTTACACAGAGGCCTTATGCGTCGATACTGACATATTACTGATACATTTCACACGCGTACGAACGAGTTTGGCACCAAGCGTCAACTGACCTGCCTTTGTGAGCTTTTCAAATGTTTCGCAGCAGCACGGAGGAGGTGACGAGCGGCGGTGACTCCTCACAGACCTGCGGGGGGTCTCCGGTAAACAGAGGCGACCTTCATGAGACCTCCCCCGGGCCGTCGTCTGCTTCCTCCGGTACATCCCGCAGGAGTTTAAATGACGGCAGTACGAGCTCCAGCCGGAGTCCATCTCTCCCTCGCACGGCCTCAGGTGCTCTTATGGATGGCAGTGGCAGCTTAAGCTAACATATCATCTGTTCTCCTACAGGGCTGGAGCCACACAGTTTTAAAAAAACATCATAATAGTGACATTAAAATTGTTGTTTAATAGTGCAACATAGAATGAAAATGGGGCCACATTTCTAAGAGTCACAGTCATAACATGACAAAAGAGCCTGTCCTGGTGTTTTATTTTGACACAGGTCAGTTCCCTCACAGCTCCAGGATGTTCAGGACACATCCATCCTTGCCTGCGTCCACCTCAGACAGCTCCCCGGTCCGCAATCACAGAGGGACACCGGGTCTCAGGAGGACCCTGAGCTCACACCCTGCACGGACGCCACTCACCGATCCCTCCGGTACTTCACTTCCTTTGCATTGTAGTGGGTGTCAGTGCGGCTGATGCTGTTTCTAACTCTGACCTCCCCGCAGCGACGAGTTGCTCCTCTGCGACCACGACCTCCGGTGCCTCTGTGATCGTGGCGGTGGTCGAAGGGCGAGGTCTGGCCAGGGGGGAGATTGGCATGGCCAGTCTTAACTTGAAGTGTCCGGAGCTTGTGCTCTCTCAGTTTGCGGACACTGGGACGTATGCCAAGGTAACCAAGATTTGTCAACGAAGGTCAAAGTGCACGCTGGATCACCTGTTAATCAAAGCTACAGAATCTCTAAAATAGAGAAGAGCTCCTGTCTCAGTTAAATATTGCTCTTCTGAAGGTTGTAACCAAGGTTCACATCTTGGTGCCTCTGGAGATACTGATGCCAGACACAGCCAGCGAGAAGGGGAAAGGGACAAAGTTGTTCAACCTCATCACAGAGAACTTCCAGGTGTTAAATATTCACATTCAAATCCACTCTAACAACTAAAAGCAAATAGTAGATCATTCTCTCTCTCACTCTTGGTAAGCACTGCTGTGAACTGTGTGTCCCACCTGTTGACATTTGGTCTTTTTAACTGTCAGTGTGAGGTAATATCTGCATTTTATTATGTTGTTTTGTCAGGGAGTTGCTTTCACTGCAATCCAAAGGAAGTATTTTAATGAGAGGAAAGGGCTGGAGTACATTCAGCAGCTGTGTGCTCCAGAATTTGGCACCGTCCTCATGGAAGTGCAAGCTAAGTACGCCACTGAGCACAGTAATGTATAGAGGTAGATATACTGTGAGGCAGTATATTTTATTATTATCAATTGTCATGATTTGTTAAGGTATTATTGCCTAGCAGCGGCAGCTGCTTTGCTGAAATATTTAGAGTTCATCCAGAACTCTGTCTACGCTGCCAAGTCTCTCAAAGTAAGCTTTAAAGGGAGTGAACAGACGGCAATGATTGACTCAGCATCTGCTTCCAACTTGGAGCTGGTGGTCAATAACAGAGACCACAGGTAAGAAGGCAAGACTATGAGAGTGTCATCTTTGTATGTGTAGTGTTTGTCTAATCACATTGGTGTTTTTCTGTCTCTGCTTGTTTGTGCACAGGAGTGAACATAGTCTTTTAGGGGTACTTAATCACACCAAAACACCTGGTGGTGCTAGACGGTTGCGGTCCAATATTCTGGAGCCTCTTATGGATGTGGACACCATCAACATACGTTTAGACACCATACAAGAGCTGCTGCAGGACGAGGAGCTCTTCTTTGGCCTGAAGAACGGTCAGGAACTACATCACACATGAAATACTACGCATACTGATGATGAGAGCAAGACACAGTGTTTGAATATGTGCTCTTTTGCACTCCTTAGCCATCAGTCATTTCCTTGACATTGACCAGCTGCTCTCTGTTCTCGTCCAAGTCCCAAAGCAGGAAACGGTATGTACGACAGTCATTACCCCTGATTGTATAAGAAGATTTCATTGCAATGGAATGCCTTGTCATGTTAAAGTAGATTACTTATTCATTGCTAAAAGAAATGAGCATGTGTGATATATTTGTTTGTCTTTCTCTTCTTGTGCACTTCTCAGTAATGTTATCTTTTTTTTCAGGTTCAAGTTGCTGAAGCAAAAATTACACACGTCATTCAGCTAAAACACACATTGGATCTGGTGCCACAGTTAAGGGTCTGTGTCTTTTTGTATACATAAAATCAGTTCAAAATTATCCTGCAGCAATGGGTAGAATGAGGGGGGAAAAAACGTTTTTCTCCACAAAAGCATTATGGTAGGGGTTATTTAGTCATAATTCAAATGGTAAACCTCTTAAAAATGGCATATCATGAACAGATGGTGTTGAGGAACTGCAACACAGCTCTGCTCAAGGCATACAGTTCCTCTCTGGAAGACAACAGGTATTAAGCCTCGTGCTTATGTCAGCTGTAAATCTGCTATTTTGTGCTGTTTTCAGACTTCTCATGTTTATTTCTGTCCACTCAGGTTTGACATGCTCCTGGAGCAGATCAAGACAGTGATTAATGATGACATTACCTACCTGAAGGGGAGTCTGAACATGCGCACCCAGAAGTGTTATGCCGTGCGGCCCAACATTAATGAGTTCCTCGATATTGCCCGCAGAGCTTACACTGAAATAGTGGACGACATTGCAGGTGTTTGTCAGGAACTCAAAAAGCACACACCCACATGATTCACTTTAACCAGACCATAAGCTAACTCAATTTCATTTTGCACTATTACACATACATTAGCATTGACTGTAATTTGCCTTGTCAGTTTATTATCATGTCGTATGTATTCTTATAGTTTGATTGTATTAGTTTAGTTTATTTTGTTGTGGTTGGCTCATTTTCTTTTGTATTTCATGCTCCAAGGTTTGAGAGAACTGTAATTTAAATTCTCTATCTCCTGTATATGCTGCAGAATTGACAATAAAGCAGACTTGGACTTTATTCTGGCTGCTCAGTTAGTATTGTTTGGTTTACAATGTTTATGTTAATTTTACCAAAAAGCTGATTGAATGGCATTGTGTTGGACAGGACTGGTGAACCAAATGGGGGAGAAATACGGTTTGCCAATGCGCACCAGCTTCAGCACAGTTCGAGGCTTCTTCATCCAGATGAGGCTTGATGGAGTGGTCTTACCTGAGGGCAAACTCCCCCCAGAGTTTATCAAGGTACTGTCCACTGAAGGCAGGGATAGCGAGAACACCGTGTGCCAACAGGCTAATTAAGAGAAAAGGTTGAATCACTGAACAAACACAAAATCTGCCTCCTCAGGTAACAAAGCACAAGAGCAACTACGGCTTCACCACTGCAGACCTGATGAAGATGAATGACCGCTGTGACGAAGCCTTGAGGGAGATCTTTCACATGTCCTATGTGTGAGGAGACCATGATCCCATGACTTGCAAATAACAGCAATGTATTGTATGCTCTTCGTTACACTTCACAGAGTATTGAATGAAAGAATGTCTCCTTTGTACAATGGCTGTCCTTGACTAGATTTTTTCTTCTTTTTTAGCTGAGCAATTGTGGGACTGATTTAATCTCTTTAGTTTCTCTGAAATTCTTTTCATTCCACAGAATAATATGATTTAACAGATGCGTGTCTAAATTCAAATCTTATCTTTAGATATTGTTTTGATTCTGGACATGCGTTGTTTTATGACAGTGACTTAATCCACAGATAAAAGGCCCATAAATAACTTCCTGTAATTCTAAGGTTAACAACTAATAGTAAAACCATTCATTAAAAGTGGGCAGTGTTTGTACATTTCTCCAGCCAAGCACGTTTTCCTCTCAGTAACAGCTGATTTAGATCCATTTACTTTGTTCTACTTTGTTTCCACTAGAGAGTGCTGTTTGACAGTTATTGTCTTCCCCAAGTGCTTTGCCCCTGAAGCGTCTAACCTGTCTCCATACAGGGTGATATGTCAACTGCTGAACACTATCCATGAGCACATTCACTGCCTTTACAAGCTCTCTGATGCTGTGTCCATGCTGGACATGCTGCTCTCACTGGCCAACGCATGCACCATCTCAGACTACGGTAGGTATGAGTCACCTTTGATTTCCAATCTCAAGTCAGTCAAACTGTCAAATTAACCTCAAGGGTTAAGTGTGCTGTGTGCACGTAAGGGAGCACCCAGCCAACGTCACACACACGGACATGACTTACAGAAACTGCTCTCCTGAGCTGGCAGCTCTAGTTGCCTCAGTCCTTTTTTGTGCGGGTTGTGGGCAACACCAGCCCCATCAGCCACGTGGGCGGTGTGCGCTGGCCCCTCAGCTGTCTGAAAGTGTATCTCTGTAGACATGTGCTGAGTGCCTGCCCCCTTCCATCCCAGCCAGCCTGTACTCAGATTACCCTTGTTACATAAGTGTGCACTGGTGTGCTGTATTTACCGAGACAAATCTCGCCAGCAGAGGAGCTAGCTGGCTGTAACCACTGCACACATCACTCTCAGAACCCTGCTTGTATTATATAGTAACACTCCTTTTAGTTAACCGCCCAGCTATTAACCATGTAAGAGTTTAATCATAAAGATCAAAGCAAATATTTTTACTTTTGATGTGACAGGCTTCATAGCTTTGTTTGCCAAATTCATTCAACTTAAATCTCAAGGAATCATTAAGGGCCTGCTCTAATTTTCAATTATTTTGAGAGTACAGTTTAAAAAAGAAGAAACATACAGAGGAAAACAAACAGATAACAACAGAACACAGTTTAAAACAGTTGCATTCAAGAACAGGGTAGTTTTTTGTTATTGTTAGGTGGAACTGTATTCAGTTTTAATGAGCACTGAAACATGTTCTACATCTGTGGAGCACAAAAACTAAAAGCAGTAACTCTACCAACCATTTTATTCCCATTTTATTCCCCTTGATCATCCTGTGGAAATGCACAAAAGAGAGTTATATAAACAAAACACCAAAAAATAGAAGTGCTTTTTGATGTTGTTTGTTGCTTTCTTTCTTTTTTTCCCCCTCCTGCCTCTGCCAGTGCGTCCAGAGTTCACAGACACGCTGGCCATCAAGCAGGGTCGCCACCCCATCCTGGAGCGAATGACCGGACAGCCTGTGTCGAACAACAGCTATATCTCCGAGGGCAGCAACTTTGTCATCATCACTGGACCCAATATGAGCGGCAAGTCCACCTACCTCAAACAGGTGGCACTGTGTCAGATCATGGCTCAGATCGGTCAGCAGCGAAGCTCACAACTCTCACATGAACAGTGCTGTGCTTTTCATTTGACTCGATTTTTGCATAATCACCGTTATTGTTCCAGGCTCTTTTGTCCCCGCCGAGTACGCCTCTTTCCGTGTCGCCGATCAGATTTTCACCAGAATTGGTGTGGATGATGATTTTGAAACCAACTCCTCCACCTTCATGCTGGAAATGAAGGAGGTTTGTTTTTTTATTTTTCATTGATTACATTTATGAGGGGTTGGGAGATCATTAAATTGTCATTGACTGCATACTTCTCCCCCAAAGGTTTCTTACATTATCCACAATGTAAGTGACAGGTCTCTGATCATCATAGATGAGTTGGGGCGCGGTACCAGTGCTGAGGAGGGCATTGGCATCTGTCACTCAGTTTGTGAGTTCCTCCTTAGCCTCAAGGTAGAGTATTCTCCTCCACAGTACTGCACCGCCACTCCTTTCTCTTAGATGGAAACCAGATTAATCAGATTCCTACAGTTTGTATTAATCATTCAACTTGTTATCGTCGCCTGTGGTACGCCTCCTAGGTCAACAGCAAAGTAGTAAAATAAAAACAGGCATAGCGCAGTTCCTCGATGTTGTAATCTCTTAAGGTGTGTGCCTTTTCCCTGCTGTTTCCAGGCGTTCACTCTGTTTGCCACACACTTTCTTGAGCTGTGCCAGCTAGAGTCTCTGTATCCCAACGTGGAGAACCAGCACATGCAGGTTCAGCACACACGCAGTGGTGAAACTGGTGCTGAGAGCGTGGTGTATACGTACTTGCTGAATCGAGGCTGCTCCGAGGAAAGACACTATGGTACCGAGAATCTCTGTACAGTCCTGTGAATCACTCCTGAAAAGAGTTACCTAGCTTTTTTTTCGTCGCTCTTCTAGGTCTGAGAGCAGCAGAGATGACTGCACTCCCATCAAACATAATCCAAGAGGCAAAGACAGTTGCCTCCAGAGTTAGCCAACAGCTTTTGGTACGGTTCATACAGATACACATGGTTCAGATTTGGTCCTTTTTCCGTAACCTGTATCCCTTTATTTACAGAACAGTTTAGCATATACCTTTACAGCATGCCCCAACAAAACAAGCTTTCATTTACAAGAAACCAATAAGGGCTTCAGTATAGTCAAATGCTATACTGAGGCTTCTCATGACAGATAGCACAAATATTGCTGTGTCCCATAAATAACCCCGGTTTATGTCAAGAGAGGTGCTGGACAAAGAGACAAGACCCCTGGTGTGTTTTTGTTATCGCTCTAGGCCAAACATCACAGTGATCCGGAAACACTGAGGCAGAGAGCTGTGTACCACTTGGCCACTCGCCTGCTGCAGACTGCCAGGAACTCCAGACTGGACCCTGATAGCTTGCGTATGTATCTGAAGGGCCTGAAGAAGCAGTATGAGGCAGAGCTGCAGGCAGCAGGGCAGCTGGCATCCATTGACACAGAGGAAGAATGACTGACTCAGCCTTACAGTGGGGAGGGGCAGTGATACACTTAAAAGAATGAAAGATCAGCGTCTGGCGATCGTTACGGGGCATATTGTGTTTATAAATAGGCTTGGTTGATATTAAATAGATTTCTAAAAAATTCCACGGTGTGTTTGTCTTCCTATTTGAACGCACACTAGTTTTGAAAATGCCAAGTGCAATACTGTTGCAAAATAGTGCTGAGTGAGGAAACACTGCTCTGATAACAGAAGAAGCTAAGATCAGAAGCAGCTTTCTTGGCCTGGTATGTGGACGCATACAAGGAATTTGTTTTACAACAATCACCGTAGCTACATAGAAATAGAGACATACACAATGTAACACAAGGACATGGTAAAATACACATACTACAACTAATACAGCTACTATGTACATGTATAAATATATATGGAAGTAGATAAAGAAAAAAGGGAAATAAGTAACATGAAGACAGTAATAAAATCATTGAAAGATTAAAAAAAGTGCCAAGTTTACTCGATGGCACAGATATACTAAAAGTCTGCATAGAAATGTGAAAGTACCAAAAATATTAAAGTACTTCTTGTACTCATGCGGCTTGTGGGCTTGGAGGAAGTGCGATGACCACTCCCCTCTCTGCTTCTCCACCGTCCGTCGGATTTTAGAGCCGAGGCTGCCTCGAAAAGGCGGGGCTAGCTCCCTCTCATGTTTCGCATTCCGGAGATGCTGCTCTAGACGGTACGTCAGGAGTCACAAAACGAGCGTCCCCTCCCTCCCCGGCACCCTCGACTATGACCCGCCCCCGCGAACCAGAAACAGGAGACAGTCTGACGGAGATCGCCGGAGAAAGGCAGGCTGGAGCTGCACGGGAAGTCAGGAGGCTGCCAGAGTCCACGCTCAACAACGCCATTTCAACACACACCGGGGGAACAGCACACTGAAGCTACAGGTACATTACCGCTGGGGGGTCACTCTGTTTTTATTTATTTCACACCAACGGAAAAACAAACAAAAACAAGCGGCTCAGCCCGGCGCCGCTAAGCTGTTTGCCCGGGCGGGCCTGGGAGCGGCCCTCCGAACTCGAGCCGGAGAACGAAGCAGCAGCCCGGGGCAGAGATTTCAGGAGAGGCGGAGGCTGTGGGCAGCAGCCGGGCGAGGCCCGGTGAGGTGGGGGGGCAGGTGTCCACGCCTCCACACGGTCTGAGTGGTCCTGAAAGAGAAACTAAACTTGGGTGGCCCTGTTAACGCTTTAGCCGCTCAGTTTTCTTTTCTCTGTGCTAATAATTGGATTTGGCCGGCTCACGTTGGTGCCTGGCTAGCGCTTCTGTTAGCTAGCTCATTCATAGTGCTGAGTGCCTGTGCTGCTTTAACTATAAGAACAACTACTTGTGGCCACAGTTGAGCTTCTCCTGTGTTAAATAAATATGTTTTAATGTAAGTCATGTCGGTGAAATGAGCCTCTTCTCTCTCTGTTCTGCTCATCTCATCTTAACGTGCGGTTCAGGAGCTAACTGGGCTAACTTAGCAAGGACGATTAATGCTAGATCAGTTCTGTTTTCCTGTTTTTCTAAGTCATCATAGACTGTATCCCCTGTGAGAAACAGCTGCCATCACGTATCTCGGTTCATTAGTCTGCACAAGGCCGATGGTCATGCTGGCACATTTGGTACGTTCGTCCTTGTCTTTGGAAGTGAGTGATGTCCAGCAAGCACCCCCACCATTCAACAAGTCGGGGTGTGATCACTTATTTCCGGTGTTTAAATGCGACATGCATGAAGTGGCAACATTTACTACACGTGTAATAAGGCGGTGAATACAGATATGGATGTGCTTGACTCTCATACTGCGTCCTGCTGGCCGTTAGATCTGCCTTAATGCAAAGTGAATTACAGTACTTTTCTGGAAATCCATGGAAATTTTAAGCCATTTTGTGTAGCCTTTTTCTCTCATGTGTCAGATCTGCTTTGCTGCCATCCTTGCCCATTTGCTGGAGGGTCTATCTGTAGACTTAACTCTTGGTCTTACTTGATTCAACATGTACCATGATCCCAAGTTTCCTTGTTACAGTCAAGAAGAGCAGACTCATTCAGAGGACCAATACCTGCCTGTTAATGTTTTCCACTACAGCAAGATGTGCCACTGTGTACTTTGCTACTTTCAGTTTAGTTTATTGTCAGACTTCTGATAATGGTTAATTATAACTTTGTTATCCTCCTTTACAGCTTAGCTTTTAAGACAGGACTATCTCTCAATTGTCCTCCAATTGCTGATACTTTCTGGATGAAAGGTACTGTGATTAAAGAATGAAAGTAGTTCTATGATCTGAAAGCGATTATGGTGTTGATACAAGGGATAGAGTGACTGCCAGTGTAGTTTTTAATACTACACGTTTGTGTGTGAGATTGTGCCTGAGATAATTTCTTAACAGCTCTTACATCTTTTGTGACCTGTACATTTCCATATCTTAAAACAGTTAGTTGACAAATATTATCACTTGATATGAAATCTTGGGTTGTGGTAACATTATCAGCCATTTTCCCAGACACCAGCACCATCATAGGCTGATTCACTACTTACATTTGATCTTTGTGTTGTCAATTGCACTTGTGGTCAGTGTTTAATACACACAAGACAAATTGCTCACTTGAGTCGCCCCAAGTTTCTATGGTGCTGCTGTTACTATCTTCAAAATGTTAAGCATAGATTGCTGCATGGCCCAGTTTTCAAGTACTGTCTGTGCTGCTCTTTGGGCCTGGTACTTGTCAGGAGTTCCCTCTCTGTTCGGCCCTGCCAAATCAGGAGGCCTGGCCAGCCAAGTGGTTAGATTCCGGGGAGCCAACAGCCCGAGAGGGCTTTGTCCTCCGGGCTCATTTTGATGCTGGGACGAGGCTCAGGCTGTACAAGGAAACACATGCACCTTCCACTCTGAGGCCTGGGACTGAAAGAAAGCAAACAAGCAGGCTTCCAACCCAACACTTCTTAACTCCACCCATACTTAATATGCCAAGAAGAAATGTAGCTTTAAGAGCTGTTTATCACTTTCATTTTTTCCGACATGGGAGTTTCCTGGAACATGTACTAAATGTGACATGAGAAAGAATTACTTGATTTTGACTGAAACATTCTGAGTTAAAACTTTGTTACCTGTTTAATCCACATTGTGTATGTAGTACATACTGTACTAAGGCTTCTCCACTTTGCATGTTTTATAAAATGTAACCAAAGACATAATCTTTTGACATATTTTATAAAACTTACTAAGTGATCTAGTTAGTATCCTGCTTGTAATCTCCAGGTCACTGAAAAGATTTCTGGTCTTTTTTAGTGTTAGTGCAAGATTGCTATGTCGATATGATTCTTATCATAATCAGTGACATATCTTCTAATTAGGTCACAGGTAAGAAAAATACACATCAGACACAAAGAGAATAATAAACACCCTAGTAAAGGCTTATTATTCCCAGACAATGGTATTGGTTTAGACTCTGCTGATTTTACCCCCAGCTGTGGCCCATCGACTGTGGAGGAATGCATCTCTTTCACACAGATGGACAGTAGATAGGCATCGAATGTGTAAGGCAAACATCCTCAGTCAGCTTGAAAGGTCGGCCAGTCAGATGTATCCGTCAGAGTCAAAGCTCTTGAAAAAATGTTATATAATTAAAACAGTTGAACTAAAAAACTTATTACATAACATTTTTCTAAACTACTTCTCATGCTCTGAAGAAAAGCTTTAAAGGTGACATAACATTTCAGAGTAAGAGAAGCCAAATATTACAACAGGCCTGGTACATTTCTGTGTGTGTGTTGTGGAAGATGGGACGAGAGGTTCTCGAGGTGGGAATGAAACAGGGTCAACTTCGCACTATAGGGCTAAGCCTGCCAGTCCTCAGGAAGCCCTGCTGTGGAAAGTTATTCTTAAATGTATTATCATGGGTAATCTGCTTAATCCAAATTACTAAAGAGGTCTGCTCTACGACGCCGACTCCCACGCTATATTACTGCCACAGATCTTGGGTATAGGATGGGATTGGGCTGCACGTCAGGTCACTCGCTGTGTGCAGACACTCTGCATTATTGACAACGCAATGCTGCTGTCGTCACCCAGGGCTTAACTTGCCCCTGCCATCGAGAGGTGGTCAGGTTTGTTGAACAGAAAAATGTGCTGCAAAAAAGGTATATAATTAAAAAAAAAGATGGCATAGACATTTCATACATTTCTCTGTTATATTTGTTGAGGTTCTTGGCAGTATTGGTACATTCCTTCTAATCAGATTATTGGCAGAGAAATGGCATTAATTGATATTCATTGGTGTAAAATAGACAAGTAACTGTTGCTATGACAAATAAGCCATCATGCAGGCATTTCCCTTGTGTCACTTTATGCCAAGAAATGACAATACTGCATATAGTTGGTTTGATTTTACTAAGCAATAACATGCATTGCGTCTCAAATTATTATTGCTTTGTCTCCATAAATTCCACCCCTGTTCACTTGTACTGCATAGCCTTGAGGAAACTATGCTTAGATTCTTAAGAATATCTTTGGCAGATGCTGAAGTGAAAAAGTCTCGGGGCCTCTTGACTCTGTAAACTTTTCATGCAATGGAAGAGGAACTGCTTCTCCCCTTGGCTTGAACCAGGCAGGGGCCAAACTGCAGCTGCAGCAGACCTCAGCGGGTGACACTTGCATGTGGGTGTATTTTTGCCTCTTGCAAATCCATCCTGATATGAGTTTAGAATACCACCATGTCGTCCTTGTGGGGGCTGAAGTAGGGACGTGACTAAACGAGACAGTGAGCCATCTTCTTTTTAGCCTACTTGTCTCTCTGATGTTCTTGACCTATTTTGTCCCCTTTTAAACCAATGTGAGTGAAGCTGATGGCTTTTATTCTCCTCTACTAACTTTTTTCCCCAAAATGGTTCTTACCCAGCTAAGCAAGTTGATAAGCCTTATTCTCTACAAACTTATATAACATATAAACCTATATAACCTATAGAAAGGTGGGGAGAATGTTAAGCTGTGTAGCAGTGTCGTGTTATCTAATTGGATCATATCACTAAAAGAGGACAGGGTCTTACAGTCTGTAAGAGCCCTCTTGCTAGCACTCTCTCAACACTGTTGATGTACTAACACCTCCATAAAAGCTTAGGTTACTATAACGCCAGTGCTGTAACCTAAACTAAACAATGCTTTGTTTTTTTCCCCTTGCTCCTCTCTCCTTGTCTTCAGAATGGCGGTGGATATCTACGACTCTCAGTACCTGCTCATCCTGGCCCCTTCCCTGGTCATTGCCCTCATGTTCCTCTTCTTCTGGCTCTTCATGAAGGAAACCTCCTACGATGAGGTGCTGGCCAGGCAGAAACGTGACCTCAAACTACCACCATCCAAGCCAGACACTCGTAAGAAGAATGAAAAGAAGAAGAGCAAGAAGAAGGAGAGTGCCAGTGGAGGAGGCGGTGGAGGTGGAGGTGGAGGAGAGTCAGAAGAGGATCTTCGGGATTTTGACATGGCTGATGGTGCCAACAGCTCCACTCTGGAGGTAGAGGAGGAGCCCGCGCCGGTGACTACACTAGATCCTGCTCCACCAACTCCTGCCCCCTATGTGCCTGTTTCAGTGTCACCTGAAGCTCCTGCTGGTCTGAGGGAGAGGAAGAAGAAAGAGAAAAAGGCAGCCAAGGCGGCCGCAGCAGCAGCAGCAGCAGCAGCAGCAGCAGCTGCCGCTGCCGCTTCAGCTACAGCTCCCTCCTCTGAGGAGCCAGAAGTGAACGGCTCAAAGCCAATCAGTCGCAAGGCAGATGTACCTCTGGCAGCAAGCAAACAGTCTACCCCTTCCCCTCCCCAAGTTGAGGTTCAGGTCCAGGTTCAAGTTGCTCAGGCTCCTGTTCAGGCTCAGACACCCCCACAGGTCTCCGGGAAGAAGAAGGAGAAGAAGAAACAAAAAGCAGAGCCTGGTGAGTAGCCAAGAGTCCACTTACAAGTGGGAGTGTCACTTCTCTCTTTCTTTTAGAAAACATGAGAATTGGAAAGTTGTTCATTTAATAAATTAATTAGCTAATTAGCTATAGTGGTTACATCATCAAGTTTAGAAATTTTGGCAGAGTAACTGTAATTATACTACATCTGTCACTAGTCTCAAGACAGAGACACATGAGGCTGCCTTATGAATGCATTCTACCTTCACCTGTCCTTCTGCAGTGGATGACCAGCAGGCAGAGGTTAAGGCTGAGCAGGCCCCAGCTTCAGTCAAGAAGGAGGCTCCCATTGTGTCTGAAACCAAAGTCCTGGACGGTGCAGCCCCAAGTGCTCCGAGCGGCAAGAAGAAGAGCTCCTCTAAGAAGCAGAAGACAGAGCCTGGTAATGATGATTGATTGGTCTACTGTGCTAAATTATGTCCTAATTTCATTAAAAAATATATATTAATGAAATATATTGAAACTTTCAGCCTGAACTTGTTGCCTCATAACCAACATGTTTTATTCCTCAAATTCAGTAGATGAAGCTCATGTTCTGGCTGACTCGGCAGCCTCTGCCAACCACCAGGCAGCCCATAATGACGATTTACCATCCAAAGGGAGCAAAAAACAGAAAAATGAAACTGACAAAGGTAAGGGAGTGGGATCTGATCTACTCTTTGGCTGCCTCAGCTATCCTATATCTACCATCCAGCTATGTAATAATTTGCTAAACTGCACTCCCCCCTTTGTGTTTTTAACAGAGAACACAGAGGTGAAGCTGAATGAGCTGCTGTCTGGTCTGTCCAGCCTGGCTCTGACTGAAGCTGAGGCTGTCACTGTGATGGCTCTCCTTAGAGAGAAGAGCCCTAATGCCTTGGATGCCTGGCACAAAGTGAGAAATTAATAAGTAATACATTTACATGAGATGTTCCTGACAAGTGACATTTCACACCATTTGCATCTGGCAGGAGGCCTGTTTTGGGTTTTTTTTTTTAAAATGTTATCTGTCACCACCAGTCTGCAGCCAGACCAGACCCGGCAGCACAGGAACGAGAGAGACTTCTCACCACTCTGCAGGAGGAGGCCTCCATTGCCAAGGATAAAGTGAAACAGCTCAGCCAGGTCTAAACCCCCAAATTCTCTTTATGAATAGCATGATATGATATTAAATCATTAATCATATAATACGAATAAATTATAGTCTGCTTATTCTTTGTACTGCAGAAATAATTTTATTTGTCCACGAAAACCGTTTCATATGCCCGTTTGCCTCTGTGCTTTAGGAGCTTCAGGTTGAGAAGCAGAAGACGAGCCGGGTAGAGACCATGATGAGAGAGCAGCGTGCAGCCATGGAAAAGGAACTGGGGAGTATGCAGGGCAAAGCACAGGGCAGCTACCAGGAGCTCCAGACCATGCAGATAAAGGTGTGGGCTTTTCTTATGTTATCCGCACTATATCAGAACACTCTATCTCATCAGTATTGTGGGAAAGAAACCTCGACCTGAATCCTGTTGTTTATGTGTAGTTCCAGCAGGTGAGAGAGCAGCTGGAAAGCCAGATTACCCGACTGCAGCAGGAGAACGGCATCCTGAGGGATGCTGTCAGCTCTGCCACCAACCAGATGGAGAGCAAGTCAGTGTTACACTACAATAATCGACACCCTACCGGTCATTCTGTCTAGAGTTTCATACAAGTCTAAGCTGCTCCATCACTTGTAGTATTGGTCCAATATATCATAGTGACTCAGTTTGTTAAAGAATTTCAGCTCTATCTTTGCATTTTAGCTTGTGCTTCCTCTCTCATCATAATCTTCCATTTCATCTGCTTGTGTATCATCTATTAAGGCAGAAATTCATCCTCATACACAATTACACAATGTGAAATGCCTCATGCAGGCCATTTGTAGTTTGATTCATCAAAAGCATCTCATAATAATGCACCATCCATCATTCTCACATAACTCTGCCGTGCATTTGTGCATATGTTGCTTAATAGGAATTCAGCAGAGCTGAACAAGCTCCGTTCTGAGTACGCCGGTCTGATGAAAGAGCTGGCAGAAAACAACGGCAAGCTGCAGCAGGAGGAGCACCAGAGGAAGTCACTGGAGGTCAGCTACAAGCAGAACGTGTCCCAGCTGGAGGTACGCTAATCCAGATGTGCAATGTGTTTATTTAGCCTGTGTTTCAGTTTCCCCCAGCCGAGACAAAAATGAACTGAGCTGTACAAATCCTCAGCATTGCTGCGCAGCATCAAATCTGGTTAGTGGGTGTGGTAGTAGCATTATCAGGGGAAATGGGAGGAGGTTGTAGTAGACGTCCTGGGGAGGAGTGTGGGAAATAGACCTTGGGTTGGAGGGATTGTGTTGGCTTTGAAAGCTGGAATGTTTGAGGCTTTGTGCGGCGTATAAACAGAACTTTCCTGCAAGGCACCCACATCTGCCTTTCCTGTGTTTGCTGAGATTTTCTTTATAGTGCAGCCTAGAAAAGTCAGTGCAACAAAGTCTGAAAGATGTTTTGTAATTTGAACGGGCAGGAGGATGACAGGCTTGTAGACATTTAGGTAGCCTTAATCCAAATCAGCCTTATAGTAACGATATTGGCAGTGAGCGGAAAGAAGATGGATGGATGTCATTTGTTATGCTGTGCACTCCTGAACACAGGATCTTGATTTCCCCTTCAAGCCAACCCCGATGACATTTCATAAGCTCTTGTTTTCTAGTGTAATGTGTGGGAGAGAAGTGTTCACTAAATTGGATACATCTCTTCATTCCCAGGCCCAGCTGCAGGACGCGAAGCGGCGGTGGGAAGAACTGCAGAATTTCCTTCACACTGTCAACACTGAGAGAGAGAAACTCCAGGCCTCAAACCAAGGTGACGAAACACAATGTCGCACAAAAAAAAAAAAGGAAATTCATGGTTTTTAAGTTGTTGCTTCAGCTACATCAGAGTAAATCGTTGGGTTACCGTCATTGACTGAATGTCTGTGCACGTGTGGGCGCAGAGATCCACGGCCAGCTGCTGGCGGCAGAGACCGAAATGAACAACAAGAACAAGGAGATCCAGACCCTCCACAGCAGCCTCACCGAAGCCAGGGTCACCAAGGAGCGGCTGGAGCAGAGAGTGATGGAGCTTGTGGAGATGTCCCAGCACAGCATGCCTGACGACTCACTGCAGGCCCGAGTTCAGGTGAGCCGCCACATCATCACACACACAACTACTATATACTACTATACTATACTACTAATACTTTGCTTCATTCCCTATAGTGGATCAGATGATGTTATGTTGATTTTTGTTTACACTAATACAATGTGTGTTCAACAGGAACTAATGAATGAAAACAAAGGTCTTCAGGCCCAGAATGAGAGCTTGCAGGCCCAGATCTCTTCACAGGTATATTTGCCAACCTCATTTACCTATTGAGTGTGAATACAGTGAATGTATGTAGGTTAATAAGATTTATTTTCCTCTCTTTTTAGGCGACCCATGTCTCTCACATTGAGGAGATACAGAAGCTGTAAGTTTTTTTGTTTTGTTTTTTTTTTGTACTTTTCACACATACACATTGCATTATTTGTGACACTGTCAAGCCATTTCTCATAACTCTTTCCCCTTCTCTGCTCAGATTGGCTGAAAAGGAGTTGCAGAGAAAGAGCCTGGAGGATTCTCTAAATGCAGAGAGGAGCAGCGGGGCCAGTAGAGAAACGAACATGCAGGTATCGTCAGAAGAGCGCTTCATCTACAGATTCTTATACCAACATTGCATTGGTTCATTAGTCTGCAGGAATTTGGTAAACAATGTTGTAGGCCTCTCATTGTGCTGAGAGGGAATATGGATTGAAGGCCGACCTGCCAGAAAGAGGGCATCTAGGTTCACATTTGGAGGTTCACACTTTTCTCTCATCTTCTCTGCAGGCCTTGCACAATGAGAACATGGCACTGAAGGCAGAGATTCAGAGTCTGCAGGCACAGATTTCTGACCAGGTTAGCTGTGATGCCTTTCACTTATCCAAATTGAAAAGCGCCCTGTGTGTTTACCTGTTCTGCTGTTTGACACACCCTCTCTATCTGTTTGCCTTTGAATCTCTCCATGAAGACTGCCTCTCAACTGGCTTTGGACCAGTTCCAGCAGAGGTGTGTTTGAAAAACTGGAACATATTCTGAATACATCAGCTGGTTAAGCTTGTTGCTCTGTCAATAAAACTAAAATATACATGATTACCGGAACATTCATAAAAAAATTGCTTCCTACTCAGTGTCCGGGAGAAGGAGGAGAACATGAAAACCGTAGAGGGCCTTCTGGAGAAAGGGCGGATTGAAGTTGCCAACAAAGAGGAAGAACTCAAGGTGTGTGTTTTCCTTTGTTTAGAAAAAGGATCAGCTATGGCTAGGAAAGCCTAAAAAACAACAGAAAACCTGCTGTCTCACACTCGCATCCACATTTGACTGACATCAGCATACTTTAAATGACTCTGCATTTCGCCGCTTGCCTTAGTAATCACAATCCCTAATGGGCCAAAAACCTTTTTTTCCCCTGATGCAGGCTGTAAGAGAGGAGAACGAGGCACTAAAACAAGAAATAGAGGAAGTTAAGAGAAAGACAGCAGAACAGGTGAGTGGTATAAAATTTTTTATTTAAGAGGACCACTGCGTTTGCTCTACCATATTCTGTATTCATTTCTTTTAAATTGTCCTTTCCCCTACTCTCAGGCGTCATCAGATTCAATAGTGGAAGAGCTCCAGAACAAGTAAGATCAATCAAGTTGACTTTAATATTTAGGGACCATAACAGTGTGGTAGTCTTATGTTCACCCACCACCGTCCACAACATGCAGAGACACACAGATGGATAAAAATATCTGACTATAGTTTGGCAAACATTTCAGTTGCAGCACCTTTGCCAGCCAGCTCAGATGAAGAGTAGCTGTTGCAAGTCATAATTACATGTTTTGAAATCAAAGACTTATGCTACTCTAACCAGATCCTCTTGGCACTTCACACACACCCTTGATAATAATCCTTTTGACATCTGACCTCTGCTGGCATGAGAGCCTGTGTGTTGTTAAACGTCCCTGTGTAGCAGTTATCATTTGTATGTATCATTTATATGTTAATGCCAACAGATTCTGTTTGACTTCACGCGTTTCTGTATAATGAACGATTGTGTTTTTTCACTTTGCTTTTATAGGATGCAAGAAAAGGATGTGAAGCTAAAATCAATGGAGGAGAATCTTCGGGCAGCAGAAGAGAGCAGCTCAGCCAGAGAGAAGACGCAGGAGGTGCGAGATTTTTTTGCATCAAGTGCTGCTTGTTGTATTGTTCATGCACTGTCCTAGTTTGCGCTCTCGTCTGAAGCAGTTTTTGTCTCGCAGGTTCTGGAGCAGCAGTTGGCCGCCCTGCAGGCAGAGATGGAGCAGCTGAGACAGAAGGAGACGCCAGAAGAGCTGACCAGTTCTGGTGCCCAGATCCAAGAACTCCAGGCTCAGTAAGTTAACCCCCCCAATACACACACACACACATACACACACTTTTCCATGCAGTCCTCCAGGGTAGCCCCTGCATAGATGACTAACAATGAGCACATCTCACCTGCAGGCTAGCGGCAAAGGACCAGGAGATCCAGATGCTGCAGGCTGAGCTGGAAGCAAGGACTAAGGAGCTGACGGACAAGATAGAGCAGGTGCATCAACAGGTGAGGAACAAGCTTAAAAACGCCAAAATATTCTCATTGGAAAGTGCCATTGACATTTCTTTATGAAAGATTTGTCCAGTTATAAAAGATTTTACTGAAGTCATTCTAAAAGCACTAATTAAATTGGAAGGAGGGGAATTGTGTTTCAGAACAGACAAAAGTGATGGTCTTTGTTCTTAAAGTTTGATCTTTCTGTCTTTTGTTCTGAGGGTCATGAGAGATACAATTCATACTCTAGTTTTAATTGAGTCTTCCCCCCCCCTTCAAATAGCAGTCCCACACAGCGGTGCCAAGCCCAGAGCTTCTTACATCGTGAGTAATGTTGCATGCCAGTTGGTAACATGCATATTTTTCACACTTATTAAAGGACCCTTGCCTACAACATAATGCTAACAGTAAGTGCTTATGTTGTCTGTCAGGTTGTCAGAGAAGGAGAAGCAGGTCTCAGATCTGCAGTGTGAGCTGGCTGAGCTGAGGGACTCCATGGAGCTTCATAGGAAGAAGAACAATGTAGGTTCCCTACAGCGATGACCTGAACTGTGTAACACCAGTACCTGCTCCGGTCTAGCCCTGTGAGACATTGCACCCCGCTCCCTCCCCCTTGTGTGGTACCCCAAACACTGCCCTGGAGTTGCACACTGCATACATCCATACTTCCTGTTGTCCACCGCCACTTAGTCTCACTTATTTTGCTTTTTGTTCGTTTACACAGAGGGCTTTCTTTAGTTAAGGTTGTGTTCTCAACATGATTATACACATCAGTACAGATGTCTATTTTGATTTGGATTGCTTAAGCTTAGCGTTGCATAACAGGGCTTCCAGCCTACTCTTGTTATGCTTGCCGTTGGCCATGACTGTTTCAGCTAGCTTGTCTGTGCTTGTGGGTGATTCAGAGCATTAGAAACTCGCCTACCTTTTCGTTTTCAAGAGAGGCGTATTTGATTTGATATATTTAAGTGGACTTTGTTTTTACATTTTCATACATACCGTGAAAATCTCTAGACATTATTTGACTTCATTTGAATTGGAAGTACTCTCAGAACATTGTTACTATACACATCTTGCGAACTGTGCATGCTGCGTTTACCCACACGAGGTGTGAGACTCAGTGACTCTCGAGGCTATTGGTTCATACTTATTTTTAGCGGTTGGAGCAGGGGTGAATAGCAGAGTGTAGTATTTTTAAGATGACGAATGCGTTCGGTTTGTTGTTACTCCACCAGTTTTTATTTGAGGGTCACTGAATGCATTTTCCCTGAGGCTGAACTGAAAGTAGTATCTCTCTGGAACTGACCAAAACAGGAGCTTCGGGAGAAAAACTGGAGTGCAATGGAAGCTCTTTCAGCCACCGAGTCCATACTTCAAGGAAAACTCAGCAAAGCTGTCAAGGTTCGACACCCCACCTCAGTCTGCTTCACTCTAGTTCCAATCTGATGCATCCCCTCCCCAAAATACTGCTGTTTTTTTTACGTTTGTTTTTTTTTATTTTGCCATGATTGACCCAGTGAGATTTCTTTTCCACCATCATCCATAACAAAGCTGCATACTCATTTACCTCACTTTCTCCCTTCCCCTCTGTTGTTTGGCCTCAAGTTTTGAAATTGGCTGTGCGTCGAGCTGTTGAACTCTGCTGCTCCCCTTGGAAAGAATTTATAAACTTAACAAATATTGGTTTCCTTAGCGGATGTATTTTAGCTTAAGCTCCAAAATATGAATAATTTCTCCCAGCTCAAGCTGATGCTTGGAAATGAGTGTGCAGTGTCCTAGAAGTGATCACACTAAATGTCATTAGATTCAGACTCATGGCAATCATTCGCAGCTTCCTGTCTCTCTGTCATGTGACTCATTTCTAGCATGTGTTTCCCCATTCTGCTTTGTGACATCCGTGCTGTCAATATCACCAGTTAATCATGAAAATCTGTTTTGATTGCCTTCGATTTTGAATGCAGTTCATTCTGCTTAAATGAAGTTTGATCATTCAAAACATCTAATGAACAGCCGTATATTTCTCAATGCTCTGTACTTACAATTTAAACATCTCTGTTTTCCAAGTGTAGCTAAATGTAAAGCAAAATCTACAGTGTATGTGTAACTAAAAGTCCTGCAGTGTAGAGACAGAGTGGGCTACCGGATAGCTGGTCTATTAACGGTTACAGTGAGGTGTGTACGTCCCCCCACCCCCACATTAGGTAAGGGTACATGCTGATCCATCAGCACAGCAGCTGCTCCTTTGCCATCCGAGTACAGTAGAAAGCACCTTCCCAGAGCTTTGCTAGGGAGTTCCTTGGCAGCTGTTGTGTACTGTCAGTGCATGCTGGTTGCATTCAACTCAGCACTCATCTCAGAGCTGCCTTGTGACACAGTGTGTTAATGTGAATAGTGGTTAGAGTGCCAGCTGGCTAGTACTTGGCATACATTCTCCCTTCAGGCCTCGAGAGTGACAGTGCACGATGCTAGCCTATTGTGGGAGGACTGATAGCTACCTTTTTTGTATTTTTTGAAGAGTTTCAAGGTACTTTGTGCAGCATCATGAAAGCAGATTGACACATCTGTGGTTGCGGGAGCGACTGGAGCTTGTGATGTGCTCTGAATCCGAGGTTGCTGACACTTGGTGTAGGTGTGGCCTGTTGAGAGATGTTTTCTCAGGGTAATTGGAAGTAAGAGCGAGACAGCGTTTTATGCTAATGCTCCAAAATAATGATTTAAGATTTTGTTCTATGAATCATCCCTGTGACACTGATGGGAGAGACTCAATGGAAGACTCTGTGGTGACTGGTTCAAAACAAGATAATGGAGAGGAAGAATGAAAGGTGGTTGTTGTATCTGCTCTGATGTCCTCTGGGCCTTGTCATCGAAGTGACTGGGACTATTTGAACATATCGGTGCTCAATCTCCTCTCCCCTCTTTCTGTCCTTTTCCTGTTCAACCCATCCATCACCTCGTAGGAAAACCAGACAGCCCTGGCAATGTCTCAGGCTGAGTGTCGAGATGTTCTGCAAAGACTTTTGCCCCATGTGCCTCTGCCCACCGAGCAGGTATGGGTAATAATTAACTTTTACCTCCATAGAAATAGTTGTTGAATACCGTCTTACTCTGTTATATTTCTCATCATGTGTGGTAATGTTTCACTATAGTTTCTCCTCTTTCTAATAGAACCATCAGGAGTGGCTCCAGAGATTTGAGAGGGCAGCAGCTGAAAGCTCGGCTGCACAATCCACCCCTGCATCAGGGGACTCTAAGGTAGATTAAGTGGAAATGTAAATTTGAACATTCTCTTAATCTGAAGGTGTCTTTATCTGCAAACACTTCTCTCTGTCTCCGTAGGTAATGGCTGAGAAGGTGAAAGAAGCTGAGGAAACCCAAAGGATTCTACAGAAAGACTGTGAGACATACAAGAAGGTTTTGGCAGAGACGGTGAGATAAGGCTTTTCCTTTTTTAACATTTGCGGGTCCAGAGTGCCGTCTCCTGCCAAACTGAGCTGTCATTCCTGCTGCATCCACAGGAGGGCATCCTGCAGCGCCTCCAGAGCAGTGTAGAGCAGGAGGAGTCTCGCTGGAGGGTGAAGCTGGAGTTATCGCAGGCAGAGCTCAAAGAAGTATGTCTCAGGTTGAGCAGGAAATAAATCCACTAAGGTGACATGTGATTGCACTGTGTGCGCTTTTCATTGCATCACTCCCTTGTCTCTTCCCGTAGATGAGCCAGAAAGTCACAACTCTGGAGCAGGAGATTGAGAGACTAAGCGATGGAGCTGAGCTGGAAAACGTCAGTCCTCTTGAAACCCACATCTCAAACTAACACTCACACTTCTTCCGAGACTTCTTGTAGTTCAAACAAGCATTCAGTCTTAGTCGTAAGTGTGTCTGAACCTTTGCTGTGCTCTGTAGATGAAAAGAGAGAAGCAGCACTTGGAGTCTGAATTGGAGAGGGCGGAGCGTGAGAGCGCCACATATGTGACAGAAGTCAGAGAGGTGGGCAGAAATGCAACATCCTCACCCCGTCTTGTGGTCCCTCTGTCGTGTTGTAGCGTCCATCCTTCTGCAACAAAACAAAACACTCTACTATGTGTCAAATTAATGTTCATAATGTGTTTTTTTGTTTTGATTTTTTGTGTGACATCTGTTTATTTGGTACATTCAAGATCCACACAACACTGACATTAAACATTGTCAACCCTGAAGGTACACACAGACCTCACAGTCAACTTTAGCAGTGATTTAGTTACAACCATTACCTTTAACATGACAGGCCACCATTTGTCATTTATATCTGTGCACAACAGGATCCTGTGCTTTATTTATCATTACTCAGCTCTGCTGAATAGTACAAGCATTCCCTTTTTGTCACTGCGTAGTGTCTGCTTGTAGTGCTGTTCTGTACCAACGTCCACAGGATCCCATTAAACACCTCATCTCAAACTTAATTTCAGCTCAAAGATCTGTTGACTGAATTGCAGACCAGACTCGATGGCTCATATACAGAGGCTTACAGACAGAATGAGGAGCTGAATTTGGTAAGCGTTGTTCACCCTCTAGCTAGAGCTCCTTTTTTAATACCTTTCCCTGATTGCACTTAGCAGTGGCTTCACACCGGGGATAGGGTTCTCGATCTTCTGCAAACTGTGGGTCATCGTCCATAACCTCAGTGAACATGCTCAATCAAGCCTTAACTTGTAGAAAAAACTACTTTTATTCACATTTTAGGAGCATGGAATGTGAAAGTCAGAGGTTGAGAATGATGACTCACCTTCACACTCAGTGATGCTTACGAGACTAACCCTCCCTTCTTTACACTGGCAGTCCACTTCATCTCACTTTGCCGTGTCAGGCATCTAACAAATGGCTTACTTGCTCTCTTTCTGCCAAGTCCAGAAATATGCTCCATTTTGTCCATCTTCAGCTGAAACTTCACACCTTGAACTGAACACACTCGTCTTTCCTCTTACAAACCATGGCTGTCTGTCTCTTTTGTCTCACTGTCTTTGTCTTCACCACAATGTAATTGGACATTTTCCTGTGGTCTCTGAAGTGCCAGCAGTGTTTCCACACAATATCAACTGTAGCACTGTTAAAAATGCAGCCTCCTGATTAATTAGAATGAGGACCTTTAACAAAACGACACAGGATTGTCACGTGCTTGCTGCGACACATTGCTGTGCTATCTGACAACAATGTGTCATCCAAATGGACATGCACACGTGCTTATTCCTGCCAGCTTACTGTATATGGTGAATTACATAATCATGCTGTTTGTCTTGTAACCATGGAGGCACAGGAACAAAACACAGCAGCGTAGATTACTCTCCCGAGTTGTAAAATCCTCTTTCAATGTATCATAAAATGATGTGTTACAGAGACCGATAAGCTTTAAAACATATATGTGTTGCTCAAACTGGACTTTCCGGAGGGTGATTCATCTTTTCACCAGTATCTGTAGCAACATGTCACTTTAACACTTCAAGACATTTTTGGTTTGAGCATTGCCCAAGTAAACTTTCAAATGCTGGCAGGAGGCCCTGAATAAAATGCCCTCTGTGCACATTATAGATGGGTTTCACAGGTGTTATTAGGAAGCTGTGATGTGATATAGAACACGTGTTAAGTATCTGTTTGTGATTCCAGCTAAAAACCCAGCTCACTGAGACTCTGTCCAAGCTGGAGACGGAAGAGAATGAGCGGCAAAAGGTGGCTGGTGACCTGTATAAGGTAAGAATGCTCATTTATATTTCATTACATTGCTGATGTTGATCCAAATCCAGGTCACATTGTTAACATTGTAGACCTTCCTGCACCTTATTCCAGGCCCAGCAGTCTCTTGACCTGATCCAGGGAGAGCTCTCAAAGGTGACGGACCACGCTGATGACCTGATAGAAAATAGCAGTCTGACGTCACAGAGGGTAAGATTCTGGGGCAGTTTGGGTACAGTGACAGTTGGCGTCTTTTTTGCGTTTTTGCGTGGCTCATGATTAAACTTTAAATCGGGCCGTTCTGTGTTCGACAGGAAGAGATTGACAGAAACGAAAAAATGACTGCAGGACTGAACCAGACAGTCAGAGAACTGCAGCAGCTGCTACAAGCCGTCAGCCGGCAACTCACCAAGGGACAGGAAGGGGTAAGGCCTGTTATTGCACTGTTCTAACTGCCCAATAAAATAACTTCATAGTATCGTAGTCCTGTCCTGTCCATTCACAACAACTGTGTATTTGAATGTGGGTTCTGAACCTTCTGCTTCTGTTCCTCCAGGAGGCTGATAAAGATAGTCTGCCCAAGGTATAGTGAGAGGAGGAAAGACCCCCACGCAGCCACCCTGACTGCACTACAGAGACCACCTTTGACCCTCGGTCTCACCAGTACCACCATTGCACCACACTGTCACACAGGGGGGGGGGGGGGGGGGGGGGGGGGGGGGGGGGGGGGGGGGGGGGGGGGGGGGGGGGGGGGGGGGGGGGGGG
>JBAJHX010000115.1:12873052-12910378 GCA_037176925.1 Amniataba percoides
CCCCCCCCCCCCCCCCCCCCCCCCCCCCCCCCCCCCCCCCCCCCCCCCCCCCCCCCCCTTCTTCCCCCCCCCCCCCCTTTTTCTCCCTTTTCTCTCCTCTCCTCCCCATTTTATGGTCTCTGTCATGTGAGTGTGACTTCAAACACTCCTCTCTGTTCCTCTACCTGAAATTCCTACCACAGATGTTGTTTTTTTGGAAATATAATGAAGAAATACCTCCAGCACAAACCCTGTGAATGATTTTCAAACTGTAAATGACAAGGTGAAAATACACACACATATATATTTTTAACTGAAACTGTTGTTGAATCTTTTGCTGTTTTACCCTCATCTGTAATTTAATCTCAGCAACGATGCAATGACTGCACAAAGCACACTCTCAAGTAATTCCTGTTTGTGAACTGTTGGCTCACTCAGATAAGGTGTTAAAGCCACAAACCAAGACATCAGAGGGTTTCTCTTCACCATACTGTTACACCAAGCAACAAAACAGTGATGTGCTTATGCTTGTTATGTGTCTGTTAGTTTCATGTGGTATTACGAGTTTGTGTGACGTCTTTGTAATGACTTGTTTGTTATATTTCAGGCTGTGAACTGCAAAGGCCAGCACAGCATCTCCTACACACTCTCCAGAAACCAGACAGTGGTGGTGGAGTACAGCCATGATAAAGACACAGACATGTTTCAGGTAAAAACCCATTAAATAACACTGTTATCTGTCCAGATTTTATGCAGGATGCTTTTGACTAACCTGTTCAATCCTCTACATTTAATGAGGGCTGCAAAAAGGATTGTGTTCAGATTTACTTGCCTAAGTTACTGTCATTTTTTCTTTTTTCTTTTTTTTCAGTCCTGCCCCAAACATGTATAATTTAATACTATGAATAATGAAAAAAAGCTTCAAAACCTCCCATTTGAGAAGCTGTAATCGGTAAACGTTTGCAGCCATGTCTTTGAAATCAATGCGCATTTTGTCTGGATTTTTTTCCCCCCTTCCTGAACGGCAACACTTTGCCAGGGAGTTCATGTGACCTGCATGTGTACTGTTGACTGTTCTGTCTGTAGCATTAATCTGAATGTACAGCAAGAGAGGAATGATGACCAGAGGGAGCGCTGCAGACACGTGCTTCACATCCAGCCCTCTGTCGAGTCCATGTGTCCGTGAACAACACAGAATAAATAGAAACGCAGGCACAGCAGAGGAGGGGAAACCATTCAAAAAACAGGACTACAGGACAATTTGAGTTGAGAAAAAAAGAGGAAACGAAAGGGGAAATGCTTATTTTTACCTCTGTTTGTTCAGCTTGAGAACTGTTTGGACATTTTACATTGCTGAACTCTGTGGTCTGCATGAAAAAAGCCTGAAATATTATTTTTGAAAAAAAAAACAAAAAACAAAACGCAAAATAGTAACTTGGACTGTTTGCAGAGATGCAAAGATATAGCTGGCTTCTGTGTGTCAGTATTTTTAACACATGTACACACACAGCAACATGATCTTATGTGCTGTCATTAAAATATCAAACTGTCAAACTGGCTGAACTGCCGGTAAGCATAACAGTTCAGAGTTCAAATGTCTAAACTCCCATTCATCTGTGCCAATGTACAATGTACTGAGAGATCACAAGAAACCATATAATAATAATGTACTGTGATATTGATTAATGACTGATTGGTTTACAGATTGGGCGTTCCACTGAGAGTCCCATAGACTTTGTGGTGACTGACACAATAGCTGGAGGCCAGGAGGGAGAGGAGACTCCCATCACGCAGAGCACCATCTCCCGTTTTGCCTGCCGAGTTGTCTGCGAACGCAATCCGCCCTTTACTGCTCGTATCTATGCAGCCGGTTTTGATTCCTCCAAAAACATCTTCCTTGGGGTAATTACTGTTTAGTGTACCGTAGTTTATTATATCTCTATTTACATTCCTGCTTTAATGGAAGGTCGGATGTCTGCTTTGTCCCTCTAAAATCTGTAAGTTACAACCAGATAAACAAGTGCAATTTCTTTCATTGGCAGCGTTGTGTAAAAAGCACATCCATTCACATCATCATCTATGCTCTCTCTCGCCCACAGGAAAAAGCCGCAAAATGGAAGAACCCTGATGGTCACATGGATGGACTGACAACCAATGGAGTGCTGGTAATGCACCCCAAGGGTGGGTTCACAGAGGAGTCGAAGCCTGGCGTCTGGAGGGAGATCTCTGTTTGTGGGGACGTTTACACACTGAGAGAGACCCGCTCAGCACAGACCCCCGGCAAACTGGTCAGTAGCTTCATACAAACAGTATTAAACTTTTTATTTGTTTGTGTTTTTTTGCGAAACTAAATGTGTCTGCCACATCACCCTCTGCAGGTGGAGAATGAGAGTAATATACTGCAGGACGGCTCCCTGGTGGACCTGTGTGGAGCCACTTTGCTGTGGCGTACTGCAGAGGGCCTCTTTCACACCCCCACCCAAAAGCATCTGGAGGCTCTCAGGCAGGAGATCAACGCGGCGCGGCCCCAGTGCCCCGTAGGTCTCAACACACTTGCCTTTCCCAGCATGCAACGCAGCCGCGCCCTCTCCTCTCTGGAGGACAAGCAGCCTTGGGTCTACCTGGCCTGTGGCCACGTGCACGGCTACCACAACTGGGGCCACCGTTCAGAGCAGGAGCCCAACACCCAGCGAGAGTGTCCCATGTGCCGGGTGGTCGGGCCATACGTGCCGCTGTGGCTGGGCTGTGAGGCGGCCTTTTACGTGGACACAGGAGCGCCCACGCACGCCTTCGTGCCATGCGGACACGTGTGTTCGGAGAAATCAGTCAAGTACTGGTCGGAGATCCCTCTGCCCCACGGCACCCACGCCTTCCACGCCGCCTGCCCCTTCTGTGCCACCCAGCTCAGTCTCACTCAGGGCTGCTCCAAGCTAATCTTCCAGGGCCCGGTGGACTGAGCCCAGGGCTCCTGGCCTGGCAGAGAATATTAGGCAGGAATGCCAACATGCTGTGAAACTGTTCAGATTATTTTGTGCTTTCTTTTGTTAATGTAAGCCAGCTGTGGACAGGAACAAGTCTTCTCGAGTCCTGGTCATTTACTGTGGATCAGCACAACAGAGAGTCATTACAGACTGTTCAGGGCCTCTTTTGGCTGTTTGGATGGCCGCTGTGGGACACAGAGATGTGGAGCACACTGGACCACAGATGCCTGGCTCCTCCAGAATGAAATACTGTTTCAACTGTCCTGCCAACCAACCGCTTTAAACAAGGCTCAGGCGCTGGACTCTTTTAAACTACATTGGCTGCTGGTTTTCTATCAGAGGGCCATAGAATTATGGTTGTAGAAGGAATGACTATAATTGCTATAACTCAAGAATCAGACTGAACCAGATAACAGTGGGGTAGATGGGTCTTCTGGGAAAAGAAAGGAGGGGTGGGGGACGGTTTATAGTTCAATTCCTGGTGGGTCTGTAGCAAAGTTTTTACAGAGCCAGACAGCTGGACTGTTGGCTGGGAGAAAAGCCAGGAGAAACTTGGGGGTCTAACTAGTTAAGTGCTCCCCATCGCCCTGCCGGCCCTGAACCCTTAATGGGATCTAGATCACGTAGCTCTCCGGATTTGGCTTCCATTTGCTGAACAAACTTTGAGGAGGGAAGAAAATACTTTTTGTGTATAGAGATATAATCCAGTGCCTCAAATCCCATTAAATTGTGGGAATATTTTTCGTAAGTGAGAAAAGATATTTTGTTGAAGGCGGGCGGGGGGGGGGGGATAGTTTTGCATACATAAGACATAAAGAAATGACAACCCACATGGATTCTTCTCCACGTTTTTATCTGACGGAAGAGGTATTTTACTACACTGAGGCCCTTGTACTGTTTTGTAATGCAAATGTTAATATATTTTTTTCCTGCATAAATAATGTGTGTGAGAATGTTTGAGTGTGTGCATACATGTGTGATTGTGTGCGTGTGTGGGTTGGACTGTGTGGGTGCCCTTGGGCTTTGTTTAAATCGCCCTGCATCATTTCACCCCAATCCCCTTTCTATGATCTCGCCCACCACCCAAAAAAACGCTACCAGAGAGAACACAGGAATTAAACCGACCTCGCAGGGTTTGACAATGAATGTACTGAAACCCATCGACTCTCCTCGCCGGCGGTGCTTCAATTATACAACTCGCTTTCTCAGTGGCCGCGCTGTTAAAGGTGTAGTGCATCTGCAGCGAAAGACAGTGCTGGAGCTGCACTACCATAATGCATCAACCACACCTGCTCACTGGCTAGCTGCACCCCCCCACCCCACCCCACCCCATCCCCTCCCCTCCCCTCCCCTCCGCACCACCATCATCACCATACACACACGCAGACACACACCTACTGTATTCAATCTGCACTGTTGTTAGCTTTATCCCACGCTGGGCCTGATCCAATGATTTGTACGCCATCAAACCTGGGCACAGTCTCAGCAGCATCCAGAGATTATACCAAATATAAGGAGGAGCTGTTCTCCCTCCACATGCAAGATGTAACGACCACTCTCTCCGATCCAAAGTGCTTCTGTAAACAATCCTAAACCCAAACTGCTGCTACGGTGGAATGTTGACAGCTCTGGATTACAGTCGAGGCTGTTGAGTTGCTCGCGAACCAGCTCCATGGGAGTAATGATATTATCGCTCACCATGCCAAATTTGGTTAAGTTCCATTGTGCGCGGATGAGTCGGGTTGTCCAAAAAAAAAAAACAAAGTAGCGGATGAATCGAAACTAAAGAATCTGGGACGAATCTGTGCATTCTTCTGTGATGTTCGCTCACCAGACTGTGCCCATATGTAGAGTGTAGTTGAAGGCATTGATTCTGCCACTAGCTTATCAAACACGATTCTGTGCATTAAAAGTGATGAGATGTTCAGGGTTACGTTCCTGTTACGGCTTCTCAAATTTTCCTCCACGTTGCATTATGAGTATGAGTAAAATTTAAGTTGAGGGGCAAAATCCACCTCCTGGGTGTCACAAAAGAAAAAAAAAGATATGACCTCAGCAGCAGTGGTGGACTGCTGTAGTTTTTTTTTTTTTTTTTTGGTTCCTTCCTAAGAGAAACATACCGAACATTTTTCAAAGTATCAGCAGCATTAATCCCTAACACCGCAGAGCATTTCTCAATGGCTCTATTTCTTCCGACCTTGCGTAACTGCCAAGCAGGGTCGAGCACCGAGCCACATACTGTACGGTAGCATTCCTTCCTCCAACACTTTCAGCTCAAACACTGTGCCCATTGCTTAAGACCGTGTTCTGTAACAGCTGCAGAGTAGCTGCCTCAAACATTCCTCCTTGGTAAACATGGGTGGGGCCCTCGGTTCACCCAAGGGCTTGTTCTATGATTTTGTCTCCTACAGGAACTCTGTACACAAGCCATAGAACGCACTGATGCTCCCGATGCCTCCTTTGCAAAGAATAAAATATTTTTTAAAAATAACTCGGAGCGAGTCGGCTGTCTCTGATTTCAGACCTTCTTAAAATATACCAGTCATGTGAAATTTCACACTCGTAGGTAAGGCTGCTGTGGTGATTCAGTGATTTTTTTTTTTCAAAGGTATGTGCAGTTGATGAGGATTTCTTCCCTTTTGTTGAGCCTCTGCCTTTGAACTCCAGATGTCTCAGCTGTGTTCACACCAGGCAGCAGTGATGTTTAATCACAGTTACATATGTGTTTCATCATTCCTCAGTGTGAGCATTTCCCTGCTATCTTGGTTGCCAAAGTGGCTCTGGGTTTTGATAGCTCTATCAAACTCTGTGTTTTATTTGAGATAAGGGAGTCAGTTTACTTGAAGTCTGCTTTATTCCTATTTCACGTTCTATCTTATCAGCCCCATCTTAACATTTACCATAGAGAAAGACTGCATGGGCCACATTCCCTGGTGTTCAGTGATGGGTGTAGTTTCTCCTTTAAGCCACAAGAGGGCACTATTTCCTCAACAATAGAGATGTTGGCACAGAGCCCACCAAACCACAGAGCCTGCGGCATCCAGTAGCCACAGACACACAGCGAAGAAATGAAAGTTTGATGTTTATTGTAAAAACACTCTGTATTAATACATCACAAATACGTTTGAAACGAGAAATTGATTTAACAAAATTGGCATATCCAAAGATGCCTGGAAATCCTCTATATGTCCAATTATGCCACCACAGGAGATGTATGTAGGCTACATATTTAAAATTGGACATTTGCTGATAATCTTTAACATTCCATATGTCTTAGCTTTTGCATTTTTTTTTTCAAATTAATTATCCCATCCTTAGATTTATTTCAGATTTAAACCCTGGCATCGTGCATAAGACACGGCTGACAAACATGCACAGTTGTGGGCAATTTTTAGCTTTTACTTTTATGTGCATGCAGAAATATTGTGCATTGCTGATGATTATGACATTTTCCATCATTCGCATGTGACTTCATCTCCTCTATAATAAGGGCACATGAAAGGGATTTAAATACATAACATGTCAGTTAGGCGTTTGGAGAGGAATGGAGCTGTGGGATGCCTTGCTTCCTAATTAACATTTCTGCAGTAGATGTGAGATGGGTTCATATGTCTGCACACTTGCCTGTTTTTCTGAATGACAGAAGAGACACTGAAGGTGACAGCATGCTAATTTTGAGATCACTCGGTGGCTCCCCTGCCTTAAGCGGGGCAGGGTTATGCAAATAAAGTGGAATGATACAATATTTCTTTTTCTCGAACCAGCTTCCTGGATGAGAAACCGGGGTTCACATGCTATACTGACACCGTTCTTTGTGCCAGATTGACACAAACCTCAGTGCTCCTACAATCGCTGTTTAAAACCTAATTAACTTCCAACACTTTTCACAGACACACAACTCAATTTAACAGCATCATATTTCTCAGCTGCATCAGCTGAATTAAAATTTTACTAAAACGCTGGTCTTAGGATAAATAAAACACACTTAATGCCATAGAGAATGACTGACCAACCCACGGCCCATGCTGTAGGAGCAAATCAGTGCAGGGGAAACACAACTACTGTCCACCTTTTTAAAACTCCACATCTGCTTCATTTCATCAGGATAGATCAGAACAATGGTGCAGGAGACAGACAGCTATGAAATGAAGCCTGACAATTTCTTGTGGAATAAGTGAAGTGTTGAGTTAGATGGTATATCGCTCAGTACAGTGAATATTAAAGGGGCTCTTCAGCAATTGCACTGTCATACAGTTAAAGTGAGTTTAAATAAATAAACAGAAAATCAAAGGAGGAGAGGTTGAGATATTGTGACTTAAAGCTAAAAGAACTGAACTAATTTCCCATCAAGTCACAACTCGATAGTGTTATTAGACTCCTCCTCCTCCAGCCAGGATGACATTCTAGGGCTCATCTTTCTAAACTTTAAAAAAAAAAAAGTTATGTATGTTTTTACGAGCTGAGTAGTAGTCCACCAGAAGAAAATAACTAACCTTCTGTAAAGCTGTTGGCGTGGCCCTTTAATGACTAAAATAATGTTCACAAAATGGGAGGAGGAAACAGCTACCTGCATAGTAATAATGGTGCAATATTATAGTGAGGGAATTGTGTACAAATTACTGCTGAGTATTTATTTTAATGTTATTTATGTTTTTATGCTTTAACCTCTGACTCCAGCTTGCTCTGTGGGTTGAGAAAATTATGTTGCATCATTAAACTACTGACACACATTTGAGAACATGTGCAAAATGTAAAATAGTCATCAAGCCATTTTCTTGCATAGACATCTTTTTAAAACACTTTTTTTTCACCTGACAACAGCCAGCAACACACAGGATGGAGGATAATGTGCAGCGTCTGTATGTCGCACAGCAGAGGAAAGCTTCAGCTGGCTGCTTTAAAGGGTTCAGCCTCAGTTCTGCGTGTTCCTCTGCAACCCGTCTGTCCCGAGACCTAACGTGAAATGCCACAGGTGGCTGCGGGCGGTGCGCCAAGCTATCAGCAGGACACCTTAGCTGGCAAGTTGAAGGCTGTGATATTTACCTCAATTACCCAGCATGCAACTGAGGCAAATTATATGCAGATCATCATCTGTAAATAGGAGATAGTGCTCTTCCCCTCCCGTAAATTAAGTAACAGCACATACAATCCTCAGAAGCAAACACAAGACACATTTGTCTCCCCGGTTTTTAATATAGTAAACTTGGCAGTTATTTTTTTTTTATCTCCCGGCAAATTGGACTGCCATGGCACGGTGGCACACATTTTGGACGATGCTGTTAATTCCTCACTATTTCTGTCTTGTGTGGTTAGTCACCGTTTCTGTCGCTTACCAGCACCGCGCTCACATTTCCCTGTAAGTTGGGTTCACTTTGCTTTATCCTCGCCCAAGGTCAAACACCTCACACGGGACTCTCCCTCTTCATTCATGCAATTTGATCTCATCAAACAAACTCATCACTTTTTTTTTCCTTTTTTAACATTTCTTCTGCTCTAGCTGCCAGCAAGCTTTGCAGGGGTAACATTACACAATTCAAGCTGTATGCAGTGCAGTTTGAAGAGGATTACGATTATATCGGGCCTATTTACTATTTCATGTGGCTCTTGATGATACTTTGTACTCAGCCTACTCAGCTTATTACTTTCTCAATGAATAACAAATGAGTTGTCAAATAAAAGGCAAATAAACACGGGCTAAAGAGAAGCTGATACAAATATTTTATTAGAACATATGAGGGGAAAAGAGGTTTGGAAAATCAAGCATTAAATTCAAACATTGAGAGTCTACCTCTTTGAGCCTCTGATGCCCTCTTACAGAGGCACATGTGGCGTCTTGCCTACTCATCCAAACAAGGGGGCAAATTACTTTAATTATGGAGTAATTGCAGAGTCTTGTGTTAATTAAATCTTTATCAGTTCAAGTAAGTGGATTTCTCCCACATGGAAACCATGCGGCGACGTGCTGTCTTGCCCCCCTCCCCCCCAAACTCCTTCCTTCCCCTCCCCTTCTGCGCCATTTAAATTTTCCACTAACACCACAGTGAGACCATCTCTTATTCCCAGTCTCACCCGAACCTCTCCCTCTCTCCCACCCCTGGGTCTCACGCCGAAATGATTGGGATTAGTGTCATTCATTTACCGACTATGTCAGTGGCCAGCTGTTTCTTAAAAATACCATAACAAACATGATAGCAAAGGCACGAGGGAGTGTCCTCCGCTGGAAAATGAGATACAAGATTTATCTTAGGTTCCTGGTGTTTGACAAAATTGAATCCTCTCATTTTAATTGCTCTCGACTAGGTGTGCTGCTCCGGGCGATGGAAACAGGAGCTCCGTATGTTGTCCCTTGTTCTCCTTGGACTATTATGTTCCATTGTGCAAAATGCCGATTATGATTTGCTTTATCCTTGTCATCTATCTTATTTAGGATCATTTAGGTAGCCACATGTTACAAAGGAACAGCAGTCAGCCCTGTTATTATGTGTGTTTGAGTCCCCTGCTTGTCGTAATGAGAACAGGATCACAGAGGAGAATTAATCTCTCTGAAGACTTGTTCACTGGTTGAAGGCCTCGCTGCATTTTTTTAGAAAATGCAGGAAAATTGACTTGTTTTGTTGATGTCTGTTGGCCCGGCATTTGATCCAAGGTTTGGAATATTAATGCAAACCCTTGTTTGTCTCGCTGCTTTTAGTTGGTAGTTTTTGCTCAGACTGTTACTCTCCGAGTAAAAGGGGACTGACTTTTGCTCTCATTGAATCTATTAAACATTAGTTAAAGCGTATTCGAAGATCAAAATGAGCATTTCACTGTCTTGTTGTACTTAGAAAGCAGGATGTGTTGGTATATTGCTTCGTCATCTCAACTTTTGTTTTTGTTATTTTTTCAGTGCCTGCATCACACTTTGCCAAGTGCAAACCTTGTCGTTTCTGATCTTTTCACATCTACAGTGTGTGGATTTTGGCTTGTGGACATTGATAGTGAGTGTTTTAATACTGAGGCTGTTTATGGGACGATGAATGGGTGCAATATGGCTGTGAAGCAGATTCAAAAGGGCTTAACTGGATTACACCTCATTTCAAGGATGCTTAAGGTAAGATTAAAACAGATATGTGGTAAGTGAGGAAAATACAAAATCAAATAGATTGAATTTCACTCAGTGGCCTCATAAGCCACTTGCTCATGCAATTTTTTCTCTTTTTGGTGAAGCACTGAGGTAAAAAAAAAAAACAACAACAATCACAGACGCCTTTCTGTGCGAGACAATATGCAGAGCGAAAAAGGGATTCAGCAGGGGAAGCAGACGCACATTTCAAACAACAGTTTTGCTCTGCTGGACCGTCACAATTCGCCATTAATGCCCTTTCTTATCTCATGCTACAAATCCCCAGAGCTGGAACATTAGAAGTCTCTCTAATCACACACATTGACAGTGTGTGTACATGCACTCTAGCACTATGCTTTCTCTCTCACACACACACACACAGAAAAATCACACACCTCACATAGAATCTGAACAGATAATGAATTTAATACCGCTGCTATTACAGTCAACTAATGTTTGTTAATAGCTTGGTGCCATATGGAACGAGGGCCTCGGCCATATGGGTAATTCCTCTGTTTGGACAAGCTGTCAATAAAAAGGGCCCTGCATTTTCTGGATGCATGGGGGTGTGCTTAATCCAGCAGACTCTCTAATGATTCCTCTGTGCCTGGAATGGGAGCTACAGGCCTGTGTGAATGTTGTGTTTTATCTTTCCAATCAGAGCTGAAATACGCGTTCACATTAACATTCCATTGAGCATTTGTGCATACGGCGCTCGGTTTGGCTGGGCGCGAGGACTTTGGGTGTCTATGTGGCGGGGGGGCTAATGGAAGAGGTGGTTTTAGAGAGAGAAGACTTTATGACGAGCCTGATTGCCCCCTCCCCTCCTCCCTTTCTCCCCCACCTCCCCAAATTCACTCCATCTCCTCCCCATATCCCTCTGGCAGCGCTGCAGCCCAGCGGATAACCAAGCGTGGATTAGCAGTGACATCACACTGAAGAGATGGCTGAGCCCGAGTGTGAGGAAGGGTGAGTACTCGGGTGTGTGTGTGTGTGTGTGTCAGATGGGTGTGAGCGTTATGTGTGTGTTCAAGACTGATTAGACGATGAGGGTGGTGGTGAGAGGGAAGCGAGGATTAGAGAGCCATCTGAGAGTTGGCTAGGTGCTGACACCACTCCACCTCACCAAGGGCTCAATTTACTGAGGGATCAGACTCATTTATGGTGGGCTGGGATTATTATCAGTTCAATAGGGCAATTTCTTTATTACAGTCACCCTTCGACCTGCGAAATATGGACACTTGTGAGGCATTCACGGGCGCATGTATCTTGTTTCACTCATAATCTGGTGCTTTTTCTAACACAATTAATTGTGTATTAGTGGCCAAAGCTAGTGTGATAATGTTTGATTAAAGTAGTATTACTCTTACCGCAAGACCCAAAGAGCCCGTTTGCTTCCAGTGTACCACAAAAAAACATACTTTCTTTATTTTCAGAAAATAATAAAACATATATTTGGAATTTTGAATCCAAATCCATCGATCATACCTTGATTCCCAGTACTCTAAAGAGTGCAACGGTGACTACTGGGTGCAGATTTTCTTTCTTTCTTTCTCTCTCTCTCTTTTTTAAAAGCTCCTAAACGAATAAGATGGGCAGAGATGTTTGAGTTTGGGTTTACCTGGAATGTCAACACTCTTAAGCTGGCCCTCTGTATTGAACCCCTTGTAATGCATTGAGCATCACTCACATGCCGCCATGACAGCACAAATGTCTGCAGCAAACAGAACAATAGTGAACAGAAGAAAACACACATTTATGTTTAGTTGTGACTGAATAGTTGTGAGGAATGCACAAATAGACACCCATGATTCTTAGTGAAGACTGGAGCATTAGCTTCACTCACACCTTATTAATATTGTTACTTAGTACTTTAGTGTGTCACTTATCCACTACGGCCTTTATATAACATCTCTTTATGTTGTTTACATGTCCATTTATATGTTTTTATATATTCACCTCCATTTAATCAGTCCAGCCGCAGCCTGTATGTTAGTATATTTCAATTTGTGTTGTATTTTCATTTTAGAGTTTCATATTTTTAATGTTATATTTTAATCAGTCAGAATCAGAACACAGAAATTTGGTATGCACTATAATTGTAAGTACTGTCTTCTGTATGTTGAAATATATGTGACATACATGCATATTTTTGAGCATTGTTAAAAATGTCATTGCTGATGACTGCTCAGTGTAGCTGTTGTGCACATGACCAATAAAATCATTAATCTTGGATTTCTTTTTTTTTATGTGGAAACAGATCCTGTATCTCGTGATCTTCCATCGTGCAAGTTAAGAACATCCATTCTTATCTTGACATTATGTCCTCCGCAAAAAACATATTTAAAATGTATTCGTAAGGGTGGAAAACATCTCTGAAAGACACACAAGTGTATGAAAATAAAGACACACGAACATGTAACAATGCGACAGTGTAGGTTTGTAAGTACAGAAAAGTATTTATTATTTTAGTTAATTTCAGCTTGAGTTAGACACTGCGGCTGTTGCATTCCCGAAACACGTCCACACTAAAGTTATTATTTAAATTATTATTATTATTACTATCCAGCTTCAGTAGGCTATAAATCACAGCCGCCTCCAAATCACTGCTGTAACTTTTAGGAATGGCGTGTCCGGATGTATCGCGAGATTTGGGTCGTTGACGAGAATACGGCTGCAGCTTCCCGGGAATAGAAAGTTCAATTTGGCTAACTGTCGAGTCTGCACACATGAAACCGTAAAGCTGACTATTTATTGGGTTTCTTATTAACTACACCTCGGTTCTATATGTAGATTGTTTTCGGGTAACTGATAGCTTCTGCTTAAAGCGCTTACAGTGAATTGTATGGATGCTAACCTCAGCTAGCTCGCCAGTTAGTCGACAGTGGCGATTGTTTGGAAATTGCCGGTGGAGAGAAATAAATGAAAATGTCCTGGGAACAGAAAAGGAGCTGGATGCTGACGGGAGCTACGGTGGCTTGTGTCGTCGCCCTGTACATTCCCTGCGTGCAGAGGACTGTCCCCGGCGGAGACTCAGGTTAGTTTGTGTTAGCTAGCTAGCTAGCTCACGCTTCTCCGGTCACATGACATTGTTGTTATTGTCGTTGCGTTGCTAGGCGGCCAATCGCGGGGCGCCTCGGCTGTGCGGCAGCTTCAGGTACAGGTACAGGTGTCAGTACAGTAAATAAATAAACACAATTAAACACGAAGCCTAAACACGGAGACTTTGATTCATGTAATACACACGCTGATCGATTTAAGACACCTGCTGGATGAACTTTCGAAAAGTTCATGAATTTAAATCCACCCGCATTATTGTCACAGTTCACACAGCAGCAGCGTTTTTCACACTCAGTACCAGTGATTTAATGTTAAAGGCAGAACTGAGTGTAGAGTAAATGCATTTGAAATCATTTTAACTTTGCAAATAAAAATATATAAACATTATTCTTTCTATCATGTGCGATCAAGATGAACTCGTGAGATTTAAATTGAGCTGTGTTAACTTTTGCACATGTATGTTTCGGATCTATTGTATGTCTTGTTTTTCTGTTACTGTTACTTTTCCTGCCTTGGATTGTTAATTAAGTTGATTTAATCTGTTCTTTAAATTGGTTATTAGTTTCATATCTAGACTATGCCTTTATAAATATTAACTTTAATGACTTGACCAACCAATTTCAGCTACCTGCATTGAAACAAAGCATTTGTTATTCATAGAGTTATTAAAAAAGTTATTTGCTACTTATTAACCTTTTGTATCTGCAATCACTTTCTTTTTTTTTTATTTTCTTTTTATTGAAAAGTTACAAGTTACAGTCAGTATACAACTAGTAAAACATTTTCCTGTTTCCATTTTACCAAAGATAAGAAAATAAAAAACACAAAAACAAAACAAAACAAAAACCAACTTCTGTAGCCATGAACTAGGGTGTCTCTTACAGTAATCATCTCAAATAAAATCTGACCTAATTGGTTTTATATATTCCATCCAGTTTCCCCAAATCTTTTTGAATATATCCACCTCCAGCCTCACAGAGAAAGTTATCTTTTCCATCACATATATATTGTGCATAACCTCAACCCAGTCATGCACGTCAGGAGCCACACTCTTCATCCACTTTCTGGTAAGCGCTTTCTTACTTGCAGCTAACATTATTCTATTTGCAATCACTTTCATTTAGCATCTATGTTCAAAAGCCACAATGAAAAAAAATACAATTAAAAAATAAAATTTAAAAAACAGCAGAGCATTTTTTTTTTACTGAATGCACTATCATGGTGGATAATATAGTCAGCATTTGTAATAACAAAGTATTGTTGACAGCCCTTGATGCATAAAATAATATGGCTTGTTTGTTATAATGGAACATTGTGTATATATGCATAAATTTAATTTGTACTCTTCTGTAACAGAGCTCAACAGTAGACCCAAATGTGTTTCACTCAGCACCTTCCAACACTCTTGTAATGCACTTTATGAAGGACTGCCTTGCACAATTTCAAACAGTGTTCAGAAGTGATAGCCAGGTTACAAACTTGTAAATGTGGACTCGGGGGCATGAAGGCTCTGCTTGTTAGGTTTGCACTGCGCTGGCACACAAACCGCTGTGGAGGGGAATGCACATTTTGCAAAATGAAAGCGTGTGAAAAGCTCGGCCAGATACAGGCAAGCAGAGACGAGGAGAGAGCCGGCAATCGGAGCACTGAGTAGCCCTGCTGGTTTGTGGTTTGCTGCTGTCAAGCGAACGGGGCCTTTGAAAAAATGGCCAGCCCCTTCTCCACAGCGTTTAGGGACGGTGCAGGATGCCCGCTCTGATAGTGCCAGCTGAACACCCTTCCGAATTCTCCAGGTCTCCGTCTCTGTGTCCTAATCTCTTTAGGTGTGATGTGCCCTGGAGAGGCTTGAGCACAGCCCCGCGGGTACGCTGTTGTCTAGGAATGTGGAGTGTGGAAATGATGGGGATTATGGGAAGACTGGTGTGGGTGCCCATGCTCCACTATCACAAAGACTCTTGGCACCCATGCTGCTACCCCGTTGAGTCAATATTTTCCCTTTTTAGAGTTGGGGCTGCAGAACTGCATCTCTGTGGCACTAAGATGGATGTTTTTGCTCAATATTAGCCTGAGTTTCTCTGTGCTGAATGGTGTAAAAGTGTGCCACCACTGAGGGAAAATGAGTGAAATTGAGAAACCGATGAGGGGATGAGAAAATGTGATGTAAAATGATGGTAGGTAGCTGGCGGCTCATGCCAGGTGAAATGGAGCTGTGAAAACATTTAAGCTGTGCAGGTGGAGGAGTTCTGACTTCATGGTCCATTAAACTGATAAGAGTTAGGGCTCCTCATGTGGCAGAAATTTAGGCATAATAATTCACTGTATCGCCAAGATTGCAAAATGCGCGACGCAGCCAACGCCGTCTGAAAGTCTGCTGTCTTGGGTCGTAATGGCGGGTGCTGCATCAGGGCGCGTGGTTGCTCTTTAAATATTTATTTTGAAAATGTAAAAAAAAAGCCAGACACTTACAGATGCTGCTCGAGTATAACCTCTCACTTGCTGTTTGGTTTTGCATGTTTGGTTTAAAAAATAATTTATCTCTTTTAATGTAATTTGTTTGCCAGGCTCAATGAATCAATTTGCCAGGCACCCTGGATCCATGGGGGTGTGCTTGTATGCAGGTGAAGTAATAGACTGATTATCCTGTCATTCAGAGAATAAGGGCACTGTTTTGTCTGTTTTTTTTGTGTTTTTTTTAAAGATGTTTTGGGTAAGGGAGATGACTACCCATCTAGTACCAGTAGAGGGAGCTGTCTTGAACCCAAACATTTATCAATGTCATTTAATCTGAACCAAATTTCAATTTTCATGAGTGGGAGATGCAAACATTGGGTGAGAAATCAGTATAATTTGAAATGCTCTGGGTGTATTCTGGCACAAATGGGTTTGTGCCCAGATACATTAAAGCTCCCTCAAATAGCTTTTAGGGGTTTTCTTTTCACTTTGTGCTGCGCCTCACACAGAGCTTGTCAAAAAATTGTGCAACCGGCTCTTATTTTTACAGCTTACCTCATTCTGTGACTGTCACCAACGTTGCCTTTCTGTTTGTGCCCAACGGACTAAACGAGACATTGAGACACTGGGAGTGTGGGAGCAGGAGGAGAGGCACGTAGAGCGGCAGAAGAAAGGGGAAGGGAAAGGACCCCGATGCATGGGGAGGATGGGACTGGAAGCATTATTCTCAGATCAGCATATGTGTGTCTTTGTGTGACAGAGCATTGGAGAGGGAGTCTAATGGTTTGTGTGTGTGTGTGTGTGTGTGTGTGTGTTTATATCCGTGTGTATGTGCTGGAGGAAGGGAGGGAGGCATCAGGGGAGAAGCAAGAGATGAAGAGAATGAGCGTGCCGCTTAGGAAATGTCACACTGGGAAGATTTGTAGGTTTTGATCCTGGCAAATTAATGCAAAACCCCAGTGCAAGTATTTGATTTGGGAAAACTTTGGGAGCAGACTTGTCTCTTAATAATAATTATTGGGTTTACATTAATTTCCTCCCCTATTCTCTTCCACAGGAGAGCTGATCACGACTGCTTGTGAGCTGGGGGTAAGTATTAGCTGTATTGTTTAATCAATTCACTCATTAACTCTTATAAGCATTAAGGAAGTTTAATTAAGCATGGGCAGAAAGCAGATTAATTTACTTTCAGTCCACAGGTTTTTCCCTTCTTTTCTATACACTTATTTTACTAAGTTGCAAGTAGAGAATGCTATAATTTGCAACCCGTTTTTCAAATCCAATTAAAGTCAATGGTAAGGCGATGGCTTTTGTAGGCTTTGCCTTATGTACGGTATAAGGCTTATTATATCCACCCCTCTTTTTTTGTGTGTGTAAGCCGCGAAGAATGAACTAAATCGGGTTAACAGTTATAATAAGTTTTATTATTTAATAAAGTTTATTACGCCGCTGTGATCCTTTTAGGGAGGCTGTGTCGGTGTCACTATGCCAGTAATCCTGCCGTTAGTGCTGCAGTCCGTGTGGCCTGCCTGTCTGCCTTTCAGGCCTCCCCAGGGCCTCACAGGCCGTCCCTGGGCCCCAGGCTGCTGGCCCCCCCTTCTCATCCCCAGAGCTCCAGAGTTCTGCTTCCCCTTGCTCCCTGCGGCCTTTGTCCCTCAGCTGTCCTTCTGCTGTGCGTCTGTCCACTCACGTCGGCCACAACGGTCTCTTCCTCCACATGCTCTTAACTGATGCTCACTTTGGTGGACTCACTTACCTGTCCGATGCAAACACGTAGTTCTCTGAGTTGTCTGTGCTCAGCTACTGTCTTTTTTTCTTTCTCAGATTTTCTACATTTCTTCTTTTCTTTTGTTCCTTGAGTTCTCCTGACCTACATGCTCCAACCCCAGCATGTTTTTCTGATTCGGGTTGTATTGTATGTTTGTAACCAAGGACCCTTTGCTGTGTCTGAGGTGACTGGTGAGGTAATCACACTCTCACCTTTCAGCTCTGTGTTCATGTGAAGAGCTGCCCCTTCTCCCTGCCTGCATGGGCTCGTGTTATCAGTGCCAGGGAATGAGTCTGTGTTTAATGACTGAGCCCTTATCTGGGTGGAGGAGACTTAGCGGCTAATTGCTGTGATTGCCGAGATTCCCCAGGCGAGAATGACTGCGGCTTGGAGGTGGTTTGGGGGCTGGGGTTGGCGAGCACCACGTGCTCGAGCACGGGCTCCGGGGAGCTGCACTGTCCTTGGGAAGAGGCCAGAGAAAAGAAGTGACAAGAGGGAGGAAGAGAGGGAGAGGAGGGCTCTGGGATCATAGCAGAGTCAGTTTGCGGTCATACCAGGCGGGGTGTGTCTGCCTTTTTCATTACTGCAGCTCTAAAGCACACCACTGCTGGCATCTACTCAAGGCACAAGAGCAACTACATTTCCCACTCAGACAGAAAAGGCTAGTGAAAGTGAGCCATCCTTACTACACCTTAACACCACTCTTGCTTAGAGGTCAGCTCTCATATTCTCATGCAACTTTGTATCCTTTAGTTTGTCTCGCCACATTTCCTACATGTTTTCTTGCAAAGTACAACACACTCTCTTTGACCATCTTAACCAGCTCTTCATGTGCTGTCATCTTAGATCCGGTCTTTATCCTTTTTGTTCTCAGGTGGCTCACCCTCCAGGATACCCTATCTTCACCTTACTAGGCCGTCTGGCTAAGTGTCTTCTGCCTTCGCTGTCTGCTGCACACAGCATTAACCTGATGAGTTGTCTGCTCGGGGCTGCAGCTTGTGGTGCCCTCTGCCTTTCAGTTTGCAGGTAGGCACATGAAATATACGCTTCTTATGTCATTTTCCATTTTTTTCTTATGTAATTGCATTATTTCGCTGTTCTGCTGACTTCCAGATCTCTCTTATGATTGGGATCTACATGAGATGTTATGTGATGTCACAGAAGTGTATTTCATCTGTATGTCTCAACATGTAGATTTGAGGAAAGCACAGAGAATCCTTCCCCCCTCAGCAAAGGAATCCAACTGAAGCTATCTAGTAACGAACCCTGTCAATAAAAAGCGACAGTAAAAAATTTGAATTAAATCTTTTGCGTGGAATTGGCTTCCAGAATTCCCCTCCTGACATTTCGTATCTTGATGCTGTCTGGAACAGAGAGTGGTATTTTTGGGTCCTGACAGACCAGCAGTGTCGTCCCTGATCCTCTGTTCAGTATTCAGGAGCGAAGCCCAGCCGCCCCCCTCTCTCCCACCACCCTGCCCTGCCTGTTTACCCATCAGCCACCCGTTGTGAGAGTGCGTGTGTATGTATATCACAATTATCGCGCCCTCCAACCCCCATCCTGGTGTCCCCGTTCTCCTGCCCCCCCCCTTACTGCCCAGCATGCTCCCAATCCTGACATGGCACGATTTTTTATCTCCCCCTTCTTGCCTCCTGGGTCTGAGAGGGACAGGATCACTAACTCTGCTCCTCCCTCTCCCCTCTCTTCAACCACCTCTCTCCTCGCTCTGTCATGAGCACTGTTTATGATCTCTGCATTGCCATCCACCGCCCTGCAGTTTCGCTGCTGACCCTATCATGAAAGGAGTATTTTACCTTTTCCCTCTTTGTGTGTGATTATCTCCCACGGTTGGCTGGATGGCCTTACATCACGCTTGTGCTGATCTTAGTAATTTTCCACATTGCATTGTTGGTGGCAGCTTAGTGTCAACATTTTTCCTTTTTGTCACTGTTTATGCACACTTGGGCATTTCCAAGAATGTAATTTACTTCTGATTTACTCTTCCAGAATAGAAGTTGTTAAATATGATGTAATTTCTTCTTGCTGTACACTGTGGCAGGTAGGGGGGAGCAGGTGAAAAGTTTTGTGTGTTCACAGGTTTTCAGTACTGGGCCTATTTCCTGTGTGCTTGGCCAGTGTGTGCTGGGTGGCAGGTGGTCTACAGTAGGTCAAGGTACAGAGTAGGTCCTGCTGCAGCAGGGCAGGGACTGGTGAGGACAGGGGAGAGGAAAAGAAAAAGAAAGGCAGGGAAGGAAACGCTGTTCTTTGGGGCTTTCTGGGCTCTGTGTCCCAACTGCCCCCTTAGTCTTAATGTATTTGATGAGTTACCAGTCAATTGGACGATTAGACTCAGCTCTTGGCCAGACATTTTCAGACAGTTATTTTGAGGCCAGAAAATATCCATGCAGTCTGGGTGATATTTGGCCCACAGTGTGCATGTTAACTGTAGCCCTGTTTGTAATCTCTGGGGATTTAGATCCAATTTTGGATTATGGTCAAGTAAAAAGTCATTATGAGGACCTTCAACCCCACCCAGCCCCCAACAAGGGATGATGGGTAGTGAGGACTTGAGCCAGAGCACACAGTCACACCATATAAGCTCTTAAGTATGAACGTATAATCTACGCTTTCAATTTGAAAAATAAGCATAAAAGGTTTTAGTCATTATCTGCTCAGGGCCTAGTTTGGGATGAGCTTGTGGCTGTGGATCAGCTGGCACACTCCGCCTGGTGAGGGGTTACCAGAGAGGGCAAAAGATGAGGAGGGTGAAAGGCAGGCAGAGGGTTTCTGGATGGTCAAGACCTCCCCCTCAGTTCTGGCATGGAGGGCAATGGGTGCTTTGACCATACCAAGAAGATTGGCATAGATGTTATGCCATACCCCTGCGGGGATTCTTTGGCCAGGCCGTTCCCTTAGATGAAATGCCAAAACTGACCAGTTGACACCCGTTCATACCTGCTCTGTCCTTGCAGTGACACCGGTTTTGTCTTTTCCTAACATAATTAAGTTTTGAAATGTCTTTTGTTGTTTTTGTCCCTTTGAGGCCCTCATAAACTTTTTCGCTACTTCTTATTTTTAGGTTTGTATCAGTGGAGAAGTAGACCCCCCCACCCCCTTCCCCAAACAAATCATCGCTTTGTGTGATTATTTTCAAATGGCAAAACATATTGGAGTTAATACGGGTACTTGAAGGCAGTTTTTCTCAAATAGTAAATTGTAAGACCTTGAAATTCATCTGGAGTATACCCAACATGGGAAGCCTTTGATGTATCAATTTAAATTAGTCGGCCAGATTGCCGTGTTTAATGTGGGGGAATGTAACTTGATAGGCTTGGAAGCCACTTCTCTCTCTTGCATAAGTTTAAATGTAGCACTTAGCCTCCCTTTGATTTGTCAATTACAGTTCTCTTGGCTTGATCATGTGGTTTGATGGCCAAATTGCATGTCTTGTTATGTTTTCACACCATGGCCTGACAAGCCTTTGAGGATGGTGGACGTAATGATAATTACTATCGATTGCACTTTGAGGTTCACAGAAAGCAACGTTTGGCTTGTGGAATGCTAAAGGCCTCAGCCATGAGTCTCTAGAGGAATGCACCCTTCATAGCGGGATAATCCAGACAGCTCGGTATTCTGTGCTCTCTCGTTTCACAGTTTATCTGCCAAAGCTGCTCTGAATCTCTGCTACCTGGGAGGAATCTCTCTCCATTCCCGAGCTTATCCCGAGAAACCAGGAGCAGACACGTTAGCGTGCTGACAGCCGTCAGAGCAGAAAAACAACCTCGCAACGCTCCGTCATCAGCACTTTTTTTAGTTTGATGGCATGATTACATAACATGACTGTTGAGGCACACCAAACGTTCCCGGCCTCCCCTTTCCCTGGCGGCCCTCGAAACGAAATGCACACCTGCGAGTGGCTCCCCCACCAAGAGCTGGCCCATGTGGCACAGCTGATACCTCAGTGGACCGGAGGGTGGGCACGGTGCCATCCCCTGCCTTGTGCTGCGTACCCAGCTCCTTATAAGGACCTCCACCATATGGTCCTGATGGCGCTTTCCCTCCTCGCTCAGGTGGCTTGTTTTTCCACAGGGGTGGGGTTGCGTGAATCTTGTTGGGGGTCATGTCAGGAGCAATGTGTGTGGATATTGTTGTTTTTCAGCTTGTTTTTTTTTACTAGACATCTTGAGTGTGACTCATAGTATACATGAAACAGCTGAATAGAGCTGTTTTGTTGGGTAATATCCTCACCTCTCCCTGCAGGTGGCAAGGCTGCCCCTCCCTCTCACATCTGCTGTGGTTGGATAAAATCTTCATCCCAAGTAGCAATAGAGAATATGCCCATTCCCATTTTCTTGTGAAAATGCAGAAGACAATTTTAGGTTTGTCTATTTAAAAGGCCCCAATCTCTGGACCTTTTGTTCCATTCCTGCAGTATCTCATCCGTCATATTGTAGTCCAACAGACCTCCTTTACTCCCCCCCCATCCTCAGCATGACCAATGGTTCCCCCAGGACTCATCCTCTAATACAGTTAAACAGATGTCTAATGAAGATGTTATTTCCTCATTACTGGCTATGGGATGGGATAGAGAGGAGGAGGGAGGAGGGCTAGATAGACAGCAGAATACAGTACCAGTTTAATATTCCTTTCGCCCGTGGGCCCGAGATTGTGTCTGCCTCGGACGTCAATATTACATTCCTCACCCACCACAGGCGGTCTTAATAAGGCACCAGGCACGGAGACGGATCAGACTCGGCAATTACAATTCACCCAGAATTAGTTAATGGAATCTATACAGCAACATTTATGTATCACTGGTGTGTGCCTAATGACTTTGTTGGAAAAAGCAGCAATAAAATGGCATTCAGTGAATTGCATAAACACAGGATTTTTGTAAATTGTTTTTTTTTCCCCCCTCTTCCTGTAATTTTTGTGTGTTGGGTGGAGATTAAGATGGCATTCTGGGAGAAATTGTCATGTCAGTGGCTGCATTGTTTGAGCAGAATTGTGGTGATTAATTTTACACGCACTTGGAGCACTGAGCTCTCTCCTGGAGGAGGGGTGTCTGAGCGGCAGAGCCGGGACCCTTATTTACCCTCCTCTCTGTTCGAGCAGACAGCCTCCTCTTTGCACACCGGATGAGGCAGGAAAGACAGGGAAGTGCCAGGTTCGGTGACTGGCTGAAAATTAGGCTGCGGCATCCCATATTCAAATACACCGTTTTGAAAGTCAGTTGCAAAAAAGGATTAGGGCTGGGCAGTGCAGAAAGAATCAAATAATATAAAATTTTCACCTCAATATTAATTTGATATTTTGGTGATGACTGTAGGTTCTTTTGAGAGATAATTTCACACTAAATCATTTTAAAAAATGAAAATGTCATCATACAAAGAAGTGAAAGCATTATTTTGGCTTCATTTAATTTCTCTCAGAACAACCTAACAACTTCAGGATATCATACAATATCAGTAATACATACATAAGACTTGGTAATATTAATGATACTAATGATCAGAAGGTATCACAATATGGAAAAGTTGTGCGAAAATACAAATAAAATAATCAGTTCAATAATGCTGCTCGATTCCTTCACATATAAATTAATTTAAAGGGGATCTTAAGTGATTTAGTATTACATATCTATAAAGTTAGGAGACTTTCAATACATACATAAAACAAAAAAAAGAAGGAGTTACAAAAATAAAAGCTGCAGATACTTAGAACATATCTTGATATGAAATGTCTGCCAAAACACTGGATCCTATGTTTCCTGTATTGCAACCCACAAGCATTTTCCCAGCTAAAAAAACTGTAGTCTCCAATCTCAAGCCAAAATTATGACGATGTTATCAGGATTTTGGACACTATGTATGTACATTATGGATTTGTTTTTACAGAAGAGAACTCCGTTGGACAAGTAAACCTAACTTCATGTGTAAATTGGAGGAGTGCTTATGTATTAAAAAACCTTGATAATACTAAAAAATGATAATACTATATGATCATATTATAATGATACAATTCCACTGAAAGATGATAATACCGAAATATGGCTCAGCCTTGATCTTTTCACTGACTGGTCTTAAAGCACTTTTATTTCCCGATACATGTGCGTAATGTATCATTTAAAAGCTGAGGTTTGTATATCAGTTGCTGCTTGGTTTTGAAATTTTGACACTTTCCAGCATCATATAATAGCTACTAAGTACCCTGCCTCGCGTCCTGGCCAGAGGAGAGCCCCGGGGTGTTAGCGAGGGCCAGCTGGAAAACCTCAGCCTCAGCCCGAGCAGGCCACCTCCTCTCCCGGGCTCTCTACCCTCTTCAGGAATGTGTGATTCTTTTCCAGCGCTGCTTCCCCAAACCACCACTCAGTTAGAGAACAGTGCTGCGCTGATCCGTGATGGCACAGCTTTGGTATTGTCTGTTCCCCGGGGTGGTGTGTGACAGTGGCTCCCTTGGCCAGCTCCATTGTGAAGCCTCATTCAGTGCAGAGTGCTGGTGCAGGCTTTTTGTGTGCTGTTATTTAGCACAGGCGACTGGTGCTGGCACATCTCTGGCCCATACTGTAGAACTGAGGGGGTAAATGAAGCAGGTCCCATTTTGACACATCAAAGTGATTTTACTGAGCTTTTGTTGTGTCCTTGAAGGGGACATTGCCATTGTCATGTATTCATTTTTTATTTACCTTTGATCTTTCTGTTTGAACCTGTGTTCAGAATTGCTTCGTATTAGATATTTTCTCATCTTCCCTATTTCATCATTTATTCCTTATGCAAAAAAAAAGACCCAAGTTGAATTCTTGGTTATTTTGTTTTCTAAACACTTACATTATTTCTAAGTTTGCATTTCATTCCAGGCCTTTACGCTTATATTTGTCATTCACTTAATTACCCAAGTGATGACACAGACATTTTGGCAGGGTGGATCAGTTCAGGGTAGAATAGTCTCTCTGTCAGCTGTGTTATTCTCCTGCCACGTCTCAACCAGGCCATTGTCACTGAGCCACAACATTTCTGCATAGCAGCATCCTGCACCGCATTGAGTGGTGATAACAGGGAACACGGCCACACTGGTGTCAGAATGTGTCCTGCTTTATCTACGCGCCCTGGGAGCAGCCAGCCCGGAGAATGAGCTGTGGAGAGGCTGAGAAGGCTGAGTGGGACCCAGGTGGTCCCGCGCAGACAGACAGGTCATTTGCAGCCCCGCACTGTACACACATCACTGGGCTCTTACGGACTGACAAGCTCTAACAGAGAGATTTGTCAGGCACTCAGGGAGAATAAAGAAGTTGAAGAACAGGAATGTGTGTGTGCGTGTTTGTGTGTGTGTGTGTGTGTGTGTGTGTCTCTGAATATGTGACGAGAGCTGCCTGGCTATCAGACGAGGCAGGAACACGCTCGGTGTAATAACCTCGTCCGTGGACCCCCACCACTGTTCTACGCCCAGCGCCACCCCAACATCAGCCCCCCTGCTACGTGTATGGGCTGCGGGTTAATTGTCATGCAGGGAGGTAAAATTATGGGTGCGGGGGGTCTCTGCACCTCAACAAAAGTCCCCATCTGCCCACCACCCCCTCCACAACACCCTCCTTCATCCTTCCTTCAAGTTACAACTAATTCCTGGAGCGGTGCGGCGAGAAAGACGCCGCTATCTCTTATTAAGACCCACTCCTAGACGCCCCATCAACACAGTCCACCCCCCACCCCCCACCCCCTTTAAATGCACACACACACACATTCATTCATCAAGCTCGCCTTACAGTGAACACAGAGGAAAAATAGTGGAGAGAAGGAGAGAGAAAACCCAAGAAAAAAAGGGGAAGTAGTCAGCAAGCAAGAGTTTTTTTTTTTTCTACCATCCTCTCGCTCTCCCTCTCCTTTTTTTCCTGATTTACCGCGCTTTCCTCAGAAAGCTCCATTGTTCCCCTAGCCTAAGTCTCATCAGGCCTTTTGTGGTTGACTATCACAGCGGCAGGCAGAGAGCTGGAAATGTATAAATGGTATCATGCCTTGTGATTAATGGCGGTGCTTATGAGTCAGGTCTGATAACGGGCCTGCTCTCTACTCAATTTCAGATACCGTTAATGGAATCTGTCTTCTGCGATTGTAATGTGAGAGCGCCTAATTTGCTATGGAGCTTGAAGCTGTCACCGGCAAGGGATTGTGGGGTCATAAGGGACCTGGCAGCCGTTTGGCCTGCAGCTTGTATCTGCGGTGCTGAATAGAGCAGCTCTCTGCCTGTCAGTTAGCTGATAGGCTGATGAGGACTCTAAGCCACTCCACACAATGGCGGAAAGGGCCATACTGCCTGACTTCCCTAATTGTCGAGCCTGCTCATATTTCAGAGCCAGCATGCCGGGGACTGGGCTGTGTTTTTTTTTTTTCTTTTCTCTTTTCCCCCCTCTCTCTTCTTGAACTTTTTTCTTCCTTTTTCTTTATTTCATCCTTTATCCCGCACACTGTCTCACCCCTTTAACGCACACTTACTTCTCTGCACTATTTTTCTTTTCTTTCCCCTCTCCCCATCATTTGTCGCCTCCCTCTCTCTCTCTCTCCCTCTCTGTCTCTCATTTTAGTAAGTGGTGGGTCTTAGCGTATGACAGATTATCCCAAGTTTGCTTCAATTACCGCAAAGGAGATGGAGACAGTACAGGAGAGGAGGAAGAGAAAACTTTTGTGCACACATTATATTTAAGAAGCTGAGGATAAAGTGCTATCTCGACCGCGGTGGTTTCTGTGCCAGTCTGCTCGAGATCAACTGGCTGCTGGGGAGGGAGTTCTCATGATATGTGAATGGCCCAATTCACTTTGAGTGTTTTTCAAGGTCTTGTCCGAGAAGCAAACTTGGGTTGAGGGAAGATTATAATGGGCGCCCAAATTAGTCCGGGCAAAAATGGTGGCTTTTTTTTTTTTTTTTAAAGCAAAATTTTAATTTCTTATGGAGCTGCAGCTGACTTTGTTGTTTTGCCTTTTTTTGTGTCAGTGCGCTGCAGTGTTCTGTAGCCCATACTGACTAAGAACAAAAAGGCTATCATTGGTATTTTTTTAATATTTTAAGATATGTTTTTCAGATTCAGTGTAGTGGGTTTTTGATGAGCCCAAATGTAAAAAAAAATCTCCTCATGGAAAAAACAGCATTTTAGTTGATCTAACAGTCCATGACTCCTCCTTAGAGCTGTCATATTACTTAATTTGGTTAGAACCAGGCACTGCATGCGGTATGAAATAAACGAGATCTTCCTTGGTTTGTGTGGAAAGTCACAGATCTTTTTTAAAGTTGAGTATATACTTTCAGGTTGGCAGGTCCCGGTCCTGGAGCAGTACTGGCTGCAGGGCTGTTTGCTGTGTCCAGGCTGAACTGGCAGTGGTCCATGGTGGCAGAGGTCTTCACACTCAACAACCTTTTTGTTGGTCTGCTCTTTTTCTTGACTGCCAGCTTCCACTGTGCTGAAAACGCCACCCAGAGGAGGAAGGTAGCTCATTTTAGTTCCTTGTAAAGCTTGCTTCAGATTGAACTCAGGTGGTATACTAAAATGCTTGACCTTGTCAGATTGCACACTGGGGAGCGCTATGCTGTGGCTTGGGACTCTGTAACCAGCACACCCTGGTGCTATATGTGCTGGTCATCATTCCCTGGGTCCTTCACCGACTTTACTCACACAGGGTAAGTTAACGGGTCTTGTTTATAAAAACTCACATAGAACAGATTCAAGAAACACAAGAAAATATATTAGTTGTATACACAGGGGTGTGTAGTCAAGAACTATAAATCTGATAGTCTCACAGTGAGAAAAGTAGAAACGCTTCTGAAAATTGAGATGCTTCAGCAGATTCCCAGCAAACTTGGTTTAATTTTAGTGACAGTCTTAGAAATTGCTATACTGTAATTCAAATGTCCTGTGTTATTAAAAAAAACTGAGTTGGACTTCCTTTGGGTTGCTGCTTTTTTTTTAGATTTGGCTCATTTACACACCTGCTTTTTGAGAACATCTCTTTTCCCAACAATCTCTACAGGAGCTGTCTCTGCGTGGTCTCGTGTCTCTCGGAGTGTGTTTCCTCGCTGGCTTTCTGCCGTACATCTACCTGCCCATCTCCTCCTACTTCAACACAGCCCGCTGGAGCTGGGGGGATCAGACCACCGTGTCAGGTCTGCTGACACACCTGCTGAGGGCTGAATACGGCACCTTCAGTCTGGTACGTGCTGCTCGCTCCGCTATGAACACACCACTCTGTTTTTTTTTTTTACCATGTGCCATCAGTCAGTATATGTGAACATTTTTACCTTGTATACCAATGGCTGTTATTTTACTCTGGTTGCAGGCAAAGACAGAGAGCTCTGTAAACCTGACCACAATGCTAAAGTGAGTTTGCTTTGCTTTTTATGTAATGAATGTACCTGAATGTGAGTTCCCCACAGCATGTTCTGGTTAAACACAGCTCAAAAGTCTTAACATTTTACATATAGTATCCATAGTCTTCATATAGTACATCCTTTTAAAGGTGGAAGTGATGATTACTCTTATTATTGATAAAGAGATTATAGTCATTACTATTTCTTCAGTTAATTGTAAATCTGAAATGTCAAAGCATAGCAATAAATGACACAAATGTGATAAATGTCATCATCATGGCCAAAATGACATCTTCAAATTACTTGTTTTTTTGTGGCTAACTGTCCAAGAGATAAAATTTACTATTATCAGTGAGGCAAAGTGTGCGTGAATGTTTGATCATCGGTAAATTATACAAGTGTTTGCAGCCTCCCCAGTTACACATCAGGAAGCTGTGTGTTGAGTGGGTTTCTGAAGCTATTCAACCATCTGACAAGCATTTCTGAAGGAACATGGTGGTTCCTTCACCAGATCTACATATAGGCTTGGTGTTCAGTTTCTATCAGACAGCAGAGTCTGAAGATGGGGTAAGAAAGAAACAAAAAAAGGGGGGGATTTGATGTGAGGGCACAGGTTGTAGAGATGGAAGACCCAACCACCTTTCGCTCCCGGTCCTGATGTTTTACACAGGTTTAACCACAGACAGTCCAATCTGTTCAGAGAGCCCAGACTCATTTCTGCAGCCCATCTCTCTCTCTCTCTCCCCTCTCTCCAGCAGCTTTTGTTCTTCCCATTCCACTCTCTCCCATCAAAGCAGAACTGAACCTGCTTAGAGGGCCAAATCGCTGTGTTCTGTTTCTCCAGCAGTTTGAAATGATCACTCAGCTCTGGTGTTTAAGCGTGACAAGCTGTGATGACAGACACTGCAATAGAGCTGGAGAAATTGTATTTTTCCACTCCAGCAACCCCCCCACCACCACACACCCACCCACCTCCTCCACCCGATTCCCTCCCTTTCTCCCTGCTACCACCGCCACCACCACCACTGCAGTCATCCCACTCCCGGTATCTTTCTCCAGCTGACGGGATGGGGGTGCCTGTGCGTCTTAAGACCCCCCACTACCACCCCCCCTCCGCCAGGCACCCACCCCTTCTCATCACCCCTGCTGCTTGATGGACAAGCACACCTTCAAGATGGGGAAGAGAGGCGAACATGACAGGCATGTCGCACTGGAGACGTAAACCCGCTGGAGAAGCTGACACACACACACACCCACCCACCAACACACGCTCGTGAGCACATTCGCACATAGTGTACATTGGGAGATATAGAGACTCAATAAGCTGTCAAATAGAGATGGGTATTAAGGAAGAGGCAGGAAGCTATCTCTCTGCACTGAGCAAGTGCGCTGTGACTGACAGGCGCTGTGAGGAGAGGACGGGGCAGCGGGGGGTGGATGACACAGTCATTCGTATCTGTCAATCCGATTGAAAGGAGGAGCGCACAGTCCAAGGAGTTTGTTTTGATAGGGGATGGAGGGCATTTAATAATTGGTGTCCTTGGGTTCAGTAGCAGGGAGGGTAATTGAGCTTGTCTTTGGTGTCCGTCATATATGTTACATGTGTGCTTTTTGTGTGTGTGTGTGCAGGGCCCAGCTGGACCACTGCCTGGCAGACCTCTCGCTTGCTGGTCTGCTGCTGGCAGGAACAGGCCTGCTCCTCTCCTCGTGGGACAGGTGGGATGAGTGTTGCGGCGGCACACGCAAAACCCCAAACTCTGTCACACACATCTCAGCAGCCACTTCAACCAAAAATCTAATCCCCCCGAGTAAAAGACAGGGAACAAAACCACTGACAAAATGCCGATCTTCGAGAAAAAGAATACAAAAAAACACAGAGGCACCTAACTGTCAAGCTGTCGCGACGCTCCACATTCAAATCAAGAGAGGCTGATGTGTATTTTGGATTTTCAAAAACATGTTTGTGTGTACAAGTAAATCATTGCTTGTATGTATCCGTATGTGGCAGTGTGGCGGTGTGATTCAGTAATTCATTACAGTGGCACCTTTTCTGGGGTCTGTGGGATGGAGCTGATAAAGCCGAAGGACGCCCCTGGGCTCTGCAGGGCACCGGTCACCCCGTGCTTCAACCATCTCCTGGGGTGCCCTTTGATAAACTTGGCTGCATTCACACATAGATGAAAAAGAGCAAGGTCATTTCATAGGATGCCAAAAGGAAGCCATGCAAATGCTAATTTACCGAATGTTAAAATGCTAAAAAAAAATTGGGACTGTTTGTTTGTAATGAACATCAGAACATTTTATTACAGAAAAATCTAATCAAGTGACTTATTTTTTTTACGCACTGTGCATGATGTGATGGAGAAAAACAGACAAAAACTGAATTTTTGACGGTACGTGTTAATGGCCGGTCAGTGGAACCCATCAGATCAATGTGTTGGCATAAACATTTAAAGTAATTTTCTCTGGCTTGAAAGTGTCTCTTCAGGTTCAGATGATTTGTTATTGCTATGAGGGTAGCATGTTTTCTGTTTAGTGTATAAGAACATTTTACAGCTGTACTGTAATGAGTTTGTGATTCAGCGGCTGGCAGCAGCTCATTATGACTCAGTCTGCATTAGAAAATCAATCATGCACCTCTTAGCTGGCTGGCGTATACATTTGCTCTCGGGCGTGTGATCTCCATCCCTGCATTAATATTTTTTTACAGACTTATTCAAGACAAATATTTTTTTTACAGAGTAAACAGATAAAACAATACTTAACACTATATATTAAGGAATGGCATTTCAGGAATAAGCAAAATGAGAACAGTATTTGTATACTGATTTACTGGTGGGTTTCCTATCCTAGGACCTGTCGCTCGGTGTCCTGGCTGCTGACGGCCATGCTGGTGGTCTACTCACTGTTTTTTGCTTGGAGAGCCAACCTGGACATCAGCAGACCCCTTCTGCTTGGAGTGGTGAGCTGTGAGACTTTCTCTTTTTCAGCCAAAGTGTTTGGCTGAAAGAGAGCGACCAAAAAAAGTGCACACACAATATGGACATCTTGCATTAAAAACACTGAAGCAGCATTATACATTGATGGTGATGCTGGAGTGTGTCCATGAGTAAACCCAAGACTGTACTGAGAACCAAGTGTGTGTATGTGTGTGTGTCTGGGTACATATGAATGCTCACTTCCGGCAGGTTGAGCGTTTCTGGCTGCAGAGTGATGCTGCAGTGTGTGTGCTGGCAGGCCTCGGCTTGAGCCGGGCACACACTGAGCTGGAGAGGAGGCTGGGCTGTGGGGGGGTGTGGAAGACCACAGGCTGGGTCCTCACCATGGCTCTGCTGGCACAGATGGTACACACCAATCACAGGTGAGTACTGCACGCCGTTACACTAACAAACTTCCTGTTAGGTGTGATTTAAACATACAGTGCAGTCCGTAAATAGTAAAACAGATTTTTATGTTGTCATTTTTTGTCATTGTACAGTAAGTTTCAGATGACACCGTGCCTGCGAGATTAAAATGTTGATTCCAAGTTTTTTGTCCATGTTTATATGATTTTTGGGGAAACGGTGTGGAACCTTTTTGAGTGTATTTGGGTGGGTGAGCATATCACTGTTCGAGAGTTGCAGTTAAAGGCTCTTATTTTGTTAGGGCTAAGATATAAAGTCATTTTTGTAACCTACAACACATGCAGCACTATTGTTTATTGTCACCATCAGTCACTATGATCACTTTACTCCATACAGTTTATAATGTGACATACTATTTATTTACACATACATGTGAACGGTGCCATTTTTTAATATAACTAATCCACAACCATGTCAGATATTCATATTCATATCATGTGCAATTTATTTATTTAGTGGAATTACAATCCATGGATATATCTGTGTATCTGTATATATGGAAGAAGTATATTATATATTTATGTTTATAGTGTATATATCATCTGGGTCTTTTTGGGTCTCATTTTTTCTATTCTTTATATGCTCACTTCTTATTTGTCTTGCTGTTGAGCTGCTGTGACAAGTGAATTTCCCCAATGCAGGATTAGGAATAGTTTATTTATTTGTTTTATTAAAAGTTTATCTTATCTTGTATTATCGTACAATTTGCAAACAATAAAAAAAAACTGTTTTTAAGAGAAAAGACTGGTCAAATTACACCAGTGAAAGAAAAAAAACACACTAAATCAATAAAAAAAAAGACTAATGGATGCGTATACATTTATCTGTGGGATGAGTTTTACTTCACACTGTTCCTATTGCAGTAACTACATCGGATCCAAATGTGTCCAAAGTTACTTTTAAATACTTCTGTTTAGTAAAGTTAAAGTGTATAAGAACTCCCCTCTCATTCCACTTCCTTCTAAAATCCCCATGCATAAGTTTTCCCTGAGTCAACCTGATTTGTTTCTCCTCTGTACTTCATACCGCAGGTCTGAACTCCACATGTCAGGTTTTCCTCTGCTCACCCCATGGTACGGGCTAAAGAGAGGCACGGTTAGCACATAGATTCCACTCACGGAGCTCAGTCTGAGATGTTAGCTGTCCGAGGAGGCAGATTACACCAGCGTAGTGCTGGGGAGTGCCAGACAGCCATCACTGAGCGGCTTTGATCAAGGGGAGAGCATGGCCTGTGCTGTCAGACCCATCACACCTGTCTCCCCACGATTAGATAGGCAGCCAGAGCGCTCTGTGGAGGGGAAGGGGCGGGGGCACTGACAACTTACCCTCAGAGCACCTTGCAGGCGCACCTACAAACAGGGACTCACTCACGTACACACAGTCGTACATATCACACACACACTTCTAAGCAGGAGTAAGAATGTGCTCGTGACTTTTTTAAATTCAAGTAAACATAACTTGTGTTTTGATGCTGTTATACAGTATGATGGTATATTTGTTGTTGATCCAAGGGAGTGTGACCAGAGCAGAAACAGTGTGGTCGAGAGGTTCGGCAGGGAGCTTCTGTCCTCCGTCCCAAAAGACTCTATCATCCTGACCAGGGGAGATCTGCCTGGAAATTCTCTGCGCTACTTATACTACTGCCAGGGTGTGCGGCCCGATGTACGCCTGGTCGATCAGGAGGTCAGAGCTTTGATTTCTCCACTGTCTCGTTTTTGTCACAAACAGTTCTCTCAAAATTAATTTAGAACCAAAACCTAATTTAAGTAACAGTTCCCTCTGAATACAGTTGAGTTCAAGTAGAATTACAAATGTAGCTGTAAAAACAGGAATACTTAGAGACCAACTGGAAAAACAGAGCTCGCACATTATTGTATTGTTAGTTTGCGTCTTTTGAAATTTATGACAGAATAGCTTTGGTTTCTTTGGGTTGTCAAGGAAGAAAGATAATATTCAGAAAAAGGAGAATTTCTTCATGTCTTCATTTTCAAAAATTAAAAAAAGAACAAAGATTTTGTGAAGAAAAGGAAGATTTGTCTGCCAGTGGAGGAAAAAATATAATTTGTCATTGTACCTTGGCTGTGTGATAACGGACTGAAATTCATGAGAAATACATCATTCAGAAAGCCTGCAAGAGAATTCTGGACATCAAGCTGTAATTTAAGCACGCAGTCATTATGCACATCATAAGTTTGTATATCCCTTCAACATTGCAGTCATAAAGAGCTTTAAGACAGCATTGTAATGACAATAAGAAGTGAAAACATGAGCCTCACAATTTAGACTCTAAAGAATGGAGAGTAAAAACCCTTTGATAACCTCAAATATGGAGCAAAAGCCACTGAAATAGTCGATAAATCCTTTTCTTTTAGTGAATTATACACTGAGTGGTAATTTAACCGCTAATCACACTGCATACAAAGAGTTGAACTGAGTTGGTGGTACTCTTTCTTCCCTCCAGATGATGACATACACTTGGTATGTGGCTAAGCTGGCGCAGCACCACCCTGGGGTCCACTTTCCCGGCCACTGGTGGGACCCTCAGCACCCTGAGGGGAAAGACACCTTCAGTCTGGAGCAGTTTCTGTTCCACAACAGACAGTGAGTCACTGAAACATGGGGAGGGAGCAGACGGAGGATAAAAGGATGGGCTGAACAGATAAATAGAAGGCTGTAAAATGGAGAGAGAAAGAGAGGGCAACAAGGGTCCAAATGAACAAGTGGGTGATCTAATGAGGCAGAGATCAGCGGGATGGTCGACACAGCGGTGAGTGCAGGGAGAAGATAAGCCCGTAGAACTCTCGAGGCCATAAAAGGAGTTTGATGAACTGCAGAAGTCGACTAATCTACTTGATTTGGTTAAACAGTCTCTGGCGGACTCATTGCTGCTCCCTGCTCTCGTCACTCACTCCTCCAGGAGGAATTGAGACCCAGAAACTGGCTGGAGGCCTGTTAATACCAAGCCCACCAGGGGGCAGTGTTTGCTAGGCCAACGTGCCTGACTCTCAGTGGGGCAACACTGACCTGTGGGATTAACCCTCAGGGCCCGAGCCTTTAGTGAGCAACACAGGGCTCGAAGGTGTTGGGACACGAGGAAATGTTTGTCTACATGGTGCTCGTGTGCGTCTCATCATCAGCACCTACCTGAGAGGAGAAAGAGCCTTTTTACATGCGTGGCAATTGAGGATGTGAGCCAGACTCTTTGGGCTTTTTTTTTTTTTCCCTGCAGGAGGGACGTGTTTACCTGCATCGGGCTGCCTGACGGAGACAGGAGCTGGGAGCGCAGTTTCTCACGCTGGCCTCTGGGTGTGTGTGACTACCTGGTGCCAGTTCAGAAGCAGTTTCACCCTGAAGAGTGGGCCCATCGGACTCGTAACATCTACAACTGGAGTGAGCCATACAACAGGTGCATACACAAACATACAGAATCATTAGCGTCTCTGGACAGGTATGTGTTTAACCATTAAATCCCTCTTAAGTAGCTTTAAGGTTAAAAAACAATTACATGTTTTGGCTGGAAGGGATGTATTACGTGCTGTGCATCATAACAAATGTGTTATTCTTGCAAAATGTAGAAGCTCAATTAGGATTTAAAATAAAGTTCTGTATGTTAGTCCCATTTGTTTAAAAAGACTGTCCCAATGGCAACTCTTTGAGATTTTAGGGGTTAAATTAGCAGAATGTAATTTCCAGGAGGCCCACTGGAAGAAATCTTTTTACATTTTATGTAAAGCAAGTCTGGAAATATTAACTTAGCGATGTGATAAACCCCTTGCTAATGAGTCCCCACCACATGTTTCATCAGCAGCATCTCCTCGCCCTCTCGTTCCTCTGTGGTCTCCAGTCATCCTTCCGCAGACTCCACAGAGCTTCCCTCAGTGAGGTTGTCCTCTGTTCTTCATGCTGTGATCCAGCTCTTTGTGAATTCAACCAGAGCAAGACATTAGGCCCTCAGCCATTTGAAATGAGACTGAAGATGAAAAATAATGAGTTTCTTATTGCATTTTGTCAATAACTGTGTCAAAAGTGGAATTAGTCAAAGCTCCATATTCTGTTGCTGTTGCCAGCAGCCCTTCATTCACTCAGATATCCACGGCTGAATACTGTGACATTATTTCCCGCACCCTCACGACAAGCGTGTCCGCCGATGCCCACAAGCCAAATATTAGCTCGGGAACCCTGCTAAAATATTCTTTTGAAGAAGAGGTCAAGTGTTTACAGTCAACAAAGTGAAAAAAGGGAGATGTGGTTTTACTCCATGTCTAATGTGCTGGCTGGTATTGTTGCTCAGACATTTACTGTTTATGCAGCAAACATTGATGTTTTAGTGTATCAAAACCTGCACAGTAGAGTGGAACAATATATTCACATAAATAATCATTTATAGTTAGTGGAACTGTGCACAAGCCAAGGCCTGCAGCTGTTTAGATAAAGAATTTTTTTTCTTTTTTTTCATGTGTGAACAGTTTCCATCCTGCGTCCTGGGAGCATGTTGCTAACGAGGAGATGTGGCAGGCCAGGTACAGTAAACTTTTCCTCTTCTGAGAGGTCGCACTTTAGTTGTACAGATAAAAAGCTGCGTCACGATGCATACTAGCCCGCTAGAACATCTCCATAAACCAGTCTTGTGTGGTAGAGCATCTACATGTACATTCTATTTGGTATCGGCATCTACATAAATCACTCCATTGGAGTGGTGCGTCTGTGAGTGTGGATCTGCATGGCTCATCCATCCAGCACTTAGCCCCGAGCCTGCGTGCTTTGTTTCAGGATGAAGACGGCTTTCTTTCTGTTTGACCTGGCAGAAAGGATGCAGGGAGAGGGGAAAGCTCGTCTCTTTGAGCTGTCTTACACTGTGAGTCTGACCCCAACAAACATGCAACAATACTCTCATTTACTATAATGGTGCAGATTTAAGTGCCACACAAGGCAAAGTGTGACATATTCAGATGACATATTTTTTTTTTGTCATTTGCAGTAACATCTACTTTTATGTGTGTCTCCGTGTGGATATGTGCTTGTTTGCTGTGCAGCTGTACAAGGAGATTGTAGAGGCCCACTCAGACTACCCTCCAAACTGGGACAAGAACTTGGCGCTTGCCTGCGAGAGGCTGCTCCGCTCGGGTCACCGCGGCTACAGTCCAGACAGCCTGCTGACCTGCAGCACCCAGCACTTTAGTCTCTACTTAGAGAAGGAAGCCACTGATCCTCAGGCGCCCGCCATACGCTCGGCCATAACGCACCTGCTCACAGAGAGAGACAGGCTCCGCCAGAGCAGGCGGCACACCCCGTGACAACATCCAAGAGAGACCTACATGGAGCTGCACTGAGAGTGAGCCGCAAGCCCAGTCGAGCTGCGAGACACAGGGGATGAAGTCTGGATGTGCCTCTTTTCGTGGTTTAAAGGTGGTGCTTCAGACGGACAGAAAGATGTAGTCGGATTTAAAGGAATGCTGAAGTACTGTTATCAAATGATCAAACAGAAGTCCACACAAAGGACACAGAACTACGACTCAGCCATGTTTAATTTGATGAATGTTTACAGTTGACCAGGGACAGAGCTTGACTTCAGGAAGCCTTGACTGACCCCAATCAAGCTGTGCGTGCTCCCCTAAAACTCACCCATTCGATTGCTTTATCGTTGCATCTCTTCCGTTTTTTTTCTCTCTCTCTCCTCTTCTGCTCTCAGTTTTTAACGTGCTGATTATTTTGCCTCAGCCAATGCTCCACTTCTCTTTTTCTCACATTAGGATGGCAAGGCCGAGATTGAGGGAAAACCAATTTGGGGGCAGAAATGGGGGATTAGAGCGGCTGTTTAATCTAGGACAGACTTGTGCTGTGCCATACAGTCCTCACTCCCCATAACCAGCACTACCCACCCACCCCTCTATCCTTCCATCAGTCTATCTTAGATGGTCCTTTAAATGTTTAAAACTAATGGATTCAATGAGTGTTTTTCTCTCTCTCTCTCCCTCTCTCTCTTCCTTCCAAACGGGAGGTCTGTAATCCCTCATGGATTTAAATGAAATGTGAAATGTCACAATGCCAGGGACCCTTTTAGAGGTGCGTTTCTGTGTGCAATGTGTGTATGTGTGTTGATTTGTGTTTGCATGTTAACGTGTGTGTGTGTGTTTGTGTGTGTGTGTGTGTGTGTGAGAGAACATGCTTAAATCTCCACCCAAGCTTTTACTCTGCCGTAACCGCATATAAACATGGTCAATAAACAGATCG
>JBAJHX010000115.1:12912188-12933314 GCA_037176925.1 Amniataba percoides
GGAGGAGGAGGGGGGTGGAGGGCCGGGGAGTGTTGGTTAGCGTTTGGGAAGAGAATAGAGGGTGTGAGAGGCATGATATACTGAGCTGGCCACAGATTTTGCAGAATCTTACACTCTGAAAAACTTTGCCCGCAGATCCCTTTCCTAAGCATGAGAAACCTGTTTCAAGGATGTTTACGAGGTGCCACCCATCTTTGTCAAGGTTGCCAATGCCTGCTACCAAACTCCACAGATATTTTTAGCTCGGGATTGTTGTTTTTCTAGTGTACTAAGTTGCAGGTCTAAGTGAACTGGTGACTCCTGTCAGCTGCTTCTCTGTAAAATCTTCAATAACTGTAGACTTTAAATGAAGTGGAAGCTTAACTTTAGAGTCTCTCACATATTTTAAGCTGTCATTATTTTGCCTAAATTAAATGTTTCCTTGTCAACTCACCGATGCGTATTGGGAAAGAACAGACCCATTAACGTCAGTCTGTGTTTACATCATGTCATGATTGACTCGTCTTAGGTTTTTGTTTGCTGTCACTCTTGATGTGTGTGTTTCTCAGTGTGTGTTAGCCACTGTGTGCGTGTCAGGTACAGTGTGTTTGCAGGTTTGCTGAGTTTATTTGTTCAGGTGTTTGCAGTGCTTCCCTTTGTGTTCCTGTTTGTATTTGGGTTGCTTTGCGTCTATTGTGTCAAAATGGACTAAGTGTTTGTAAGTGTCTTTCCTGAATTTAACGGACCACTTCATTGTCTTGGTGCTCACGTCTTTGTGTGGGCACACCCAGACTATTGTGCTGCCGCTGGACCCGGCTCTGCCATCGCTGCTGATATAGAGCTTATTGAAAGTGATTGTTGCTGCACAGATGAGAGTTCATCTCAATAGGAGTCTATGGCAAAGCATTCAGACACAGAGAGGGTCCTTCACCTGCCTCCGCCAGACGCATGCAAGAGATAAGGTCACCTTAGGACCCTGTGTGGAGCCCCTCCACCTTCACAGCAGCCTCATCTTTCTCAGCCCGCACAACCTCACCCCTCTAGTAAAACAAACCAAACAATAGAGGCAGATATGTGAGGGATTAGAGGTCAGAGGGTTGGGGAATGCGACATCTCCATTTCCAGGATCAATCTTCAACCACTTAGTAATCTCTGGCCCCAGGCCCCACATACCTCCAGTGGTCTCTCTAACTGAGAACTGGCATTGCGGAGCTGTGTGAGCTGGTACCCCTGCTGGGTGTGGGGTGCTGATATGATAGTGGGGGGAGGGGGTGGGAGGGTGAGGTTATAACCTGATGGTGTACATGGTTGGAGTAGCGGAGGGACGAGTAACAAAGGGTCCTCCCTTTATATCCAAAACCCTCACCCAAATCCTCACTGATACATGGGTAAAAGCATTTGTGTGTGTTTGCCCATGTATGACGCATGCACAATGTGAACACGTGCGTGCATGCGTGCGTGCGTGTGTGTGTACTTTGTGTGCACATGCCCGTAAAGTTGTTCTAATCTGTAAATTTGTAAATGTGAAATAACTTCTTCAGAGCAAACTGAATATTATCCCCAAGTTCCCGTTGTTATCTTGTGTACACACATTTGTTTGTTTGATACAGCCCCTCTCCACTACTGCACTTCTGTATATCAAAGACAGCAGCGCAGAGCGCAATTGAAAATGGCTACCGTGGAGAAAGGTCTCTCTCCGCTTTGACTGCGAAGAGGCAGAAAAAGCCCCATTCTCCGCTCCCTTCTTAGATCTATTTAAATAATTGAGGAGTAAACTGACAAATTAGGCACCTTTATGGACGCCCCTGGGCTCTCTCTGGAGAGAGTGCCACCAGCCACAGGATAATATCTCTCTGTGCTTTGAGAAGGGGAGGGGGAGGAGGGTAGTGGACCAGGAGGGGTTTCGCCAATCAAGCGGGCCACACTTCCTCCCCCAGGTTCTAATTTTGTGCCACATTAAAGAGCTCGGCCTCCATTTAGGACACAGAGAGGCATTTTCATAATTTGCCGGGTCTCTCGACTAGCTCGGGGTGCCTTTTTTCCTCTCTCTCCTCCCTCTCTCTCTCTCACTCCGTGTCTGAATGGAAGGCCTGGGGAGGAAGAAGGGTAATTCATTCGCCTCCTTTCAACCAACCGGCTTCAGTTCTGCATAATGTTGCTGCTAGGTGTGTATAGCAGCTAATATTTATCTCTTTAATAATTCTCTATTAGACCTGAATATTATTTGCCGTATAAAAGCCAACATTGCTCATTGTCAGCTGCACAAAAATGGTGTCATTCACGTTTTGTTGATACATTAAGGCTAATTCATAACCCTGCATTTAACATATCGAGAGGAGTTAAAGACCGTAGTGGATCTAATCTGTGACTGTGCAGCCACACAGCTGTGATGCTCACGCTGATAACATCTGTGATGGAGTATGCATACAGTACATAATCTAGGTTAAAGTTGTTTCATTTCCTCTTGCTGACACCATCCATTCATGCGCTGCATGCGTAAGCATTGATTCATATGTGATTGGTCACATAATTCACAGTCTCAGGGGGCATTTCATCGCTGACAGACAAGCTAATCTAAAATCCCCCAATTTACAAATGAAAATCCCACCATCCAATTGAGCTAATAGAGGGACTTGAATGGGATAATAAGATGTGGTGTAATACTGTGTAAAAAGCCTGTAATGTTGTGTTGGTGTAAGAGCCTGTGTGACTGGATGTTTGACTGTTTGCAGTGATTACAGGGGCCTGCGGGCCTGGCGGCAGCTCTGTGGCTGGGACAGGGAGCTTCTCCCTGGGCAAGGAGATACGCCTGTCTGCCCCCTTCTGCTGGAGCTACAGGGACCAGGATGTCAGGAGGGAGAGTGCTCCCAGTGAGCGCCCTCTCTCTCTCTCCTTCTCTCCCCGCCTCTCTCCATCTCTTTCTGTCTGTCTCTCTCCCTCTCTTGTCCCTGGTCTCTCTGTGTCTGTACTATTGCAGTGCTTGCAGATGTGCACAAACAAGGGAGGATTAAAGCAAAACGAATCTAAACAGACAAATGGAATTAGAGTGATGGGTGTCGGTGGGCTGGTTCACAGTGATAAACATAATGATGCTCTGTGTGTGTGTGTGAGTGTGTTCCTGTGTCTAGGGGATTATCAGTGGTTAGGTGTGTGGTGTGTATGGCTGGGTGACTGCTTCTGGGTGTCTTTGTGTGTTTGCCTATCTGTCTATGTTTTTGTAATTATGTGTGTGTATATTTACTCGGCCTCTACTCGTGTGTGTGGTAAATGTGTTATTCTACATTGCCTCACAAAAACAAGTCTCTGCACTCTCTGCATGTGTGTGGATTTGTTTTTCTGTGTTTTCCTGCTGGCCGGGGTCGTATTTCCTTCTCGTCTTTCATAGCGTGTATTTGTATCATGTGCGTCTCCACAGGACTCTTCACCCAATATTGACGCATGCCTAGAAAGATGACAGAAGGTTTCTGGAATATGAAGGTCTCATAAACTAATCTCGCATAGCGCTCTGCAGTTTATTTGCTGATGTTGTGTGCGGACTTGTTTTCTTGTGGCAGGGGTCTGTGTGTTTGTGCGCTGAGGAGGTCAGGAGCATGGAGGAGCCAGCGGGGGGGCAGTGATCAACAGCCTGGGGCTCCCCTGCTGAGGGGCTCTGGGATTAGGGCTAAACCCTGCCCTGCCAGATGGGCACAACACGTCCCCGACATCGCACACCAGCACCAGCACCTCTATGACCGCACTCAAGCTTCCCTCATCTTATGTGGAAACCAGGCGACTGGAACCATGGCGACACTCACTGGTATGCTATGAGTGGGTCAATAAAAGTTGATGCTGATGTGATCACAATAAATTCTCTATGCACTGTAGCCAGCATCGCACATTTGAAAGAAACCTGTGATTGTCATGTTTAAAACACATCTCACCCCACCTTAACTAAAACTTAGAATTCTTCTTTCTTAGCTGAATATTTATATGGACTGGTTAATCAGATGTGGCATGTTTGTTCATAGCAGCCATGTGAGTGAATGTATCATCAATCATCTCTTCGCAGGACCACACAGAGTGGCGGCAAGAGAGACGACTGAGATGAGGTACTCTTCAAAGTGTCAGCTAGTGGACAGTTTGGCCAGTCAGCAGGTTCAAGGGTATCGGAAATGAAACTTACAGGTTGTTTTGATGTGCTGTATTTCAGAGCCACGGGCAACACTGAAATGATAAAGTGTGTGTGTGTGTGTGTGTATGTGTGTGCAGGTGTGTGGGTAGATTGGTGGCTCGGGAATCGGCAGTGTGTTGATTGCTTCCCGCTTGACTTTTATCACACACAGCGGGCACTAAATTGACTAAATTGTTTCCAGTTGAACTCATGATTCGCTAGATGAGTTCATTTGTTTATTAGTTTACTTATAAATCCATTTATGATCTCTGCAAGACATTCATCTTGTTCCGCCACATTCATTTGCTATTACAGGGGCATAAACTCTGATTTTATGGTTGCAAGAACGTCTTACAGTCGCTATGGTAACCTTTTGCCATTTACTGTAACAGATTAGCTTTACAACTGGTTATAAATGCTATAAAAACTAAAGAACGTGAACAAAAGCCCTGATAGAGACTGTGCTGCTTATCATACATAAAAAAGTGGTTTAAACTAACCAATGAACATACTCTCAGTTCCACACACTTAAGAGCAGACAGAAAACGTGTACATATTCATATATACAATGTCAGTGGTATGCAGCATCAACCTGCAGCATCAACCTGCTGTGAGTCTTTGTGATACTACCCCACCTGGATCTCTTATCCAGTGGTCCCCCAGCATGACTTAGAAAATTGTCTCTGTGTTAGTAGAAAGCAGATTACATGAGTAAAGTGTACAAACAAATAAAAGATTACAGGCTGTGAACATGTTTCAGTCTAATGCCCTTTCAACAAGCAATGCTCAGCACAATGCTTTTCTCTCCCCAAGCTAAATTTGGATTTCCCCTCTGATGTGAAGGCCTGCTGGCCAGCTATGTCTTCCACCAAGAGCACAACCTCTGTAATGACAGTGTTCCACGCGACTGGCCTGTCTCCTTCGCTGGTATTAGTTAGGCTTTGGAGTTCAAGTGACTACGGGGTTTAAACACGGATTTTTTTTTTAAAAAAGGGGGGAAGAAAGACTCGCTGTTGTTCTTGAAAAGCTGTGTTTATCCAGGATTAGAGACACCAACATGTTAATAATTGTTTCTCACAGAACTGCAAAGAAGCACTTTCCTGTAATCCCCTAATCAGGCATTACACCTCTGAGCGAAGCCACAACGCAGGCGCGTGGTGTCTGTGACGCAGCACGCCCACACTGTGTAATACACCCACGTCTTCCCCATCACCACACCCACTGTGTACAAAAGCACCTGCTCTATTCGTTTCCTTTTAAATCTACTTCTTTGTGCCCACTACATGCATTCACTATTAGAGAGCAAAAATACTGACAATCTTATTTTTTTTCTGTAGTGTTATTTTTTTATGTTTATGATTTATAACGTGTCTACAAAGGTAGATAAGATTAGTCTGCTCACCAAGTTCACAGATATACCCCAGAAGTGCTGTGAGCATCAAAGACTTACTAATGAAGCTTTCCTAACTTCTTCAAGGTCATTTGCTTTTCTTTGGAAGATGATTTTTATGGCCAATTTATGGTCTCTTTTAGAATGAAAGCTTGATATTGATCAAAGATTATATTTTCTGACCAGTTTGAAAGTAGCTCCCCGCACTTGTAAGACGGCAAGGAGGTGGAATGTATCGCCTCTTCGGATGCTGCCAAGGTCACATATTTTGCTAGTTGTTGGTCAGCATGTCAGCTGTCCTCTGTAATACAGTGGCACAAGGTCAGACATAAGGCCACTGTACATGCTGAGATGATGAGAGGTCCGAGGCTAGTCCTGGGAATGTGAGGGCAAAGGCTCGCAACATGGGAGTTGTAGGTCGGCTTTAATAAGTCTGTATATGTAAGAAAACGCCTTAGTGAGCAGAAGTTTTACTTACTTACTTACTTTTTTAATCATATGTGAAAAATACATATGATACACATGATGCACCTTGACTTTTTTGCCTGGTATCTTTTTGTGTTCACATGTTTGCTTGGTGATGTTAGCGTGTCCTGCTTCACACATATGCTTGTTTGGCCATACATTTGTTTGTTTAAACCGCCCCCTTACCCCGTATGCCATTTCAGGCTCTCCATTTTCACTTTTTTTTTTTGCTTTGTTTTTGAATTTTTCGTGCCCATTGTCAGTGTCGAGTGTTTGTTTGTTGTTGCCCCCCCCCCTCCCCGGTCTCTGCCCCCTGTCTCCTTGCAGGGCCTGGTGGGAGAGTGCGATGAGGGGATCGGCAGGGATTAACCTGGGGAATTTAATTAGTGGAGCTGTCGTCCCTGCCCTTAACATTTCAATCTCCCTGTGCTGGCTGGCGGTGCTGGAGCTGGACCTGCGATGGCCAGCAGCTGGGGAAGGGAGGGAGGGAGGGAGGGAAGGAGGGAGGTGGGAGTGGGGGGGATGAAGGGTGCAGAGGCAAGACACGTTTTGACAAACAGATTAGTCGGGCACCCTGATGGTGTTTTCCTTGTGGTGGGGGGAGGATGGAGTCAAGAAGGGCTGAAAAATATAAATGTAAAAATATGTATTTTGGCCTAAACACACCTGAGAGTAAGAGCGTTATTGTAACTATACCCCTAACTTAAAAAACATAATCAGCTATGGCCACGTCGTTTTTTTTATTTCTTAGACCAAGCGACCAGTAATGATAGCTAAAGTAGAGATTCTAGTTTTGTTATACAACAATTTCTGCACATTGTTTTTGCCAGTCAAAAGTCATTAATTTGGGGTTTAAAATTGGCCTTAACTACATATGTAATTAGATTCTGTGATATTTGTTTTGTATTTCTTTAGGTCAGTGTATATTTGATAGCTTATTTATTTGCACATCTCATCACAGCCTGTCGTACTGGCCTCTTGGTGGTGTTGGTGAGCAGCAGAAGGGGGTAGCCAGTGAGAGCTTGGGGTAATAACTACTCTATCCGAAGCCACACTGTTGCATTGTAATCCTGATGCTAAACTTCCCATTAGCCCATCTGGGACAGCCCACCCCCCTCAAATACCCCCCACCCTGCCCCACAAACACACGCGCTCAAAGCCACTGTGGCTGAATGTTAGAAGTGTTGTCTGTCCCGTTTACGCCTGTTAGGTGGGGTGGGGTGGGGGGGTCATGTCCAGCAAATTAAAAAAGCTGCTGTAGGAATGTCGCCAAGTCCCACAGGAGCGACCGGCACCCCGTCCCTCTTCCAGCGCTGACCCGCTGGTCACCGGTGAATCCCCTGTTTGTATTCCACACACACCCCCGGCTCTGGGGAGCGGTCCCAGAAGCCTCCTGTGGGACTGCTGATAATTTAAGTCAAACATTATGTCCCCGCTTGTTTGACACCCATTTAAAGCTTTTCAATCACATGTGTTTGCTACAGTCCATTGCCTAGCCTTGGAGTGCTATCCATGTCACACCCTTTCAAAGACCTAATCAATGTTGTTTGATCAAGTCGCTGGTGTCAAAACAATCGATTTTCTTTAGGAATCCAGTTGGTGGACTGATAATTCAAAATAGGTTAGATGTCCTCTTTGATTTTCTTTTCTTTATTTTTAATAAGACATTTTTGTATCAGTGGAGCCAACAGTAGGCTTATCCGCTCCCCTCCCCCAGTGTGACTCCCCGTCTTCCCAGCATGCCCCTCCTGGTGCATGGCTGGCCAGTGTCAGTGTGCCACTAATTAAGGACTCTTTAAGAGCTATGGAGCATACTCATTAATGAACTGTAGCATCCTTACTGTCCGTGGATTGACAGAAGAAGGGAGGGAGGGGCTGATTCAGCTTGATGGTCTGCTGGTCTGCTGGCCTCATGGCCCGTGGTTCAGTTGGCGTTAGGGAGATGAAAAATAAAGTTAGCAAGTTGAGTTTTTTCCTTGTTGATTGTCAAAAACATTATGTGTATCTTAATATTAATCTTATTTAGTATTACCCTTCTTTTCTTTTTTTTACTTCAGCAAACAGTGTAAGGAGTTTTTGGTTTTTTCTTACATGTTTTTTTTTTTAATCATCTAGAAATTATTATTTATCAGGAGCGTTGCTCTTCCCAGTTATGTATTCACCCACCCCCACCCCCTCTTAAAAAACCTGCTCCAACTGTCCCCCTCCCTGCCATTTGTTTATTCCATTTTCATGGAAATGCAAAACAAAACAAATGGCTGTGTTTGTCTTTATGAAAGTAGGCCAAACAACCGCTGACAAACAAGAGGGGGAGTTGTAGGTCAGGGCGCCACAAGCCATGTGTAACCGTGCCTGACGAGAGAGCATGACACGATGTAGTAAGCCACAATAGACACAATAACATACAAACACCCCTGCCAGAATGATGTAACATTGTCTAGACTAAACAAAAAAAAAAAAAAAAAAAAAAAAACGATAAAATGAGCTTTCAGAGCAGGCATACAGGGAACAGACAAAATAATAATTATAAAAGACTTAAAAGCAGACAGTTGTACCTCAACTGATTATATGAGTAACTTTTAAAGAGATCTTACAATAAGTAATTTTATAAGAAACATTTCAAAACAAACAGCAGGCATCTAACAGAGGTCCAAAGAGGTCAAATAGGAATGGTTAAAATGGCGCTTTCCACTGGAGTTCATAAACTACACAGGGGGAACAGATGGGAGCAGCTAATCATTGCTCGTTTGAATTAATCAATTTAATTGATCCGTGAAGTGATATGAGTGAGCAGGGACTATAGCAAGTGCAGACAGAGACAAATTGGAGTCAAAATGTACAAATGTGAATTGTACAGTAGTGCATGTAGTGACTTTGCTTTACTTTGAAAGAGTAGAAGTTCAAGTCGCTAAGTTTTGTCTAAACTCCAGGACAGAGGTCGCTATAAAAAGAGTTTAATGTTTTAAACTTCTTTCTAGAAATAGTAAGTTCTGAATTGCATATTTTTTAGAGCTTTTTTTGTACTTTTGACACATTACAATTCAAGTCGTGCACTTTTGTTCACCATACATCTCATCCAAGATATTTAGACTACAGGGAAGTGTTTTTCTTGTGCGATAAAATCATTCAAAATGCACATTTTGAACTGACATTTGTAGGCGCTCCAGTGTGAATGTCATTAGCAGCAGAAGTTGACCTGTTATTACTTAAAGCACAATGTATTCAAGTGTAGACCCCATTTAATTATAATAGACGCAATTGTTTTTAAGAACCCCCTCTGTCTCTCTCTCTCTCTCACACACACACACACACACACACACACGTCATATTCTTTGTTTCATGCCCCCTTGTCTGGCATAATACCTCAGGTTAGACACACGCACACACACACACACACACACACACACACACACACACACACACCAGATGCCCCCTGACGCTCATTCACATAAAGCGGGCACGTGATCGACGGCCCCGAGTCCACGGGCCTGCCAGCCTCATGGCATTGTGTCTCTTTTGGGCAGGCAGCCGGCCTCCCTAAATACCCTTTTGTCTTGGGTGGGATAATAAAGCGGTGGCCAAGCCGCTGGTGTGGCACGCGCACAGCCACTCATCCCCCTGGTCTGTGACCTAAACAGGTGGATAGGAGGGAAGGGCTGGTCGTGGCGGGTGGACAGAAAGGGGGGGATGAGGAAGGGGGAGGGAAAGGGCGGAGGGGGGAGGGGGAGAAGAGGCTGCATCTGTCCCCACACTCAACGACTCCCTGGGTCAGCCACTGCCCCATATGCTCTCAGGAGAGAGGGAGCCACGCATGCAAACCCAGACTAACAGGTGGAGGGGGGAAAGGAGGGGGATTAAGAGAGGTAAAATTGATTGGGACGGAGGGATTTTGAAACAGTCAAATTAGCTGTATGAGACGGAAAGACAGAGATTTGACTATCCCCGGAAGATTTCACTTAGAGGAGACTCTTAACCCTTAAGCCATATTAAATGTTGCATCATGAGAAGCACTTCTAGTCTCTGCCTATGGGCCATATTGGCTCTCAGGCCCGGAGCGTCATCTCTTCGACAGGCAACTGTTGCCATGTTTGTGTGTAACAGCAGTTACCAGACAGTTGCTGTCATATTTATTTTGTGCCTTTTCTGTGAGGTGACTTTATGAATATTTGTAGTCTGGCTGTAACCTGTATTAAAAAGTAGTTGAAGCAGGATGTTTCTGGAACTTGAACTGTGTTGTGAACTTGTGTGATAGAGACGCCCGCTTTCATGTATTCAAGGCACGTTGGACGAGGGCCTACACTTGCGGGTCGTGAATCCCAAAGGCTTAGCTTCTGCGCGATGACACCCTGAAACAGTTCATTGATGTATAACACTCAATGAAATATTGAAATAAGCAAAGAAAAGAAATCTGCCTTTGGGCTAATTCGTCTTTCCTCGCGGCGCTGTAGTTTGACTAACTGCTGTCCATCTGGGGGGGCTGGGAGAAGTGGGATTGGGGGGGAGGAAGGGGGTGCTCTCCAAGCTCTAATCTGTTGGATGCAGCTAATTAATTTTTGGTTCCTCCTATAGGCCTCGCAAGAGAACAGTGTTTGCAGGAGATTACGAGATAGAGTGTTTGTTAGAAAGGTGTAAATTATCAGCGAGGTCTCACCGTGCACCTGTGTTAATTGTTATAATGAGGAGTCTCGTGGGCTCGGCGGCACGGTGAGGAGGAGAGAAGTGGGTCTTTCACAGGGAACTATGTGGCTCAGCAGAAATGCGCGCCTGTATCGCCTAAACACATTTTAAAGAAAACAAAATCGTCATTATTGTTGTATTATGTTGCCAGTGATGGCGAATTACTCAGAGGGAAAGCTCGCCTTTTATGAATTAATTCACTGACGTCGCTGAATCTGTGCGGCCAGGGATTAATGTGAAATTAGTAAATGATATTGTTGCACTACTTTACCTCTTTTGAGATACACTGCGGCTGTTTTTGATATACCGTGTAGCCTGTGGTGAGAATACTGGCAGAATGGAGAGAAATTGGCTCCGTTCACCATGAAGTCATTAAATTTGTAAGCTATTTGTGATCAAAAGGTGTGTTTGAGGCCATTAACTATGGAGTTTGATCACGGCTTACGTGCGATGTCAAATGTCAGTTGTTCCTGCTATTTCCCCCAATTTCAGTTGAAAGTAAGTATTAAGCCGGAAGAGAATATCAAAAGCTTTCTATGTAAATGTTGTTAAATACCACTACTGAAGTTTGTTATATACTGCATTGTTTCTGCCTCACATTTGATGCCCCAAATCCTCACTTTGCTTGGACTCAGTGGGATTTCAAGTGGGATTACTGTGGGCCATGTCCATCAGTTCTTTGGCTCAGACCACACGCCCCGATGTTGTGCATTTTATGGACGAAACCACGCAGGAATATTTGGAGCTTCAAGGTTCACTCTTGACCTTGGAAACGGCAGCTTCAGAAAATCTCAACATAAAGTCCAACTTACTTGTCGTTTCCGGAGCTTTCAGCCACATCTTCTAGCCCTCCTTTTACTGAAATTTGTGGTGAATAGCAGGAACGACTGACATCTTTATGACAACTGTGTAAGTCCACGTGGGGAGGAAGGCCGAGAGACGGGGAGCTTTTGTTGGGGATTTCTTTGTCAGCGTTCATATTTCGAGTTGTAAAATGTTTCTTCAGCAGCAGGAATACTTTCTTTCTCTACAAATTACCATTGCAGAAATGACTTATTTGTGATTGGGCGGCAGAAACGTTGTCTCAAACCGCAGCATGAGCTGTGCGACAGAAACCAACATGACAACAATGAGAGCTGTCCTTTGCTTTGAAGCTTAATGTGACTTTCATATTGAGTGGCCAAATTGTGCGTTTGACCTCCAGGACTTCATTAATGACCATTAGTCATCAGTTAGGGGCGATTACGCTTGTAATATTTCAGCACTTTACTCTTTACCATCCCGCTGTGTGTGGGGCCTCACCATTAGGTCGATGCTTAATCCACTATGAAAATATTTCCATTTGTCTCATAAGGAGATTTTTATTAATGGTCGAGGAATATTTAATCCGAGGAGTTTGCAAGCTTAAAGTATAACGTATTAATATGCTGTTGCTGTCCCCAAGAACAAAGTAGTCATCGGTGGTACATTTGCTGACGATGTTTTAAATATTTACAAATGTTTTGTTGTTCTAAAGTATGAAAAGTAAAGTAAAATTCTCAATCAAAAATCTCCTTTTAAATGGACAGCCTCTTCAGTTCTAACGAGGTGAGCTTTAACTAACTAGGTATTAACTTGACCCATAAGCATAGTAATAATGTGTTTTTTAACATATGCTGAGATCTGGTAATCTTCTTATGGGTTTGAGGGTTTTTTTTCCTGTGCCCCTGAATAGCTTAACAAAATATGCCTCAGTAATGGATGGTTGTATCCTCATCCATCGCCCTCCTCCCACCTACTATAACTTGAAATAGGCCATCAAGTGGCTAATGAACTGATAAGCCCTCTGTGTCCTGTGGGGCTTATGAACATCATAAGCCAAATGTTTAGGCATATTTGGCGAGACTGTTAAAAAGAAAAAAAAAAGGAGAGCATTTTGTGGGCAAAGTAGAGAAATAAAGAGAAGTACGAGGCTGTGCTTTCCTGTGCGTGTGTGCTAAATCACCGCAGGTCGTGAGGGAAAGTGAATTACTTTGAGTGCTTCTGAGGTAGCCCTTACAGGTTGTGCGACGCTCGCTGGTGCAGAAAAAATGTGTGGCCCTTTGCTTCATCAGACCTCCAGCTAGTCAGGCTGCTGGTATCATTATCAGTTTGGGATCTCTGTAAATCCACGGATTTGTGTGAGCAGTCTGAGAAATTAAAATAACATGCTTTTTACTGCGCTTACTTCAAATCTCTTTAGACTTCATTTTTTAAAACATCTAAATCTGTTATTATGTAGGCTACACAAAACCCTTTTAATTTAATCTTTGACAAGATTATCAAATTCATTGATGATGTCACAAACTTAAATAATTTCAGAAAATGTCGACTAAGCCTGGATAAGCACTTTCAAGGGGATACTGCTGGATTAGCTTAAAAATATTATTTATTTTTTTGCGTGTGTATTTTTTTTGTATTAGTTGTTGGCACATTTTTGCACATCATTATGCTGTTGCTTTTATTTTTATTTTCATTACAATACACATGCACATACTGTATATATCAAACAGCCTACCATGCAGTCTGTCAAACAAGTGGTGAGATCTAAAAGCATGTGGTGATTTTTAATTTAGCGCCATAAATATCTTTATAATTTCTCATTTTAGCAAACTGTCTCACATTCCTGGGCAGTTTTTTTTTAAAATAATCACTATCTGCCTCTTTTTCTCAGTAATAAACCTGTTTGCCTTTTCATCACCAATATTTAGCTTTATTGAGACGTTTGCTCTTCCGATCTGCAGAAGTGGATTGTGGTTTGGATGATTTTGGTTGGGGGGGGAAACACCTGTTGATTTTTTTTTTTTTTTTTTTTTTTTTTTTTTGCAGGGGAAACCTCTCATGATCACCACAGCCTGACTGTGACAGTGGGTGGGTTTCTTTGTGATCCTTACTTGTTAAATCAGACTGGCTCTCCTATCATTTTCATAATCAGACATGCTCGGTGAAAGGACTCCCTCCCCTCAATCTGAATCCCAATCCTCATCCCCATTCCTGCGGCCTTCATCATCTTGAGCAGGCCGCAGTCTGAGGAGGAGTTTTGTGACCGACCGGACAGTTTAGCAGACCAGTGGCCGAGGGGCGCTGTTAGACAAAAAAAAAAAAAAGAAAAAGAAAGAAAAAACAGGAGGGATTAAAGCAGCGTCTGTTGGCCCCATATGCTCCTCAGCGCTGCCTCCCTCTTGATTAAAACTCATTGTATGTGCGAAGTGCTGCGGAGGCCGGGCGTCTAATCCTCCCGTGACTTGTGCACTTTGCAGACACGAGGCTGAGAGGTTACAACAACACGACCGTCACACGGCGGAGGCCGGGACTTTTATTTTGAAATCATCTCCGGTAGCGACTCGTACAGTTTTGTCTCTTCACGAGCTTTTTTCTAATGACTTTCCCCTCCAATAATGACTTTTTTCTTTTTTTTTAAATCCAGATTAAAAATGTTTTGGTGGAGTCCGGATGAGGCACAACCTCAAACTTTTCTCCTGGTTTCAGCCCCTTGATGCGTCTCTTTCAGTGTTTTTTCCCTACAGTTGACGTTTTAAAGTGACCCTCTGTCTGTCTGTCTGTCTGTCCTGCAGCAGTCTGTCTGGAGGGGCTGTTGACACTGAAAGGAGACGCGCCTCATGAATATTCAGGCCTCTGTCAGCCTCTGCTATTGTTTCCAAGTTCAGTTGTTGCGTTGTTTCATCGGGCCTCTGAACTTTGGCACTGTGTCTCCATGACTGAACATCACACTGCTCAAATATCCCTGCGCCGCTCATACAAACACCAGCACCTCAACAGAAAGACAGGTTTCTGCCTCACCCTTCAATGAGTGACGGATACTCGCTGTTGTGTCATTAGTTTTTTTTTTTTTAAGTGCAACCCAGCCCCTCTCAAACACACACACACACACACACAGACACACACACACACCTATGTGTCCGTCCGCGCAGGAGTGGAATCAAAGTCGCTCTCCTCTTTTTAACGCTTGGATTATTTCAAGCAACGCTTTTAATTAGTGCGCTCCTTTAGCTGGAGACTCCAATGAAAGAGAGATTATTGGCAATGTCAAGGATGCTAATTGAATGTTGGACTTCTAACAATTAGCCCGCTGCAGAGCCATGTCGACTCATTACAGATCCCAGAGCCTCTGTCTGTCTGTCTGTCTGTCTGTCTCTCTCCTGACTGTCTCACGTCCAGGTCGGGACTCGAGAGTTGGAGCAACAAAAAAAAAAGTGAGCATCCAAAAAAAAAAAAAAAAAAACCTCTTCAGATGGTCTCCTCACCTGCTCACTTCACCACAGAACCACTTCAGAGAAAATGTGCAGATAAAGCCTTTCACCTCATGCAGCACACAGGTGGAGAAAAAAAACAGCATAATCCTACAGCTTCCATAAAAGTATTTTAAAGTACACACACTTGGTGGCCCATATAATAGTTTTAAAGGGATGTTATGGTGAGTTTTTTTTTTCTCGAGTTCAAAAATGCACAGCAGTGTCGAGACTCTGGAGTTTGTGACATTTTTGGCCAAATTTCTGCAGATTTATGCCATAGATGCCTTTTTTTCTTTTTAATGCCCCAGCATCACATTTAAAGAAATATCACGTCAAACTGCCAAAACCAAAACAACCAATAATAATAATAATAATAATAATAATAATAATAATAATAATAATACCAGTAAAAAGATGCTCAGCAGTGATTTTTTTGTACATTTTTGTGTGCTAATATTTTGAAGGGATTTTAAGCTTTTACTTCAGTGTTTCATTCCGGTGTGTTAAAGGCCTACACATCGTGTCATTAGAGCAAATTAGCGCAGTTTATTGATAGATTTATCCAACACCCCTCCCCTCCTGGTTAGATGAAATATCAGGCCCTGCACATTTGGGGATCAGCCATGTAAACCCATGTGGTGGCTTTGAATGGGACCACCGCCGCCCTGCAGAAAAAAAAAACCCCGCCGGTAAAATATTGGGATTAAATCTCTTGGAGGGCAGGATTTACACTGCTCCCTCCACCCGCACTCTCTCTTTGTTGAGGCGATCTGAATTGGACTACCGGAAACTAAAAAAGGAGAAGATATGATCAAATAAAAAAAAAAAAAGTTAAATGCTCCATCTGAGCCAGAACATTTTTACTTTTAAATTTTATTTGTCTAATTTCCCTTTTTTTCTCCCCTCAACAGACTTTTCACTGTATTTCTTCCTTTTTTGCCACTGTGAGCTCTGGAGGAGGGGGCTGTAAAAACAAAGATTAAATCACAAAATATAGATGTGAGCAGTGGGATTTCAACCCAAAAATGTTAATAGAAACTTTTTTTTAATCTCTTGTAGTCGCTGATGATGCGCAAGGAACCAGTTTTGAAGAAGTAATTAATTACTAATTATTTGTTTAATGAACACAATTACAAAAACAAACGAATAAACAAAACTATTTAAATTTTTCTTAATTAAATGAAGGGATATTTCCCCTTTTCAATTTCCCACGAAATACTGAGTCTGATTTTTAAAGCTGGGCCTCTTCAAAATGAAAATTAGAGTCATTATCATCCGTTTGATTGTTTTTTCATCACTATTATTAATGTTGATAGAAAAAAAAGTGCTGTGTGTTATTATTTTTTTCTCCATAATTTATTTCTGTGTTTAAGAATAGTCCTGTAACTCAAACAGACCACCAAAAAAAAAAAAAAAAAAAGAGAGAGAGAGAGGAAAAAATAACACCCACGATTAGATGTTGCACACATTACCTGACTCACTCCCACTCATCTTCCCTCCCCACCTCACACACACACACGCACACACAGATCGTTTCTCGATGAAAGAGTAAGCTCACAGGACCTTTATTCATGTCTTTTCAGCGGTGAGGTCACACCATCTTTGGAGCCAGTAAAGGATCCACAATCACCGTGTGTTGAGATCAATGGAGGGCTGGAGGAGTGTGTGTGAGGTGTGTGTGTGTGTGTGTGTGGAGGGGAGGGGGGGGGGGGGTAAGTGTGGCTGACCTTTTGATTATTCCTACCATGTGCTTGGAAAAGTTTCTCGTCTGTCTTTGCGATGCGACGCGTCTGAACCGGCAGCATCTCTCATTGTTCAGAAAACAAAACAAAAAGTTAGAAATCTATTAAAATCACAGCAGAGAGTCTGACGCGAGGGGGGCTCACAAATTGCATACAATACAACAGATCACAGTTTCGAAGGCTAGCACAGATAAAAAAAACACATATGTACCATTTATATAAGACACACACTGATTGTCTCTTAGAAACTACATATTGATTCCTTATAAACACTTTTTTTTTCTTAAATAAAGTAGTGCATCCATGTCCACACACACCGTCCTCGTGTCTCTCTGCCGGCAAAGTTTGTGTGAGAAGCTTAAAGGAGGTCTGTCCATCCCGAGCACTTCACCAGGAGTGTTTTTCATTATTAATATTATTATTATTATTATTTTTCTTCATGTGTTTGTTTGTCTTGGGTAGGCTTGAGTTCCGTGGCTGTGATGTACTTTGCTCTCAGTTTCTGTGTCGTCCTCAACAGGTGTTTTTTTTTTTTCTTTTTAGAGGCACACACTGACAGACGTGGATGAAATGAAGGAGGAGGAGGAGGAGGAGGGTGATGGGGGGCTACGACCTGTGAATAAACGTGAGGGAAGGGGAGAGAGGACAAAAAAATCTCTTTGCCAGCGCTAAAATAAATTAAAGCCTCTCCTCTAGGAGGACCATCATGCCAAAAAAAAAAAAAAAGTAAGAAAAAAAACCACCTGGAGGCCCCTGAGAGCCCCACCTCGGCAGTCCCGTGTGTTTTATTGAGGGATGGCAGCGTCTGATCGTCACTGTCACTGTGCACTTTATCATTACTTTTTTTCTGTGTGTGTGTGGTGTGTCATCACTTCTGACAGCTCGGCCGCTCTGTTCACAGGACCTGGAATTTCCACGAGGACGTCTGATCCTTATAATCCAAGCAATCGGCATTGAAGTTCAGCTTCCACGACGCCGCTTGGTCCTTATAATCCAGGCAGTCCGCTGTGGAGTTGAAGCCCAGGCCGGACGTCCCGTAGCCCTGCGCGGGGAGGGACGCCGGGGACTGGTTCAGGTGGCCCGTCACCGCGTTCGTGCTCATCGGACTGAGGGTCGAGCCGGGCCCCGACAGCTGGTGGTGCATGGGGGTGAGGTAAGAGCCGCAGTCCATGCCGCCGAAGTAGGACGTCGATCCGGCGTAGCCCTGGCTGTAGCTGGAGGCCTGGGTGTAGGTCATGGGGTAGGACCTCTGCATGCAGGAGGAGGAGGTAGACAGCGGGTCCGACAGCGGGGAGATGGACGCCGGGCTCCAGATGGACACCGGCGCGGTGCTGGTGGAGATGGCGGGGACGGTGGTGGTGCTGGTGGGGGGCGTGAACTGGCCGCTGGCCCCGCTCTCGGAGCTCACCTCCCTGCTCGGGGAACTTTTCTTCTTGGCGGGTCGCACCTTGTTCTGGCCCCCGTTCTGCTGCTGCTGCTGCTGCTGGCGACACTTCGCCCGCCGGTTCTTGAACCAGACCTGGAAGAGCCCACGAGTCACTAAACAAGTCCCTTTTCATCATGGCGTCAGTGTAAGTCCCACAATTCTGGGACGAACACAAACACTTCAACTTTTTTTTTTTTTTTTTTTATACACTTGAAGTAAATGTTCATTTTTTTATCAGTTGCGTGAATTTAAAAAATGATCCCATTTCAGTTCAGATCAAGATGTTTCTAGAACATTTTTTTGAGCTGATCGGTCTCATTTCGATGTTCAAATTCTTTAAAGAGGAATCAGTCGTTAAGTGGAATCATCTCACCCCACTGGCAAAGGTTTTCCACTTGATTTAAGGCAGAGAAAATGCTAAGCTTCAGACACACTGTCAGTCACGGGTTAAGATGAGTGCTTCCCGCAGTGGAGATATAAAACACATTTTTTAACGCTTTCATTCGAGCTTTTTTTTTCTTTCCTATTTCTCCCCCATGAGTGAGATACCTCATAAACTTTTTTTTTCGATGTTAAATCTGTAAAATAGCTTTTTCATCGTCCAAATGTAAGACACAACGTGCTAATTTTGCTTTGTTGCCTCACAAATATTTTTTTTCTCACACCTAAATTATTTCTCCACATCGATCGATGTCCAGATGTTCCAGATGTTCAGATTAACTCACCTGTACTCGGGACTCTGGAAGATTGATTTTCAGCGCCACCTCTTCGCGCATGAATATGTCCGGGTATCGAGTTTTGGCGAACAACGCCTCCAAAACGTCGAGCTGTGCGCGCGTAAAAGTAGTCCTCTCTCGCCTCTGCTTCCGTGGCGTTGCTGCGAGCCAAAAGGAAATTTAAATCAATTAAAATATGTTACTAATGCATCCATTTGAGAGGGGAAAAAACATAAAAGCACGAAAAAAGATCAAAAGTCATCAAAGCCTGTCCTGTAGCAGAGTCACAGAATATATTTTCGTTGTTTGCGTAATTACGCACGAGTCCTGTGAGACAGACGCCGCTGGCAAATTGTAGCACTTGATGTACTTAAGTGTAATGTTCCAAAAATCTGATACAGTTTGAGCGAAAATCAAAGCAATTTGGGAGTAATTCATTTGAAAGGCACGTCTGAAAATTAAATCACAGACTGCTGTTCCGTCCAAGTTGTTTTTGTGCGTTTGCGCAAGAAGTTTGGTTTTTAAAAAAATCTCATGTAGTCTATTGCTTTTGATTTATTCGTCAATTCATAACGGATTTTCCCAATGTACAATTATTGGTCTTAATTCTCTGACTCACAAAATTCAGAAGTCATTGTGAGATTTCTAAGTTTTGAAATGGGTCCTGATTACACACTGTGACATCCACAGTCCGCTGAGTTTGCAGCACACATCCATCACTGTTATTTCATCGATCCTCACTCATTCTTCAAAAAAAAAAAAAAAAAAAAAAAAAAAAAAAGAAAGTTGAAACCCACCTGGATAGCCCACTGATGGATGCAAAAGATCCATTCCGGAAGTCGTTAAGCTGAGCCCATTGACTGTGTAAGGTGGTTGCTTTAGATACGACATCATGCTAATGTTTGTCTGAGGGCTGAAGTTGGAGAAAATTTTGAAAACTGATGGAGCTCCCGAGATGAACTTGGTGTCCTCTGCTCGCCGTGTGGTCCGTGTTACACCGGGCACCTGTTCCAAAATAATAATAATTATAAAAAACAAAATAAAAAATAAAAAACGAAAAGAGAAGAGGACACCCCGTGAGGAGATGCTGCCTCTGTGCGCTGTGCTGAAATAAACCTTCTCCAAAACGCGCCGCGCTCCTCGAAAAGCACCGAGCACATCTCCAGCTGTCCTCCTCTCTCACCCCCCTCAGTCCCCCCCCCACAAACAAAAAGCACCGTAACTGCAACAAGTCACTGCAAAACTCAATTAAAGGCTCTGCTTTCTCAATATAAAGTACAATAAAATTAGATGTAGGAACTTTTATCTGTTTAAAATAAAAAGAAAATGTGCAGTCAATAAAACCACAGAAAGTATTTCACTGTTTCTTTGGCTCTGTTTTATACTCTGCTGGCCCCTATTTTATATAAATCTTTGTTTTTAAATGTAAATACAAAAAAATCAGTGGGTGGTGAAGGAAGAAACTGAACTAATGTTACAGAAACTGATTCCACAAAACAACCTGAATAATCATGTGTCAGGCCTGATTCCATATTTAAAAAAACACCAATCTTTTTAATATTTTCTATGATCATTAATAAATCTTGAACAAATTACCCTTTTTTTTACAAGATCAGCAGGAATTTTAAGACAACTTAGAGTGAAAATCGTCTCATCTTTTAAACATCACAACGCGAGATTACCTGATTCAGAGATTCTCAATTCAGTGCCAAATAATTATAAAAAACCAAAACGAAAGAGTTTCAGATGGTTGAATAAAAGTGCTCTGTAAACGCGTGATTGCTGTCACTTCAACTTCAGTGACCCTCACCCGTCATCCCCACTGCGCGTCTTGATTAGTTGCATCTTTTTTTTTCTCCTCCAACATCCAACGGTTTTAACCCCCTCATCCCAATCTGTCACACTTAAAACACACCCGTCTACCAGTTGCGCACACCCGCTCAATAATAATCACCCTGTCCAAGAATTAATTATGATAAATGTTTTTTTTCCTCCTTCTGTTGATGAATTAATGAGATAATCCGAGTGGCATCTAAGTGGGAGCCGCAGTTTGGTAACAGCACATGTCCAAAGTGCTCCGGGCTCCTTACAAAAAAAAAAACAAAAAAAAAAAGAGGCTTGCAGATCAGCGTTTGAATCGTTTCTGCTGCATCTTTAAGTAAATTATAATTCTGGTGTATGTTTTTTTTAGCCTGACGCAGCACTTAGTAATAAAAAAAAAACAAAAAACAACAACAAACAGTGGGGGGGATTTTTATTCTTATTAAATCTTCATTTCCTCGAGTTAAACTTCCACTTTTAGACGCATAT
>JBAJHX010000115.1:12935679-12978306 GCA_037176925.1 Amniataba percoides
ACACACACACACACACACACACACACACACACACACACACACACACACACACACACACACACACACACACACACGGGATAAATGACAGAGGGTGGGGAGGCAGATACAGCCCGTGTGTGTGTGTGTGTGTGTGCAGTCGACTTTCAATGAATTCAGCTGAAACAGTTTGTGCAAGAGGAAGATGTGAAGGAAGAAAATAAAGAGACATGAAGGTAGGCCTGTTTTTTTTAACTTGTGCATGTAAAGTTTGCCTGCAACAACAATAATGTTCCGATTAATGCAGTGAAAATAATAATAATGATGATAATAACAATAATAGTTCTGTATGATTTAACACTGTTGATATAATAACAGTTCAGTGCAGCATCCACCCTCTCCTCTGTGTGGTGGAGAAGCCACACACACACACACACACACACACAAAGCCTCCTCCATGTCACTTGAATTTTGAACCTGCGTGCCCATCTCAAAATAATATGCCGAGGGTTTTTGTCACGGCTTGGTAAATGTATCATCTTAAGAGGCTTTGTGGAACACCTACACACACACACACACACACACACACACACACACACACACTCTCTCTCTCTCTCTCTCACTCTCCCTCTCTCTCTCTCACTCACACTCACACTCACACACACACACACACACACAGTGCGCGCCTGCACGGACACACCCGCTCACTTCAAACAGATTTGAATATTGATTTAGATTTATAAACACAGGCAGACCTTGAGCTTTTATGAATCGTCGCTTGCCTCTCTGTGTGGCTGCAGCTGTGCAAGGCCGGAGTCAAAGGTGCGCTGACAGATGCTGCTGCAGGAGGAGGAGGAGGAGGAGGAGGAGGACCGACACCGAGGCTCTGCTGGGGCTTCGGGAGCAGGGCTGCGTCAACTTCACAGAAACTCGGTGACATCTCTCCTGACAGATTTCGATCAGCGGCGGAGTGGATCATAAGTCCGGATTTCTTTCAGCGAGGTTTGGTGTCAGTGGAGGAGACACACACACACACACACACACACCAAAAAAAAAAAAAAAAGAAAAGTTCGGATGTTCGGAGGAGCTGCAAAAGTCATCCAGGTAGTCCTGTTTGTTTATTTTATTTTAAAATATGTTTGTTGTTTATGTTCATTTACGTGCACGTGTATATTTAACAAGGTGGGAAAAGTGGAGTAAAAAAAAATCCCATAAACGCACCTATTTATGTTTTTAAATTTCTCAAATAAATTCAGCTCATAGAAGAATTTATGTGGCAGTTTTGTGAGGATGAAGTCCAGGTGGTTGATTTTTTTTTTATTATATTTTTTATTATATTGCTGTTTGCTTCATGATCACCACAAAGGTCACAGTTTATTCCACCTCACGTTTAACTTCACCAAACTCCAGCCAAAAAACACGATATTTAACTCAGGATGTGAAGTCCTAATTATATGAGACTTAAAAAAAATCTCACTTTGCTGTCACGCTTTAACACGTCGGGGTGCATAAAACTTTTATCCACTCGTATCATTAAAACGCAGGAGTAACGTGACTGACTGATTTTACCTGAAGGTGCGCAGCTCTCCTCACATTTCAGTAGCTGCGTCTCAACGCGAGACTTCCAGGCTGCTGCGTGGAAAATCCTGACGTGTGATGCTGTTATCTGCTGTGATCTCACCGTTTAAATTGCTAAATAATTTATTAAAGTGTAAAGCCAGGCCCTCCGCGGGGACTTTGTATCTTAAAAGGACGTTTAAAGGGAGAAGGAGTTAAACGCCTCTGGCAGCAGCGCTCCCACTGACTCCCGGCTAATTGACGACGACGGCTTTTATCTCCGCCTCTGCTGCTCTCAACCTGAGGGCGAAGATTTCACCAGGCCCGCTCCGACCTGTGATTTCCACCAGCTAATGCGCACACTATACATCTGTACTAATACATTGGACGGGCCTGTGTGTTTGACCCTTGTTTGATAGCCTCAAAAAGGAAAAAAAAATCTTATTTGAGATTGAATAATTACAGGGCAGCCCCCCTTCCCCTGCTCCTTATCCAGACATAAAACAGAAATTATCAGGACATTATAGAGTCCATACATGTAGCTTTACTTAATTAAACAGAACAAATAAAATCACCCCGAGGATTTAAACATGATCTTTTTTTTTTGTTATGAAAATGATGTTGAGTTTTCTGAATTTTAAAGCTGCATATTTACCACATATATATGAATATACTTCTTCTTACTCTCCAGGCGGCTTTCCTCTCCTCTCCTCTGCCTTTTTCTCTGTTTGATATCCGCATGGCTGAAGATGAGGAATGTGTTGGTGGAATTCATTCTGAGCTTTAAAAAAAAAAATAAAAAAGAAGCAGGAAAAAGGGAATAAAATCCAATAAAGGCAATTCGTATAGAAATGCTGATAATCTGTCATGGAGAAAAACCTTTACTTCAGCATTTGAGATTTAAATCAAACTCAGTCAACAATAACTTTTGACTGTAAAACAATAATTAACTTTAGAGTTACTTTTATCAGTGTCATTTTTCTTCCCTCCTGTTTTTTGTTATTAAACATAAAGTTATTATTAATATCTCAACTATGAGTCGAAAATAATCTGTACATCTGTTCACCTTCCAGACCAATCTTAGTTTACAGAATCTCACATCTTAGTTATTGTTTAGACTGGAAAATAGAAGCTGTCATATGATTGTAGTAATGATGTTCTTTAAATTCTTTATTATTTAGTGTATTCATGTGTATGTAACACTAAGCAAATCTGATAAATCCACTGAGGTATCAATCCCTTTTTTTAACAACTTGGATATAGAATTTAATTACTGCGGATAGATATGCGGTGTGTGTTTGGTTGGGAGTGTGTGGGTGACAGAAAGAGGCAGAAAGAGAGAGATGAGCTGAAGTAGGATAATCACAAGCTGTATTTTAATTAGCCTGGCAGGTTTGATGGATACGTTGCTGCTGCTGCTGCTTTACAAAAGAAAGAAAGAAAAAAGATGCACTGTGTAGTGAGCAAAGGTGTTCAAACTGAGGGCTTTCCCCACACCATTTCTTTATCACAAAGGAGCTAAACCTTTGTGTAATGTAACATGTAACTGACCCTAGAGGTCATCAAAACACACTCAGTCTCCTCCCCGGAGGATTAAAGGGGGAGAAATCCCATTCAGTGTCAGTTTGGGAAGAGTTTGCTCACACGGGCAGATTCACCAGGCAGCTCTCTGCATCTGGGATTTTATCTCTGCAATTATTCACAATGTTACAAATTTAGTTTTGGTTCAAAGTTCTGCTTAAAATTACAGAAAATGCCTCTGCTGTTGAAACAGTCTGTATTCTAGCTTTTCAGGCTGCTCTCCCGTAATGAAAAGGTGTGCTGATCATGAAATTACGGGGTTTATTTTCCACACACATTTTTTTTCCCCATGAATTCAAATGCGGTGCCTCGATAATGCTGCGGCTGTGTGTTTGTGTGTGTATGTGTGTGTGTTTGCCAAGTTTGCTCCTTCCATTAATATGACATGCCTTTTAATTAGTGCCATGATTGTTTGTGTTGTGTTTGTGCAGGAGTTCGCCAACAAACAAACGGATGCAATTAAACGCACTCGCCTTCAGATCATCAATGAGGAGGCAAAGTCAAGACTGGCGGAGGAACCGACAAGGACAAATGTAAGACGGCAGAAGACTCTGCTGCCTCAAGGTTAAACTGCGTAAAGAGCTCTTCTTTGCACAATCTGAGTGGTCCTCTTCAAAGACACATCACTAGCTGTTTTTTTTTCTATTAAGTGTCCTCATTTCACAATTTAATCTAACTCTTAATTGATGTTATATTTTGGTGTCATTGCTGAAGAACTGAACAATGAAGAAGTTTATTTATGATCACACTCCTCTTCTTCCCTGCTCCCTCACTGTCTTGGTGGTAATTAACAAATAATTTGCTAATAAAGTATTGATTGTGAAACCACCACCCTGCTCTCTGACTTTCTGTCTCTCTCTCTCCCCACCTCCGTCAGTAGCCTTCTCCTCTGTGTGCTGAGGTGTCTGCATGGCGTGGTAAAACCTGCCCTGCAGACCGGACCTCTCAAGTCTTCAAAGGAGGAAGAACTCAATGTGGGGGATTTGTTCAGGCTTATTTGGTAACCTAGGATTTGAATTGGATTCTGGGAGGCATTCATAACACATTTGAAAATGTTACATTGTGTGATTTTGTGTGTAATCCCCATAATAAATTTTAGAAATGGTCACAGCACTTGCACAACTGTGACTATTCATGATTTATCAAATGGTTTTCTTGTCTTGCCTCTCGGGGGTGAGGTGTGTGTGTTTGTGTGTGCGTGTGCATGCATGTTGTTGGCAGGGAACGGGACGATCTCAGCCGCTGGTGTGGTTGGGAGAGGCAGCGAGGAGATGATTCCTCAGTTTTAACCTTTCTCTCAACACTGTTTTGTTTATTTGACCTGAATATGTGATAGGGTCAGCTACTGTGCATCCAGAGGGATTCTCTCAGACCCCCCAATGGCACTGAGGCACTACAGCCTCTAGTGGATTATACCTCCCTGGGAGCAGGGTTAGTGCACACCCACTCACACACACACACACACACCACAGGTACAGTTCATTAAACTCAATGCATGTTTTGTCAAAGCCATAGTCACACAATAACAGGCAGTTTTCTATTCTAAATCATTCCTTGTTAAGTGCTTCATATGTTGCATGAATACAATTAAAACTCTTGTTTTAAAGAACATACAAGTCTGTGAAGGGCCCCCTCCAGAGAAGCCTAACAACATAAAACACTTAGCTGTCAATAATTATTTGGGTCTGTTACATTTTTTCCACTAAAAAAAGCTCAATTACTGTGTTAAAACTTCTCTAAAAGTGCACCTATTTCTTCTCCCTCACTTAAAAAAGTAGAATCCGTTAATGTGTACACATACACAGCTTAAATATCATCCCCCTTTTGCCTTCATAATGGCTGGTGTTTGTTTGCAAAATCGAAAATCTTCCGCCAGGTGCTTTATTGACACAACTAAAAGATAAGTGACAATGCAGCATGATGTGTTCGACAGTCCAGACGGGGTGAATAATGTCATCCACTGGATTAACTTTCTTTGCGAACATGGTGCATCACATGGTTTGGTGGCTCCACTGCTTGGATGTCTTGTCTGCTACATGCAACTCTCCCGCCTTGGTTCGATAAGAGCGAGAGCAATGGTGTGTGTGACCGACTGACTCTGTGTGTGTGTGTGTGTAAATCAGTGTTTGTGCCCTGTCCAAACCCCACTTTGCTTTGAATGACACTTTGGCGATGCCCCCAGCTCCCCACTTCGACTTCTCAAGCGTACCCCCCTGTTAGTGCCAACTCTGCCAATTCCTCTCATGTCTTTAATATCTCTCTTTGGGCCTTTGGGTTTTGCCAGTGAAGGCTCCCCCGTGACAGTTGGACATCGCCGTCACATTTGGGAGACAGCGGCGGGTGTTTGTAGCGTTCCCAGCCTCGGGGCCTGTGGGGAATCTGTGATGGCTCGCCTGTCAGCCGGCCCCTCCCCTGTAATTAGGAGAGTAAACACAGCGCCTGGCTCAGCTTGGGGGTGAAGTAGGAGAGGGGAGGGGAGGAGGGGACGAGCTGTCCAGGAGCAACTTTGGACCGACAGTGTGTGATATGCACCCCGTCACATCTCTGTGAAGGACTGAGATGTGAAGGAGAGTTCACATGCTGGGAAACATCAGATTTCCATTTGTACCTTGTTGGGCATCTGTGAACCACTGAGTTTGCTTTTCACTGAACTCTGTAGAGAAAACACAAAGGACCTGATCATTCAAAATGATCTGGGTGCTATTCACAGAAGTACTTTGGGGAACTTGTGAATAAGTAAGAGCTTTTTCCTGCAAGGTATTTCTTTTACCAGTGTAACGCTTACATAAAACAGATATAAAACAAACCAGTGCTAAGCCTCCGTCCCTCCTCTCTTCACCTCTCTCCTGGTTGCTGGGGGGACTGGTCAGCAGCTGGAGGAATGCGTTGTGGGCTGGAGTTGTAGCTGTAGCTTGGGACCAGCTCAGGGTGGGGGGGGGGGGAGCCGTCCCACCCAAAGCCCCAGCCACTCCGCTCTGCCCAGGCAGGGAGGCTGGCTGCGGGAATGCCGAGACCAGGAGGGGAGGAATTTCACTGAAGGACCTGCCAGAGAAATGCCATGCGGGGAGCGATGAAGAGAGAAACCTAGATAGATAGAGGGAGAGAGAGAGAGAGAGAGAGAAAAGGAGATCTCAGCCAATTGAAACGCAGCCTGTCAGTGTCATTTCGGTTTTGTAGGATGCTTACTGATGATGGGCCAGTTGCTGAATGAGCCGGTTGCCACACAGACACAGTGGCACCGCATCTGACTCAGATCTTCCTCAGATGGCTTGGCGTGCGACTGGCATAACTGAGGTAGCTTGAAGTGAAGTCGCCGCATTTTAAATAGTTTTTTTTTTTTTTACAGTTTTAGTGTAAATCATCCGTCTGTACTAACCACAATCTGTCTCTGCAATACATGAGCATGATCACATGCACTAGTTTTTATGTAACTACATTTTAAATCAGATGGTGTGCATCAGTGTGTGCATGTGGCGGACAGGGTGAGTACAAAGGGGGGGTGCTTGAAGGCCCAGCTCACTTGCCAAAGTCTTTACGGCGCCCAGAGAGCCATGCTGCAGCATCATGGTCCACAGCATGGAAAGACATGGGGCAGATGGGTGCAGTGTAGCAGCACAACCTCCCCCTTCTCCTCCCAAATGTGAGGCAGCAGTGGTGGGAATGGCACAGTGTGAGAGGGAGCCTGGGTTCATGGATGAAACAGAAAAGCTGTTGGAGGGGCATTTGGGGGCTGGGAGAGAGTGGGGGCTGAAAGCTGTTTGAGGTGGAGGTGGGGGGGCTTTGGAGAAGTTGGTGGGGCAGGGATCCTGCAATGGAGAGGGAGAGCCAGTCCCCCTGTCACATCCCTTTGAAATCCAAGTGCAGGGGCACGAGCCCAGGGAGGAGTGGCAGCGTGGCCCAGCGCCTGGGCAGACAGGCAGTCACCGCACTGGGCCACAGTCCAGCTTGCCTTGCCTGGCCCCTTCCCACCCCAGCCCACCCCGTCTGGCCCAGGCTTATGGGAGTCAGGCAGCCGACCCCCAGTGGACAGGCGGCCGGAGCCCTACGCTACTGAGTCCCATCTCAGAGCCTCTGCTGGGTTTGAAACAGCGGCAGCATCCACCGGGAGAGAGGCCCTGTGGAGAGGGGGGGGTAGGAGGGGGGGTACCTCTGCTGCCTCACAGCTCCTCCTGCACCCAGGCCTCTGGATGGGGGCCCAGCAGAGTCTGCTGCTGATGATAACCCCCACCTCACCACCAGACCGTTCTGCCTTCAGGGCCTGCGCAGGTCCACACATCCCCATGGCAACAGTGGCAGGGCCGTCCACACAATGTGAGTGGGCAACAAGCCAAGTGCTGCCAAATTGGGATGAAGGAGAGACATTTTGGGAGAATGCTCAATCCTGAATCTTTTCACCTTTATTTTGTCTCTGGCTAATCGTGTTTTTGGCTCCAGTGATCTAATATCAGAGACTTGGACTGCATTTGTTATTTGAACAGTGGTCAGCAGCGGCAGAGAGACTTGTTTTTTTTTTCGCAAGGTTCACCATCACCGCTCAATGTTACTGAAATTCTTGCACCTCTCTTCAGGCTGTGAAATTTTAATTGTCAATTTCTTGACTGCAGTGACTGGCATTTATAAAACCAGACCGTCGGGCGGAATTGACCTGAGACACCCTGAAACATTCGTTGTGTGTTTAAAGAGACCTTGTCATGGCAATATTAAGCCTGCGTAAACACAAGTAGTTCAATGACATTCACAGCAGCCACCTAAAGTTGATTCCCCACCCACTCTAAGCCACTGGGAAGATACTGTATAAGTGGATGGGTGGTGTTTACTGAAAGTGGATATCTGCTGTTTGTTTTGTTGTTCTGCTTTCCGACCGTAAACACTGCATAGATTTCCTTGAGTGGTGTTTGAAATGCGTATGTGTGTGTATGCCATGTGTTATATTTGCTGATAACAGGATTTACTCAAATTGCGAATCACCAGTTGAGAAAGGTTAATTGTCAGTGCAACTGGTAGAATGGGTACATGCAATAATTATTAGTCTAAGTTGCTTTATTATTTAGGGACGCTAATTAGGCATTAACTGTGGTCCCCTTTTTGGATCACAACTTCAAATGCATGTCAAATTGCATTAAGTTCACTTTGACATCCATTTATCAAACTAAAGGAATGCTGTTTTGTAGATGTCCTTAGTGTGTTTATTATTATGAAACTGATCTGTTCTTGAGGTATTGATCAGAAAATTAGCAGAAGGATTTTCAGAAATTGCTCGACGCGGCGCATCCTCATTTTATTCCCTGTGAGGACAATACAGTTTATGACTGCTTAGTTTTTGGGGGTTTTTTTGGTGGTGGGGTGTGCTGGTGGTTTTAGTGGTTTGGTAATTTAAGATTGCATTAAGAAGGATATTTGATACTTGTGCAAAAAGAAAAAAAAATCCCACAAACACTTGAGCAGAGACTTGAAGCGTATTCTCAGTTGCTCCAGTTACTCCTCCTCGCAGAAACACAAGGTTTGGTGTCTGTGCCACCCATGTGGACGAGGCTGCCATGAGTCTGGCATTAAGGTGAGGTGGAAAGTGACAAGGAAAGAAAGCAAGAGATCAAGGCGTGACTGCCAGTGCATGTCATTGCCCTACACTCTCATCAAATAGCCCCGTGCTGCTTATGTTGCTGCCCAGACGCAAATTAATTTGGACGCCTGGAAGGACTGCAGAGCCCAGGACTCATCTCTGCCCTTTAAAAAAGAAAAGACACCAGCGGAGAGCACTCTTCCAACAAGAGGGTGGGGGGTGGGGGGGTTGCAGGGGCCGAGAGAGAGGTTTTGATGGATTTCAGTGGAGGGCAATACAGTGTCTGGAATAAGATGGGAGGGTACAGAGGACACGGTTGAATGTGCTTGTCCTGCTATGATGACAAGATGGCTCAGCCACCACTGTGCCACTGGCCTACCCTTGCTCCCCCCCCCCCCCACCCCCCCACCCCCCCGGTACTCCCCCTCAGGACACCAGTGAAGTAGAAGGGAGTGTTGGAGGAAGAGAGAGGGAGGTGTAGAGCAGCACTGACGGTTAGCCGCCGTTTAATCTTCTCCTTGGCTCACTGCAGATTCTTTCACTACATGCCCCACTCCCTCTTCTCCCCAAATCTGTACCTGCTCATCCCTGGGCCCGCTTTACAGGGGGGCTCTTGATCAGTGAGGTGATGGAGAATGGCCCTCGTCACACACTCCAAATAGGATCGGATTGCCTGGGACTAAAAGGTGAGAGCTTCATGGAGCTTGGTAAAAATAGAGGAGGTGGAGGCGGCGGCGTGCGGGGAGGGGGCTCCGCGGCCAGACACTACCAAGAAATGAGCCCTGTTTGAGATGGAGTTTCCAGGGCTTGAAGGTTTTAGAGGGGTTTGTGCTGGTGCAGAACAACCACAAAACCCCCCGGTGCATGTGTGTTGGTAAGGGGGTTGGCCAAGAGAGGAGGGGAGCGAGGCGGAGGTCTTGTTCTCCACTGGCATGTCGTTAACCTCCCAGGGCTCAGGGGAAAATAAGCAAGCCTCTGTGTGCTTTAAAACCCGGGCTTCGTTTGTAAGGTGCCTGGGGAGAGCTGGACCCCTGCTGGAGGACAAGGTAACAAAACAGCAGCATGCCGACTGAAAGAGGGATGGACGCTGGAGTAAAGGGTTAAATAAAAACACATGCTGGGTCACAGACCAGCCCCCTGGGTTCAGCATTATACAGTGAACTGGCTCAAATGAAGAGTTTCAATATTCTGGAGATCCTCAACACCCAATAGTAAACCCACCTTGTTACTGATCTTTGGCAGTGGTGTTAAGGTGTATTCAGTTCTCAAATTAACATTCAAAAGGTTTGTTTTGTATTTATTATTAGTGTTATTAGAAAAATGCACTTTGAGTATTGAAATAAAAGTACTCCATACACATCCAAAAAGATCATATGCAACAATGTAAGTGGTATTTTTCTGTTGTGTTTGACGTGGTGCTAACTATATTTAGTTTCAGTGTTATAAGATGAGCACACATTTGGTATGTAAAACAGAACTTACTATAGGTGAACAAATGTAGTGAAGCAAAAATGACTAATAAAAGTAAAAATACTAACCCATAAAATTTACTAAAACTTAGTAAGGTAAGGTTCACCTTTATAGGAGGTTATCTGCCACACAATTTTTTGATCTCTTCCGCATACATTTAAATTTTGTTCTGATTTAAAGAAACAGTGTGTTAAGCGGTGAGATTCCTAGGCGCTGGCCGACAGATTTAGTTACCTTTTGACGGACCCTGGTTACCTGTTTCATTGTTTAAAGTGTTCATGTTAAGCTAAGTAAACTGGCTGCTGGCTAAAATTTAAGGGACTCACATGAGGGCAATATCGAGCTTCTCATTAAACTCTCTAAGGAAAAAAGTCACTGTTTTTACCAAAGTGCAAGAACTACTTGTAGTATAGAGTTTAAATACTCAAACAAACTATGAGTACTTCAAAGTTGTACTTAAATACAACTAGTAAATGTTTCTTGTTGCATTCTGCAAGCTATTTTTATCAATAATCCACCATTAACTTATTCTATACATGACAAATGAATTGCTATAGTTGGTTAGCCTCGCATTTATAATGGAAACTAACAGGATAATGTAGAGAGTGATGTTTAATTTTTACCACAAAAGGTTTTAAATGTTTTGAACAAAACCATTGGAAACAGAAACCTGGGGACCACTGTACTTTCTGCAGCCTGTCTTCTAATATGAATGCATGTTTACCACCATCGCATAACAGAAGTCAGTGAAAAGGAAAAATAGCACGACTATTTAGTCTTTGTTTCGAGCTTCAAAGTGTGTGTGACAATGTGAGGCGAGTTAATGAGATGGAGGCTGAAGATGGAGCACAGAGGGGGAAAAAAATGGGCAGTAAGAGTCAGAACAAGAGGTTGGTAACTCTTGCTTAGTCTTGTGATCAAACACCAGTGGTGACACTACAAACTTCTATCCCCTCTTTTCAGCATTTCTCCTCTCCAACCCCCCCACCCCCTTCTTTTCTACAGTAGTAATGCCCCTCACTATTTTTCTACATCTTATCCCTTTTAATTAGAAAGCAAATTCTGCAGCCTGGAGAGACCTAATCCCTTACTACCCAACAATGCACAGAGTGGCTTTGAACAGCCGACCTGCAGCCCTCAACCCCCAGTGCCTCAAATTCCCCCCACGCTGCTGGACCTTCAAGGGGGGAAGGGGGCCTTTTTCTTCCCAGAACATTATTACTTAAGGATACATGTGCTGCGGTGTTTGCAGAACTACATATTTGCATTTTAGGAATGTTAACAGTAATTAACAACTAAGTGACACATGTGACAGAAATGATACAAGTGTATGCCAACTCGGTCTATCTCCCCCCAGAGAGATGTAGCCTCGGCTGATTTGCATATATATTAATGTCCCTTATTATATAGATTAGATCCCATTAGTTGTGGTGATTCTGGCAGAAGGTGCAGTCACTAGGATGCTAAAAGTGCCGTTATTATGTTAAAATGATGTTTAAATTGTTGGAGGGCAAGGAAAAAGAAGGGGGTTATGGCACTGACGCAAGGTTAAGGGTGATTAGAGACCCTGACCATCCTGACAATAGGCTGAGATTAGATTCTAAAAGCCCCAAAAAGGAAAAAGGCCTCTCTAAAATGGAACTCTATTAGCTGTCTGTGCATTTACACTGCTAGTATCTAAAATTACCAGCTTTCATTTCTTAATAAAAGTATATCTAGATGGAGCACGCAGCCTGCTGAAATTAAATCCTGCCTCCTTTCCTGGGTCTGAGTGCTTTACATCTGCGCTGGCAGTTAACGTGGGGGCAAAGTGATCATTTACTGAGCTGTTTGTCCGGAGAATTATGAAGCTGTCAGTGTCTGCTCTTGTGCCATCCGCAGAAGAGAGGTCATCTGATAGCAGCGATGATGAGAGGGAGGAGGGGGAGAAAATCGGGCACGTAGGGGCTGACAATGGCAGCAGTTTAATCTACTGATTGCTGCTCTTGATTTACAAGAGAGCTGAAACACTGGAAAGTTAGATTTTGAGTCTTTGTGCTGCGCTGCCTCCGGTGGCCAAAGCTCTTTGCCACATTTCAGGTCAGGAAGTTGATATTGTAAGTGCGCATATAGAAGAAGTTGTCTCCATGCTTAAAGCTGTGGTTACCAGTATTGTTATTTTAACAACAGATCAGACTGCTGTGTGTAATGTGAAACAGGGTTCTTCCAGTACATAACCTGTCAGCAATTTGCTGCTCTGTGGTGTGTTTTAATGACTTTCAGGTCATTATTTTGTTTTTGCGGCCTGCAACTTCACTGGTTTGACTCACTCTCATTGTGCTCAGCTCCGTAATTTCTGGCAGCAGGTAGCTGTTTTCAGTGAAAAAACTGAAGTTAGCGACTAATTGGTAAACACAGTGGAGCATTTAGCTGCAAAGGAATACAATCTTCTTCTCTGGAGATGGTGGTGACCAAAACAGAGCTAATAGGAATATTGGACATTACCATGTAGCTTGAACACAACTCTGAGTGAATGCTTACTTTTTGCAGATGTGTCTACTACATCACTGATGACCACTGTCCAGTATGTGTGTGTACATATATTTTTACTGCTTCCCATGTGGCCACAGTTCCCTGTGATTTCAGCGAGCATGGTGGTTCTGCTTTCACTATTCTCTGAATTCAACTAAAGACTATTGTAAGTAGGTGTTTAGTTTGCCTAAACGTGTGGCTTGAATTTGTGAAAATAGCAAACACACTGATGCACTGGAGCTACAAGTACTTCAAGTGCTTTAACTTGTGTGAGCATTTATGAATCAGTGTTTGTCAGAGAGGAGAGTGTGAAGGAGGGCATTTTGGTTCAAATAAAAGAGATGAAAGAAAATCTCCCTCATGAATGAATAAATTGGGCCTGTGTGGGGAACTTGGTAATTTGCAGACTACATTCTTCATAGCTGCGTTTCTCCATTTTCAGTCTTTCAGCTCTGTCACCTCTCCCCTCTCGGCGTAACAATGTCGTCTTAAAGGAGTTCAGAGTTTTGTTGACATAATGAACGCTCTCTTGAAAAGGAAACACCGATTACATGAAATAGCTTCATTTAGCTTCCATATTAATCATTGCTCTGCTAATTAATGTTGATAGAGATGCCCTGAGCGGGGATAGTATGTGTCTGTGTGTGTGTATGTGTGTATGTGTATGTGTGTGTGTGGAGGGTTGGGGTGGGGTTTGGGGGGGGTGCTGGGAGACGAGGGCATTCTCCCACTTCCATTTACTTAAGGCTCAGAGGATCTCTTTTGCATCCCGTCTCAATTAGTTACTCACGCTGTCACTCTGTCTGTCACATCCTGGTGTGTCACACTGGAACAACTGTGCAGTGGGCTGCCGGGATGAACAAACAACAAGTCTGAGCGCGAGCATTCAGCAAGAGAGCGTGGGTCACACTCTTGCCTAAGGCCACCATATTCCTTTCCTACTCAAGGGTTCAATTTTCAGAAAGCTACTTAGGTATTATTCTAATCCCTACCCGCCGTTTTTTCCCCCCCTCAAGGCCAAAAACTCAGGTTACCAGTTTGGACACTTGATCGGGCGCGCTGCTAAAGTTTGAGGCTGTCTTCCGTGGTTAAGTTTGTTACAACACCGTGTGTGGCATAAGAAGTTAACAATGGCGAGTTAGAGGTTCTCACTACCTCCCTGTGTTCTTCTGACTCTACTGTCAAAATAAGTGATCAGAAGTATGATGCTGCGGAGCTGTCAGTTATCATGTGCCTGTGTAGGAGGAGGCTGCGCTGCCAATCTTTGTCTAATGGAGCGGGCGCCAACTTATTAATAAAACATCATCTCTTAATTTGCTATAACAACACATTAGCATGACAAAATCAATGGCTTTGATTTGATATTCATGTATTTCTCTGAGCATATTTGCTGATCTCTTGGGCCCGTCTATGCTCTGAGGTGGTGTTTCCTGAGACTGCTGCAGATGGGGGGGGCGCAGTGGAGGTCATGGTGAGGACTGCTGGGAGTTGCGGGGACGTCCGCCTCCATGGGATGTTTTTCTCTTGTACAGTTTTGTTATCTAAATGATTTACAAACTTAATTGGCATTCCCGGGGGAAGGCTGCCAGCTGTCTGCCTGATGGCGAGGCTTTCTAATTTGGTGCATGGCGAAGGCTAGCTGCCGGGGTAGCTAGCGGAGCGAAGCAGTGCGCGCAACACGCTGCGCGCTGCACATGGCCTGATCAAGCCCGGGGTTTGTTTGTTTTTCCCTCGTTTGTTCAGCAACAGACATTGCTTCACCAGGAAAGAGTGTAGCAGCTGCTATCTAACAAGCAGAGCGCAGAGAGAGTGCTGGGCCGTGGTGTTGGGGCGAGGGTTTGGAGAGAGCTGGCTGACCGCTGGTGAAACTGGCAACATAGGCAAGCACGGCGCGGTACATTATCAGCGCTAACTTGTAGATACCAACCTAATCCATCCAAGATTTTTTATTCTCCTCCCCTTTTCAGTCACACTCAAAGTCGGATTTAAAAGTTACTGACGATGTTTCAGCAAAGTGTCTTTCTCGCCTCAGCACATCCACGCAACGCTTTTGCGTTTCCCCTCAGTCATTTGCAGGTGCAGCTCCAGCTAGGTAAGTCCTCATCTCAACTCCAGCCAGCCCTTTAAATGTGACAATCTGATGGCACTGAGGGATTTCAAAGGTCAAGGTACCAATTTAAAAAGTCAAACTAAGCTTCAAGCACTAATTCATATAACAGAGTGGAATAAAGAGCTTGGAAGTATTAAAGGTTTAGTTAAGGAATGATAGAAGATGAGAAACTGCTGACACCAGAGTGCACTTTAAACAGACTTTTATTTACAAAAAAGTAACTGGAAAGACAAAAAACTCATGTCCTATACACTTTTAGCGCTATCTAGATTCTACTTACAGTACGCTATAATTGTTTCAAAGTCTTAGTAAAGTAAATATCTACCTGCTAAATATAGTACCTATCTTTAGATATCATAAGATTATTATTATGTGTAAACCAAGTTATAATGTAGCTTTTTTAGGAACAGCTAATTTTGTATACTGTTGTTTAATCTAGTGTATAACACTAACTATATTGTATTATATGTTTTTATCAAGGAAATGTAGTGGAGTAAACGTTATGATGTATACACTAGAAATGTAAGTAAGCAGATGTACAATGTAGTACACATTGTTGCTCAGTAAGTGAAAGTACTGTGCACTATAATACTGGACAGTACTCTTTGGAAATCTCATACTATTGAAAAAGGATGCATGATGATAACTGGTTCTCTAAACACACACAGAATCCAGCGATATCCTTCCTCCAGCTTAGCTAACAGAGGTGAGCCCTGCAGTAGTGACCTACACGGCGGTGTGGGCTGGGGCTTGCTGAGGCCAACCCCTGCCGGCGAGCTCAGTCTGTAGGACGTGTTGACTCTGCGCACATTATCACCAATGCATGGCGCTGCATAGTCACACAGGATAATTGGCCTGCAGTGGCGGCACAGCAGCGGGGAAATGGGAAAGTTGCTGGTTTTTCAAGGGTAAACAGGACTTGTCTCCCTGACAAGGTGGTGACAACTGAGTGATTTATAAACATGATCCGGGCAAGAGGGTTTCATATTCATGGCGGGATGTCCACGCTTTGAGATCTGCACCAGTAGTTGCCAAAAACAGCCCCTTGTTAAACTCTGCCAGATATTTTGTATAATTATCACAATACTATGATTCAGAGAGCTATAAACCATGAGAAGAAATAGCTTATCTGCAACAGAAGTGGCATTAGATGCTGTAAATGTGCGCCTGCGGTGCCTAGAGATGCTGAAATACAGAGGAGTAATATGCACCGGCTGGCTTAGGATAAATATCCCCTCTGAGATGCTTCTCTTCTCCATGTCCATTGCAATTATTTCACTATCCAGGTAAACAGAAGTAAATACTGGTCAAGTGTCCTCCTCTGAAAAATATGTTTGTGTGGGCCCGGGTGATGTTTTGCTTGTTTGACAAATCCAACAGATACTACTCGAGTACTTTATGAGGACACGCTGCAGCTGCAACCTCTCTGCTGTAGTTGGGCTACTCCGCAAAGTTCTTGGCTCAGGGCCCATCAATTTTTTTTCATCCACTTTTTTTTTCTTCAAACAAGAGTCCGGATCTGGAGGATGTAGAGGATGTAGAGGATCAAGGGATCTAAAGCTTAGTAAGAGCACTGCATTCATGATGTATGTGGCTGGTGGCCGGGACGGCAGCGAACATATGCTGAGGTCTTTATTGGCATTCTGGAGGAGATTGGAGGGACAAATCAATTAGCCATGAAGCTGTGGGTCCCCCGGGGGCTCTTGGGATATCCAAATGACTTAGCGGCCATACACACACACACACCAAGATGCTAATTGACTGGGCTTGACTTGATGGACAAATGCCACTGAGTGAGCACCCACACACTGATTTTCTTGATATCGTTAAAGGAGGACTCATGAATCAACAGGTGCTGCTGGTGCAGCTCTGAACCTGGGTGGTAAAGGCAAACCTGGTGTTAGCGCGGCTGCTCTTGACTTTAATTGGCCCTGTAATGGTCTAATTGATAAGTGTTGTGGGCAGGACAGGGAGGGGGCAAAGGGTTGTACTGCACCCCTGGCTGCGGTGTAGACTTGAGAGGAGCACGCAGGGGCACTGCTGATTATTCAACATGTTTCTCTAATCCCAGCCCTTGTGGTAGGAACCTGTGAAAGAGCCTGGTCTTTGTGCCGGGGGGCTAATCGTGTTTTGGAAACGCCGATCGAGGCTAATCTTCTGGCCTGCCTCTAATGTGGAGCCGCTGATATCCTCTGCTGCGATAAATTAAGCTACTTATTAATCTAATTATGGCACATTCATCCCCACAAACTTTCATGTGACTTGGAAAGCCCCCTTCACCATTAACTCCCACACCCCTCCATCTTCCTCTGCTCCAAACCCAGATCTTGAGACTGACTCCCCTCGCTCTCTCCCAGACTGCCTGGCCCTGGACGGCCCAATTAGGAGCCCTCAGGATCTCGCCTCTAACAAGCCTCCAGGCTCCAGTTGGCCTCTCCACGCAGACTGGGGTCAGTCTTACTCATTCACCATGCCCCCCCCCCACCACCACCACCACCACCACCACCATTACCACCCCAAATTGCCAAATCTCCACCTGCTTTATTCTCTTTCATTTATAATTTTTTTTGTCTCCCTACTTTGAAGAGTGGTGGTCTCAGGAGTTTTCTTTAGTATTTTTACTAATAACCATAGTTATATTCATTATTTATGTAATGATGTAGCAACAGCCAGTTTAGCTTTTTATGTTCTCATCCAGTCGTCCATTTTGGCCTTACTCTGGACACCCTCTACATTTTGATTCATCCTAAAGTGAACTCTTAATGGCTTCCCCTCCTGTAAAGAGCAAAAACAGGGACTCTATCATCTACATGCTCAGGCCCATGTGATGCCTTAACTCTGTTCTGCCCACGGTTCTGATTTGGGGTGACGGTGCTCTCGTTGTGCTTGCTGGGCTTTCGCAGGGTGCCATGACTCTGTTGGGTGGGAATCTTGAGGAGCTGGGAAGCCTGCTGTGGGGAGGTGAGAGCAGGATGACAGGACCCTTCGCTCCATGGACAGTGACCCTGAAGGGAGATGAAAGAAGTTCACGTCTGCACTTTAGCAGCTCAAACTGGGCTGCAATCATCCGTGAAGGCCCTCTCACCCATCCACCCCCGCTGTCTCTCTTCTGCACCTCTTTCTTTGATTTTAGGTGAGGTGGAGGAGTACCCTGGCGTTTCGACTTCTCTTTTCTTCTTTGGCCCCTCCTCGTGTCTCTCATGCTTTTGCTCTTTTTCTTTCTACTTTTTAGGCCAATGGGAAAAAATTCCTTTTCGGTATTTCCCCTGCAATAGCGGTGCTGACTTTGTTGTCACTAAGAGTTCTGTGAACTGCCTCTTTGTTGCAATACTAAGGAGCAGAAAGACTGATTGTTCATACCATTCAAATATAAGTCTACCTTGTTTTGTCCCTTCTCAAAACACAACAAAAATTCTCTTTAATCTAATTCTCTGTCGTACACGGCACTTCCTTTTATTGCTGCTACAACAAGACCCCAACATGACCTTTTTTTAATTTCCTTTATAAAGGTTTCCACTCTTTTTCATTTGCATTTGAATGTTTTTAAGCTGTTTTCTTTTCTTTTTAAAATGTTTTTTAATGCATTATGCGAAGCACTTTGCTTTTGCATATGAAATGTGCTGTACAAATAAACTTGCCTCGCCTACTGGGGCACATCTTCCGCAGGTATAATCTGTGAGGCATTAACCTTCTAGTGCTCCCTTACTCAAGTGATGATGTGGACGTGTTCTTTCCTCAAAGCCAAGTGGAGGGGCGAGACGACAGGGAGGCGCTCGCTGTCATTTGTTCTTAGAAACAAAGGTTCTGTGCTGCTATCAAACTCCCATTAGATATGGAGAATTGAGTGTGCGGTCTGCACCGCGTACCAAACAGCGAGGTGATAACACAACGCAGAGGCAGGCCAGGACGCTAATTGCATGCCGAATATTTATAGTCCAGACAATTAGCTGTTGCCTTTTATATGCTAAATAACAACAGCAGCAGTGGCAACAGAGAGAGGGACGGGGGTGTGGGGGGGTAAGTAATTAAGATGCTCAAAACAGGACAGGGACATGCAGTCTGTTGTGCTCTGATTTGTTGCTAACAAACACAATAATTAGCCTGTTATTGTGGGATAATGAAGTTGCCAGTGTCCTTTTCCCTCTGCCAAGTGCCATCCTGAACAAGGACGTTCCCACCACTGCTGCTGTTACTGTAGACAGGCCCCTGAGGATGAGGGTGCTGAGAAGTTCAGAGGTCACAAAGTGTATCATCGATAGTAGTATGAGGAATAGTATGAGCTGTCATTGTTGTATAAGGCTTTAGGTTATCCTTAAATGATATGGTGTTGGAGCAAATGTATCGATCGTGCCTGGAAAGTAACTTTTATCAATAAAACACTGAATAAGAAGCAGCCTGCATCATGTGGGTAGTCGATGAATTCTAACTGTGTAAGAATAATACATGAATCAAAGCAGGAAATGACAACATGAGACATATCGTAGCTCTCACCTAATGAAAGGTAAACTGCAACCATTTGTATGAATGTCTGGGTGTGTGTGTGTTAGTGTATGTGTGTGTGTGTGAGCCAGTGTGTGCACCAACTTTGCACATATGGCTGTGTATGTCTCTGACCGCAGGTTCATTGAATCAACAATGCTGTCTGGCAGGATTAGGTGTAGCCAGAGCTGATTTGATATTTGTGGCTGATAGTGCTTGTAAGTACGCCTTTGTTCCCTTCTATTGTGGCTGAGATTAAGGCGAACCTCCTCTTCATCATCCTGCTTCAGTGTAGTAATAACCTAGATAAAGCTACTCTTTGATTGAATCATTTTCTGCCCGCGTTCGAGACCTGCTCTCGCTCACTCCCTGTCAGCTGCCGCTCGTGAGTCAGACGCTCTGTTTCTACTCTTTCTTCCTCTTCACAATTCTGCCACTTTCTCACTTTTTATCTATAATACCTGTCAGTCACAATGCCGCACACTAATGAGAATGTTTGTGTTGATTTTTTCACTAATGATGACTTGATTATGTTTGACTATTATTTATTTTGTTTTTGTAAATGACTGAACTGCATCTGACACAGAGAAGAGAACTTTTGCTAGAACTTTTAATAGCGTGTTAGAATTGCATCTAGTCTCTGATGGCTTTGTTTGAGTCCACTTTGAATGCACGGGTGCTGTAAGACACACCAACTAATTGAGCAGTTATGCTAAGGAGTCTATACAAGCAGCACTGTTTTAATAATGTCGGGGGTTGACGTGAGGTACAGCGTTGTTGCGTAGGAGACTTTAGCTGTGTTTGGTGTCATGTGGGAGTCGACAGGGACTTATTGATGATCCCTCTGGAGGTGTTGTGGGTCTTATGCTGAACAGCGTTTGTATTGATAGGTGCCAGCCTTATAATGATATACCCACACTCACACACTCATATTCAAATTAGGCGGCCATGGAACGGTGCTGCATGTCTTTTTGGATTTTGGGGGCTTTTGACATCTGCATTGGACTCCGGTATGAATACTAACTCTGAATTATGGCGCTCGATTACATCACACCATTTAAATGTTATGTAAAAAGCGAGTTATTTGACCAGATGATTGTGCCAGTCCTCCTGTATGCAAGTGAGATGTGGGGTGCCAATGACATTGAGTAAATTGAAATGTTTTGAAACAGAGTTCCAGAAACATTTGTTGTAAGTAGACAGAGACACTGCAGATAGTAAATATTAGATTTAAATAGTGGGATCAAAAAGTATTATGTACTGTGTTTCAGTTGCCTCAGAAGGTGTATCACAATGTCAGTCAAAAGAGATTTTTTAGGTTAAAAACATGCAAAATGATGGTTCATTCATGATGGTTTCATTTCCAATTAGAAAACTATATATGTTACCTTGTGTTTAATAAGAAGTGTCACATTTCATCATTTTCATTTTTCCTATCTTTGAGAATTATGGAAAAGTTACATGTTACTATAAAATTAATCCAACCACTGTTAAACTTGGAAAATGATTCAACGGAAAAATATGAGAGATTTGACCAATCTCACTAAGTTTGTTAAAATAATAATACATTTTGGTGCTTTTTTTCTTGTATCTGTACATTTTTAAATCAATTTAAGTGTTGTTCTATATTTTTATTTTTTCTGGGATTTTTTTTTTCCAACATGTCCATTTACAGCCTTCAGGGGGTATCGTGGAATAAAGACCAATTTCGAAAAGTTGCAACCAGTCAACACCTTTCATGAAGCTTGAACAAAACCGACATTAATCTCACCTGTCAAGGTAGAGGTACTGTATTGGATTGTGCCATGGATTAGCCGGGTTCAAATGCACTCACATTTATACATTCAGTGTGTTTGTGCAGTTATGACCTGCTGGCACCATTTCTCTCTCTCTCGCACACACCTTAATGTAGATGCTACATTCATGGTCACAACCACACCTTCCCTGTTTGCTTCCCCACAGAGGGTTGTCACATGGCAAAAAAAAGCATCCAAAGTCATTTATATTATTGTGTATCTTTCCTCCTTCTCTCTCTCTCTCCCTCTCACATACACACACTAATCTCTACAGGTATTTCTCCTCGGCTGCTGTTATTAGAATGCAGCAAATGCTCTCTATTGATGCATGTCAGAGCCTCATTCTTTCATCTCCAACATTTAATTTACCGTCCTGTTGTGCCACTAATCCTGTGTCGTGCCATTTCCTCCGCTCCTCAGATTGCTCTCTCAAAGCCCCCTCTCCGCCAGATAAAGAGGAAGGTAATCGCCATTGTCTGGCTACAGATACACCAGTGCTGGCCCCCCTTCTCTCCGCAGCCCCAAATTAAAGGGCCGTCCTGCCCTCGCGCCCCCTTAATCACTGGCCTCGTCTCTCTGTGCGAGTGGACCCCAGGGCTGCTGCACTTTCATCCACAAATAGGCTTTCAGTGAGAACCACCCAGGGCTGGCCTCCTCGCAGGAGATCCCCACACACTCCTCGGCTCGGCTCGGCTCTGCTCTGCTCCGTCTTTCCTGCAGCGGTCTCACTTCCAGCCTCACATACTTGCTCTTCCTCAGGCCCCCCTCCAGTGATTGGACATGAAGAGTATTCTACTTTCACTTCTGTTGCACCCCGATGAATTGAGGCTTTCTCTCTCCTCAGGAGGTCTGACCCACAAGTCTGTTAAGGAACTTCAAAGTGAGTGTGCACAGAGTCATTTCAGCTGTTTCAACTGTTAGTGCAGCCAATAACAGCCTCCACTGTGTTTCCACTCATGAGCCACAGCTATAAATACTTCAATGTTGAATTCTTCAATTTTCACTTTCACTCCACAGCATTGGAGTAAATTGTCTGTCTCATGCATGCATGTAATTATTTGGCCAAAGTGTGCATCATTCACTCCAGCGTGCACTCATATCTGCTCAGGGGGAAGTGATGATGAGGCAAAAAGCGCCCAAACTCCACAGATAATCGCTAACAGCTACTTGGATAATTGACTGAGTGATTCCGCCTGATGCTCACAATCATGAAGTTGGCCTGCAGCAGTAAAAATATAATTGATTGGCAACACAGTGTGGGGTTGTTAGGGTCAGCGCCCTGCCCTCAAACACGCAGCACCACTCAATAGCATTTAGCTAATTTCTGTTAATTGTGGCTCTTACTCCCCTCGGCTGAATTGACATAACGCCGGAGGGCTCAGCCAAATCATCACCATTATGACATTAGCAAGGGCTTATCCAGCGCTAAGAGCTTGAGCTGATACTAACACTAAGGAGTTTAGGATGCTAAGATGAGACCCAGCAATTGCAGTGGCTGCGGTAAGACTGATGGACAACAATGAAAGTTTACAATAAGGATCAAAGATCCTCGCAGGGTTCAGGGAACTATCCAATTAAGAAAGCGCGCCTTTCAACGCATTCACACAAAGTTGGAGCCTCGCAAGCACAGAGACAGAGACGCTGTTCGGGCTGATGCAGAAAAGCTACACCCCCGTCCACTAATAACAAGCCGTTTAGCTTGAGCGACTGCTGCCACGTACAAAGGAACGACTGCTCTTTGCTACACGGTTAGCCCCTCTGGCCTGGACTTATTAAGACTCCTGTAAGAGGGATTCTCCTCTTTGACTTGGGTGAAGAGGCTGTTTAATACACACACAGCAAATTAGTGGGGAAATGGCATTGTGCCTTTCATGAAACAAGGATGGGGGGGCAGCGACCGAGGGTTTTGGGGCTGTGGGGGAAGATGATTGCCTGTGATGTATCCCAGGTTGTAATCCTCGGACAAGAGATTGCGGGTTCCCTTTTAGCCAGCAGAGGGGCTCTGGCTGGGGAAAGGCGCTGGGCTTAATTAGACTTGTCTGGGGAAGAGATGGGCTTTAGGTGTAGCTAATTAAGATCATAGCTGTGGCTGAAATGGCTTAAACTGCACTGCAATACCAGTCAGGTCCCGGAGGAACAGAACAATGCTGGTGAGACGCCATCTTTCTGCAGCCCATGAATGCACATTCTGGCGATTACGGGCGCTTTTAAAGTCAGGGAGGCAGGGTGCATGATTGCATACATTTTTCTTTACATTTTACTTCACAAGTTAACAAAGCATGACGGAGAACTACTCCCAGCGCACTGCTGCACTGACATTTCATTCAAAGTCAATGTCATGATACGTTTTAAATTGATTAATAATTGAGCACAAGGTGCCCACCCCCATTTGTCCGGGTTTTTACATTAAAAAAGAGGCAAAAATAAGAGTCTGAGTCATTGCAATTCAGTAGGTCAATCGCCAAATCTCTGTCAGTCTGTCTGCTAGCGCCTGTTAGCGCCAGAGACACTTGACAATAAGAGTGGAACTGAATCAAACTGGAGCCCTCTTGTGTCTTCTGGCGGGCAAAATGGTTGGAGGCCAAACAGCCGTTCCCATAATCCTCACTATTGACAGGGCCTGCTCTGTTCTCCGCCTGATCTGTTTGGTCTGTCAAGTTAAGGGAGCCCCTCTAGTGCTTGTGGGAACCAAATCTATAAACAAACCCTCAACTGATCTCCGAGCCTTTCCTATGTATTGTCCTTGGCCGACCATCATCCCTGCTCCTTCAATGGGAATCATTATTTAATTGGCCCATGCAACAAAATGGCCCGCTTTTTGTTCCGTACGGGAGTGGGGAGATTATATTTCAGCACATGTGCATTTGAGGTTTGGCGGCAGCTCTGTAATAAAGTTTGAGGCTCACTTCATATTGTGAGAATGTGCCTCAGGTCAGAATAAAGGTGTGAATGAATAGAGCAGCGGAGAAATACATTAGATATTTCCCCTGAGCTTTTCTGTCCTTTCATCATTTCATTCATCTTTGTGAAGACCAGACCTCTCTCGCTGTGACTTTGTTATATTTCTTTTCTTGTTCGTTTCAGTTGAGGGTGAAATGGGGAGGGAGTCTTCTAAATGTAGCCGCATAAAGGTGATAACCAGGCTCTCTCTCTCTCTCTCTCTCTCTCTCTCTTTTTCTCCCCCTCTCCCTCTCTCCCTCTACCCTCTGACCAGCCGTCACCTTTAAATCTGTCTTTTCATATTCCTCTCAAAGCATCTTGTCCATAGAAAAGGCGCCTGCCAAACCGGATCTCTGGACAAACAAGAGATGTGGAGAAAGAGAGAGATGGGAGACCTATTGGAGGCAAATTATTTAACCACTGGTGAGGAATAAAAATGCCTCCTCTTATTTCTGCCTCAGTCCTTTGCTGTAATAGAGAATAAAAACATCACAGGAAAAAAAGGACTGATTTTAATACTATAAACGTGATATTAAAAAAGGCCTTTATGAGTCAGTAACTCATTTTATTTAAAGACTCCTCAGATTGCAAAGCATCCACAATACCCAAAAGAGTTTACGGTATTCACAAAAGGCCACTGATGCGTGTGTAACAGTTTGTCTTGAAGCTTCAAGCGTCTATTGGGCGAGAGTGACAAATCCAAACAGCCATGTGAGTACAGCACATCTACCTGGGTGGTTGTCTGCTGACGAGTTGTGGGAGAGCACCGGCTGGCTTGACCGACAGGCCTGCGACGGGTGACGACAGCCCGGCCTCCTCAGCCATGAATAGCTTGAGGCCCAGCGGCACCTTAAACTACATCTGCCAGCACTTCGGGAAAAAGGAAATATTCAAATGGTAATCGGAAGGCCGTGAATCATAAGCCCAAGGTAAGCTATGTAATGCTGGTAAGACAGTGAGTAGTGCTTTATTGGTGGAGAGGGAAATCCTTTTTGCCATTCAGGAGAAGAATTGCAACAGTAATACCATTAACTTGCACCCTGGATAGCCAAATGCCATTTAATTGCCAATAGCCGCCTATTGTTTGGAGTGGCTGAATTTAGGCTTCAGTGTGCCTGTGTTTATATGTGTTAGGGTGAGTGGGGGTAGAGATGGAAGGGTTTATGTTGCAGGGGGGTTTCTGGGTGTCATAGTGTAAGATGTCTGAAGAATGATGGCCCCTCACACATGCACAATCACACACAAGCAACCGACGCCTAACTAAAGCTCCGCAGTAACTAGCTTAACTAAAGTCTTTAGGGAAAGTAAATTCGGACAAACTCCTCTCTCCTTAATACCTGATTTGTTCAACAACATGATTTGGGGCGCGTCTATTCAAGGCCCTTTTGGGCCAAGCCGAGGTCTTAAGGCTCAAGGCTTGTACCTCGCGGTTATTGTGGGCTGTTTAGGGTTTGTCTCAAATCTCCTTGTGCGGATGTGTGGACGCTCCTAATGCTGGCTAATGGGCTTCGGCAGAGTAACAGTCTCCTAGCTCCCATTGAAGACCCCATGGAAAGCAGCATAAGCTCCATCGAATAAAGGCTGTGGCCAGACCTTTCTTTTGGAGTTTTTTATTATTGGGAAGAGGCCACCCTCCATCACCCCCATTTTCACCCCAAATCCTCCTGTCCATTCTCCTTGGATCTTCTGTCCCCGCCGACCTCCCTCCAACCTGACCAGCACCAGCACCCCTTCTCTGGACTATGAGCCCAAACCCATCAGCATTGTCATTACACCCCTCCTCCCCCTCGAAACCTGCCACAGTTCAAGACATTGGCCTCCACCCCCAGCCTTGTCTCATACCGCCGATGCTGACCCTGACAGCCATGTCCTGGGGAGGGCTAAATTGAATGTGAAATGCATGGTGGGTCCTCGCAGACTCTTTTGTGCGGAGGGGGAGTCTGGGAGGTGAGCAGCGTCACTGCTCCTCAGTGCTGATTGAGTTTGACAGCACGACGGGAGGAGGCAAGAAAAACGTTCTCTTGCTCTCATTCAAAACTGAAAGAGGGCCTTTTTCAGTCCAACCCCCCACCCCCCGCCCTACACACACCTCTCCGCCAAACCACTTCTGCCTCCCTCCATCCTCTCGCCCCTCTTCTTCTTTTCACCCTGCAATGAAACAGGCCTTAGCTTTCCCTGGACCATGAGCTCCCCTGAGATCGCACTTCGTTTCATTGAGCTCATCCTTGGAATGACAACAGAGGAGTTACATTTGGAGATACTATGATCATGTCATTGCAATTTACTGTTCTCGCACTGCAAACTCCACCCACCTCCGCCAAACACAGTGCCGTTCTTATTGAAAACCCTTTGGTTTTATTGAGTTTAACCCATTATTCACATTACTAAACCCCTACAATGTAAGCAGCTGTGTTTGCATACGCGGTGTATTGGTTTGACATGTGTGTACAAACCTGCGCATATGCTTGTGTGTGCACTTGTGCATGCAGGTGTGTGTTGCTCTCACTACATTATGGAAAGTGCTATTCAGCCTGTTCCGCTTGGTGTCAGGCAGCCCCTCTCCCCTGGATGCAGCAAACCCCTCATTTAATGCAAATGACAGTCATCTAGAATCCAATGCATCTCTCATCGCTGCACATTGCCTAATCAATGTGAAGTGCTGTGTAAAAAAATACATTGCCTCCCTGTAATAGTTGTTTTTGACCGAGTCAAGTGCAGCCCCTAGAATTAATCCCAACCTGAGATTCAATTATGGGCGCCTGGCTAAGCAGAAGAGGGATAGCACTGCGAGGAAGGGTGAGGAGGCTGTGATTGTATAGTGCAGCTTGTCTGTATGTTTCTGTATCTGTGTGAAGTGTATGTATGCGTGAACATTCCCGGTCTGGGACCTGTGGGTGAGTTATATATGGGGACTTATAATGCAGTGTTGTTTTTGGCCCTCGCTGACTTGAGCCAGGGGCAAAAGGCCCTCGGATCTCGTTCTCCAGGAGTCTTGTCGCCATTCAAAGGCAGCCCACGTCAGCCTACCCCGGCCGTGCTCTGGGTAGCAAAGGGAGATGTGGAAAATTGGCGGGTGGAAATTCAGAGTTGTGAAACCTCATTGTCACCTTTTTCTAATGAGTTCCCTGATCATCAAATGTGCTCTCAGTTCTTGACATTGCTTGAGGAGAAGGGGGAGGAGGAGGTGTAGACTTACAGCCTGGTGGCGGGAGGCGAATGGGAGTCGCGCTGCGGCTTCATCAATGTGCATGAAAGTCAGGCTTCCGGAAATTCATTTCTGCCGCCTGTGCCAGATAAGCATGTTTCAGGTCAGTGTTTGTGTAGTGTGTTTTGGAGGAGGCGCTGTGTTCATTATAAGGTGTTAGAGTGGCTCTTGTAATTTTCACTCGCATTTACATACTGTTGTTGTTGGGATCCATCAACACCTCAATTGTGGATAACGACCAATTTGAAGATATTAGATTAGCCCACCCAGCATGCACCTCCTCACAGAAGACAGGTGGGAATTTAATTCAGGATCTTAGCATTAAAATGAGCACACAATAACTGATCGCAGCAGATGTGCAACTCTGAATCTACTTATACATAAAAATGCACGTTGACTCGCTTGCCTGGCATGCACACAGAACACACACATGTATTTGTGGTATATATTCCATTTACTATACACTAAAAGTTGATCTTCCATCCAGCCCAAGGACATTGCTGCTGTCTCCCATCCTCCCCCTCCTCTACCCTTCCCGACAGTGGGCCAATGACAACATAAACACAGAAAAGGCAATTTAGCTCCCTCTTTTAGAACTACTTTGAAAATAAAGGAATTTTAATTATGGACACAATGAAAAAGAAAAAAGGACTAAAAAGGGAGAAAACATTCACGCACAGTAAACAAAGCTGAAACAATTATCTTCTGGTGACCAGTCGGTGTTTTTAGAACAGTCATTTTAATCTTTTATTTACTGCAAAGAGAGAGGGAGGGGGGAGCGAGAGAGCAAGAGACAGAGAGGGGAGAAGAGGGTGTAAGAGAGAGAGAGAGAGAAAGGGAGGGGGGAGAGAGAGGGAAGAGCGATAGGAGAGAGAGAAAGGGGGGGAGAGGGAGAGACAGGCTAGGGTGAAAGAGAGAAAGATAATATGCATATATTTAAAACATCCCCACCCTCAGAATCAAAAGATGCATTTTTTTTTTATTAGAGAAACAATTTTGCCACACACCCAGTTGGAGGAGGGGGTAGTTTGTCATTTGTTGTTGGAAATTGCTCGCTGTCAACCCCCAAAGACAACATTGCATTTTTCCATTCATCAGTGAAAGAGAACGGAGTGACATTGTGAGTTTCCTCTGGTGGGATAAAGCCAACCAACAACAACAACAACAACACAATGCAATGTGATGATGGCAGAGTGATTTTAGACCCGGGCATAATTGAACCTAGAAGTAGCCTTTTGTTGACTTGCGGTGGAGCCAGAGAGCAGCAGGCAGGTTGTAATAGTCAGGTGATTGACATTCAGATGATTGGTGTGATGACCTAGCATGCACAATACACAACATTGCATTTAATGGTCAATTTCAGATGAGAAACACCTTCACTCCCCTGTGCTGAGAATTACAGTTCTGCTCTGCTAAGTGAAATGATCAGGAAGAAATCGAGGCCTGTTCAGCGGTTTGGACACGGTGGCTGTTGCCTGGGCCTCATAATTTGCAAAGGAGCTGGTGCTGTGGGACGCCGGTGTAAGTGAAATATAATTAATCTATCACATCTATTCCAAATGAGCCATTGACACCTTCCCTTTGAAGCCGTGCTGCTGCATGGATGTAGATGCGTATCAGCTGTGTCTGGCCCCTGGGTGCCTCAGATATAAACATTCACTCCACCGGATGCTGTTATCCTCTATTGAGTGACACTGATGCGTTATGTGGGATTGGCCAAGATAGCAAGGCAAAAGCTACAAATCTCCATTTGCAATGAGGAGAAAATTCCATAGGATTAATTTTCTGTATAAGACCCCTGCCCAGGCCCCCAACCCCCACCCCATCCACAACTTCAGCTGTGCAGCCCGGTGTTAAAAGACCCAGAGGAATACTGTCTTTGTCATCCTGCCGTTTGGGGCCGAAGAATAAGAGAAGTTTTAATCCCCATTGTCCACGAGTCTGGGGGGGGGGTCGGCGGCTGTAAGATGATCCAACCGGCCACACTAATCCCTCCATACCACTTTCGCCTTCACATCAAAAACACCCCCACCCTCCCACAAAGCAGCGGCCTTGTGCGTTGGACCCCAATGTGCAAATTCTAAAGAGGAAAATGGAGCAAAGAAAAAGTTGCAACAACAGAGCAGAATAGACTTAAAGACAGTTGCACAGAAGATAGGGCGAGCTCAGGGGTGAGGGTGGGGGCACGGTAGGCTCCATCACTGCGAGAACACACGCTCCCTCTGCTGCCACTCTCCCCCTCAGGCCGGGCCCTGATGCTGCTGCAGTTGCTCTTTTATAGGTCTCCCTGGCAACCGAAATATTTGCAGAATCCTCCGTATTTTCCATTTTCTAGAAAGACTACAAGCCAGGGGGAAGGGGACAGGTGCCACTCAGCCGAATGCACATGGGCTTACTGCTGTACACAAATACCGACTGTGATACACCATATTGTTTCTTTCTAAATCCTGATGGATTAGCCAGTAAAACAAAAAGGCAGCCAAATGTGAACAACTAAAAAAAAAGTGGGGATTGTAGCTTTTTGCTGGTGGATCAAAAGTGATTTTGAAGACATGATCAACAAAATGTGGATCTCTCTACAGGCTCCTTAAACAAGACTTACCTACTTGGATATTTCCACATGAGACAGACTGGTTGTATGCCTTTGTAGTTTTGCCCAAATTTGATTTCTTTTGAGCCATCTCTAGAAACCAAATGGCATCAGAAATCTCCCAATAAAAGGAACGTGAAAGATGTGTTTCACTGGCATCTGATAAGAGTCACCGTGACGATGTTGATGGTGATGAGACTTGAATGTGAAATGAGACGTCTTGATGAAGTGGGGTTCCCCTTTTTTATGACGGTGGGAGTCACAAGACGAAGTAAACGAGAGGTGAGGGCCGAAGCTCAAGGCCAAGGAAGTCATCAAGACGATCCACCGTGTGGCCTCTGGGGGCACACAGACGCACACACACACACACACACACACACACACACACATACACTCGGGGAGCTCTGATGAAGTTCACTGTAATAGAGAGTGTGTGAGGAGTCAGGGTGGGGGCAGGGAGAGAAGACATGGGGGGGGGGGTGTTTGTGTGTATGTGTGTGAGGGAGCCAGGAGACAGCCGTTTAAAATTCTGTTTCCTGCAAGTGAGGAGGCTAATCCTGCCCCCATAATTCCCTGCAGCCAAAGCACCCCTCCTTCCTCAACATCACCACTCCCTTTTTCTCTATCTCGCTCTCCCTCTATCTCGCTCATTCTCTCTCTCTCTCTCTCTCTCTTAGTGCACACTCCATGAGTGACAGCACAATGCCCAGGCCCTCGCACGCTTATCTAACTCTAGCAGATGGTCGACTTGGATCAATGCACACACGCCACGATCAATGGCTGCGATAAAGAGCAGCAGGGATGGTACCCTCTCTCTAGCTCCCTCTCTCCTTCTATCTGCCTCCCCTCATGCCCATCCCGCTGCCCCCTGCCCAATTGTTTCTCTCTGACGCGCGTTCATCTGCATCTGCACTGGCACCTACCCGGCCACGGGCCCTCTGCCGGCGCCGGGGTCCCGCTGATGGCAGGGGTGCCCGATGTGCTGTCTGCTGCATCCATCCACCTCCCTCAGCCTGCTCCCTGGGAGGACTCTGAGCCCTCTTTCTATCAAGCTTATCACGAGATCACTGCTTCATCTCCTCCTCGCCCACCCTGCGCAACTTTTCTCACTCTCTCTTTCTCTCCTACACTGGCTCCGACTGTATCTCACATGTTAATCTCCCACGGCTGTACTCATTCTCTTCAGCCATAAAGGGAGCTTTCTGCTTCTGACCTTCTGCGCTCTTCTTGAATGCACCGTTTATCGTGTAGTTGCCATCCCCTGATGACGCAACCTCATGTTCATCTCTTCACCCCCCTCTCCCCCTCGAGGGATGTCTATATTGAATAATCCCACTTATATATCCATAAATAACTCTGTTTTGTTTCATCCAGCGCTGCCTTGTTCAGAGGTGGTTCTAATGGGACACTGAGGTGAATCAAAGTGGGTCAAAGACAGAACTGTGAGGAGAAAGTGGAGCAGAAGTCTGACTGAGTGAATCCCCATCAGGAGCTATGGGTGGAAATGGGCCAGGGTGCACGCTGCTAAACAAATTTAAACACCATAAGCAAAGATGCATTCAGAAACGCGAAGGGGGATCTGATTCGCCAACAAGCGTCAAAACAGCTGTGACAACAAAATAAAACTGCTGTTGAGTTTTTAATCACTTCTGTGTCGCCACAACTTTGGGTTCACTTCAGGCCCAGGCTTTCTCTGACATGCAATATGTAATTACAAGTCAAGATTTCCCTGATGAGTTCTGTGTTCATTTTAATTTGGTGGATTTGTGAGGTCCAGATGAAAAAAAAGAACGGTGGATATCAAAGCAGAGATATGCTGACTTTTTTATCTCTGGTATGCATCATTCCCAAAACTATAGGATCCTACATTTCCCATAATACACCTAGATAGCTTTATTCTCCATGCTGATTAAATGTCCGTTTTTCAACAGGATTCCCTGTCTAATTTAAATTAAAAAAAACTTTTAGAATCACAGAGGAGATTATAAAAGGTTTTTGATCTTCTGTAAAATCACAGGAGTGAGTCTGAAAAATTACATTCAACTGTGTTTATGTGGCAATTGTTGCTAAAGATGTTCTATTATAAACTGTACTTCAAACAGTGTATTTGCTTGAATCAGTGGTAAGTTTTATTTGCCCAAGTTTTGTGATATCTATCATAGTATCCTGTTGTCACTTTAACATAATCAAGGCCAGTTACATTTATTTTGTGGTGTTCTTAGCATTGAAGAATCACATTTAAACAACTTTTCCATCATTTCCATCAGTGAACCACTGAATAGTCTACACATTGTCAAGAGTTTTGAGAGGAACTGATGATACAGATTCTTCTGTAAAAAGTAGCTCCACTGAGAACTGCTCACAGTGAAGCACAGAGTCACAGGGACATTGTCTCTGAAAAGGGATCTTGCTGTGAGCATCACAAGTTAAATGCCACTCACCTCCATTGTGGAGGCAGAAATCTCAGAGATGGACGTCACAGAACCTGACGTTTTAATTTAGGTGAAATGACCCTTTAAAGTAAAACTGAACTGTACTGACAGCTTAGGTTCGAACCGTGATAGATTCCAGCTATTACATGGTACCTATAGGACCAATGCCTCCACTTCAACCAAAACATGGGCCATGTGACTTGTCAGCTGCATAAACTTTGCCCTAGAGTAAGCTCTCCCTTTCCTTCTCCCTTAAGGAATTTGTAATTTGCCGTTGGTGATGTAATGCGGTTCATAATAAGCCCATTAAAGCCTTTCTCTGTGCTGATGGAAAACGCAGTGGCAATATGGACACCTCCGCTATTTATACCTCTCAAATCCTCATGCATATTCACACAGTGCAGAGACGGGGAAAGAGCAGGCAGACACCCTGACAAATAAGTGCCTGGATCTCATTTCTTTTGGAGCCTAAGCTATTTCAGCACACTGGGGCCTCCTCCCCTCCACACACTATGGCCGCAGCCTCATCCATTCTCTGGGTCTGCCTGCTTTCATTTGCTCTCGGTCAACACGAGCTGGGGATGTGTGTGCGAGTGTCTCTGTGTGTGTATGGGGGAGAAAGAAAGACGGAAAAAGAGAAGGAAGGTAATAACGAGGCTTGGCTGAAGAGTTTAATCTGTTTTGGTTGCGGCACAACTGCCCCAAGTTGTGTTACTCCAGAAATCACTCTACGCTCATCCATCTTTAAAGTGCACCAAACTATAGGCATCCTCAAGCAACTGTATCCTTCTTTGGTCACACTGAACATAGCTGACAATTATATAAAGCCTTGCACCGTTCTTTAAGATGACTTACACCACTTTTTTTTTCCTTTTTATACTTTTGGGATTAGTGTAGCCACAGAAACACACAGGTACGCATATCTTTTATACATGGCTAATAATAACTGTAATAATCCCATGATATTCCTATAGGCCCCTTTACTGTGAGTCTGTTCCCCCACATGGTGAAATAAATGTACTTAGCGGTCCTCTTTAATATCTCAGTTCTGTCTATTTCTCAGTAATAATGGCATATTATTCCTGAAGGCACTCGAAGGGGCGACATTGACACACATTACAAGAACGATCATGGCCTTCCAAACACGCTCATTTTTCTTGTAACCAAAGTTTTTCCCATGTAGTGGTTGAAAAGAAGTACATTGACACATAATTTAACAGACAGTACTATAACGTAAGCACCACCACTGAAACAACAGATGAGGGAATGTCTTTTCTAAGAGAAATGTCAGTCCTCCCTGTCAGGTTTCACCTGATTGTTTGGTGACAGTGGACCAATCAGTTCTTTGATTGAGGGTTTAATAATGGGGATTTCATCCTCCGACATAGCTAGCCAGCTATAACTAGGTTAGTCTAAAAAAATACAGATGTATATGTTGCTTTAAACTCACGTTCAGACATAAATCAACATCTTCATTTGATAGATGTAAATGGCCCTTTCCTTGCGAATGGATATGTCGCTTACTACTGATTGGTCAGGGCAAAACAAATAAAATGACCCCGCTCACGACAAGAAACTGGGCTAACAACATGATGTTGAACATGAACATGATGTTATACAGGTTAAATAAATAACATAAAAGTGAACTGGCGGTTCAGACAGACTGTCGGGCTCCGTTTAAAAGACTCTGAGAATCTTTGCCAAAGTGCATTCAAGCTGTTCTGGCTTACTCACCTTACTTAGACGCTTTATGTTGCTTTTTCCTTTAATTGGTCACCCCGTGTGTATGTGTCACTGTCGCGAGGCGGTCCCTGTGCGCAGAGGGCAACCTCACAACTCCTGTGTCTGCCTACCGCTGGACAGATAGTCTGGCTGACCACACTCACAGCTATTGTCACATGAGCTGTTAGTCTGAGGATGCCGGTGCTCCCCCTCTGTCCCTCTCCGTCCCCCTCTGCACACTCCTTAATCCTGCTTAATTTGAGTGCAAAGAAATTCACATGTGCCAGTAAGAACATTTACAGAGTACACTGCCTCCATTTTCCTCCCTAAAATAAAACAGAGCTTAGGCACTAAGCTTTATTGATCTTACAACTTGATAGTGTGATTAAGGAGGAAGATGGCGCCTCTAAAAAAGTGCACACTTTTAGATTACAGGCTACGCTGCACCGCTTTTAATTGGAAACTCATTAGCATGTCTGCAGGCCTTGGCAGGAAAGTCCCCCCCTCCCTCCATGTTTCAGCTCGGACACCTCTGTGCATGCAGATTTATGCCTTTTTTTAGTAACAGAAGAAGAAGAGAGCAGTGAAGAATTTGTGCCACTTTGGTCACCCCCCTCAAAATAAAAAAACACAGTTTGAAGCTTCTTAAACGGATAATCTGTAGAGGTAGCGCTAACTCTGGCTGCCATCACAGCCACTTACCAGCCATCATAGGGGAGGAGTGGATCTTTCTGTGTGTGTGTGTGTGTGTGTGTGAGAAAGAAAGTGAGAGAGAAAGAGGAGGGAGAGAGGCTGCCGTGGGCCAGAGAGATGCAGATTTGTCCCAATGGAGATTTGAACACCTCCATACTGTGGGTGGGCAGACACATGGAGAGACACAGAGCTAAGGGGCTGCACGGCCACCCGGTAGGAGAAACTCTACACCCCGGCGATGGTAGGCATTAGTTCAGCACCAGCTCTTCGCCGCACACACACACACTGACAAACCCAAAGGCTGCAGAAGTAGCAGCTTTGATCACTGAATCACTGGCAGTGACGACATGAACACATCCAGCAGTTCCATTTAACCCACTTCCCCCAAATCACAAAAACTCAAATTCATTTTTTTCCCCCCTCTCGACATCAAAGTACCATAACAGCATGAGGGTGTTTCGTCCAGCAAGGTTCCAGCTCTATTTATAAAGACAAAGTGCCATTCAGTGTCATTTTGGAACTATATATTAGAGGCACTGACGAATCGAACAAAAGTAAAACCCTCACCAAGAAGCTGAGCAAAAAGTGTGCCATTTTTCCCGAAGATTTTGTTCACATTAAGCCAAAAAGGTAAGAAACATGAGAGTAAAAATCCTCAGCTGACAATGGCACTATCTCATTGTTTGTGATACTGAATGTAATGTCTCAGATCTCATTGGCATCTTGCTCTGGCAGCCTCACTCGCTTTCCTTTTTGTATTTTCATTGTGGATTGTTGTTTACTGGCTTCAGCGTGTTATATCAGTGCCTCTCTTTCCTCAAAACACCTACTCATTTGAGGACTGATTCATTCCAGGCTAATTCATATTCCCGAGGGATTAGAGACATCTAATTTGGTGATATTTCTGTCATGCACACTTTGGATGTAGTATTCAAACAGTCTTCCCCTCCCCCTTTGCCACAAGCACAAAAACACAAAAAACAAATACACTGCAACACATCGTGTAGTTATCTTGCTTGCCAAGCTAAGTATCGTCTCATGTGCTTGAAAGAATCTCATGTTTGTGTCTTTATTGGACATCTACACTATGGTGTGATAGGCAGATAAGAGTTCAAAATAGGGACAGGAGGGAAACGAAGTCTCAGCGACAACACCGAGATAAGTATTTCCAAAATGAAATCGGGGTGCAGAGGCACACTGGAGCACACACGAGAGCCAGTGGATCCAGATAAGAGGGAGAAATAAAAAGAACCAAAAGATCTGGACAAGGCCTCAAACTGCAAGCAGCAGATTAGATCAGAAGAGACCAGTTATTTGGTTGACAGATTTACTTTAAGGGTGAATATCAATGAATTTAAGTTACAGAACATATACGCCGTTCCCTCAGTGCAACCCCACTGTACATCCAGGTAATTTATATTTGAACACTGCAGGAAACGACATGAAGGGACTACCTTCATAAGGCATAAAAGGATTAGGAAGGTGCACTAAAGTGTATCAAATCAAATGACAGGATGGGTCTCACAATATATAGGATCTTATGTTTGATGTCCTCCTAGAGAAAGCAGTTAGACTGTTTTTGATTGTGTCACATCCTTACAGTGAATTTTGTTTCAAGAATTTATTACACTGATGAACTACCAGACTGCTTTGAGGGGAGGATGACAATACCCACATTATCCATAGACTATATGTTTTCCAAAATAGTTTTAGTACTGAGTAAATAATCTAAAATGCTTTCTGACACAGAGTTTCATAAGAAGATCAGTAACACTCTCATGTCTGCACGTACATTAACATGAAGCCACACTCATGTAGCTACACTCTCCCGCTACCGCCACCAATTAGCTTAGATTAGATGAACCAGGGAAACATCTAGTCCAAATGTGACCAACTCCACCTACAAACACCTCCAAAGCTCACCAATGAACTTTAAAGGCAACCATATTTATTTAAGGATCCCACACATGGTTACAACAGATGGGTTTCTTTCCCCCTCTTATCGTTATGTCTTTATTCTAAGCTTTTCTTGATATATATTCATATTTACCACACAGACATGAGAGTTTTCTCATCAAACTCACAGCAAGAAAGCCTGTCTCCCAAAATGTTGAACTTTTGCTTCAGTATTGTATTTTTCATTGTACCTAGATAATTTTATGACAAATTTATTTATTATATATAAATATCAGAAATACAAAAGTGTGATGTATGGATACAGAAAGCTGGATGTAAGGGGCGATCAGGTGTTTTATTTTACAACTGGGAGGTATTTTGATTTATTTGTGTACTCTGTTGGACTGTTGTTAATGTTGTTGAACATTCATAATGTCCCTTTTTGGGCATAAAGAAGAAAGAAGAAGCTCCTTTTCCTGCCAATCTGTAAAGTCACCGTGCGGCACTGAGAAAGATTTTATTGGAGAATGAATGCATTTTTCTGTTAAAACTTCACAGGCCCTTAGGGTGTAAAAGCTAAAACAAACATTCAGTGTATCAACAAATTCACTTTTCGTCCTGTCAATGGAGCAGCTCCAGGCTATGCGTCAAAGTAACACATCAATTCAGAGTCATATCTTTCTAACTTAGCAAACTTCTTATTTTCACAAATTCATAGCAAAGTCTCTGCAGGCGCAGGAAGAAGTCTGTGTTGAGTTTTCAGGTTTAAAGCATCCACCCTGCAGACAGTGACTCCAAGATTCTTGAAGCTGCAAGTGTTGATGCACTTTCTCCCCAGTGTGCCCTGGTTTTCGGAGGGTGGCATGACAGTGATGGATAGCTGTAAGCTTGGTACCAATAAGAGCCGCCAAGTGGTCGATTTGGGGCCCGGGGCTCCAGTAGATGGGCCCTCCAGGAGACCCACTCTAAATTAAATCCTCTGAGGCTGCCAGGCTACTATGACGCTTTCCCTGTGCCCCACGCCCATTCTCGACCATTGCCTCCAGCCAGCCTCACTTTTGTTCCCCAAGAACAAGTTTTTCCTCCTTAATTAATTCAACAAAAAGTAATTAAACCTTTGCATTTTGCCGACATGCCTCGTCTGCCCCCACCCTCACACAAACACAAAGAAAAGGTAGGATGGAGAGTGGGGGCGCAAGAAATTAAGAACACTCAGTGCCAAATGACCGTCGGAAGCAAAACAATATTAGCCCCCTGAGTTAGTGGCCAGGACTCATAATAAAGGAATAACAAGACCAGGCAGAGAGCTGAGATGAATGCTCTGCGGTGGCAGTGCAGGTTGTATTGTTCGGCGGGGAGGTGGAGGCTGCTGAGGTGGACGGCCCCAGCCACAGGGCCCGCTCTTAATTTGCTGAGTGATGTAAGTCCTCAGGGGTGCGTGTTGTTTGGCCCTGAGGGGTAATAATGTACTTGGCAACTTCACCTTGTCTCCCCTGAATTCAGCACTTTATTTGGAAATTTAAAAAAAAGGGGAAAAAAAGATGTTTCCTTAATAATCAAAGTGCTTTTATGTATGTATGTGTGTGTGTATGTGTGTGTGTGTGTGTGTGTGTGTGTGTGTGTGAATAGATATGTATATACACACACATACATACATATATATAAATATGTTCTTTTCATTTATTAAAAAAACATCAAAAGGCAGCATCAGCGCAGAGTCTCCAGTTTTTCCAGTGGTTGGTTTTCACCTGAAATTAAATTAATTTTTTCAGCATAAGTACAGTAATTATGCACAAATCTAACTTTGATCAATTAGTTGAATAAGAGAAAATAAATCAGCTGCTACTTTAACAATCAATTAATTTTTAAGTCATTAGTCAGAGACACTAAGTAGTTCAATTATTTTCTGACTTTTGAAAGGTGAAATGATTAATCAGCTAATCAAGAAAGTAAACATCAGATTAATCAATTATGAAAATGACTGTTGGTTGCAGCCCCATACAGAACTAAGACGTGCTCTATACAATATGGCAAAGTTTTCCCTATTCTCTGTATTCATATATTCAATTTTTGGAAAATAAATTTTAACATTTTAAAGTTCTTGATTGGATTGAGGATTAGTATTTTGCCACAAATATTATTTTTGCTTGAGACAACAATTTATTGTGATTAGTTGCAGCAGTAATAGTACTGCAGCTGCACTACAACTAATTTTAATAATATTTACAATTCTAAAGAAGAAGAAGCTCCAAAAGAAGGAACAGAAGAAGAAACTCTTTGTCCAAATAAAACGTACTGGATTAAAATATTTAACTTTATTTAACTTTATGTCACAAGGTCAGTGGTAGAAATTAACTAAATACATTTACTCAGCGTAATTTGCTTCAACATTTCATGTTAGTATTTGCTTCTATTCTGATACATTTCAGATGTAAATATTGTGCAATAAGGTTTCATATACATATCATATGACTGGCCTATAACATACAATTGAATTTTACAGAATAAACTACCTGACAGAATATAAATTTGTTTAAATTAGCTACATTTTGATAAGCTACAATACGAAATTGCTACTTACATGTTATGCACGAGTAATACTTCTGTAATAGTACATATAATATTGCATATACTTTTATTTTGAATACTTTAAGTACATTTAAACATTAGTACTTTTCTTACTGTTACTTAAGTAACATTTTAGCCTAACTGGCTAGTTGAGCATTTTCACATTGTGATTTTATAGTTTTACTCAAGTACAGAACTTCGTTCTTCCACTATTGCACAAAGATTAGTGTTTTTTAGAAGCCAGCGAGCGTTTGTCCTGAGTAATCCACAGTATACATGTTTACATTCTTCAGACCCCTCTAGCAGTAATTACCTCAGTTTCAATGGAGCACATGATCCATCAGCACTTCACTTGCATTCTCAGCATTTCAGCTCGGTGTGCAGAACACCCATCACGCACATTCAGCGTGATCAGATACTGTTTAAATACAAAGCTTTACATGAAATTAGGATAGTTATTTTTATTCTCACTGGAGATTATAAATGATTCATGGCCTGTCTGCTGGGTGTGGTCTGGGGACGTCTTGATGGTTTGTCAAGTAAAGAGAAAAGTTGGTTAAGCCCATGTCTTTGAACTATGATGTTGGGTCAGACAGCCAACGCAGATATTTGCCCAGCAAATATTTTAATCCCCAACTAATCACTTGGTGAGTCCAGTGGGTGGAGGTTTGGGATTGGGTTGGGGGTGGAGGGGGTGTTGAGGGCTACATGAGGGGGGCTGCCACGGTGGCCTGGCACATTCTTCCTGTCAGTGACACGCCCTTTTTTCCAAGGGGATTGTGGGAAGAGTCAAACAGGGCGACCTCCGGAGTGAGCTGCAGGATGGCGGGAGGCGTTGACTCAGGCAGAAAGGCCACGTGGGTGCATGCATGTGGCACCCACATCCAAGCTGGAACTTACAAATCCACCTGAACTTGTGTGAACAAATGGCTGCAATTAACAAGAGATATGACTCCATTTGTCCCTGATCTAAATGTGAAATCGAAGATATAAATGAACATTGCGAGTGTTCGTCTCTTTCATCTGCAGCATAAAGAATCTGCCCTCTAGAAGCCCCGCTCTTTCTGCAGTTTGGATTACATTTCCTTTGAGTGAAAATGCTGTGCGTGCACTGCTCACTCTAAACATTTTTTCCACTGATGCAGAGGAACACGCTCTCTCACGCTGTGGCACTCCAGATTCCTCAGCCGTTCGGTGACTCTTGGCATTTGCTTATTATCAGAATATTCTTAATCATAGTGGAGACAGTGCCAGTGGAGAGAGCAAGCCGAGAGAGACACGTCAAAACATCTTCAACCGTAAAGGACCAGACAGCAAGCGTGATGGGCAAATTAGTCAGAGGCGCTGCCTAAATGGATGGTGAGGGCACAGGGGGAGAGATAGGGAGTACGAGTGTGTGTGGAAATCAGCGAGGGAGCAGAAAACAGAAAGAGAGGAACCTTCTCCATTTCACCATTCAGCGGTGCCTCCTATTCCCGAAGCACTTCGCCAGATCACAACCCACTAACTGATAGAGAAATAAATTAAGGAAAGGCTGCTCAAAAAGATATGATTCTGAAGGAGATTTAAGGAGTGGAACTGATTGTGCATGTCTGATTCCTGCGCTTCAGAGTCCTCACCCGGGGGGCTTGGCTTTCAAAGCTGAGTGACTTGCACGGAGAAACACTCCATTAACAAAGTTCAGCTCTACTCTGAGCCCCCCCACCCTCCACCCTCCTCTCCTCACCCCCCTCTCCCACCACAGAAGACCTCTCCCAGGCAGCAGAGCTTTTTTTTTTTTTTTTTTGCTGGTGATATTTCAGGGTGCTTTAAAATACAGGAAGAAAGTACATAAGAGAGTAAACAGCTGACTGAGGAAGCTTTTTATTTTTGTCCGTTTAATAGTTAGGGCAGCAAACACAAGCCATCAGATGATTAGAAAGATGGTTAAAATCTATAGTTTACCCAGATTACTGAAGTAGAGCACCAGTGGTGACTTTATTGAGAGGATCAGACGTGACAGATCCACATTAAAAACTGTTTGTTCATCAATGTCATTATGACATTCAGTGTTTCTGCTATCAGTTACATTCACTCAGTCCCAGCGGGCCACTGACTCAATTTGCAGTGCCACAGCAATCCCTGGCCTCATATTACCTTGAATAATAAGTATTCTAATTAGTTTTAATAGTAAAGCATATTGTATACAATACTACAAATGCTAAAATAATATAAAATGATGTAATTCTTTATATACTGAATCTATACTACTGTTACTTGTGTCTCCTTTGACTGTAGACTCTTTAGTTCTTCTCCCTTTTTGGGGTATGTTGATGATACTGACTTGATTTTTATGAGCACAAGGGGCAACTACAACAGATCAAAGAACCAGGAAGCCACCTAAACACAGAAGTTGATGTTTAAAACAGTTTAGGGAATCATTTTCCTCTTACAAATAAGTTTGGCTGACCAGGATGTCTTTAAAATCTGTTTGACTGTCTGCTTGCTCATCCTCCTGATCACAGATACAGTTTGTTATTTTGTTCACATCAATGCTATTTGGTTCCCTGTTTTCAGTTTTCAGGCTAAGCTGAAATAGCCGGCTGACGTTCTATAGTTTCATATTTCGATCCTCTCATTTTAATAAAAGAAAAGAAAATAAAACCTTTGCATATTTCTCAAAAGGGATCTTGTTAATTACAAATGAGGATCAAAACTATGAAAAAGAGACCCAAGTTGTAATAAACCTTAGAGTTTCTTTTTTTAAAAAACTTTAACCCTGTCCACTTGAGTGGTGCCAAACAATTCATTTGCATACAGGACTTGTGCTAAAGGGTTAACATTTGCTGAGGGGAGTGGAGAGAGACAGAGGGGCATTGAGCAGGCAGCATGGAGCAGAGCGTTAGCTTGGGTCCCGAGTCCCCGGATTAGAGTCATGGGACTAGGCAGAGGCAGCACCATTACCTCTGAGTGGAAAGGCTCAAACCCAGTGACTCCTTCTCAGATCAGATGGAGGGAAAAAGACTCAGATAAAGAAGAGGGAAAAAGAGGAGGAGCTGGATGAAGGGAGGGAGGGGGTGTGTGTCCGGGAAGGGGATTGCACAAGTGCAGAGCAATTAGGTGTGGTGGGATGGGGAGGATGTGTTTTTATGGTCGGAGGAGAGTCTCGTGATCACTTTGAAAGAGCGTGTTCATAATCTCTATGGAGGGGTTTCTGTAGTGAGAATGATTGTGGTTATGGAGGTCACTTTCGATGGGCCATTGCCACAAAACTTTATTTAACTTAGTCTTTCTGAATCCATCTGATACGAGTCCCCTGAAAAACCTGTTCATAAATCCCTGTATTATACTAGTGGGGCTGTTATCACCTGAATGGGTTGCAACTGTATCGCTCTGCTCATGTCTTACGACTGAGCTCTTGACCATTAACCTCTTTAACTAGTCGATATGGCATTGGGAATATTTGACTTTATTTTATATATGTATCTGATATTTCAGTTTATACCAATGGTGAACCAGCCAACCAATGAGCAAAGTGCGTTATATGGTAAAACCAGGAATT